>JBAMMX010000024.1:21763590-22363590 GCA_037126225.1 Dillenia turbinata
GAGAAGGTAAAAGCTTTCTCCCTTTTTAACTTTATTTTGCGTTTTGATGATTTGGGAGTATTGGAGCGCTAGGATTTAATGTAATGATTGTGGTTTTTGATGTGTTTGTTGCAGAGGGTTAATATACGGAACAAAATTGAAGAGGAGGAGAAGGAGAAACTTCAAAAGCTACAACAAAAGTGAGTACTATTCTGGGAATTTTGTTTAGAGTGTCACAAGGAGCTCCTGTTTTGCTTATGAAGAGTTTTATGAGTTAATGTTTTTTTAGGGAGGAGGAGCTTCAGTTAGAAAAACGTAAAAAGAGGAAGATTAAGGGGAATTCCCGGCTCTCATTTGCTGATGATATTGACGATGGAAGTGAAGAAGAGAATGATGAAACTAGTGAGATTTTGCTTTTACCACTTGAATATTTGGTTTCTTTACTTGTTTTGAATTGATTATACGGAAGCATTAAATAGCTGCATAATGTGATCCTTGAACACTAGTTTCAATTGGTTATGGATGGTTTTAAACTCCAATGTGAAATTGTTAATGGTGATTTCTCCAACTGGTCACAATTAGTTGTGTTACTTTCTACTTCGACTTCTCACTAGTTTGCCCTTCTAAATTATGTAAATGAAACACTCACTTCTTATTTTGAATGTGCAGAGAGCCAGGAAGCAAAGAGGCTTGGAAATGGAAAACTTGGTAAAGATCCAACTGTGGAAACTAGCTTTCTGCCCGACAGGTGCAACATCCTTCTCTCTCAGGGGTACACACCCACATGCATGCATGCAGATTCCCGTAAATATTGGTGCATAAATATAGGCTTGCACTTGCACAAACATTTATTTTAGTGGAGTTTTGTGCCCTAACACGTTAGCTTAGGGGTGCTGAGGATATTCTTTCAGTGAGCGGGATGCGGAGGAGCAAGCTGAGCGTGAAAGACTGCAGAAACAGTGGATTCGGGAACAGGAACAAATTCGAAGTAAATCTTCTGATCCTGTATACACTAAGTCTAATTTATAGATTATAATTTTCCTGAACAAGATTTCCCCTTTTCCAGATGAACCACTTGAAATCACTTATAGTTACTGGGATGGAGCTGGTCATAGGCGAGTAATTCAGGTTTGTTCAATATCCATATGTTGTTTATGCCCTCTTTAATCAAGTCTTATCTTGGGGTCAGCCTTGTTCAATCCCTTTGCTACTTTTTTTCTGATTTTAATCGCAAATCTTCAGGTGCGTAAAGGCGATACAATTGGAGAATTTTTACGTGCTGTTCAGCAACAACTTGCTCCCGAGTTTCGGGAGGTTCGGACAACATCAGTTGAGAACCTGGTTTATGTGAAGGAAGACCTTATCATACCTCATGTAAGATAATTGTTAGGGTTTTCTCTTTTATTCACTTAATGTTAAGGCTATTAAAAAAAAAGAAGACAACAACTTGCTTATACATGCTGCATTACTTGCAACAATTTTCAGCAACACAGTTTTTATGAGCTTATAGTCAACAAAGCAAGGGGGAAAAGTGGACCGGTAACTATCAACCCCCCCCCCCCTCTCTCTCTCTCTCTCATTGTTTTAGCTACAATTTTCATTATATAGGTTTTGCTGTTGGCAAGCATAAAAAAGTTAATCTTTTGTTCCCATTTGTAGCTTCTTCTTTTTTTTGGGGAGGGGAGATTTTTTCACATTGATTTCTGTTCTTTTCAGCTTTTTCACTTTGATGTACATGAGGATGTGCGAACAATTGCTGATGCAACTATTGAGAAAGATGAGGTACAATCATCACTTGCGATATACTGTGACCTAGTTAAATTTTCTGGAATATTGCTCAGGTTTATCGGCATTTTTCTATTTTGTCTGCCCAAATATCATTTTATGTGGACGTTTATGTATCCCATAGTAACATGTTTATATTTTCAACTTTTATAGTCTCATGCTGGAAAAGTGGTTGAGAGGCACTGGTATGAGAAGAATAAGCACATCTTTCCCGCTTCCAGATGGGAGGTGATCTTTTTCTCTCTGTGAACTTTTTCGCAGGTCATTAGAATTCATTCTTTAGATCTACAATTACAGCCTCTTATGTTTGTTTTGCAGATATATGATCCAACAAAGAAATGGGAGCGTTATACCATCCACGGAGATTGATAATCTGCAGAACAAAACATCTTGGAATTTTTATTGGATTTTGTATTGTCCATTCCAGTTAGCTATGATCTATTGTATCGAGATTTTGGTCCGGGTTTTTTTTGTGAGTTGTGGATTTTACCAAATTAAGAACTCGGAGCTGCAGGCCTTGTTATTTTATTTACTTTCGTAGCTGCACTCTGCAGAGACAAAATGTACCATGTTGGAAGTTGATTAATTAACTAGTTCACTTTGTGCTGTCAAGGGATTATAAGCTTCTGTCTTTTGGTCCTTCGACATAATTTCAAAGGGAAGTTAATTAAGAATTTTGATATTTTACTTTGCTTGCCTGGTTGAAGAGTCATATGCCATGGGGATGGAACTTAGTAGTGTTTTTGAAAGGAGAATTTCCTCATTGTCGGCTCGTTTCTCGCCCCTTTGTTCCTTTTGGTAGTGTTTAGAAAACTCAACTAAATGAAATTAGTCTCAATTTTGTTTTATTATATATATTATTTTAAAACTAAAGTAAGAAAATATAAGAAATGTAAGGTTTTGTATCAAAAATCAGACTTTTATGTAAAAGGAGTTCAAATCAATGTTTAGTTGGTTTAGTTGACAAGTATCGATAATTTTTAAATAAGATGGTAAGTTTTAATTATTGTATATGGAGAAAACAAGTATCGAAAGAATTTTACTTTTTAAGAATTTAATATGACTCTAACCATAATTGGATTCAACATAATTATTAGATACATTATGTTTATTAAAAAAAATAAAATTATAAATTTTTCAAAATTGAAGTCTATTTGCGTTAACTTTTTCAAACGAGGCCTTAATTAATATAAGCACTATAGACAAGTTAGATGTTTGATATGACTTTCCCTAATTCTTTTTGTTGTTCTTGTGCAACTTGGTCTGCTGACCCTCCACCGATGGAGGTTAGCAAAGTAAACGCTGTTTTTTCCAAGGCTATTTAGGTTAGTAAAGTAAACACTCTCGAGCCACCAAATGCCCAATAGGATAAATTATCGTATAGAAGTGACAGGCTATGGTTGAACATAGGTTAGCAAAGCGGGGCCAAGATACCATGCAATAACTTCGTTTCTATTCTCGGGGCCAAGTTAACGCCTCGAGTTTAGGCATGATTGAACATGCCATGGCATAAAATGAAGTGAAAAATGGGTTGGTTATCATAACAAGTGCTGGATCAAGTAGCCGATTTAGTAGGATAAAAAATTAGATTTTTTAATTAAATTTTGGGTTTAAAATTTGAAAATAAAAAAAATTATATTGAAAAAGTCGTCTTCTAAATAGTGTTCCATAAACATTTAAATTGAATTAATTAAAATATGATTTCAGATACATGTGGTAATAATAATAATAATAATAATAATAATAATAATAATAATAATAATAACAACAAGTAGTCTACCACCTCAACATGCACTTCATGACCTCAGGTTTTTTATTCAAATTTGATCAATAAAAATTTCTTGCAAAAGTATGTCTGAGTGATAGAATATCATTTGAAAGATATTATTAAATAACTTCTATTCTTGAGATTAAATTGAAAATCAAAGTGACAAGTTATGATCAATCATTTTATTATATAAAATTAGGTGAAAAAAATATTAGCCCATCATTTGCATGTTACCAATGTGGTTGCTTAAGGGAACTTGAGAGATATTTTGCCACTCCAAGTTTTTAGATTTGAATTTAAGTAATGAAAATTGTTTGTGAAAATAAGTATGGGAGATTCAAGATATAGAGAGTTTTGTGATTTCTCAATATTTTAATAATTAAGATAATAAATTCGCTCAAAATTAATAATTGTGATGAAAATTTATATTTTATAATAAATAGAAACTCTTACGATAATATTCAAACAACGTAATAATACACGTTGCCAACACTTTTCCTTAGCAATAAAATTAATAAACAAAAGATGACATTGAAAATGAAAAAAATTATATTTGGAGAGCCATCTCTGAATAAAGTCTCTATAAATACTCATATCAGATTAGTTATACCTCTGTATGCGGTATATGGCAGTAGAAAAAAAAAATGGGGGAATGTGACAAGTTGTTCATGTCTAAGCCCAAGCATGGCCCAGTCTTAGAGTAGATTGGGCTTCAGGTCCAACAAAGGGGGTTTAGTAGTTAATGGACTCTCTTGTCTTTATAAATTATTACAACAATTTAATATAAAACTTTGGCCGTATATAACAATTTTCTTATATTTTGGTGTGGTAATTGGAATATTTTTTACCCTATATTTATTTATTTTTATAAATTTTCCCTTTATATTTGTAGTATATTTTTTTAAGATGTAAATAGAAATAATATCGGCATTATCATATAATTTATTGAACAATCAATCAGATAAATCCTTAGTTGTGATTATTTATTTTCTTTTAAGAAAGACTGATAATTTTTATAAAAGAATTGCTCAAATCTAAACGGAATAGTAATGAGACAAGATTTTATATAATTATGATTGAAATAGAATCAATAGTAAAACTCATATTATATATTTTTTTATTTTTAAGAATCAAAACTTGTAATTATAATTTTACTTAAATGTGTTTATCTTGTATAATAAAAATCCTTAAATTAGTATAATTATTAAATTATTTCTTTTTAATAATATAAGTAATAACAAAAAAAACTAATTATATATATATTTAACAACCTTGCCATGTTATTTTATGAAATATTTTCCCCAAAAAAGGGAAAATTTACTATTATGATAAATATGACAAATTGAAATAAAATAAGATTTTCAAGTATGAATAGAGATTCGCTCCCGGTGGAAATGAAAAAATCATGCCGAGAGATTTGTCTATTGGGGTCTAACCATGGATTGACCCAAAACACTCGGGACGAAACCTGGATGCTCGGTAGTGGCTCAAGTCAGAGCCCAAAAAATATATATACATATATATGTGTGTGTGTGTGTGTGTGTGTGGAGATCCATTCGGCTTGACCCAAACCAGGACGACCCTGAAACCCAAGACCCTTTCTTATTCGCAACAGAACAGAGCCCTAAAACGACGGGAAAGGAAAAAAAAAAAATTTCTCTCGCTCTCTCTCTCTCTCTCGTAAGCTGATCGAGTGCGTTCGATTGATCTTGTTCGTTCGCTCTCACCAATGGCGACTATTAGGGTTTTCTTCCTGGCTCTTCTCCTCCTCGCCTCTCCTTTCCTCCAAGGTGAAAATTTTCTCCAAATCCCATTTTAGATCTAGATCTATGTTTATGCAATTGTGGGTTGGATTTAGATCCAGTGTAATGATTTTATTTCTAAGTTTTGATTTAATCTAGGTTTTTGTTGTTGTGGGGTTTGTCTTAGTATCAAATAATTGCTTCTTTTTTTTTTTCCTGGGCGTTGTTGATTCCAAGGTTTGTTATAATCTATTTTGTTGTTGTTGTTGGGTGTTTGTGTTAAGTATCAAAATTGAAATTTTCAGGGTTTTTATTTTGTGAGGTTGGTGGATTTTGGTTTTTATGATTTAATTTATTTTTAAGATATTGTGGGGTTGGTGTGAAGGTTGAAAGATTGATTTTTTTTTTGGGCGTGGTGGTTGTTTTGTCGATGTTGTTGAATTTTGATTTTTAAAATTATTTTGTGTTTTGGTGGTTTTGAGGTATCTGTTACTCTAAGATTGAATATTTGCCGGATTTCATTTTGTTGGCTGATCGAGCTTTTGGCTTTTATTTAATGTGTGTTTAGATTTTCTTTTGGAAAAAGTTTTTTTTTTGGGGGGGTTTGTTTCTGGAAATGATGATTTCGTTTTTGGGTTGATTTAACGTGTGTTCTGGTCATTATGTGGTTTGTGTTATTGTTAAGGTAGAATTTATGGGGGCTTTGCCTTGTAGGTTTAATGTTTTTCTCCGGGTTGCTAATATCTGGATTTGTTTATTTATTTATTTTTCCTTCTCTTGATAAGCTTGTTGATTTTTCCTTTTTTTTTTGACTTAATGTGCTTTAGTTATTGGGCATACATTGATTTTGTACATCTATTTTAATAGTTGCAAGATGTGAATCTGAATCGGAACCAGATGTGGAAGCGGCTGAGGCTGCTGAAGAAGTAGGTGACCTAGGGATTGTGGGTGAGGATCCAGTTGATTTTGGTGATGGGAGTTTTAGTCCTGCACCTGGCATCGATACTGTCTCCATTTTCCCTAAAAACCCTACACGATGTAAGATTTTTACCTGTTTTCATGAGTGATCTGAAGTATAGATTTTGGGAATTTATATATATATGTGTGTGTGTGTGTGTGGATATATATATATATATCTGTTGCCCACCATTGTGCTTGATTTCATTTCTGATATTATTGCAGTGATAACGGCTGGGGAAGAGAGTGAATTGTTGGTCGGTTTGAAAAATGATGGTACCTTTCTTTTGATCCTTGCCTGCTTGTTTTGTGTTAAGTTTGATTGTCCAGAATTAGTTTTTCTGTAATGAAATTCTAAGGCCTAATGGTTTCTAAGTTGGCTTTTCATTCAGAATTGTAATTGAGACCTGGATATTGAAATTTACAAAAATCACATTATCATGGAATTTAAGGGTTAAAATCCTTGAGCTTTTCCATTTTTGTGATGGCTATTAGAGTGCTTTTGTTTTTGTTTCATCTTGCAATGTGCTATTCCTACCATATTCATCTCAGTGATATTGAATTTTCTGCATGTGTGGTTCTATATGATTTTTCAAACTGCTCGTGTTGTTATAGTTGTGGTTTTGCATGCGGCCATTTACGCTATTGAAACTAAAAAGGTTTTCTATGAATGTGGAAATGAACAGGTGAATCAAGTGTTAATGTGATTGCCATCAAGGCCAGTGTCCATCTTCCTTTTGATCATGGCCTTCTGGTCCAAAACCTCACTGCGCAGGTAACTCTGAGTTCACGTAATTTTGCTATTTTAATATTTATTATTGAATAATATGCTTTAAATTTATTGCATGGTTGGGTCTTGTTTATTGCATGTTTTTGTTTTAACTTTGCACAATATAATTAGTAAAAATGCAATATGATCCCATTTCACTTATGATGCTTAATGCAATTATTGACAAAATCTGCCATTTTCACAGTTTCTTTTTTCTTTTTAATTTTTCATTTTTTCGTAGATGTTGAAGGGCCTGCATTTGCTTTTGTTTTCCTTTATTTAGATCTTTTAAGTGGACGGAGGAATGCATTTGATATTATGATTAGTGTCTTTTTTTTTTCTTTTTTTTTTTTTTTCTCTTTTGGTGAATAACATCTTTGGATATCACTCCATTTGCTTTACATTGGATAAGTCAGGCATCAAGTCAAAGATTTATCACTAAAATTAGGTCCTAAGCCAGCTGAGGAGACTTTAGCTTTGCAATCAACAAATCTTTGGTTTGTGCTACTAATATATAATAGTTTCTATATTCTGGTTTCTTGTTCTCCCTCTCTCTTTCTCTCTGTTCCACTGATTTCCTTCATGGATGTGATTTTGATCCATTCCTCTTGTTTTGTGATTGCAAATATGCTGGATCAGTGTTTTGACCATGAATTCTCTGGATGCTTCATGTCTTAGGAGAGAATCTCCTTGCGAGTTTCAGATTTGTAGTCCTGTGTAACAAAGTGCAATCCATAGATTGTTGATTGGTCTAGTGTTCTGATGTACTGATTGTTCTAGTGTTCTGATGGAAGGAGAGCAAAAAGTTTGGAAAGATGAGCTGATAACTTGCTGCTATTTTTAGAGGATATTTCTAGTTGAATAATGGTGCATGTGAATGTTATGTTTTCTGCCTCTGAGGAAATGTAATGTGTGATAAGTTGGCAGTAAGAGAATAGAAAGAAACAAGCATGTGTCCATGAAAAGGATGGTGATCATAGGCTAGATTAAGGGTTCTTTATGCAGAAGGAATGGTGATCATGCTCTAATATATTGATGTCAAGTGTCAATTTTGACAAGGATAAGCATTATGGTGCTATTCTTTCCTAGCCAAACTTATTCTAAGCCTTAGCCATTGAGCCTCGGAAGAAAAGTCAAGGGAAAAGAACTCGTATAGAGGTTTTCACTAAACTCACTTTAGCATATCTTGTAATCTGGAATAAGTCTCCATCCACGGTGACTTTTTTCATTCTTGCTTGATTTGCGCGATCCATGGCAATCTGAAACTGTTGTGATTGATTAATTATTGTTTGCAAGTCAGTTTGGTGATATAAGAAGTCATTGCTTATTCATAATGTGCTCGCATTTTACAGGGTTTTAGCAATGCAACGGTGCCAGCTTCAGCTCAGGCAACTTTCCCATACATCTTTGCTGTCAGCAAGTACTTGCAGGTATGGTGGTGATTATTGAATGTGTATTTTCTGACTTGGTAGATCTCTTCCCGGCTCATGATCCAGATGCATTCATTTCATGTTTTAAGCATTATAATTTCTTCTGCAGGCTGGATCTTTTGATCTTGTGGGCACCATTATTTATGAGATAGAACAGTCTCCTTATCAAAGTACATTTTACAATGGCACTATTGAAGTTGTGGAGGCTGGTGCTTTTCTTAATATAGAATCTGTTTTCCTGGTTACACTTGGAACTGCTCTTCTTGTCCTCCTTGGATTATGGATACGTGGTCAAGTACAGCACCTTTCAAAGGTAATCATGAGGCTACAATGCTTTACTTACTAATTTGCTTATGATCTTTTAACTGTGTCAATCATTTCATGCTGTTGTTGCCTACCGGTTGCAATTTGCATTAGTTTGTCATGATGGACTTGAACATAGTGTGATTGATTGATTGTGAATCCAAATCCCACATAAATGCAAGTGTCTTGTTTCAATGGTTAGTGATAATCTTCAATAAATAACCAGATATTGAGTATGACCTTCAACACATGTCAGTTAGTTGAACTTGATCCACTTGAATAAATTTTATGGTTCTAGATAACATTACCTGAAAATCAATTATGTTTATATTGCATTTATGCATATTGTGTGTTTGTTTACTTATACATGTACATGTATGTACACACACAATATTGTGGCTGACCTTTATCTCTCATTTCGTTGAAGTGTGTGGAGTCTGTAGGTTGATGATGAAGGGGCAATTAGATTTGGACTTAGCAGAGTTTTTGTAGAGTGCATTAGATGCTCTCTGCCTTGTTAATGTGAATCAATTGTATAAAAATTCGTCACTTTTCCTTAGAATTTAGCAAAACATATTTCTCAGCATGGACCTCCATTTCTGCTGATTCCCCATTGTAGCACTTGATGGTGAATTTATGTTTTTGTGTTGATATGAAGAAAATGGAATGGGTGCTAAATTGATTGGTGTGGCTAAAGGAAGCTGCTTAAGACTTGCCTTCATGCAGAAAACTTCATTTTGATATATATTGTGGCTATGATTAACTTAGCCTCTGTGACATTGAGTTAATCTTGGCAAAAGTAGCATATGTATATGCCTGATATGATACAGAAGTATTGCTGTTCGATAACTGTTATATGTTCTCAGCCATATATCCTTTGGGATTGTATTGCTACTAGACAACTGTTATGGGTTCTTGGACATATCCTTTGCGAGCTGGAGCTCTCTCTCTCTCTCTCTCTCTCTCTCTCTCTCTCTCACACACACACACACATATTAAAACTATAAAGTGCATGCACATTATCTGATGGCAAATGGTGTGGGTCACATCTTTGGGGCACTAAGATTCTACCGGTGGAGCTTTAGGATTTAAATCATAGAACTGACTCAGGTCTTATGTTGGTTTTGAATTGTTATGAATCTTTGATTTTGGTTAAGATTTTAACACATGCTGGGTCTATGGTGGCATCTTAGGGGAGTTCATCGCTTGCATCACAGATTCTTTTTCATGTTTCTCATTCTCACAAGAAATTCTTTGCATATTGTGAGTTCTTTTGCTCATCTGCCTTCTTTAATGGACAGAAAACTAAGAGGGCACCAAAGGTGGAAGTTGGAACTACCACCAGAGATGCCTCAATGGATGAATGGTTGCAGGTGTGTTTTATTGATCATGATTGTTTCTGCTTCTGTTCTTTAATGCCTAAGAAAGGCTTGCGGGAAAAAAACCTATTGGTCTTTCCTGATTAATTGAATAGATGAACTAAAAATTCTCTCAATGATTTTTGTTTTCCTATTTCTCAGGGAACTGCTTATACCCAGTCGCTCTCTCGCAAATCGAAAAAGGCAAAGTAAATCCCATGCTGCAATTATGCTGCACATGTTACCACAAGCAACTTTAATGTGGAAGCTTTTGTAACTCACATAGGCATTTGGATGTTATGCGATGAGAGCCTAAAATTTGAAATAGCGTTTACAGAAATTAGGTAGAAAATGCATTACCTCGTTGTAGCATGTGGAAGAAATATTTGCATTGTCATTTTCAAGTGAAGCTGAAAATTGAGCCTTTTTGAAACTAAGACCAATAGAATAGGCGTAGAGTAGGTTTGGATTTAAGGGTTGGAATTTTGCTCAATTTTCCGCAGTTATTCAATATTTATTGGCGTAATTTTGTTGGTTTCAGCATTTGTTTGTGTGCATGTGCACGTACCTGTGTTCATGGTCTGCGACAGGGTCCTGAGATCCACTGCTGAACAAAATGCAGTGACTGCAGCATGTGATGTTAAAAACTTTTTGCTCCAAAACGGGAAGATTTTAAAGATGGGAGCAGCTTTGCTCCGATCAACGGAAAATGACCTAACCACGTTGCAATTTCTGAGAGCTTAGCCCGTTTTGGAGAGCCAGACCCATTTTAGGGTCCGGTCAGGTTTGGATCCATTATTTAGGTCTATTATAATTACGGCCTGAACTTGAACATTTTAAAATCAAATATTGTTTTTTTTTTTTTTTTTTTTGTGTTGTTTAAAAAATTATGAATTTGATGGTGATTTTGATGAGTTTAATGTATTATTCTTGATATAATTTTTTAATCTTTCATAATTTTACTATTGTTAATTTTCATAATAATACATAATTCTTAATTTGATATAGTGGTATTTTTTATATTTTATTTTAGATGATTAATATGTTTATATTTTGTGTTTATTATATTATAAAATATGTTAAAAATATGAAAAATAAAATTTATGAATGAGACTCGAATTTGGCTGAAAACGGGTTTGAGATCCTTTTAATTTTTTGGGTCAAGCTTGAGCAACGATTTTTTGAGTTTTCTAATTCGGGTTCAGACTTAGGCCCATACAATTTGAAATGGGTCGACCCTACGTTTTATGAAAGTCGGGTTCAGAAGGCTCAATTGTCAACTCCACATGTAAAGGGTTTCTCTCCCAAACGTGGGCCTAAGTGACAATGTTGCACCATGTCCCAATGGGATTGTAGTTTGATGGGGGTGTGGTTTTAGGTATTTCGTTTTCATAAATCAGAGGGTTCTGTTGAGGTCACAATCAAGATTGGATCAGATGCAATGATTTCAGTCAAGGTTACGCTCATTTTGCTCCTAAAACGGAAGTAATAGACCATACTTAACGTAGATTGATGCCGCTGATGCAGATTTTGATTAAGACCTTCACACCCACGCATTGCCCCGGAGTCTCCTAATCAACAGAACACCTGTGATCTTTGTGGAAACAAGTTTGTTTTCAAATGTTAAAAGTTGAGTGTCTCTTTTGTTTTGTGTCTTTCCTTCACATAGGGAATTATAATCTTAGAGGGTTATGGATGTTGCTAGATGATTATGATACCTAGTTTTGATTATGATTTTTGTATGAAATATGATTGTCGTCATCCAAAAATGGCGGTGTGTATTAATCGCCATGGCTCTCCAACTGTGATGATAGAGAAATTAGATGTACCATAGCTAGACAATGAAAAGCTCTTTGATTGATAGTTTGCCACAAGAAACCCTTATTAAGGGCCACTCCATGGTGCTTAAAGTTGACATCAAAGCACACTAGAGGCCTTGGGGAGCCCCCTGGGGGGGGGGGCACCAACAAAGTCACCAACCAAGGTTGGTTAATTAAAGTCCAGTGATAATTGCAAGCTGGTTTGGTCCATGAAATCAATTATGCAAGGTCAATTTGTTTGCATGATGGAAAACTTTTCAACAAAAATCCAGCTCATGATAAGAGTGGGATGTACTATTCAAGTAAAGTCAATTTGTTTATAAGATTTGCTTGATGTTGGATTAGACATTCATTTTCGAGTTGAGGACATTTTTGTTTCAAGAACATAGTTTTGGGTTGCTTACTTTGATAATGATTTAAAATGAAATACTTACACTATCAAAAATCAACTAAGAGCGATTTGGCATTCTTGTTTCATAAAGTTTTGTGTTGCTTTCTTTGATAATGATTTAAAATGAAGTCTTACATTATCAAAAATCTATTAAGAGCAACTTTGACAACCACAAATATTGAATATTAATTCAGGAAAAAAGAAATTCAACGAATTCTATCGTATCAATTATTTTATCATATCAATAACATGCGGATCTAATGACAGATGTTATATTTTCTTAATTAAAATTTTGATTTTGAGTTTTGATAATAAAAAAATAGGTATTAAAAAAGCCAACTTCTAATTGAGGCTGACAACTATTCAAACCGAAAGATAATCTAACATCTATAAACTTTATAAACCATTAATACTCATAAAAATTATAGAAAATCCCAGTAATCACAACATTATGATCCTTGAGAAATTACGTGGCTTGGCGTGATTGGCTGTCCTCAGAGAATATACTCTTGAAATAACAAAGAATGGTTTGATGAATTTCTATTAGTGCCTTTTTGCATTATAAAATCATGTGTAGATGAATACTTGCTTCTTAGATTATAAACAGAAAAGTTTCATATCCATTTTAACCAAAAACATGAATTATTCAAAGGAACCGGATTCATAACCTAAAGGGAGTGAAAGATTTTGAACTAATAATTGATTCTTAAACTTATCAACCTTTCCTCTAGAGTTGTCTACTTGCAACCTAGTGATGTGTCCATGATAAACAAGAATAAACAAAACAATAAGAACAGAGTAAGCAAACGACCGATCAAAAGAGGTTTGGCACCACCTTGCGCCTACGTTCTCTCACCCAGCTATCCTCTAGCACGAGCTTGATAACGTGCAATGCGAAGCAACCATCGGACATTCTTGAATTTATGATGAAAATAAGGGAATGAGGTTAGGGGCGATGAGATTAGGGTAAGGGAGTGGCTATCCTTATAAAATTTTAAGAATTTTTTTTTATTATATAATTTTAAAAATTATAAACATGTTCCATAAAAATTATAATTTCTGTCTTCTTAAAATTATAATCTCAAATGTATATTATATTGTGTTCTGTTTACTGATATAAATTTTTTATTTCGGTTTTCATGTAATTAAAGAAAATACTATTTCTTTTGTTACATTGCGATTTAAACCCAAAATTATCTGATTGGGAGAAGGATTATGACTATTAAGTTGTCCCATTTAGGACAAGAAAATACTCATTTACACATGGTGGGACTAATCCTAAATGCTAGCAAAAAGATTTGGGACATATAAGTAAGTGTACATGAGAGGGAATGTTGAAATCCAAGAATTTTCTTTTTCAAGCAATCTTGAGCAAAAGGTTGGAGACACATTGTCATGCCACACTAGCAAAATTACTGCCCCAAAATGCCATTCCTTTGACAAAATTTTTATGTACCAATATCATTAGAAAAGTACTCATTTTCTCTTTTTTAGTAGCTAGTATACCTCACCAACAACTTAATCTGAGAGGGGAATCCAGCCGAAAACCAACTAGGCTTGAAAGGCATGGTACCCTACAAATTAAGATAGACCTTGTAAATATTGATTGGACCAATTAACATGGGTCTGTTCATATAAATAGTTATTTCATATTTCATTGGCCTTTCCTAAATTCTTAGATATATCCACTTCTATCCAAGGAATTTAACCATCAATTCTCCTATATATAGGTAATAAAAAATTTTTGTACATGTCTCCAAGTTAGACCAGGTAATCAAAAATATTCCTACAGACAAAAACTTGCATTTCAAATTCAAATTTAACCATAAGCTCATTACAGATAGAATTTTCAATTATTTCACTGTCATCATTAGTTAAATGATAATGTTAGATGTATCAAATTAATCATAAATAAAATTATTTATGACAATCTCTAATAAAATCTATTGATCAATCTTAATCAAACTATTGCTTATTTTGATGATTTCAGATGATCATTCGATTTAAAATTAGTTTTAAACATCACTAATAATAATATCAGAAGCATCAAATTAATCATCGATCAAATTATCTATGACAATTTATATTAGCTTGTATTGATGAATCTTTATCAAATTGATTCCAAACAAACATTTAATTTAAAATCAGTCCAAACATTAATAATATGAATTGACTCAAAATTTGGTCCATAATTTATTTGGTGCATCAAACATTACTCTTAATTAAAAGTACTTTTGTGGCTATGTACACCTGTATGTGAGAGAGAGAGAGAGAGAGAGAAGTGTTTATGAAGCCAATAGGACAAGATTAATTTGGACAAATGTGGTTAAAAACATAGTTGATGCACGTGAAATAGAGAATGGAGTTTTCTATCACCCCCTAAATACCACTTTATAGAAACACTATATCACATCTGCTTTTAGTCTGTCCAACAAATGAATTCCTCTTGACATGTTTAAACCATTAGCAAAAACTCACTACCTCCACTTAACCTTTGCCTTTCACAAAGCAGAGTATTTATTGGTGCCAAATAGTAGGTTTAGAATGAGAGAGAGAGAGAGAGAGAGAGAGAGAGAGAGGGAGGAGAGAAGAGAAGAGAAGAGGAGAAGTTAAAGATGTGCAGTTGGGAGCTCATTGAATACGGATAATGGCCTAAAACCACCAAGGCCGGTGATCGACAGAAGCTTTAATATTCCTCTCTCAAACACTAGGTCATCTAAACAATGGGGACCCTTAACCACATGTGAAGATTTTTAGTGCAGTGTCGGCAAATCATTCACTCACTTAAGCCCCTCTCATTATATATAATATGCTACCAAAGAGGTCTCAAGACTCATACTCATCCCTTACAATCAACCAAAAATAGAAAACCATTATGCAGCTTCTCTCTCTCTCCTCCATATTGAGTTGAGGCTTGTAGGGAAGGGTATTTGTTTTTGATATGAGGGTGCTTTCGGGGGCCCTTCTGGGCTTCTGGATTGCGTTGCTTTTCACTAACAACTTCTGCTATGGTGATCAAAACACCGTGGAAGTAGTTGGGATAGGAGAGTGTTTGGATTGTGCTAAGAGCAACATTAAAGCTAGCCAAGCTTATTCAGGTATACCGAATCAGAATTTTCGACAATTTTCATGAACATTAATCTTCATGAAATTCGTGACGTTGGATCCCATTTGCACTAGTATAATTTATTTTGCATTAGTATAATCCCAAGATTACCTATAGTCCCATTTGCATTAGTGTGATTAATTTTATTTGGAAAATACTATTTATGATCGAAAGAAATCAGGATCATTTACTAGTTCTTGTTTCATTTTGTTTTTCTGTCTTGCAATTTTGTTATTGGGCAAAATGGTCTTCAGACATTCTTCGTGTTCTTTTCATTATGCATTTGGCCTGTCCTAGACTTGCAGCTAGCTGGGTCCCTCTGTGCATGGAGTACATGCACGAGAGAGAGAGAGAGAGAGAGAGAGAGACAGAGAGTTGAACTTTAAAACCCAGCATAGATAGGTGAAAGTGTAATAGTTATGACAAGGTCACTGTCAAAAGTTATGGTTGGACAAAGAAGTACAGTGTCAGAGTTTGGTATCTCTCTCACCGATAATAAACAGTTAGTCCAGTGAAAAGTCGCTATACTCTTTTTTTAAGTAAAATTGGAATTCAAATTTAAATTATAAAAATAAAAAAATTATATATTAAAAGAATTTTATTTAAAAGACTCAGATTAATTATAATATGAATTAAAAGTTAATTAATCTGATAAAAAAAAAGAGTTTGATTTCTCAACAACTAAATGGCTAATTTTGTTCTCACTAGCCCCATCAAATTTAACGAGGTATAGAGAGACTAGGTTAAAAAAAAAAAAAACACCAACTAACCTCAATTTGAACAATTTCTACACTTACTCCTATGCAGGGTGGCCAAGGAAAAAAATGTTCAACAGTATAATGCCTGTTTCTGGCAAATCAGCAAATAGGTTTCTCTTCCAATGCTCAAAAGGCCTAAAATTGGGATCTCTCATTTAAGGATGATCAAACTTGCAGAGATCCACCAAACGAACTTAATATCTTATAGTTTCACTACATTTTTGGCATCAAACTTTTTGCAGGTCTCCGCGTTACAATTGATTGCAAGCTTGCTAATGGACAAGTAGAAAGAAGAGGGGTTGGTGAGCTTGACGAAGAAGGAAACTTCAAGGTCTTACTCCCACTAGACCTTGCAGAAGATGGAGTGCTAAAAGAGGAGTGCTACGCACAGCTCCACAGTGCGTCAGCCGCACCGTGCCCTGCTCATGATGGCGTTGAGTCATCGAAAATAGTCTTCAAGTCTAAGACTAATGACAAACAGACCTTTGGCCTTGCTGGAAAGCTCAAGTTTTCACCCGAGACTTGCACTTCTGCCTTCTTGTGGCCTCACTACAAGCACCCGCCACTACCAAAAATCATACCACTTCCTAAGTATGATCCATGGCATAAGAAATGGCCTAAACTCAAGCTTCCTCCATTGAAGAGCTATGGTCATCCATTTCTTTATCCTCCTATCTACAAAAAGCCACTTCCTCCAATTCCAATTTACAAGAAGCCTCTCCCACCTATCCCAATTTACAAGAAGCCACTTCCTCCACCACTTCCGATCTATAAGAAGCCGCTTCCACCGCTATTCAAGAAACCATGCCCTCCGGTCATTC
The DNA here is from genome assembly GCA_037126225.1 of Dillenia turbinata. Classification (NCBI taxonomy): domain Eukaryota; kingdom Viridiplantae; phylum Streptophyta; class Magnoliopsida; order Dilleniales; family Dilleniaceae; genus Dillenia; species Dillenia turbinata. The sequence continues at coordinate 21,780,578 of JBAMMX010000024.1, forward strand.
CCAATCCGCTCCCACCTCCACAGCCTAAACCAAAACCACCACCACAACCACAACCACAACCACAACCAAAACCACCACCACAACCGCAACCACAACCACAGCCAAAACCACCGCCTAAGCCAAAACCACCACCACAACCACAGCCAAAACCACCGCCACAACCACAGCCAAAACCACCGCCTAAGTCAAAACCACCACCACAACCACAACCACAGCCAAAACCACCGTCTAAGTCAAAACCACCACCACAACCACAACCACAACCACAACCACAACCACCGCCTAAGTCAAAACCACCACCACAACCACAACCACAACCACCGCCAAAACCACCGCCAAAACCAAAACCACAGCCACAGCCACAGCCAAAGCCACCGCCAACACCACAGCCAAAGCCAAAATCACAACCACAGCCAAAACCAAAACCACCATCACAACCACAACCAAAACCAAAGTCACCTCCACAACCACAGCCAAAACCAAAACCACAACCACCGATGGTTTATCCACCTCCATTTTACAAGAAGCCATGCCCTCCATTACCAAAACTTCCTCCTTTTCCTCCAAAGTACTTCCACCCTCCACTGCCAAATCTTCCACCTTTTCCTCCTAAGTACTCCCACCCTCCATTACCAAAGCTTCCTCCTTTTCCTCCTAAGTACTCCTACCCTCCATTACCAAAGCTTCCTCCTTTTCCTCCTAAGTCCTCCTACCATCATCCCAAGTTTGGAAAATGGCCTCCTCTTCCTCCCTTTCATCCTTAAGAAACCTTCCAGAGTTCTTAGTTAAATGGAAGATAGAAGATGGATGAGTGATAGCGTTCAAGCTATGACGAAGTTTCGTTTGAATTACAGTACTGCAATAAAAGCTTTCAAGGAAATATGATGAACCAGCTGTAAAAAAAGAATGCGCTAGTTCGTTAAGGAAGGAGAGAATGTGTGAAACCGTTGTTGATTTCTTTTGTTCAGTGATTCCAAATGGCCTTGTGTGGATTTGTCATTGTTATATGGAAAAATTCGAACCTTTTCCATCTGTTTATTTTATTTAATCACTATTCATGGAAATTTGCATGAAAAGACACATGGCTGTTCATTACAATAAGCACATAGAGTACACATCTTGATCAGCTTTGTCACATGAAGATGGCACAAAATAGATAAGAAGTTGCACTATATAGAAAATGCTGCAGTGAGCTATTGCCCTGGTTTTTGGTTTGGAGATGAGAGGCCTCAATTGGTTTTGTTTGGGTTATTGCATAAATATGCATACAGAAAGATTCAACTAATTAAAATACGTTACAAGAAACCCCGAGAACAATATCAACTTCCTCGATAAAATCTCACCGTGAGTTTTTACATCAAACACTGAAATTGATTTATTTTTGAAGATCAAATTCTGTTATATGCGTAATAAGTTGCAAACTTTATATCAATCTTTTTACCAAAAGAAATTAAAATCCAAATTTTTTTTTAGGATGTTTGGTAACCTAGAGTGAATGCAATATGAAAGAAAGATTGCAGCGTCAGTCATTGCTACCCAACCTTCATTTTCATGCAGAGCGGTGGGCACAATAGCACAAAAGTGGAAGCAAAAAGACTTATCCCACTTTCATACCTGAGCTCGAATGTCCATTCTCTTTCCATTCTTAAGTTCAATCAAACTAATGAGAAGGTTGCCCTCTCCCCCAGTTAAATTGTGTCAGTATGTATGGTACAGACGCCAATTTCAATAGGACTACCCGACCCCAAGAAAACGTGGACAAGTAGGGCAAGTCTTTTCATCTTTTCACATGGTCCTATCCAAAACATAGCCAAAGGTATTTATGATGCAGTGGTAAGAAGCTCGAATTTTGGACCACCTTTCTCATGAGGATAAAGCCATTTCCTCTAAGGTCTCTTGAATAGGCCAATGTGTCCAAAATTTTGCTAGGTTTGAATTCATTTTTGTTCCTCAATATTGGGATCTAATTATAATTAAGTATATGTCAACAAGCTCATCAAATGTCTTTGAATTCATTATTTGCTTCCAATCAAACAACTTTCTCAATGCCATATTTTTTTCACCATTACAAAGCTTTGCCCACTTAATTTAGTTGAAAAATATTTTCTCCATTAAAATGAAATTGTTTTTGCATTAAACGAATCTATCATATTCAATCTGTTATATGTATAAATTTTTCAGTAGAATTTGATTTTTATTTTATTTGTAAGACAATTGTTTATATAATATTACCGTAAATAAAAAAAATCATGTAAAATATAATTTAAATATTATTTCTGTATAAATAAGATAATTTAAATTAAACTATTATCCTGGGTGCTATATGTTATTTCTTTAAATATTATAAATTAAGTTTAATAAAAGGTGTAACTCCGAGATATATCAGGATTATCAATGATTATAAATGCAAAATTCAAATGTTACCCCCTATGTAAAAATACTTTGAATATCAAGTACTTAATTTTGAACCAATGCTATTTGTTGCCCTTTATGTCCGCGCTTAAAGAGAAAAACGGCGTCGTTTTACTTAGATCGAGAACCCACAAAACTTGGACCGGGCGTCGTAAAGCGCAGGAAAACCCACTTTCGCCGTCTCCGGGAGACGAGAGTCGCTGCAGACCTCTCTCTCCGTCTCTCTCTCTTCACTTCGAAGTGCAAAAGCGCGGGATTAAACCCCCCAACTCTCACACCCCGCAACCCAAACCCTAGAATTTACAATCTTCTTCTTTTTCTTCTTATTCAATGTCTACTCATACAACTGCATCTGCAGCTACAACTACAACTACATCTTCAAAGTCCGTCGAAGTTGAAGCCTCTCTTTGGTGGTACTCTTTCTCTCTTCTCCTCACTGACCTCGAAAGTGTTTCTCTCTCCTCTGACCTCCCTCCTCCTCTGGTAAGACTTTCTCTCCCTCTCTCTAGAAATTGGAGTGAGTGCTTCTTTTGTTCTATATGTCCTCAAACATAAGTGGAGCACAATAGTTCAAGTTAAACCCCATTCTCTCTCTCTCTCCCTCTCACATCAAGTTTAGGTTTTTGAATGAATTGTTGAAATTTTTAGTCTCTGTTTCCCTAGGTTTGAGTGAATTCTTTAACATTGTGTCTAGAACCCAAATAAAATACTAGGTTCAATTCATTTGAATTAAATTCTTTAATTCACTTTTCTTGGAATCAAAGAATAAAATATAAAATTTGATTAGATTTCCTTGCTTGGAACAACTAAAATGCCCTAAGAGATTAATTCCAAAATTGTTTGTAACATTATTCACAAGAAATTACATGTGACAGACAAATTCATGTAGAGTTTATTTTGATATCATTTTTTATTTTTATTTTTATTTTTTAGATATGCAGCTAGAATTGAATTCTGTAGTTTTTTATTGCATCGAAGCAACAAAAATTTAGAATTGGAATTGAAATTTATAATTTTTCTAAAATTTATTTAGTTCCAATGCAGCCTAATTTCTCTGTGGTGGTGCCTGGAACCAAGTATTAAACTCAATTGAATTAAATTCTTTAATTCTCTCTGTGGGGGTCGAATGACTCCACTAGCGTTTGTATATATATATATTTTAATTTATTATTAACAAATAATCAATTATTTTTTGACATGTTACAACTCCACATTTTTTGATGAGTTAGAATTGAACCCACACTTTTTTGTTAGTTTAAAGTAATAGCAATTACAAGTAGAATTTCACTCCACAGTTTTTGTGGATTTCACTTGATATCAAGCATAACCTATGTGATTATGTGTTCAGGTGAAGAAACTAAAGGAAAATCATGCATGGTTTTTGAACACTATTACACAATTTAAGCTGCCTAATCAGAAATCAAGAGAGGCTTTAAATTCTCATCAAGTTGTAATTGGGACTCACAAATTGAGTATACAACCTGAGTTGAAAGATGCGGCTTTGCAGATTAGTTCTTTTTTGGTGAGAGTTTGTATTATTGATTGTTCTGTTCATATTTTGAATTTTTAAGCTGAATCTTGAAGTCTGATTTGCATTGCACATTGGTAAATATCTGAATCTCTCAACCTTTCAGTGTTTAGATGAGGTGCAGTCTTACATTCTTCTCAAGAGATTTGTTGAGCAGAATGATGCAGCAGTTGATCATGGAATTCGAGATTTTCTTCATGTGGTTGGTCATTTTCCTATATCTCTTTAAAGTTGTGATTATATTCTTGCTCTTCCAATTTTATTAATAGCTTGTTTTTGTAGCAGACTGCCTTAATTATAGTTGTGACTATAATTTTGTATTTGAGCAAGATGGTTCTATTCAGTGTTATTTTAACAGTCAAATATGGTGGAGAAAGGTGGTAGGGTAAGGACAGGTGTTTCGCTGCTGCCTTTCATTCTGTTTTTGAATTTGAAACCCTTTAATTAAATCAGCCAATATTGTCTGCTACCTTTGTGTTCTTGGATTTATGTTTTCTGCTTTAGCTTTTGTGAGGCTTGTTGAGGTAACCATTTCAGTACTCTTCTAAAGCAGCCAATATCTTTAAATGATGCTCATCATTTGAACAATACAACTTCCTTGTCTAGTGTGCCCCTTTTGTGGCATCTGTTCTGTCCCAAAGAAATTGTAAACGAGTTCTGACTTCTGATTATCTTGAGAAATTGCAAATTTAATATACAAACATCATTTTCTTTGGAGTAGTTTTGCTCTTTCATATGCTTGTTGTCTCTTTTCACTGCAATCCTTGTGCTCTTCCCATCCTTAGCTGTGGAAGACTTGATCCACATCATGCTCTTTGAGTCCTGCATGATAAGGCCCTTTCTGGGAAGGCTTGACAAGCCTAATAGCTCCCCAAGCCAAGTCCTTGTCAATTAAGAACTTTAAAAACTTTAGTTCTTGATCTTAGTTCATTGTCCAGCAGTGTATAACACAAGGTCCTAAACTTTTGCTGCTAAAGTTTTATACATGCGATGACATATTGATTATGTAAGGTGTGGCTCTGATATGTTCAATCCGGTAGCCATTTATGTGTATGTTTGATGTTCAATAAAGAGGCAGGAAAATCTTAAATGCATTTCTCTTTTTCAACATCTTCATTGAATTGAAGTCCTTGTTCTGTTCCAATGTTAAATCCTAAGCTTTTTGCATGTGATCAATGTATCACAGTAGCAACCGTTGTTCTCATTAGCTGGTGTCAAATTATGGTAGTTCATCATCGAGACAATTTTGCAGTTCCTCTGCTTACTGGATGATAGACCACATAAACTGAAATGTAGTTATTCTACTGAATCAGATGTTTGCTGTAGTCAGCTTGTTGGACAAATTGCTTACTTCTTTCCCTCTTTAATTCTTCTGAAGGTATTGCTCAACTACTATATAGAGCGACAGTGCTTGCTGAAATGTACCAGGCAGATTTATGTGCATGCTGGTAAGCTTTTTGTCATATTGTTTTTTAAATTCAAGAGTATTTCTGTTGGCTTAATAATGACATATGAACCATGCCCGTTATGTCTTGTTATGTCCAACAACATTGGATTATGACACTTGCTGTTACACGGGAATACAGCGTCAAGCGTCATATATTTTAGAAAAATTGCATTTGTATTGCATAATTTGATTTTACATATTTGTGATAAAGTCATACCTCTGAGTTTTGTATTATACTATCAATAAAATTAACATATTGCCAGAGCAGTAGGATTGCTAGAATGGTATGATTGCTTCTGTGCTAATCTTTTGCATTGATTTAAAATTTAGCATTGGTTAATTTAATTATTTTTTTTTCCTTTGGTTGCAATCGTAGTACCACTAATCCTAGCATTTGTTAATGCAGTATATGTTGGAACAGCCTCAAAAGAAGATAGTGCCATTAGGGAGGTGGCTAAAAAGCTAATTTCTGATGGGCTTGAAAGTAAATTGTCATCTGTCCTCCAGGACCTTTTGTGTTTGAATCATCCAGATCAAATGGTATGTCATGCGGAAGACACTTGTTGATTAATCTTGAATACTTTTATTCAAGAAAACATTTTTTCTTTTGTAATAAACGTTGGTCATGAGGTCTATCTCCCAATCAAGAAACTAACTATGAATTCAACTTTCTATAGATGAAGATGCTATTCTCTGCCAGTGCTTATTACTCCGTATTCATGCATCTGAAGATAATTGCAGTACTGTCTTCTCCTAATTGAATTGAATACTATTATATATTGCAATTATTAGTAGTAGTGCAGTATTTATTTGCTTACTGCTTTATCATTTTGTTGAGTTCCATTCATTGTTTGTTTTTGCTTTTGATTCCTACAATATAAAGAAACCAATACTAAAGGATCTAGCATGGTTTTGCCATGTGCATTTTCGCAGTTGTTATTGAGGTGCTTGTATTATTGTCGTTGAAATTATTATTGAGGCAGGACTCCATCCCATTTAAGAATTTACCTAGCCATGTGTCATGTGTGCTGCTTGCAGGATGTTGATCTTTTCACTTTATGGGCTGAGGAGGCATTGATTGAAGACAATTTGGTCCTGGACATTCTTTTTCTTACATATTATGAGCCATTTTGTACTTGTAATGGTGCACAATGGAAAAAGCTGTGCATAACATATAAGGTTTATATGCTGCTTCTCTTTTTGGTATGCATCTTTAGATGATGGGTTTCACATCATCTTTCAACTAAATCTTTCCTTTACTATGACTTGTTTTAGGGGATCATATCAGGTTCTTATAACTTGGAAAAGTTGGCAGTTTCATCTGGAGCTGTATTTTCAATTAAGCAAGCCAAAGTTCAACTCCTACTAATCCTTATTGAAACACTAGACCTGGAAACCCTTCTTCAAAAGATTCATGATGCGAAACCTTTCAGGTTTTCATATCTTGCAACTTTTTAATATGTCATATGTTCCATGAGTTCTCTCTCTAGCTCTCATATTGAAATTAAATTCTTAATTTGTTGGAATGGTAAAGTATCATTTATCTTCATGGTTGTTAGGGAAGAGTAAAGCTTAAAATTGCATAAGAATTTGCGAGTATTGAGTTTCATCTCAGTTTGTAGCAATATATGTATGTTACAGAGTTTTAGGAGGTTCACGCCTTGTAAAGTAGCTCATTTAGCAAAAAATGCTTATTTGCTTTTAGGATTACTCTTAACTTTGGTATGAGCACAGAGTAGTTCTCAATTAGTAGAACAAAATTAGTTTATATATCTTTGTTTTTAGTTTGATAGGCGTCAGATCTTTGTAATTTACTTTCTCTTGGCTATCCATTGCATGATTTATGGTTGTCTTAAACAATGTTGTCACCATTTCAGGGAGGATTCTGCTGTCTTTTCCGAGGCTGACATCCAACAGATGGATGCACTAATTTCCAGCTTTGATGTTTATGACATGAAAGATGCTGGTCCTCTTATTCTTTCGTGGGCTGTGTTCCTTTGTCTAATTTCATCACTTCCAGGGAAACAAGAAAATACTGTCCTGAAGGTGTGTGGTTTTCTTTTTTTTTATTCTTTTTTTTTTGTGGGGGGGGGGGGGACAATTTAGGTGAATAATGGCAATTTATACTCTATTAATTCACATTCCTTTCAGGAGATTGATCATATTGGTTACGTCCGTCAAGCCTTTGAGGCCAAGTCTTTGGGCTGCATCTTGGATATCCTTCAAACAGTGGTGTTGAAAATCTCAGATGTAAGTCTCTCTCAGCTCTTAGTGTCAGTCTTGTTTCGTTCTACTACATCTTTGATGAATAGGTGACTTACGTTGCTTGCAGATTTTGTATTATGTATGGTAATAAAGAATCATATATTCCAAATATGATTTTCTCTTATTCTTTTCAGTCAAATATTTTCAGGGCCCTATTGCTGGTTATCGAAGTGTGTTAAGAACCTTTATCTCGGCATTTATTGCTTCTTATGAGATTAATATTCAGGTAAATGTACTTTGCTGGTCTGTAATTTGCGTGTGGAACTTGTTGACAGCCTTCATTTTTAGCATCACCAACCACCCACAACAAGGTTGGCATCCCTGATGTGAAACCATTACAACTACTCCAACCACAAGGTCAGAGGATGGTTGTGAACTTGTTAACTGCCTGCAATTGTTTATTTTTGTTTTTTTTACTGCAGCTAGAGGACCACACCTTCAGATTGATACTGGAAATCCTCTGCAAACTCTATCGGGGAGAGGTCTGACTGATATTTTTTGCCTATTCTTTCTGTTTCATCGCAGTTGTTCTGTTTACCTAGTGGCAACTCCCTCTTACTGTGTAGGATTCTCTGTGTATTCAATTTTGGGATAAGGACAGTTTTGTTGATGGGCCTATTCGATGTCTCCTTTGCAACTTAGAGGGAGAGTTTCCTGTTAGAACTGTGGAATTGATTCGCTTACTCTCCGCCCTTTGTGAAGGAACATGGCCTGCAGAATGTGTGTAAGTGAAAGTTGTTCTGATATATATATATACATATATATATATAAAATTTTTAATAAATTTCTTATATATATATATGTATAGATTTTTTAATAAATTTCTTGTCTTTGTATATGATCTTACTTTATGTGAGATGCCTCCTCAAATTGGCGTATTGCCAATTATTCCGGCTAAAATACCTACAACCAGTAATCTGCTGTTTATTTAAAAGGATTCTGTTTCTGACAAAGAACAAATTACTGCCTGGATGGCCATTAGTAGCCTTTTTTTGGGGGGATAGGAGATGACCATTAGTAACTTTCATGACAGTAATAGTTGTTGTCAGAGTGCTGCTGCTGGTGGTATTGGCAATTCTGCTTTTCTCAAATTCAGTCTCTTGGCATTTGAATTCTTTTGGCAGCTCATCCTGCTTATTCTTTTATTTTACCAATCAAATACATTTTTTAATAAATTTCTTATATATATATATATATATATATGGTATATGTATACTTTTTTTAATAAATTTCTTATCTTTGTATATGATCTTACTTTATGAGAGATGCCTCCTCAAATTGGCATATTGCCAATTATTCCGGCTAAAATACCTACAACCAGTATTCTGCTGTTTATTTAAAAGGATTCTGTTTCTGACAAAGAACAAATTACTGCTTGGATGGTCATTCGTAGACTTTTTTTGGGGATAGGAGATGGCCATTAGTAACTTTCATGACAGTAATAGTTATTGTCAAAGTGCTGCTGCTGGCGGTATTGGCAATTCTGCTTCTCTCAAATTCAGTCTCTTGGCATTTGAATTCTTTTGGCAGCTCATCTTGCTTATTCTCTTATTTTACCAATCAAATGTTTTTAATCTTGAGTGTAACAGCTCATGTAAAATGTTTTCGTGAAGTTAAAACTTATAGACATGCAAAAATAAACTGCTTTACTAGAGAATATTATAGTTCGCGAACAAGCCATCACCTTAAAGTTGACGAATCGAAGTAGAGACAAGCTTTGGAAAATGATGAAAAAAATATGAATTCTAAGTTCTCTTTGATAAAGCATTTTGATGAAGAAAGGACAAACAAGAGAAGAGGGATTTATGTAACCAAACCCACTCTTCATTTTTTCAATAAAGTGTTTGTAATTTTGGTTGATTTCTAAGTTTTTGGAATGTTTTTTTAGGTATTGTTGATTTCATGGACTCTCTTGCTTTGCTGTCCATACGAACTGCTCTTCCCATGCTTTCAGTATTTTTTTTTTTTGGGGGGGATAAAAAATGGTTCTCCCAGATAAATTACTCCATTCCCTAAAATAACTCTTGTTATGACAATCATTTGATTAAAATATTTTAAATTCAATTCTCCTTTTAAACCCTACAACAATGCGCTCTAAGAGTTTGTCTCAGTTTGAGATATGTATTTTTATTTTTATTTTATTTTATTTTATTTTTTTGCGTTAGACAAATTTTGACAGTTGCACTTTTGCAAGGTAGATGAGCATGATAAGGTTGATTTATTTTATTATCTAGTATTGCTCCTTAGAAGTTCTTACCAGAAATACTAGGTAGAAGCAAGCTTTATGTTCCTAAGTTTCTACTGCATGCCTGTGTCTTCTAATGGAGGCAAAATGTATTGCTCAAGAGCCAGATCTGTTTTGTTTTATTGATAATTTTCAACTTTCATGTCTGTCCAAATTATGCGTGTAAGCATGTTAATTTGTAAAATACCTTATCAATGCTTAAAATGAATCTTTATTATTGTTAGGTCTTCCACGCTTATAACTAATAAACTCTCCATCTTCATTTTGTCAACAGGTATAATTTTCTGGATAAATCTGTTGGCATATCATCTTTGTTTGAGATTGGCAGTGCTTCACTGGTAGATAACATGTCTCAGCTTGTTGAAGCACGCTACCCATTGCAAGTTCCAGGGATCGAATGCTTAGTCATTCCTAGTAAAACCCATGGCAATATATTAAAAATGATTGACAACAGTACAGCTCTTGTGCGGTGGGAGGTAATTGGACCTGATTGTTGGTGTCAATGGGCATGTGTCACTTTCTTGATCATTTGGATTAACAATTGTTCGATTTACTATTCTGACCGTAAATTACAGTATTTGATATTTGTCATTGTTGATGTTATTAGTATTCTAGGGGTATCTCTTCTTTATGCGTTGTTGGTTTGAATATTGCAAGAAAGCTGCTAACCTAGCACTATCTACATCATAGACAGAAAACTGAAAGAAAACAAAAGAGGAAGGGATCTTAGCAACAAAATGACAAAAAATAGACGGGAGCCTCTCAGTACCCTGAAATTAGTCTCCATATTTATTATACAGTTATTCTATGCTACTAGTTCGAATAATTTATGTGAGAATCTTTATGCAACTCTGTATGTTTGGCGTCTCCTGCGATGAGGCGATTCTTCATGTTTTAGGGTCATATAACAATGAAATATGATTTACATTTTCGTCTGCATGTTTGGCATAGGTTTTAAGGGTAAATTTTTGAACATGTTGAGCAACATCTTTTTAGATGTAATTTTCCCTATTTTTATATCCTGTTTGTTTTGACTTCAATAGCTATATCATTTCTCCATTTATTCTAATTTTAGTGATCATAAAGAAAAAGGGAAAAACAAATTTTATTTATATTACCATAGATATATATATAGTTTTTTTTTTATTATTTATTTATTTATTTATTATTATTATTACTATTTATATATTATTATTTAAAGAATTTCGCCACGGCTGGTTCCAAGCCCGGATAAAGGAGTAGGGTTGCGGTAAGCTGACAGCCAGCGTAAAAATCTTTTGTCAAATTACAAATTGGAGACAAATATAGGAAAACGTATGGGGCGGTTCCTCCTTAGCGATGCGCTACATCGGATACCGGGTGTAGTGACAAGTTACCAAGGGGATGTTAGGGTGCGGACAAATAAAATAGTCCATGAGGATAGGATTCGCTTAGCCACTTGAAAAATAGGATCTCTAACCGGAAAGTTAGGAGAAATAGGTGAAGTAATGAATAGAAGAAAAATTAAAATCATGTGTCTTCAAGAAACCAAATGGGTGGGAAAGAAGGCTAGAGTAATAGAGTTTTATGGTTATAAGTTTTGGTGCACAGGTAGAGATAGAACTAAAAATGGAATAAGAATAATTGCACATAGAGATCTATTAGGAGAGGTAGTAGAGATAAGAAGGAAGAGAGATAGAATGATGCTTGTCAAGTTAGTAAACGGAGAAAACGTAATTAATATAGTTAGCGTGTACGCGCCTCAAATAGGTATAGATGCAATTAGTAAGAAACAATTTTGGAATAATCTAGATGAATTTATACAAATCATACCGAGTAACAAGAAGCTATTTATTGGAGGAGATCTAAATGGACACGTAGGAGAGAAAAACAAGGGATTCGAAACCGTACACGGAAACTTTGGATTCGGTCGTAGGAATGAGGCGGGAAGTATAATTCTAGAGTTTGCAGTAGCGTTTGATTTGATACTAATAAATACGTTCTTTAAGAAAAAATAGTTACACATAGTTACCTATAGAAGTGGGTCAAATGCTAGTCAAGTAGATTTCTTTCTCATTAGAAGAGGTGATAAAACGATTTATAAGGATTGTAAGGTCATACCGGGGGAGAATGTAACGACTCAGCACAGACTCTTAGTTTTAGACGTACGAGTGCCTAAATGACAAAAGCAATGTCAATCATTTATGGAGCCAAGAATTAAGTGGTGGAAACTGAAAGGGGAAAATGTGACGAGTTTTAAGGATAAAGTAATTGGAGTAACAAATTAATTTGTCAATGATAACGCAGAAATAATGTGGAATGATATGTCTAATAATATTAAAAGTATAGGTAGAGAGGTTCTTGGAGTATCCAAGGGCGGGGCTCCAAGAGGCAAAGAGTCATGGTGGTGGAACGAAGAAATAGAAACTATGATCCGAATCAAAAGAGAGTGTTATAAGAATTTTAAAAATGATAGTAGTAGTGAGACTTATAAAAAATACAAAAAGTAAAAAAAGATGTAAAAAAGATTATCCATAAATCAAAGAGTAAAGTGTATAACGAATTGTACAAGAGACTAGAGACTCGAGACGGGGAGAGAGAGATCTATAGAATTGCCAAACTCAGGGAGAGGAAGGGACAAGATATAAATGAGATTAGATGTATTAAGAGTGCAGCAAATAGTACACTTGTAAGAAACGAGGATATAAGAAAGAGGTGGAGAGAATATTTTTATAACTTATTTAATGTTGAGAGTATAACAAATAAAGAAAATTTAGAGATATCTATAGAAGAGATTAATAGAGATTTTAAACGTAAGATCCGCTCCTATGAAGTAAAGGAGGCTATAAAGAGTATGGGAAATAACAAAGCCATAGGATCCGATGACATTTCTATCGAGGTGTGGAAATATTTGTGAGAATTCGGAGTAACAATGTTAACGGCTCTTTTTAACAAAATTTGGCAAACAAAGAAAATGCCCCACCTATGAAGAGAGAGCACAATTTTCCCGCTTTATAAGAATAAAGGAGGACGTTCAAGATTGCTCCAATTATAGAGGAATTAAACTCATAAGTCATACGATGAAGTTATGAGAGAGAGTGATAGAGTATAGATTGAGACGAGAGATAAGTGTGTTTCAGAATCAATTCGGATTTATACCTGGACGATCCACCGCTGAAGCAATTCACTTGCTAAGACAGTTGAGAGAGACATTTAGAGCGCAAAAAAAAGATCTACATATGGTATTTATTGAGCTTGAGAAAGCATATGATAGAGTTCCTAGAAACGTGTTGTGGTGGGCGTTCATGAGGAAAGGGATCTCTTTGAAATACATTAATCTTATTAGGGATATGTATGAAGGAGTTGTGACTAATGTAAAGACTTGCGGGGGGCTAAGTGATAGCTTTCCTATTAACATTGGGCTACATCAAGGTTCGACATTGAGTCCCTTACTATTTGCAATAGTGATAGATGAAATCATAAAAAATATTTAAGATGAAATATCATGGTGTATGCTATTTGCAGATAATATAATTTTAGTTGATGAAACTAAAAAGGGTATCAGTACTAAATTAGACTTATGGAGGGATACGATAGAATCTAAAGGATTTAGATTGAGTAGATCTAAAACTGAGTATATGAGGTATAAATTTAGTGACAAAACAATTAGTTTGGAAGGAAAAGAAGTTCCAAAGATAGAAGGTTTAGATATCTTGGTTCCATTATCCAAAATGATGGAAATATAGATGGAGATGTCAATAACAGAATTTAAGCGGGTTGGATGAAATGGAGAAAGACATCCGGAGTGTTCTGTGATCGAACGATGCCATTACATTTAAATGGAAAATTTTCTAGAACTGCAGTAAGACCTGCTCTATTATATGGCACTCAATGTTGGGTCATTAAACAGCAACAAGAGCAAAAAATGGTTATAGTTGAAATGAGAATGTTTAGGTGAATGTGTAGCAAAACTAGAAACGATAGAATTAGAAATGACGAGATACGTAATAATATGGGAGTCAGTTCAATTGTAGACAAGATGCGAGAATACCGTCTGAGATGGTTTGGACATGTACAGCAAAGGCTTATGGACGCACCTGTTAGGAAGGTAGAGAACTTAAATATAGGAGAATTAATAAAACGTAGAGGTAGGTCATTGAAAACGTGGATGCAATGCATTCGTAAGGATATGATAGCGATAGATTTAGTTGAGGAGATGGTCTTAGATAGGAATGAGTGGCGTAGGAAAATCCGCACAAACTAAATCTTCTTCTTCCTCTTCTTCTCCTTCTTTCTTTCTTCTTCTTTTTATTTTTATTTTTATTATTATTTATTTTACGATTTCATTATTTGTTTTTCATATGGCCGACCCCAAATTTTGGGGCAGAAGGTCTAAGTTGTTGTTGTTGTTGTTGTATATTTGGTGTTCTTCCTTCTACGATCTTTCTAGTCGAGTAGATTGCCTTTTGTCAAATTATGTGCTACTTTTGTTTTGTTGTTCACGGTATAGAAGTCTCAATGATCGCCTTTATATGTTTGTTTAACATCTTTTTGAGAACATTTTTTTTTCTTTGAGGTCATCTTGAGCTATTATCTCTTTTGTTTGGGTCTGGTTGTACTTCATATTCCATTATGTAGAAATAGCAGCTGTTCATGATTCCTATAACTTCTCAAATCCGCACCAATTCATACCTAGTTATTTTAAAAAATGCGTACTTCCTTTTTTGTTGCTATCTATATGCAGACACACTGAAAGAGATTGATGAGAAGGATGAGACTTATAACAGTGACATCCCTGTTTAAATAAAAACTTCTAGCAGACCGAAATAGACTGATTTCCAGATCATCTTTTACATCTATTTTCCACTGTGTAACTTTTCCCTGTTTTATGCTGACATTATGTCCTTATTTAGTATGTCCAATCTGGGGTGCTTGTGCTGCTGCTGCGTCTGTCCCAAAAGCTTTACATGGATGGTGATGAGGAAGTTCTTGCTACTCTTGATCTGCTTTGCAGATTAACGTCATTTAACATGGTAATTCAATTCGATAGCTTCTTTTAGTGTCCATTTGTTTCTTCTTTGGCCAGCTATGAGTTCTTGGCTTAGTTTTTGGGACAATTCATTTGTCCTTTGAAAACTTCCTATATCTGTTTCTCTTTTTGAAGATAGTTTTTCATTGTAAAAGTATTTGATATTAGCATTTAATTGCAACCAAAGAGAGCATCTATTTAGTTTTCCATAAGTGGCAAACTATGTTGTCATCTCAACCAAAAAAAAAAAAATTGCATTTATCTCTTTATTGCATCTTTCCTAGTAGATTTAGTTGCAATTTGAGGCTCAAAATATGCTGCATTTGTATTAGGTTATTTTTGTGTGGGCTTGTAGTACCAGTCCATGCTTACTTTTGATCACTATTTCATGCACAAAGGAGAGGGTGAGAAACTTTCGGTGACACAATGGAATTTAATTTGGGTTACAGATCAAGAATCTCCTTTTGGAATGATGATTTGTGTTGTCCTAGTCTGCTAAAGGGGCCTTTTTTGTCATTTAGCATTGTAGTGAACTGTTTATTTTCTTTTCTTATGCTGTATATTAACTATGTTGTATTGTTTACCATATCAGTGAAAAGATTGAAACTTTTGTGTTTTCCCTTTTACTTTGTTTGATGATAATGAAAATTGGTGTATGTTTTGCTATAGGCTGTATGTCAAGCTCTTATGGGATTGCATATTCAGGCAACTCAAGCAGATGGTCAGATGGAGAAAAGTTTTCGGTATTATCTTGCACTCTTGTTCCTACTGATTCATACTTGTTCTTTGGAGCTTTGAGTTTGTTCTACCAGTGATTTCTTGTCTTTCTTGCAGGATTGATGTTGTTGAGATCATTTGTACTTTGGTGAAAAGTCTGTCACGTGATGGAGCCAATGGAAGTGTAATGTCAATGGGTGTCAGTATATTGGCAAAGATGTTGAAATGGTAGCTTTTATTATCACTTGCTGAACTGTTGTTGGTTATGATAATTCTATTTAGACATGCATTTGTGTTATAATTTGGTTGATTATCGAGCTGTCACTTTGCATAAAATTGCAATAGGAGTTTTGCTAGCATGTTGGAGGATTTCTTGCTGGTTTGTTAAGAGTTTTATTTGGATAGTTGAAGAAAATACATGCCTGTAGGCAGATTGAACTGTTTGATTCTTTTGTAATTTTCTTTTTTAATGTTTTTTTCCTTACGAATTTTTAAGGGTGATATATGACATTTTAGGCCACTGCGCATGGTTGACTCTCTTTCTCTCTCTCCCACACACACACACACACTCTTCCACAAAATTCTTCCCTTTTGTTTGGTTGTTGTGGAAGTTATCATTGAGGAATTTGTGTTGAACTGTTCTTTTTTTTTTTCCTATCATTTTTACTGTTGTCTTTCTCTTCCTTGTCTTCTCTCTCTCTTTCTTCTCTCTCGCATGCTCATTTTTCCGTGAAAATCTTCCCTTTTGCTTAGTTCTTGTAAAAAGCTATCTTTAAGGAATTTGTGTTGAACTGTCCATTTGTATCATTCAACTGTTGTCTTGCTCTTCCTTTTCTGCTCTCTGGCACTCTTGGACGTGCACATTTTTCTGCGAAATTCTTTCCTTTTGCTCAGCTCCTGTGAAAGTTATTATTGGAGGAATATGTGTTGAACTGTTCTTTTCTTTCGTTTTAATGGTTGTCTTTCTCTTCCTTATCTGCATGCAGCTCTCCATCTCATGTCACTGCTATGGCTCTGAAGAAAAATATACTTGACGTAGGTTTGATGGTAAATTCAAGAGACATTGACAGATTAGATTCATCAAGGTAAATCACTATTCAATTTTAGTAGAACCTTTGAAGTTCTACTTGATAAATAAAGATAATGCTTTTCTCTTCTCATACGCCCATCAGTTACTTAATCTCCTGTTACTTTTGTTAAAGTTCTTTCTGTCATGCTGCCTTTGAATGTTCCTTACATTCCTATCTTGTTTTACTGATAATATTGATCCAGTACCACCCAACTGAACCAAAGGTTCTCACGTGGCCCCCTGTATGTGATACAATTCTATCACATATAGCTACATCCTTTCTTTTTACGAGCTAAACATTATTAAAAAAAGTTGCATATAACTATAGCAATAATAGCACATAAGCAATTTTATACTCAAAAGTATGGCCATTATTGCAAGTTACTCTTGCATGTGACTCTCATAACCATTTTAATCAATATAAGCATTCAGTTTTTCTCAAAATAATTTTGTAAAGTCTTCCTAGTGCATTTAAAGAGTGTTCCAGAAGAGCTCAATCAAGAAGTTTCCAAGAAGGGTGCCTTTAAAAGAATGTTAAATAATTGAACATGCCTGAATGTCACGTTTACTTCGGTTTGAAGAAGTGTCCGACAATTGTTGTCTACAGCACAGTGTCAGACATGTAGACAGCTCCATTTTTTAATTGTCCATTCATCACAGATACACATCTCAACTTCATGTGAGAAGTTTTAGGTTGGGTTTAGAAGATTGCCCAATCTCTATACTTCCTTGATACTTGATTGTTATTTATGGCCATGTGCAACAAGAGATTCTGAGATGGTCAATTGTCTTGTATTGCATCATAATTTCTCTGCTAAGTAGTTATTTTAATCTTATTTGTATCTGGGTTTCTCACCAGAGGCTCATGGTTGCTTTCTGGAAGACTTGCAAAAGTGCTCTTGATGGACTTCGAGCAGAATGATACAAGCTGCCAGCTGGGTATTTCAGGCATGTGAAAGCATTTTATCTTCTTTTTCCTAAAATATTGTTGTGCACCTAGCTTTGCCATTTACCTGTAGTAAGAATGGAGTGGACAAGAGTTAATCAATTGGCCTGTGCAAATCTCATTTGATATTTGTGAGGATAGTGCCCCTATAAACTCCTGAATTCAAACAGGTGAAAGATGTAGCAAACACAATTTTTTTAGTAGATGATTGATAAGATAATGCTTGTTAAACATATTGCATTTCGAGCCATATGCATTAGTTCATTGAGTGCAGTTAAAATTTGTCAACTGCTCTTCTCGACCCGTTCTTAAACCAGAATAGGACTTCTTTAACTCATCTTTGATCGCAAGGACAGTTGGGTGTGAACAAGAAAGATAAGAAATTAGGTTACATAGCCAAAGTTTCAAATTCATCTACTATGTAGAAGTGATCACCCTGGGTTCTGTAATATATCTAAACTCTTAACAAACATGAAATGGATGGTGCTTATATATTAATGTTATTCTTTAATTATAAGGTCATAATTGCATCTCCTTATAGTGCATATCTGAGAATCACTCTCTTTGACCTACCCTTAACCAGAATCAGTCCTGTTTAGATAACAAGTACAACTGGTTCTTGAACAAGAGCAGATGGCTACATGGCCAAGGCAAAAATATCAACTAATGTGCAGCGTTTGATATATTTCAGAATCTTTTGATATTGTTGATTTCTCAGATATTTTATGGCATCATTTATTCTTGAGCCTGACCTTCATTTTTTTCCTGATTCTCTAGTGCTGGACTTCACTGAGCATCTTTTGGTAGCGGGAGTAGAAAATGATACGATCTTGGCACTTGTTGTCTTCTGTCTTCAATTTGTCTTAGTAAACCATGAGAACTGGAAATATAAGGAAAGGCATGTCCGCTGGAAAGTTACATTAAAGGTATTATTGATTTTCTCCTCTATAACTAGATATTTAGTATGACTTTTAGAAACACTGGGTAAAAAAGAATGTTGCAGTATCTTGGTACTCTTAATACATTCTTATCTGGCATTGATGTGGTACAGTAGGCCTTTTTTTTTTTTTTGTCTGGCCCCAGCCTATAACTCCTTACTAAAGAATAAGACTCGAGGTCAACTCAGTTCGGTGTCCAAATTCTTCTGTCTTGTTTTATAATTATTGGTGGCAATCTTTGGATCTAGCCTGTCTGATCAACATTGAAATAGGGCAGAAATCCCAGGTGGAAGTTTATGTATAGTACAGTTTATTATAAGTAGTCCTTCCATCTGCAAACGACTTTTGCAGCATAGGAGATACCAATGATTTAATAATTTGGAATTTTGAAAACTTTGAAAGTTTAATCAAATAAAACTAGAATGCTGAGTGATGTGAAAAAGGTTCAAAACTCCTCGAAAGGTCTCAAACTCCTAATATATTAGAAATAGATATTGCCGCCAACATCAATCCTAAATTGCCAAAGACTAATGAGATACATAGAGCAGAACAAGTGAAAACGGAGGGGGTACTACAAAATCTTTGTTTTTAATCCAACATTTTTTTCCTTCTATTTGGACTTCACTTTTCAATAACTTGCAAGTGACAAATAGGTGTATTCCCATTCATGACTCTATCACAAGTTATGCTTGATAAATCCTATATGCTTGTGATAGTGATGTGACTAATACTTTTCAGAACTTGTGAGATGCTTTGATGATGTGATTGTTAGTGATCACTGCATATGTTCATTTCTTTACTTGGCTTTGTTCTATCAGGTCCTTGAAGTGATGAAGACATGTATTATAACAATTCCATACTTTCAAAAACTGGGTGAGATTATCCAAGACATATTACTTGGCGATTCATCCATTCACAGCACACTATTCCGGATTATTTGTATAACTGCACAATCATTAGAGGTCAGCCAAATAAAAATAAATGTATTACCCATGAGCTGCCAGATTTATTGATCATTGGTTGCTTTGTGTTTGTGCAGAAACTCTATGTCAGCCGCCTTTTTGATCCACGGGATATTGAAGGACTAGAGCTTGCAATATGTTCTGTGTTGGATATTCTAGCTACCATGCTCTCGGATTTTTCAAAGGCAAGTTCGATTTACCAAATGTGTTTCTTTTATCCGTCCTTGTTGTTTTTGTGTGTGTTTATGGGTGGTGGGGGTAAGGCATTTGGAGAAAGGAGTAGTGAAGGAGTGCACCCGTAGTCAGTACAGCCTTGGACTTTTAAAATGGATACTGTGTCAAAACCTCTGTTGTAGGATCTTGTCCATGGGTCTGTTTTTCCCTGCAGTGGAATTCTGCATCTTCAGGTTATTTATTTTTGTAATAACTTTAAAAGTTTGGATTTTTATGGAAATCAGATGGTGAGTATCCATTTAAGAAAGACTCCGTTTTGAAATTGGATTTCATGTTCTGCTTAACCCATTTGGGAAAGTTGAGGTTAGGCTCAATTGTGGTTAGCTGAGATTTTCACTAAAAAAATTATTGATACAATCATAATTTTAGTCCTTTTATGAGAAAATTGACTTTCATTTATGAAATCTTATATATACTTTAAAAAAATCACTTTAGTTGAAAAATATTGCGACTAGAATAAAACAAAATAGAGCGAAGTTGAGTCAAATTAAGGTTATGTAAATGGTGCCTCAGTGTTTTACATTTCTTATTATCCTCATTGCATTTTAATTAATCTCTGCATCCAAAGGTCATTATTCTGATTCTCTGCTACTAATATTCTTAAAATTGTATACAATGACTTCTTATATTGATTTTTCAGGATAGTTTGTCGAACCAGCCGGTGTTTTGTCAAGCTTTGCTGTCAACTGCAACAAAACCTGTTCCTGTTGTTTCTGCTGTCATATCATTAGTATCATACTTCCGTAATCCTGTACGATTTTTCTGCCATGGATATCCTTAAGTTTTTTGCTTTTCTCCCCTGTACTACTTATCTGCCATGGATTCCAATGTTAGTTCACTTTTATATATTTATTTTTTTTAAACTTCCATCATCTCGTACACACTCATTCCTTTATCTATTTGCACTACTTTATGTAATAGGATAATTATCTAGCAACAATCTCTGATGCAACTATTCTTCTTGCGGTTTCTCTGTGTGTATGCAATTCATTATTAACAACTAGAGCATGCACACCATCTTGTCCAAAGGATCACAAGTTAAAAGATGCAGGAGAAACTATTTCTAGCTCTTGTTTGTTCTTGACACAATCATGTTTTGCAGCAGCGACACAAATGCATCCTTTTGAGTTTTGAGATGGTTTCCCACCAAAGGTGAATTATCAAAAGGTGAGATCATCCCAGTTATGCAGGGTGGGGCCAGTCATTTGTTGGCATCCATTCTTGTGTGTTGAGTTGGAAGCCTCCCCATTTGGGTATTCCCTAGGTGCAAAACACAAGAAGAAAGGCATTTGGGATGGAGTAGCTGAGAATTTTAAGAAATGGCTAGCTTTGTGGAAGAGGGGATATCTTTCAAAAAGTGGAAGTTTAGCTCTCATGAAGAGTATCTTCTTGAATCTCCCATTATACTTCATGTCTCTTTTCCTTATCACCATTTCAGTGGCTAAAAGAATCGAGAGTATCCAAAGAAGGTTTTCTCAAAGGGCGTACCCACCGCCGAATCTCCTACATTGTAGGGTCTGGGGAAGGGAATATCTAGGTAGCCTTCCCCTTGTTTTTTTTTGCGAGGGGACTGATTCAAACCCTTGACGTCTAGGACACAATGGAGAGACTCCACTATTGCGACATGGTTGAGAAACGTTTAGTAGGATAAAATGAGAGGTGGTGAAGCAACCTTTGTAGGAGGTGTGCATTGGAGTGAGATCCATGAAAGAATTTAAAAAGGCACTTCTTAGGAGGTGGCTGTTGAGATCTAAGTTGTGCATAACTCTCTTTGGAAGAAGGTGAATGTAGCCAAGTATGGATCTACTCATAATTGGTGTATCTCTATTGAAGTTGGTGGACCTTTTAGGGTGGTGTTGTGGAAGGGGATTAGAAGGCGGTGCAAAGTTTTCTTGGCTTGAGCAACTTTTATGGTGGAAATGGCACCAGCATTTTCTTCTGGTGTAGTGTGGGGTGTGATTCCTCTATTACGGTTTAGCCACTAATCTAGCAGTTGATATTTGTAATAGATGCAACGGACTTCACTTAAAGAATTTGGAGTGCTAGACTGTTTAAACTTTGTTTTTCAGATTGGCTGTCACTGGCAACATCTTACAGCTTGGAGTGACCTCCTAATTTGATTATCCAATTTAGAAAGAAATATAACATTCCCCTGAACTAAGATATTCCAATTTTGACATTTTCTTTTTCACTTTGTCACCAAAATTGTCTATGAAAGTGCCCTAGGTTGAAGGTTGTAATGATAGCACAAATACTTTGGCCGCTGGTATGGCCATTGCTTGGAATAGGTAGCAAAGAACTTGGTAAATCTCATTCTGTAAAGGGATTGTCCCGGATTCTAGATTCTTTAGGAAGATCCCCTGGAGTCACATGCATCAAGTTTGAGTTGATCTTTCTAAGGTTGCTGGATTTGGGATCTCTCACCATGAAGGAAGTTCACCAGCACACGCATCCAAATCAAGTGTTGACAAGTTTTATTTGTCTAATCTAGATTTGTGCTATTGGTTTTCATCCTGTTTGTTACTTCTGATCAACTTCTCCATTTCTCTTGTCCTTTGGTATTTGAGGTTGTCCGGGTTATGGTTGATGGTTCACACTTTCTGTTAGAAAGTGATGACTGATGAGATGCTTCCAAACTGGGATTTTGAAACTGATCAGTACATACAACGTGCTGGGGCAACTCATAGTACTAACCGCAACCCTAAAGGAGTTAGGCAAGTCATTGCAGGGGTTAAAAAAATGTAGTAAGATAATGTTCCATAAATTATGCAGTTGTCCATATGCTCTGATATTTGGTGAGTTACAGCTTAATATGCCCCTGATTCATTCTTGCATGCTGCTTTTTGCCTTCCTACCCACTCTATCTTTTTACATTTTATATGGCTGCAGGTCAGATGCTTTTTAGTGCTTATTCTGCTTATGTGTACAGGCAATTCAAGTTGGTTCTGCCAGACTTTTGTCTAGATTGTTTGCAATAGCTGATTTTGTGGATCCCTCTTTGATTGGACAAGTATGCTTTGGACCAGATAATAGGCAGGTATTGAGATAGGATTAAACTTCATCTTCTTTAGCAGCTCATTACTAGTTTGTCAGTCTACTCGACTAAATTTTTCCTTCTTGGAGTTTTCTTGACCACTTTTATTTTTTTTTATTTTTTTTTTTTTTTTCTTTTCAGATAACTGAGTTAAGGCTTTCAATTCTTAGCATAATGTCTGAGCAGTCATTGTGGAATGAAGAGCTTTTCATTGATATAGTCAATCTTCTTAATTCTGCTGCTTGTTTTCAGGTTTGTATGGACATCATCTGATCTGTTGCCTAACACCCCCCACCCAAAAAAAGAAAACACAAGAATGTTCTGGAATAAGTTCTGCATGCTGCTGATTGGTTCATTCCTGTTAATTCCCTTACAAAATATTCATTTAATTCTTTCACAACATGATATTAGACTTAAAAATCCTTTCAATATTTTGGTTGATTTATTTATCTTTTTTTTTTTCTTACCCTCATTATCTATGTGAGTCGTTTCCTAGGCCTTGAAAGTTTAGATTCCTTGCAATCTATGGTGATATTTTTCATTTGGCATTGCCTTCTCTTAAATCCAACAAATCCTCATTGATACTTAGAAATCTAGTAACATGGCTGACATTAGAAAACCGTCAAAAGAAATAGGTCAGAACAGGATAATGGGAGGATTGGCCTTTGATCCCAAAAGACACAAGAATCTTACTTTTAAACTATAAGGCACTAATTGGAGTGTCTACAAGTCCAACATGTGTCAAATAAGGACATGTCGCCAACATGCCTACAACATGTGTTGGAGATATACCTGTACGTGTCTTAAAAAAAAAAAAGACTAAGTTTAATCTCAGATATGGCATGTACATGCCACTAATACAGCTTGGACACATCAGCCTTTTTTCTTTTTTCAGAATTTGTTAACAGAGAAAATCTTATTTTTTGTTTTTTTTAAAAGGTCGGAGATTCTATTGAATAAGTCTAATTATATAACTTATTTTAACAGATTCTAATTATTATTTTCATATTAGTCATTATTTTGGTAATATTGTGTCTATTTTTTATTTTGTATGCATAATATAAACATATTTATACATTTATATATACTTTAGAAAACATTGCCATGTTGAAATTTCCCTCTCTTTATCAGCATCAAGACCTACAATCTTTTTATTTTTTTGGCCCTTCAAATTATTTATCCCGGCCTTGTAGGCTAAATATACAACAACAATAACCTAATCTTTAATCCCAAATTTTGGGGTCAGTTGTTTGAGAGACAAATATAGGATAAAAGAAAAAAGAAAAATATAAAATTAAAACTTGAAAACAAAATATAAAAAATAACACTAAAAAAATAAAAAATAAAAAAAAACTATTAATAGAAACTTAAAATAAAAAAGGGATAATTTAATTGTTTTGGATTTTCATACACCACTCATTTGTATCTAAAGTCATCTCCTCAACTAAATTATTGATACTCATATCTTTACGGATAACTTGCATCCAGGTTTCAACGGCCTACCCAGACGCTTTACTAAATTTCTTACATTTAAGGTCTCGCATTTCCTAACTGGTACGTTATTGGGTCTTCGTTGCACATGTCTAAACCAACTTAGGCGATACTCTCGCATCTTATCAATGAAGTCACTCCCAACTTTGTACATATCTCTTCATTTGTAATTTTACCACACATCTATCTGACTATCCTCATTTCAGCTGTAGTGATCTTATGCTCTTGTTGTTGTTTAATAGTCCAACATTCGGTGCCATACAATAATGAACGTTTTACTGCGATTCTATAAAATTTTTTCTTCAACTGTAATGGTATCGTGCAATCGCAACGAACTTCGGATGCGTTTCTCCATTTCATCCAACCCGTTTGAATCCTATGATCCACATCCTAATCTATGTTGCCATCGTTTTGAATGATGGATCCAAATTATCTAAAACGTTCATTTTTTTATACGTCCTGACCTTTTAACTTAATAGTTTTTTCATTATTCTAATGACTGCCATTAAACATATATCTCATATACTTAGTTTTTTACCGAATCAATCTAAATCCTTTGACTTCTAGTGTGTCCCTCCATAATTTCAATTTAGCATTAATACATTTTCTTTTTCATCGACCAACATTATATCATCTGCAAAATGAACCCTGAGTCTCCTTGTGGGCTGGATATATTTTGCATTTTTAAAAATTACAAAAACAAAAAAGAAAAAAAAAGATGAACCCTAAGCCTCAAAAGCTATAACACTGCATCTCAGGTGTCCATGTGCTTGAGGCAATCTGGTTACATGAGTTGTGGTGAGTTAGATTATAAGTGACCATGCCGTGCTTTCCTTGGTAACTATTAGATTTAGTATTTTCTATTTTATCAGTTATTGCAGTAGTTAAGGTTTTTCCAGGACCTTTTTCATACTGAGTTGTTCTTTGTCGCAGCCTGCTTTCCTTGTTTCTTTAGTTGACCCCGAAGAGAATTCAGATCGTGACAGAGACAGTTCTGGTGCCATGAAGCCAAGGACGACTGAAGATTCAATTCTATCAGACAGAGCAAGTGTAATAGATGCACTTATGCAATATGTCCAAAGATGCACTGATCTTATCAAAAGGTTTGTTTTCTTTTGTTTCATATATTTGTTGGTGCTTTGGTGAATTCCATTCCCTCTGGATCTTTTTGTTGTTTTATTGTGGCTCACGGTTGAATTATTCAGCTTGCTAAAGGCACGGATTGTATTTTTTTTTCCTTATTATCTATAGCAATCCGCGGATATTGCTGAGTGTTTTCAACTTCCTGAAGGCATTGTGGCAAGGAGCTGCTCAATATGCTAAGATTTTAGACTCACTGAAAAGCTCTCACAAGTTCTGGGAGAAACTGTCAACCTTTATTTCTTCAGTTGCTACTTGGCAAGCTCCCCTACTTGAAAATCTGACGGAGAGGGAGGCTTTGAGCTTGGTATATAGAAATCAATGTGAATCTTCTGTTTTGGAAATAATGTCATACGACATGTTCTTGCAAAAGAAGTTATTGCATGCTGAGTTGTTGGTAAAGCAAAGTACCGAATCCTTAAAGGAGAAAACTGATGCTGAAAAATTAAGAGCATCAAGTGACTGCCAGCTTCAGGAGATTTTGTCTACCTGGTGTAAGAACTCAGTTATGGGCAAGCTGATCAAGTCATTTGTGTTGTGTGAATATGACACCAAAACATATCTTCGTGCAAAGGTACAAGCTAGTCCTTTTTACTTCTAATCATTGTTTTTACACTTTTGGAAGAATTCCTGTAGCACCATCTTTATTTAGGCAGTGATAATTTTGGATTCACCAGCGCATGCTAGACTGTATACCAGTGGCTTGGCTTTTCAGAGCTTTATTTGAATGTTGTTTCATGCCTATGTATTTTCTACCCATTTGGAGGATTGATGATTGTGCTTTTTAATGAGAAAAATTGCAGATTGTGTCAAGTCTACTGCTAGTGCATCTAATGAACAAATTAAAAGCTGGTGATACTGGAAGTTTGTGTCCATCATTCATTGAAAAGCTACATACCATCTCTGATAAGGTTTGTGGTATGGTTTATATTGATCTTTGTCCTTATAGACATGAGCTTAACATTTGCACCTGTGCATTATTTTTCTTATGTGAGTCCTTGAGTGAAATTTCTTTCCCCCACAGTACATTGAGGCTGTTGCTCTTTTGTGTGTGGGTTAGGGGGGGGTGGGGTTATTTTTTTTTTTTTTGGGGGGGGGGGTGAAAGAGGCCACTGCTTTTTGACATCTTGCTTTGCGCCCTCTCATTTTCAGTTAAGAGATTTGCCTTCATTTGCTGAGTTGATGGCTAAATACTGCAAGCATGGTTACGGGTATGTCAACTCACCTCTTTCTTGAACCTTTAGTTCGTCGTAGGGCACATGCTATGTTCTGGGCTCTACATGTTACCTTCTTTTAGATATCTGACTTCAGTTTCTTGAAATACTATTAGTTTCTTTCAATGGACTGTAGTTGAAAATGACAAAGAGGATTGTTGTCTGTGTCTATACCTCAATTGATGTCCCATTTTTGTTGGTTAATTTAATGCATCTTTGCGCTGAGGGAGCTCAATGATATGTCGAAAAACTTTTATGATGCAGCTTGTATATTTGGACATCTTAATTTAGGTTTCTTGTCACACCCACTCATTGCAAAAGAAACTTGCTCTCTAATCGTAATGGTTGTTTTATGATGTAACTATTGTTAAAACAGATCTTGGTGGTTGTAGAAGTTAATAATCAGGATTCTGTAGGATACTAACTTCTAATCCAAAGTAAGGTCCTTTAGACTGTTGGCATAAAAATAAATGGGAGCTTCCCTGCTTGATTTGTAATTTCATTTGAGCCTTGCTGATTTTCCACTAAGTTTTTCCTAGTGATATCTGGAGTTCATGCCTTTTGTTCAATTTTGTTGCAGTGAAGAGAATGACATGAGCAGTTTAATAATGAATGATCTGTATTATCATCTTCAAGGAGAGCTTGAAGGTCGGACAATTGATCATGGGCCGTTCAAAGATCTTGCTCAATATCTTCTTAAGTTGAAGTTTCTTCAGAAGTATCAGCATAAGGATGATCATGACCTTTCTGTACCTGCCAATCATATCAAATTATTTGATCCCCAACATTTAAAGGTGGATTTGGGATTAGATTTCTGGGAACATTTGGACTGGAAAACATCCAAGTCAATTGCGGAAATGGTACTACTCTCAATGCAGGAGTTAAACTCAATGCGATTGCTAACACAAACTAAGCTATCCGCTTTGAATGCCTTGACGACCATCATATCTATATATGAAGAACATGTGAGTTTCAGACTGTCATATTCTTTCTTGTTGTTTATGTATCTTGAACTGGATGATTACACAGTCTGTCTGTGATTATTCTGGGGAAAAGGTATTTTGTGTGCCAAAGACAGTAAGTATACCACAGCACAACCCTTATGCTGGGAAGCTAAAATTTTCTGAAATCGGTCCAATTTGGCAAATGACCAAGAGTTTTAATTCAAATGGTCGTCCAAATGACACGAAACTCTTGCCTATGATAAAAGTCCTAGGCTTGAGTTTACCTCCTCCCCATTGCCAACCCAAGAAAAAAAAAGTCTCATTTGGCTTATGGCAGTTGTACCTTGCAAAGTTCTGTGAAGGCCTAAGTTCCTTGATTCTAGTAACTAAGGGGTTGCACTTGATCTCTGGTTATTAGTGTTGAGGATAGGATCTCACAGAATTTGTGACCTGACTAGCTGGAGATTGAGGTGCACAGAATTGGGTTTGCATCAAGTTCGTTTATTTGGCAGTGTGAAGACACATGCATGTGCCACTTTTGATATTGTTGATTCAACCCTCTTCTTTGGAAAATATGGGCATGTAAATGATAATGTCAAAAGTAAAGCCTCTCAAGATTATCATTATCTGTGCTCCTTTAGTTCTAACTTGAGCTTTCATCAGTTCTGCTTTGCCTGCTTTTTTGTCCAGTTTATACATGTATGTGTGAAGCAAAATAGTTACTCTTGTTATTCTTTTTTTCCTAATATGATTTCATGGTTTGGTTGTCTATTCAGCCGAGCGAGAAGAGTTCAACTGGCAGGAGGATCCCTGAGGAACTCATTTTATCATGCATTGAACACATATGCAAATTTTTTTCTGACACGGTAGAATCATTAGTGCCCATCCTGCATGATTCTGAAGATATCCTTGAGTTTGTTGCTGCCCAAGTCGAACTACTGCTCCAACTTATTAGATCTGGATCTGATAGGCTATCCTTTCCTGTTTGCATACTTGTACTAAAGGCATCTGGCTCTGGACTAAAAGCCTTGAGTGACTTCAGGAGATCAGTCGTTGGGGCAAGAATAGCAAAGCTTTTGCTTCTGTCTCTTCTCCTTGCAATTGAGTTCTCCTGCAGAATGCCAGATGTAGATTCTGCCACATTACGTGAGCTGTCTAATGTGAGTTTGGGCATTCTTCCTATTCTCTGTGATTGTGCCGAATTTGCTGAATATTGCACTCTTTCTTTGAGTACAATTGACTTGATGCTTAAGGAAATCTTGACACCTGATACATGGTTCCCTATCATAAGGGAACGTCTTCAGTTGCAGTATGTAGTTCAAAAGATCCAAGATAAGAATTCTCTTGAATCCATTCCAGTAATATTAAGATTCTTCTTGACCCTTGCACGTAATAGAGGAGGTGCTGAAATGCTTCTTATGGCTGGTTTCTTCTCATCTCTAAGAGTGTTGTTTGCTGACCAGCCAGATGGTCAGTCTGTCACGGTGACACAAAAGGACAATGGTCTCTCCTACTTACCAGAAGATTACAAAAAGGCTCAACCCATCTGGGGACTTGGCTTGGCTGTGATTACAGCCGTGATTTATTCTTTAGGAGACAGTCCTTCATGCTCTGAGATTGTGGAAAGCATGATTGCTTATTTCTTCTCAGAGAAAGCTTATCTAGTATCTTACTACCTAGATGCGCCAGAATTTCCAACTGGTGACCATGATAAGAAACGACCTCGTACACAAAAGACCCAAACTTCTTTAACAGCTTTGAAAGAAACAGATCATACTCTTATGCTAATCTGTGTGCTAGCAAAACATCGAAGATCATGGGTTAGGGCCATGAAGGAACTAAATTCGCTTGATTCAGAGCTGAGAGAGAGGGTGATTCATCTTCTAGCATTCATCAGCAGAGCAAGCCAACGAAGTGGAGATTCCCCTCTCAGGATGGCACCTCTTTTATGTGCCCCTGTCCTGAAGGAGGAGGTAGACTGCCTAAAGAAACCATCATTTATCAACAGCAGAAACGGATGGTTTGCTCTTGCTACATTTGTTTGTTCATCCAAACCTAAGTTAGCGGCGGACTCCAAGTCAACTGCTCTTGTAGTCAAAAGCCAAGTGATTGAAGATTCAAATGCCATCTCCCCAACAAACTTCTCAGATGCTACTGCAATACAGATTTATAGAATTACATTTCTTCTGTTGAAGTTTTTATCAATACAAGCCGAGGATGCTGCCAGAAGGGCTGAAGAGGTTGGATGTGTGGACCTTGTGCATTTTCCGGAGCTCCCTGTGCCTGAGATTTTACATGGTTTACAGGTATTTGAAAGAACTATTGGCTTCTGAACCGATAGGTGAACTGGGCAATGATAACTGCTTGTGTTGTCAAAGAATGAAAGTTAATAGATGTGAGTGCTGGTTTATAATTTTGGTTGGTCATGTGGTTATATTTGACTAATTATTTTTTGAATACAGGATCAAGCAGTCACAATCATCACTGAGCTCTGCGAAGCCAATGAATCAAAAGAAATGCCACCTGAAGTTCAGGATGTATGCCTGTTATTGCTGCAGATAATGGATCAGTCACTATATCTGGAACTTTGCGTGTCACAAATATGTGGACTGAGACCTGTTTTGGGGCGTGTTGAAGATTTCTCAAAGGAAGCTAAATTATTCTTTAAAGGTAATTTCCTCTTTCATATTCCTAGCTTCCTTTTGTGCCTGAGCCTTAGCCTTACTTTTCTCTTGCTTTACTCATGCCGATCTTTTTTTTTTTTAAAAAATATTCTCTTCTTTTGTCATGTAGCGACTGAGGGGCATTCTTTCTTGAAGTCGTCATTGAGCTCCTTGAAACAAATAATGTCATTTGTGTACCCTAGCTTGTTACAAGCTGACGGCATTTTGTAAAATACACTCAGAGGTGAGAGGTAAAGGCTGTAGGCTTAGAAAATTTTCAATTTTTCATGTTTTTTTACGGTCCTCAGATTTTCTTTTCAGCAGCCTCTTTGTTGCCATCAGGTAGGTGCCTACCATGTACAGCTCTCTGTAGATTTTGTAGCTAGTGATGATTTTTATTCACATGAAGTTTGCTTTCACTTATATCAGAATGATATTTTCTTTTCCTTTTTTTCCTTGTTTGGTTTCATATTAATGATGTGGAATAAGTCCTTTAGTTGGACTATTTCTGCTTCCACATGCTACTACATGACAATCTGACTGTTTTTAACACACAGGCATCCACATGATACCACATGATAATCTGAGAAGTACCATCCACTATTTAGCCAAGTAGTAACGAGTTTCTTGTGCTCACCCTGTTTGTGAGCGTTCAAAACCCCACCTCCACTCCCCATGCGCGCACGCTCATATGTAGGGTCTCTGGCAAGTCTGGGAAATGAAAATATGGTTTATTTGTTTATGCTTGATTTAGTTTCTTCAGCTGATGTTGCTATGCTACTTGTGCTCAATGCCACCATATGTTCGAATTTAGTTTGATTGCTTGAAAAGGACTCCTCTGGGTGTTTTTAAAAGTGGATTCCCACTTCTTGCATTTTGTTTTGGGTGATCATTGGGCTTTTTATGTATGTATACAATTGGTGAGCATCCGTGAAAATGTCAAATTGAAACACTTAACTTTTTAAGAGAGAGAGAGAGAGAGAGAGAGAGTTTTTTTTTTCTCCCTTCAAGTTCTTTTTTTAGATTCCACATGGTTGGATTTTTGCATCATACTCGTTTTTTTTTTTTTTTTTCTTTTTTTCATTTTGTAATTAAGGAAGTGGGGTTGAGATTGTTGGGGGATATCTAGGAGGGGAGATTTTCCATGCGGATGTATGGTGGTGGGTCTACTGATCTATCATGATAAAACGATGGCTTTGTCATTACTGCACTTGGATATCAACATCAATACGACACTTGTTATGTAAATTCAAACTGTATTAGTAGAGAATTGAACGGATTTAATCACGGAAAAAATTCGTAAAACAATCTTGGTAGGGAAGAAATTCGGTTTGTGATCAATGATTTTCGTGTTTTCGAAAATTGACTAACGTTGGTCGAGTTTTGAAAACGTGACCATTATTGGTCGCGTTCTCAGAACTCAACCAACAGTATTGGTCGATTTACCAAAACTCAACCAATAGTGTTAGTTGACCAATAACCTGTCAATCCCCCTTTCCCCCTTACCAGTGTAGAAAACCAAAAAAGAAAACCTGCAAAACTCTTAATAAAAATTTGAAATGTAAGTCATTCTGAACTGAAAAGACTTAACAATCTCAATCTGCCTAACACTAAAATCTAGTACATAAACCAAATTCAATCTCGAGAATCCAAACTCCATAATTGAAAACCAAATTTATATTCAACCTAACAATATGAATTCAGAGATATCGGTTCAAATCAAATTCATATCCAAATTTATATAGAAACAATTCATCACAAATGAAACAGTAAAAACAGTTACAATTACAAAGATCAATGAAATAAAACATGATTTTCATTAATATAACGAAATATACGAAATACTACGAAGTCTAATAAATCAACGTTTTTTTCTTCTCCTATAATGTCTAATATCTGATCTACCTATACTAGGATCAGGATGTACAAGTCTATGATCAACTATCTGTGAAATCTGAGAAGGACCATCATCCTTGGGGGCAAAAAGAATTGGTGAGGATGTATGGAAGAATGGTGGGCCACCTCCTCCCTGAACCTGTCACCCCCTCACCCATGTTAACATCCGGACGAACTCCTCTATATGGAGCACCTGGAGTCAAAGTATCGAGCAACTCACCAACCTCAGGTATGAAGAAAGGTGAAGAGTGTACGTACCCACTCAAAGGCCTTGTATCGTCGAGCGGCTGCTGAGAAGTGGAGGGCTGAGAAAAGGGTGGTGACTCGTAGGTCTGCGAAGGCCCTGTGACGTCAGGTGCTCGCCTCATACGACGTGCTCTCCCTTCTCGTCGAGGTCGTCTGTCATCACGCTCAGCCTCATGATCGCCCTCAGGAACCATGGGTGGTCCTGTCCTCATAGTCATAATCTCGTCCATATCATCAGCCAACGCAAAAATAGTCGAATTTGCCATGTGATATATCACATCGACGTCGTAAGACTCTCGAATGTCGTGCAACCTATCCCATTACAAAACAAACACCTGTGTATGTTAAAAAGACAAATATAAATTATTGATATAGATAAACCCATACCACTTTCCTATGATCATATGGACATCAATCATCATCCGTGATAGTGCAACAACTGCATGTGAGTAAGGGATTCTATAAGTTTGCCATTTCTGACGTGCATTTCTCATCCTTAACATCCACAACGTGTTTATTTCCTCCCTTATGGCTATACGGTGTTTGTCGATGGCTGGTTTCTATCTCAAATATCCTATGCTCTCGGTTAAAACTAACAACGGTACGGAGATTGGCCGTGCTCATCTACCTTCCTAACATGGCCTGGGCATACTTTGTATACTTTTCTCCTCTTATAATTCTTGCTCTTATCTCACCCAATCGAGCCTCGAAATAATGCACTGAGTTGTAAAATGTTTTAAACACTAAGACTGAAATAGGTAGATTTCTAATATCTTTTAAGACGACATCATAGCTCTCACTTATATTTGTTGTCATATAATTGAAACGAAATCCACCATCATGAGAAAGAGTCCATTGTTCTGAAAGAATATTTGTAAAGTAGTCAGGAGCATCTTCTTTTATCTCCTTTATTCTTGCCATATATACCACAAACTTCTTGGGTTGTAGTTGTAATGCAGCAATAGTGACAATTCTCTTACATGCGTGATTTTTATGCTGTGTTGAAATTGCTAACTACATGATGTGCACAAAATCGCCACATAGTATTTGGAGGTGCCCATCCAAACTGGGGACGAGTAATTGTTACTCTTATCCCCTTATGTCGATCCGAAATTAAGCAGATTAGACCATCTCTATCCCCAACAACATGCTCTCGCATGCAGTATAAGAACCACGACTATGAGGCAAAAGACTCTCCATCAACCAATCCGAAAGCCAATGGGACAATATGGTTGACTCCATCCATACTACATGCAATCAACAGTTTGTGCTTGTATTTCATATAGAGGTGAGTCCGATGTATACTGATCAATGGTCTATAATTTTTAAAGGCCGCGATACTAGGAGCAAATGCCCCAAAAAACAGCTTCAAATACCCTTTTACCACCTGTATTTGGTCCACCCAACTTCCAACTAATTCATGTCCCTGGATTCTTTTGTACCATAGCATCCAACAATTAAGGCAGCTGCTTGTATGAATCATCCCAATCCCTATATACCATATCTATAGCTTTTTTTTTGCTTCCCAAACTCTTCTACGTGAGATTGCGTAGGTGGTTTTCTCTGTCAAAACTGTCCGCAAAAAAGATACTTTGACACTTGGATCTTCTTTCACATAGTTAAGAATATGTCTTGCAATCAAATTAGAATCTAGTTGCCTATGATCCTGCGTTAACCCAACATTGACACACGTGTGCGGACCCTCCACCCGGAAAATCATAAATGCACCGACATATTTGGTTCTACGAGCACGTAATCTCCACGGACAACCTTGATTCCTTTGTAAGCATATTGCAGTTCAAAGTATAGGAGTTGATTTTCCTATACGAAATTAATAGTGATGCTCGACATGGTGCATTTTCACCGTATAAATAAGTTTATCTTTCGTCTCAAATCTTATCCCTTTCTTCAATTCATTGCTAAAACTAAAATTATCGTCTCTTAATCTACTTTCTTTCTTGAAAGTCACATAACCATCACCTCCAAATGCAGTGGTCATGAAGGGGATTGACTCATCTATTCGGGTATAAGTATAAGAAATCGATAATGTACGAATTTCTTCAACACTATCACAACCACCACCACCACCACCACCAACTTTTTCATCATCTTCATCATTATCCTCTTCCTCCGCCTCATCTTCCGCCTCTTCTTCGGCCATTTCCTCCTCATCGACATCGTTATCCATTTCTGTCAACACAAAATTCACTCGAGATTTGATTCGTGGATAATCATCCGTATAATCACATCTTTCATGTAATAACATTTCACATGTAACTTGATGTGAGGACATTCCATCATCGCTTTGATGCAAAGACATTCCACCATCGACAATTTTTATATATGATTCATGTGTAGAACCCGATCCCATAGTTTCAGCAAACTCCATCAAATTAGCAATATCATCGTCATCACTAATCGGCACCAATTCATACCATACATTCCCACTTTGAGTGTTTGACATTGCACACCGATGATAAATCTCCAAATGTGTTCTAGAATTAATCCGAAAACCCTTACATATTGTCACACCCCGAACCGGGATCGTGAACAGCCGCCCGTTGCTCTGGATGCCGGTTGTATTTCTACAGAAAATCGGGCAAAATCTCCCCATAAATCGGAAATCTCCCATGTACAAATAAACATGTATAATAGACATCCACCCTGTCAAATAAAAAAATAGTCATCCCGGCCTCACAATAATCCACCACATTCAAATCCTGTCAACCAATCCACAGCGGACATTCAGAACAACACAAGGCTAAAATAAACACTAACAGTTCTAACCACAGACCTCTACTGTCATGCCCAACTAAAACAATGAGCAGCCGCTACACCGAGCGGACCTAAGTTTATATAAATGTATAACAAAATTTTCAAGTTAACATTTTAAATATTTACAAATGCCTCAATACAAGTGAAATATGAGAGTTTCGCAAACAAAAGTCCAAAAATTATACAGTCATCCCATAATATATACATGGTCAATTACGGACCTCAATATCAAGATCTCGCAGGATCAAAATAAGATAAAGAATTCAAGTTTCATATTAAATTAAATTCTCACCGTCGTAGTATACCGAATCCACCAAAACCTCTAGAGCCTGAAGTGTCGCTCTAGCACAACAATCCTGTCTGAGGAGGGAAAGAAGAGGGGTGAGTATCAAGGAAGATACCCAGTGAGTGAGGGGATTAATCTCAAGTACAAATAGTGTAGGTGAACATTGGAGTGTCAAACAACATTTTTCGTAAACAATAATTCATGATTTGCAGTAAAACATGGTATGTTCAGTAAATTGAAGTCATTTAATCAATCACACGATAATATACATATATGCATCCATATCGATCATCTTTTTCAGAAAAATCCTGGGATCCCATCGAAAACACTTCCGTCTCAGGTTGGCCGAAACCCAGACGAAAGCCCGTCATGGGGTTTTTCCATAAATGTTTCAA
Organism: Dillenia turbinata; assembly: GCA_037126225.1. Lineage (NCBI taxonomy): Eukaryota > Viridiplantae > Streptophyta > Magnoliopsida > Dilleniales > Dilleniaceae > Dillenia > Dillenia turbinata. Next base: position 21,816,433 of record JBAMMX010000024.1, read on the forward strand.
AACATACCCCCTTCCTTGACGTTAGGTCGTACCTCACCGGGGTGCGTCCAGGTATAGCTCAACATGTCTGCAAAGGGAGGCACGTCTGTCTCTCCCGCAAAATATAATCCAACCCTCATCCACGTTGCCCCGTCGGGTCGCGCCATGGGAGGAATAACTATAGCTATTATCCATGCACATAGCACCATTTATTTCTCAAACATCTCATCATATCATCACATGATATCATCACATAACTAGTGGGCATCCAACCCACATAGTTCATCAGAACATTTTAAATCCGTGTGCCAATACATTTCATCAAATCATTTCAAATCAACATACCAATGCAATGGTAGAATAGAAAATATTCTAGTTCTCAAATAATGGCGCAATAATAATTCATTTCAAACCATGGATGCATAGTCGTCGGAAACATAAATTTACGACATTCCAATAATCACAAAACAGATTTGAAATTTAATATCATACGTCGAGTCAATACATATCAAAAGCATGCTTTATTGAAAACACGACAGAAAAAAAGTTTCACTATTTGATGCAAGAGATTAGGGTCTCACTCACATTCTAGGGAGGGTAATCACTCCCTATTTTCAAAATCAAACCAAATTGACTCCTCGAGTCTCCAAAAGATCAACCTAGTCAAATCATCACAATTTTTCATTAAATTTCTAATTATTTTAGGGTTTGTCATTTTCCTAAGTTTGTACAAATCTTAATTCCTCAAATTTTTTTTTGATATACTCTAATACCATCGATTGCATTTCATTTATAAATAAATAATCAAATCAAAATCAAGTCTGATTCAATCCTAAAACCAATCAAAGTCAGAAATATGCTTAAAATAAATAAATTTCCTACGAAATGGAAAAATTTTTGAAAAATCATACACTTTTCGATTCCCATCCGATTTCTTTAAACCATATGTCATTTTCAAGGTATTGAAGTCTATTTTCATAATACGGAAATTGTATTTTGATTTCCTATATGCAGGACAACTTATAATGAAAAGATTGCATAAATCCTTAAATTCAAATCCCAAATTCCGACTGTTTTTATGCATTCATCAAATTAAACTCTAAGAGAAACTATTCAAATCAAGTCAATACGATTCTATCATTCGGAACAGCCCAATTCATATAAAATTCTATACTTAACCTAAATAATAACATATAATGTCAATCAACGCATTTCAAATCTACTCTAACATTCATCCTAATATATGCAATATACTCATACTCTAATTTACCCTAAATTCATCTAAATAAATTGAAGGAGTTGGTATTTTACCTCACCTAGGGTGGTCTGCAATCCAAAACCCTAACGTCCGTGCGCCTACAACTCAGTCCGGACCTGCATTATTTCCAATTCAAAGTACAATTCAATGATTATACTTATTCCCTATTGTAATCAAACCCTAGAACTATATATTAGAACTCTTACCCTTATCTGCACAATAGAAGAATCGTAGTTAGCCTAGGGTTTTTCGAAAGCCTAGGGTTTACTCTGTAGCGAAGGCTGCAGAGAGGAAGGACAGAGGGATAGAGACAGAGGAAGATTGAGAGAGAAACAGAGAGGGGCCATGAGAGAAAGAGAGAGAATAGAGAGAGAGAGAACCGAGGGTGAGCGATTGAGAGAGAAGGGGGTAGCAGAGCGAGAGAGACTAAGGGAGACTGAGAGACAGTGAGATAGAGACAGAGACTTGCAGTGGTCGGAGCGAGGGTGCGCGGCGGAGGAGAAATCGATCGAGAGAGGGAGACGAAGATGAGATCGCAAAAGAAATCGCGAGGGATAGAGAGAGAAACAGTGACGAGAGAGTGAGACAGTGAGTGAGACAGAGGGAGAGATGACTGAGAGGTGAGCGGTGGCGTGTGGTGGGGCCGAGTTGCGGCGGAAGCTGCGACGGAGGGGGACGGAAGAGGGCCGGAGACTGCTAGAGAGATCGCGAGAGGGAGAGAGAGAGTGAGACAGCGAATGAGGTAGAGAGAGAGTGTGTCGGTGGCTGTGGGTGGTGGCGAAAAGGGGCGATGACGGAGGTTGACACGGCAAAGGGAGGTGGCGGAGAGGGAGAGACGGGTGAGGGAAGGCGGCGGCGAGGGAGACGAAGAGACGGAGAGGAAGAGGGAGAGAGAAGGATAGTTAGGGTTTTCTAACCCTAATCCCCATTTTTTATTTTTTTTATTATTATTATATATTTCTTTTTAAAAAATAAACTTATAAATAATTAAATGAGTAAATAAATTAATTAATAAATTAATAAATATTCATCTATATATTTTTATACTCACTTTATACTACAAATCGGAAATACGGATACTTTAAATATACAAAAAATTTCAATTTAAAGACCCCAAAATCGAAAATCAATATAAATAAAAATTTCTTTTTATATATATAAACTGAGAAATATTTTATATATATTTCACGAACAGTACATTAGTACGGACACCGCATGTCGGTGTTACACATGTCGCATACACCAACTCATTAAATGAAATATTATTTTTCACCCGAATCAACTTAGAAGCCAGACGGTCATAACCAACTCCATTCACAGCCCAAACAATATCACTATCAATATAACATAGCAATCTCATCATTTCTGTCATTCTGTTCTAAACAACAAAATCAAACATATTATTAACATACTAAACAATTGTAAATTCAACAACTATTATAACAATTTCATATTTAATAAGACAATTCTAAATCCAAAATTATATGAATCATTTCACAATCAAATGACCCTAAATTCAAGAATTTTTTAATAATTAATCAACTTAACATCCTAATTTAACTTTAATTTTAGAACCCTAAAATCACATTAAATCCTAATTTCAGAAACCCTAATTTTAAAAACCCTAATTTCAGAAACCTTAATTTTTAAAACTCTAATTTCAAGAATCCTAATTTCTCAGAAACCCTAATTTCAGAAATCATAATTTTAAAAACCCTAATTTCAAAAATCATAATTTCAAAAACCTAATTTCAAACAATTATTATTCAAATCACTAATAATTTCAGAAACCCTAATTTCAGAAACCCCAATTTTAAAATCCTAATTTCAGAAACCCTAATTTTAAAAACTCTAATTTCAAAAATCCTAATTTTAAAACCATAATTTTAAAACCCTAATTTCAAAACCCTAATTGCGAACAATTATCATTCAGAATACTAATAATTTCAGAAACCCTAATTTTAAAACCGTAATTTTAAAAATCATAATTTTCAAAACCCTAATTTCGAAAACCCTAATTTTTAAAACCCTAATTTTAGAAATCCTAAATTTCAAAACTCTAATTTCACAATAACCATACACAATTAATCAAATAAACATCAATTAGGTATGAGTAAGAGAGATTATCTTGAGATTCTCAGGCTTAAGCACACGACAGGACCCACCCTGTTTGAAGGAGAGCGCAGGTGAGTCAAAGAGCACTGTTCACGCAGGCAGAAGCAGAGAGGAGAAAAAAAGAAGGAGAAGAAGAAGAAGACGACGACTACGCGTTGTTCGTGCAGGCGGAAGCAGAGAGGAGAAAGAGAGAAGATGAAGTAGAAAAGGAGAAAAAGGGGAGATTCGCGTAGGCGGAGAGAGAGAAAAGAAGCAGAAGAATGAGAAGAGGGGTGGGTTTTGAGAATGCGACAAACACGAAACGCGACCAATGATGATCGCGTTCTCAAATCTCGACCAATGTTGGTCGAATTCTCCAAACACGAAAATCATGAGTCACAAATCAAATTTCATCCATTTCAAGATTGTTTTATGAATTTTTTTTCAAAAAGGGGTTAAATCCGTACAATTCTCGTAGTAGTATCAGGTTGCCCCAAATTATGTGTGGATGGGTCTATGAGGTCATTATTTAGACATCAAACTACAAAAATGGGGAATGGGGAAGGGATTAGATAGACCCACTTTACCGAATAATCCATCGTGGGTTGCAAGCCTCTACTTACAAAGGTTTATTTTCTTTCGTTCTCTTAATTTAGGACGTGCAGTAAGATCAATATTTAATTAGTTTAATTGGTCCAAGAGGTGGGTATTCATACTCCTCGACCAAGATTTTGTGTTCGAATTTTATTTATAAAACAATAAATATAAAAAAAATTATCTTTTAAAAATTAATTCAATTTAAATCAAATTTAATTGAATACAATATAATTATTGATATAAAAGAGAGAGAGAGCAGTTCACAAAGAGGAAGCAATAGCTTTGCTATTAAAAAAAAAAAGGATACCTTTTTTGGGTGTATTTGGTAAGGATTTTTATCCTAAATTTAATTTGAGGTAAAATTTATGTAATATTTAATTCCAAAATGGGGTAAATACTACCCACCAAACAACGATATTTTATTTGTAAATTGTTTTATATACTAAATATATTTTTATAGTAATTTTCTTTAATTGTATATTAAACTAATTTTCTCATAATTACTAAATTGTTTCACCCACTAAACAAGAAAACCCCAATATTCTCATAATAATAATAATAATAATAATAATAATAATAATAATAATAATAATAATAATAATAATATCCCAAAGTATATTGAATGAAACGACGTCGTTTAGATTGGATATTGAAAAATGGAAATTGAAAATTTCATTAAATAGGACCGAATAATCATGGAATATGCTCAATGCGTGACGCGGCCTTGTGACCCTCCTCTCTCTATCTCTCTCACTCTCATGAACCCAACCATAGTTTTCCCAAAACACAACCCTAGTTGCCATAACCACACAGCATCCTACAAAGTCTACTCTCTCGAATCTTCCACCACGTGTCACAATTCAACGGCCCAAGTAACTCCCCCAAAGATATTCACAAAGCCTCCGCCGCTCTATAAACAGCCCCTCTTCCTAACTCAAACCCTAAGTCTTCACACTGACTCCGAAAAACGCTTAGAAAAATGCCGAATCCTAAGGTTTTCTTTGACATGACCGTCGGCGGCGCGCCGGTCGGAAGAATTGTGATGGAGCTCTACGCCGACGTTGTTCCCCGTACAGCCGAGAACTTCCGCGCTCTCTGCACTGGTGAGAAAGGCGTCGGACGCAGCGGCAAGCCTCTCCACTACAGAGGATCTACTTTCCACAGAGTCATCCCAAGCTTCATGTGCCAAGGCGGCGATTTCACCGCCGGAAATGGCACCGGAGGCGAGTCGATCTACGGATCGAAGTTCGCCGACGAGAACTTCATCAAGAAGCACACCGGTCCCGGAGTTCTCTCCATGGCGAATGCTGGACCAGGAACTAATGGGTCTCAATTCTTCATCTGTACGGCCAAGACTGAATGGCTTGACGGAAAGCATGTTGTTTTCGGTCAGGTCGTGGAAGGTATGGATGTTGTGAAGGCTGTGGAGAAGGTCGGATCTCAGAGCGGCAGGACTTCGAAGCCAGTGGCGATCGCCGACTGCGGTCAACTCTCTTAAACCGTATGAAAAATATGATCTTTGATCTTGATCTCGCTGATGTGATGTGATCTGCTCTGCTCTGTTCTGTGTTATGTTTGTACTTAGTTTTTGTTTTTTCGTCTGAACTAATGCTTGTGTGATGGCGGTTGTGATGGCGGTGGTTATGGTGTTTCTTTTTAGGGTTTTATCGGAGAGGAGGGTGTTTTGGTGGTTCTTTAAAAGTAACTCTTTTATGCGCTTGGATTTGAACTACCATAATAATATGGAACTTTTCTTTGCCTGATAATCTCTCTCTCTCTCTCTCTCTCTCTCTAACCTGTGAGGGTGCCAATTTGCGAACCAATCGAACTCCAGATCTCAGGAGCGTGGGGCAAAATGGCATTTTTGGAATTTTATAATTTTTTGTGCGTGGGGGCTGCTATTTTTTTTTTTTTCCAAGTCATTCGAGTTTTGTCAGGACGGGCCATTAAAACTCAGCGTTTTGGGATTTGTACAGAGGGCAGAAAGGTCTCCCATCGCCATTTTCAAATGGGATAGACCTGGTATCATCGCTTTGGTGTTTATGACGTCATTTCTACTTTTCTTTTTAATTTTTATTAAAAAAATCTTGAATCTGAGACTCATGCTTTTTCTAGATTTTTTTATTAAAAAGAAATCTAGAATATTTCACTTTTCCTTTTTAATATTAATTAATTAAAGGAAAAAGAGAAGTGGGGAGTGGGGTCTTGATTGTCAATGGAGGAGAGTGACGGGGAAATACAAGATAAATGGAGAATCCGATACGGGGGTGCTTTTGGTCTGGGGCGGTGACTCTTGGCTGACGACTTGGAATGGAATCATTGGTTGAATTTTTTATATATTGGGTTGTTAAAATGCCAGTGACATTGAGTTTAACTCTAATTGGGATTGAATCAGAATTCAATTAAAACCAAATTTTTCAAATCACGTGTTTGGTTTCTGTACTTAATTTTTTGAACTAGAATCAAAATATTTTTTAAAAAAATATTAAAATTATAATCGAGAATGAGTATCGAAAGAATTATAAAAATTAGTGAGAATCATAAAAAACTATTAAAAAAATCATAAAAATCATACAAGAATAGTTAAAATTAAAATCAAATAAAAAATAAATAGGAATCCGAATCATCCTAGTTTAGAACTAAAATCGGGTTAAAACTATCTGGTTCTTGAACAAGAACTAGGACTATTTTCACGATTGCAATTCCAGTTCTAGTTCGGTTCAAAACATTAGGCATGTCTAACTCATCTGAATTTATTTTTATTTTAGAGAACTTTTTTTTTTTTAAGTTCAATGGGAGACATCGAATGTAAGACTAGATAATTAGAAACAACTCTCTTATATATAACTACTAAATAAATTGAGTCATTACTAATCGAATTGGAATCGAACTAAAATCGAATGGTCTAATATGCTAAAAGAAAAAAAAGGAACCAAAATGAAAATAATGATTTTGATTTGGTTATGACTCTCGCTCAAGATAATTTTGGTTACGGATTAGGATGGTTTTAGTAAATTCAATTTTCGATTTTGGTTCTAAAATCAAAAATCAAAACCGAACTAGCAGATTGAAGATTTTGATTCTAGAATTAGTCCGAAACTATTTTTAATATTTTGATTTAATTTTATAAAATTTGGTTTTGATTTGGAGCTAAAATTTTGTACGTCTAGTACTCAAATTTGAACTTGCTCTTTTAAACGAATTCATAGAGTGCACAAATTACAAAAAAGTTTCAGAGAAAACTTGACAATATTTGAAAAGTCTAATAATAACGATCTCTCTTTTTTAATTTTATAATTTAAGATTCGATTCTTATTATAATATAAAAAAAAAAAAAAAAAAAACCTTGACAATCATATATTAGTCCCGTTATCAAATTTTCAAATTGACTTAAAAGCTTGACTTAGGAATAACCTACCCTCAAAATAATGGCGGGGTCTGCTTGACTCCGTCTTAAAAGATATGGAACTTTCTATCATGTCTAAATATAATATAATATATTATTTTATTTATATTTCTCGGCCAATGTAGAATATTTTTATATAAAATAAAAAAAATAAAATTTTTTATTAATAATTTAAGGTTTATATTAAGTTTATCTTTTTTTTATAAACTATCAGTTAATCATATTATATTATATTAAATTTGGTTCAAGTTAGGTTAGACCCCTTAAAAGATAAAACTCTCAATATCTATTTTTTTATGTATAAAACTCAAATTTAAAATTTTATTTAAATAATATCGGTATTTAGTTACTTAATCAATTATAAGTTAGTGTTAAGTTTTGAGCCTCGTGAATAGAAAAAAAAAAGATTTAGGTGAGTTAACATTTTAATAAATCTTAAAATAATATTTAGACCGAATTAATCAGATAAAATCAAAATATTGATCAATAAAAATAAAAAAATAATAATAATAAAAATAAAAATTTAGAGATATTGCCCGAGTCTAATTGACCCATTTGGGTTAGAGTTCTATTGGTAGGGTAGAAGGACAGCTAACTCTTAACGAGAGAAGGCCATATGGGCCTCACGAGGGCTCTCAATTGATTGGGTTTTGTAATTTCATAATTTTTTTTTTCTAGAAATCAAATTTCAGATCGTAAAATTAAAAAAAAAAAAAATTATTATTAGTGGGTGTTCTTAGGACGTAATTTCATAATTTTGTTAAGTTGACTCAACTTGTTTGTGTTGACAACTTCAAAATTCCAACATGATTGGTCAAGGAGTGTCTTTCTTTATTTATCTTTTTGGCATAATTACTTGTTTGAAATATAATAAAATAAAATACAATAAAGAACAACTCAACCAGCTTTTTCTTTATTTTTTATTGTTTTTGGCTTGAGTGATGATACCATAAAAATATTGACAAACTCTTGCATGGGTTCTGTTGGGATTGAATTGAGGAACTCCATTGAGATGGAACTTCCTCCGCAAGATAACTTGTCTATAATTTTGTTCTTCAAAGATAAGAACCAATTTTTGATATTGGGGTTAAATATTGTGTTTTGGGAGTTTGGGTGTTTTCCCTTTGTTTGGATTTAGTATCGATTTGGATTTCAAGAGTCTAAGCGATTTAACTACTAATGCTTTGACAAAATTAGATTCAGATTTTTCTAACATCAAACTAACTTTCAAATATATCCGTGTGTATTGTACATAAACTTTTTTAAATTAAATATTCAGATAATCTATTCTCTTAATCAGAAATCTTAAATTAAAATTTTAAAAATAAAAAAAATGATTTAAAAGAATCAATTTCTTAATAAACTCCATAATATTTAGATCGAATTAGTTAGATAAAATTTAGATATCGATTGGTAAAAAAAAAAAATTGTATTACACTACTAACGGACAATTGATCTAGTAAATGAGGATATGAAATCTCTTAATTAAATTTTAGATTCAAAATTTAGAAATGAAAAAAATTACGTTAAAAAAATCATTTCTTAAATAAGACTATTAGATATTCAAATTGAATTAATGAGAATATGAATTTAAATCGGTTACAATTTAATTGTCAATATCGATAATGGCAAAATATATGTATCCATGTTTTCTTTCTTTTGTTTTTAACCAAAGTTTTTGTCTCAAAACGTCTCATGAGTCGTGTTAGGGGGAGGCTCGTAGCGGGAAGTATGCCTCACTCATAATCCCACACCCACTCATTACTCTAGTGTCCCCATTAGTTGCTTTACCATTACGATGCTAACGCTTGGAGTTACGTTTTCCAAAGACTAATATTTCAAGAACTTGCATTTAAATTTCCAGGAAACTACTAAAAACATATACTTCTTTTTAAATAATATTCAAAATTCAAATCTAACTAATTATATATATATATATATATTTATTTTAGATGTGCATAAAAATTATTTTAAAATACTTGCATGATATTTATGGTTTGGGTTATTCTATGTTCAATAATTTTACATATTTTTTAAGAAAAGATAATCGAGACGTTGCATTCAAAATAAAATAAAATAAAAGATAAAACATCTTCCCATTTTTTTAAAATCATTATATAATCCTTTACTATTTAATCATAGCTAATCTTTTTTTGGATAAATCACACGTGTCCAATAATCACTTAGGATCCAACTTCGAGTCGAGTTGGACCCTAAGTCAAAACTCTCTCGACGTATATTTTCTTTATATATAAAATTTGAATCCGATATCTTACTTAAAAAATATTAGTATTCAACCTATTGAATCAATTAGACATCGGTTAATCATTGTTAATCTAACCAAACACAAAGCAACCAACCATAATTGGGTCCATAGTTTAGTAATCCCAACTTTTTTCTTTTTTTCTTTTTATTTTTTTCCCATATATTCCCTCTCTAAGTGGAAGATTAAGGGGTAATATACAAGCACGTAATAGCCGAAAAAAAAATAAAAAAGATAGATCTAAACTTTAATCATACTTAGTTACTATATTGGTTATCTCTATCACACCGAAGGGATAATAAAGATTTTCATCAAATTTTATTACAACATTCTCGACAAATTTATAAACATAAAAAAGATTAAAAATGTTATAATATGGATTTAAAACAATCCTTAAAGTCATGTTAATCTTCATGTAACCTATGCAGACAGTTTTGAATGAAAGTTATTATAAATTCCTATTTTAGATTTTATAGTGGCAATATCTCGAGATTTACCGCTATTGTTATAACAAAATGATAATATGATATATGTCACGGTTGAGTATTTATTTTTTTTATTATCGGAGATCTATAAATTTAGATCTATAAAATTGAGAATAACATTTTTTAATATAATTATTAAATAAATTACCTTATAAACAATTTAATTTATTAAAAAAATTAATCAGATAAATAATTATTAGAGTATATTTAATGAGCTAATCAACTTGAGTCAAGGATAAATAATTATTACAAAAATACAACCACAATTAATTTAGGAAAATCAAAATTAAAAAAAAAAGGGATAAATCTGCCGGTAGGATCAGCCATACCAATCATGTGTAGGTGTAACGATAAAATGTTAAATCAATTTTAAATTTAAATTTTAAAAATAGAAAGACAAGTATTAAGAGTCAACTCTTCCAAATATTAAAAAAAAAAAGTTTTGAGAGTGTAAATTTTTTAATGAATCCAATAGATTAATCGGATTAAATTGGATAGGTAATAAGAATCTATTAAAAAATAATACATAAATGATAAACCATGGATTAACTTTTTTTGATAGTCTTCGTAGGGGTGATAATTTATAGCACGACACGTTATCATAATACGAACATGATATAAAATTGATAGATTTGGGTCGATACGAATCTTTGGCCCAACAAGTTGAGACTACAGTTAAAAAAAAAAGTTTTGAGAGTGTAAATTTTTTAATGAATCCAATAGATCAATTGGATTAAATTGGATAGGTAATAAGAATCTATTAAAAAAATGATAAATAAAGGATAAACCATGGATTAACTTTTTTGATAATCTTCGTAAGGATGATAATTTTTGGCACGACACGTTATCATGATACGAACACGACATAAAATTGGTGGATTTGAATCAAAACGAATCTGTTTTGGGTCATAAACAGGTTGATACGGTTATAACCCATTTGAAAATGAGTTGTGTCGTCTCAATCTGTTGGGTCAAACAGATGACTCGGTAAAAATTAAACGGGTCGTATCGTATCAAAATTAATGGGTCAACCTGTTTGATTCCGTAAAATTATGTAAAAATTATAATATTTTAGGTATTTTGCTATTGTAAATGATGTAATAATATGGTTAGTGATACTATATTTTTATTTATAGATATTTTATATTTAAAAATTTGTTGAGTTTTAAAATCATGATAAAATATATTGATAAGTTAATGGGTTGAGTGAGTTATTTTAATTTAATTATAAATTAAATAGATAAATATGATACGATACGATTATAAATATGTTAAATATCACGTAGTTAGGTAGTAAAATAGATCGTATATAAATTTAAATTTTTAATACGAAATATGTATATAACACGGTACTATTCAACACTAACGCGAACGAAACGATACGATTCGCACCTTAGTCTTCGCCGGCATCCAGAGCGGCCACTTTTCTCACTGTTCACGCACTGAGACAGACATGCCCAAATCCGAATTCAAATTCACATGATAATCGCTCTGTCCTCACCTGATCTGCCCAATCAGTTCTTGCCACGTAGATAATCACGTTTATCTTTCAAATATTAAAGTAATCAGCGGCGCTCACAACTTAATCCTGCGTTCTGCGAAGCTGGGGATTATTTCGTAACTCTCATTTGTTAAGTAGGCGACAAAGACTCCTCTCTCTCTCACCGTTTAGTTTTCGTCAAAAAGGGTTTTAGATCTCTCTCTCTCTCTCTCTCTCTTTCTGTCTCTGTATCTCTCCAGAGACGTTGGTGTGTTTCAGGAGACAGAGAAGGGTGGGGGGGAGAGAGAGAGACAACATTTGTGTTGTTCGTGTTGGGGAATCAAGTTAAGTTTGAGGCAAATTTGTGTTGTATTGGCGGGAAGTCAATGCAATGTGATTCATCGTCTTCGTTTTTGTCTTCTTGTAAATTATTATAGCTTTTGATTTTAGAAAGACAGATAGAGAGAGAAAGACAAAGGGAAGGAGAGAGAGAGAGAGAGAGAGAGAGAGAGAGAGAGAGAGCGAAAAAAAGAGATTGGAGATTAAGAAAGAAGGAGACTGAAATCTAGAGAGAGAAAGAAGAGAGATGGGGATGTCGGACAATGAGAAAGGATTGATTTTGGCGATTTCATCGAGCGTGTTCATAGGTACCAGCTTCATTTTGAAGAAGAAAGGTCTCAAGCGTGCTGCTGCTTCTGGTACTCGCGCAGGTCTGTCCCAGAATTGAAAATTCAATTTTTCAATCCTTGATGTCTTTAAGGTTGCAATGGCTTACAATTGACTTCTATTTTTTCTTTTTCTTTTTTTTTTTGAAAATTTGATTTTTTTTTTCGGGGTATTAGATAAAGCAACTTTGGCATCGTCTATGACAATCGATTGGAAGAGATTTTAGGGTTTAATTCAGTTTAAGGAGAGGATATACTTTTGGTGGGGTGGGGCTACAATTGTTGTACAAAACATTTTCTGGTAATACTTATGTATGATGACGACGATGACGAGCATGTGACGATGGGTACCTAATTTAAGGAACATGTTGAGGATATCACCCTATTAATCCAATGTTAGATGGGTTGAATTTCCAAGTTCATCTTGTTGAGATCCTAATGTTTTCCTCTTTCGCCAACTTGGATCGAAAAAATTTGGTTTGTCATTCTGCTGAATCTTTCCCTAGGCAATGAGTTTCCAAACCCCCCCTCTCTACATGATCAGTGTTGGTTTCCTTGGCTGAGCTGTTTTCAGGACTGTGATGCCTATCTGACGTCATAATTATCAATTGCATACTATGGTTTCTTATAGACAGTTGTGTGTCATGGGGGCATTATTTTGTATAACTTGGCGAGCTTTTGAAGTAAAGCAGGAAGAAGAAGAAGAAGTGATTTAAGCATATCTTGATATTACCTACTGAATTTTAGAGCGTACCGGATCCTCGTCTGAGAATTAGTTCTTTATCTTTACTGGAAGTATTGATGGGAAGATTTTCTTATGAACTTGCTAAGTTTAGGCACTCGACTGATGCATATATAGTGCTTATTCCAGATGCTTGGCTCTTTTATCACTAAAAGTACAATTTTTGGTTAAGTCCTGTGACAAGTGCAACCCTCATGTTTATTTGCTACCCTCCGGGTTTGTTGTCCTGAGCTGGAGGAAGTTGTTAAGGCATGAAGGGCCTGGATGTTTCAGGAAATGGACTGGCAGTGTAAGTTTGCTATTGAATCTCAGTGCTCTACCGAGGATGGAAGGTGGAGTATGGTGTTAGGGGGGCGGGAGGGTTTAATGATACCTATCCAATGCCCTCTCCCATAAATCCATCCTATTTTTTATCTCTAATTGAACTCCCATTCATCAGAAATTCTGGATTTAGCAGCGTTAAAGTTGATTTGGTTTTCTTATATTTACTTATGTCCTGGGTATTTAAACTCTTTGTCAAAGATATTTCTGTGTCAAATATGTTTATCTTCCTTTGACAAGGGACTGATTTCCATCCTTCTAACATTGTAGGAAGTGGAGGCTATACATACCTAATGGAGCCTCTTTGGTGGGCAGGAATGGTGACAAGTAAGATAAGGAATTCAGTTGAAATAGTTTTCTCTCGTTGACGAAAATTTTGTAGGGTTATCATCTCAATCTGCTCATAAAAATTTGCCTCGAATTTTCTGGAATAACAGTGATCATTGGAGAGGTAGCAAATTTTGTTGCTTATGTTTATGCTCCAGCTATGTTGGTGACTCCTCTTGGTGCACTAAGTATTATTGTCAGGTAATAATGTTGTCACTGTAATTGTTAGTATTCACGGCTCTTCAAGCAATTGTAATATTAAATTTCAATACATTTGATAGCTTTTTAGAACTAACAGCTTATATGAAATTGAAAAGTGCTGTTTTAGCACATTTCATGTTGAAGGAACGTCTAAGAAAAATGGGCGTTGTGGGTTGTGTAACCTGCATTGTGGGTTCAGTAGTGATTGTTCTCCATGCACCTCAGGAGCATACCCCAGATTCTGTTCTAGAAATCTGGAAACTGGCTACTGAACCAGGTTCTCTTGAATAAAACCTTCTTATATTGGATTTTTTTCCTCTCTCTCACAAAACCTAGACTAATAAGAACTGTTATTTATTTTGCCCATTTTCAACAGCTTTTCTGATATATGTGGCAGCTACAACGTCAATAGTGCTTGCTTTGATTTTATACTTTGAACCTCGCTGTGGACAGACAAACATATTGGTCTATCTGGGTATCTGTTCTTTAATTGGTGCAATTACAGTAAGTATTCCTTGACTGTATAAATTATTTCTTATAAATGCTGTTCTCTAGTTGTATGGCTTCTTGCACGAGCAAAACCTTTACTTCTGTACCAAGTGCAATCTTGCTTTTCCTTTTTCCAGGTAGTCAGTATAAAGGCCATTGGAATTGCAATAAAGCTGACACTTGAGGGAGTAAGTCAAGTTGCGTATCCGCAAACTTGGTTCTTTGTTATGGTTGCTGCAGTTTGTGTCATCACACAACTAAACTACCTCAACAAGGTGACTGACTCGTGTAACAACAGCTTTTTTTTTAAAATAAATTAAATTTATTTATTTATTTATTTCAATAGCTGCTGACTGACTCGTGTAACAACAGCTTTTTTTTTTAAATAATTTAAATTTATTTATTTATTTCAATAGCTGCTTTACTCATTTTTCTGTACTATAGGAACAACTTGAATTCATTATCCTGAAACTGCTATCCATTTTGATATTTAAAATGTTTTTTTTCTTTTGGAACGACAATGTTTTGTCTTAAAATGACTTTATGTGAGAAGATATTTCCAAGCATTTCAGTTCTAGTTATTGAATCATGAGTTTGATTGTGTCCTACATTTCTTTGTTATTATATTGTTTATCCTCTATTGTATCTTATGTTTATCAAATATGATGAACTGTAGAAATTGAATGGTTTGACCCAAATTTTGGACATTTCTACGCTGGTGTAATGTCAGGCCTGTCTTGGATTCTGATGCTTCCCTATTTCTACCACTGCTTGAAAACATTTTGTGAAATTTATTGTTTAAACTTTGAAAGATTACAATTTACGCATTTGTCTGCGCATTTGAAGGAACTGACTTTGTATGATAACTTGGACTGCACAGTTTGGATTTTTTTCCCTCTTCCAACAATATTACAATGTTGAACATTTCCTGTTGTAGGAGCTGTTGTATGTCGGCCCAGTGTTTTGTTGAACTCGTGATTTCATCTACCATGTTTTCTGTTTCCAGGCACTGGATACATTCAATGCAGCACTTGTTTCTCCAATATACTATGTGATGTTCACAACTCTGACAATAGTTGCAAGTGCAATAATGTTCAAGGTTTGTCCTTGATTTATCCTAGTAGAAAATTTCAATTAATATACTTTCAATTCTCCACTACTAAATTCTTTCTTCTCCTATGTTGGTTGATATAGGATTGGTCGGGTCAGAATGCAAGCAGCATAGCATCTGAGCTATGTGGATTTGTCACGGTGCTTGCGGGAACAATAATATTGCATGCAACACGGGAGGATCAAACTCCTGAAATTGGTATTGAAAGACCTAAATTTTTAATTCTTGCCCTCATCTACTTACTTTCTTTTCCCCCTTATTAGGCGCTTCCATACATCCACACATCATGGAATCGAATGATTGAAGACGAACCAGTAAAGTACATAATCTTAATTAAACAACAGGTTATCGAAATGGATCTGCTAGTCGGTATCTTATACGTTCCATCTCCATTGATAGTGTCCTTCATCAATGGAAGCCGGAGGGGTTAAATTTATGATACAGAAAGACTTATCTACCGAGTCAGGTTGCATAAAGTGTCTCTTACTCTCGTCAGTAAAATATTCTGCCTTCAGAGTTAAGGTCTTAGTTTAATGAAAAGATGTTGAGATAACTTATTTCTAGCCAAAAAGTGTGGTCTGCTTCATCGTAGGTACCAGGGAGAATCTTCTCCTTGATATATATATATATATATTTTTTTGGGGGGGGGGGAGCTTTTGCATGACTGCATCCTTGGACTGTTGTGTCCTGATTGACAAATCAAGCTCTTGAGAGGTCCTTCCCTATAAAATTTTGGAATACCCTTCAAAGATGGTCAAAAAATGTCTTTTTCTTTCTTTTTTCTTTGACTTACCTGCAAAGCTGGTTACCATATGTTGATCAACTATTGGGGTAATGGTGATGACTATTGATCTAAATTTTTCTGGCTGGTTCTTCGACAACTTAAGTTCCAGGTTAGCAATAAAATCATTTGCACCTTTCTGGGTTACATCTATCTTATATTTTTTGGTCAGCGCACGTCATGAATGACAACCAGAAATTTTCTTCAAAACAAAGAACTTGGACTTATCCGAAAGAAGGGGAAGTCTTGTCATGTGGTTGTAGGGCTGAATGCTTGTAGAGTAATATGCCATCAAATGAGAAAGGCAGACCACTACCTTCCACTCCCTGCTTTTCCTTTTTTTCTCTCCTTGAGAGGCCCTAGGACTGGTCTGAATGGTGGTTGAATTATGTTTATTTTGGGCTGTCTTTTTTAAATGTTTAAGTAGGACTTAGTGTATGCTTCCTTTTTTTATTGCAGGAACAGTGACATACTATGTTAGTGAGGATGCCATAAAGAGTTTTGCAAGTGAACATTTGATATCCATACGTTATACGGATTATTTTGAAGAATAAAGGATTCACTTGAAACCATAGGAATCAAACTTTAAACCTATCCCCGGGTAACAACAAGAAGCAAGGCAGCGATGCAATCATAGACTGAACATGAACATAGCATCATTCGCATGGCATTTGACATTTTTTGGGGACTTATGGAAGGTGGGATGCTGGTTTGTTTAGAGCTTATCTTGCTGGATGAGCCATTTCTCGACGAGCTCTGGTGATGATCCTCTGGATCCCGAGATGGAAGCAGCCAAATCAAAATGAGTTTGAAGGAGTAGAGTATTCTGTGTAAGGCAACTGCAAATTGATTTTCCGGCATTGTTTGTTTTCTCTGCTTTCCCTGATTACTGTTTGCTTGTGAGACTTGTACAGAATTTTGGTTTTCACATTGTTGAGTTGTTTTCTGCTTCCAGTCATTTGTAAGTAGCAATGTAGTTTGTCCTTGTGAGAAATACAAAGAGCATTGTTTTGAAGACTCCTCTTGTCACTCACACACACAAGCTAGTGAACAAGAGCAACCTTGATGATACAAAGCAAACATAGATTATTCTTACCTTTCCTTAGTATTTGATAACTATGAAGATTGTGGGTGACACAAATTTTGACCATTCAAATTTAAATTTTGGGTAGTTGGACTATCTCGTTTGTATTGATATCTATGAGAATGATAATGTATTGATACCTATGAGAATGATAAAAAATTCTAAGTTTATTTCATGGAAAATCTTTAATAAATTAAATAATTATTAGGACTAATATTTTCATGACAAACATAATATTGGGATAAAATTAAGTATTTTTGAAGTAGTAAAGATGTGAAAAAGTGTAAATGTATATGTAGTTAGATAAAAGAAATAATTCTCTTTGTAATTTTGGATTTTCACTTCGACATTTTACTTTTAGTGATAGATTAAAATTTTAACCCTTTTCACAAAATTTTACAATGCAGTGTTAAATAAATTTAATAATAAAAGTTCATTATCAATGTACATATTTATATCAAGAATTATTCTGTGAAGAAACAAAATTGAATTGATAAAATTCATGATAACTTGCATACCAAAGAAAAAGAAGTGTATATTATTTATAATATGATTAGATTCTTTTTTTTTTTCCTAATACAAAATATTTATATTAGTATCCTTGACATGTTTTTGGTATCGTGAAAAAAAATAGTGTAAAAATACTCTATGATTTTAGGGTCAAGTACAAATAACCCATAAACTTTTTTTATTTTTTATATATATGTATATATACAAGCACTTCCTCTCTGTGGTCTATACTCAAATGGGAATGTTTTTAAATTTTTTCTCTTTTTTTTTTTAATTACAAATTTTACATGTAATAATATATTATCATTTTTTTTTACTTGATTTGAGTCGCCTTAAACCCTTATGAAATAAAACTCTCCCGATATCTATTTTTACTATACATAAAACCTAAATTCAAAATTTTATTTAAAAAATTACCGATAATATTATTATAGCTATTGCGGCTGTACAAATTCGGGGAATTTACTAAAATAGAAAAAATTTAAATATTTTTTTTTTTGATTCCCAAACTAGGGATTTCGCGTTCACAGAGCGCGATATAAACCCTCACTCTCCAAACTTCACCAAAAAGCAAAAAAAAAAAGAGGTTCTGCGATCCCAGATTGCGCAATAGACTGCGCGCTCCAGCTCTGCGCAATCACTTGTGCCGACCAAGAGCGTGCCACAGCAGCTGTTTGCGCATTCTTGGATCGCGCAACCAATACCTCCGCCCCTACACAATCTGCTTCTGTATATTCAGCCATCCTACAATAAAAGACTTCACAGATACTGCAAACCACAGCAAAAAGGCATTTCCCACATCCGTTAATTTATCAACACCAAATTGCAGACAAATATCAAATAGCAAATATCCAAACTCCTGGAATATCACCAAATTTCACAAATATCAATCATCAAATTTCAAAAACACCAAACTTCAAAATCATCAATCAATACTCCAAAAGCAAAATTATCAACAAACATGTATATCCACATAAATATGAAACAAAAGTTATAAAATTACAATTAATAGATTTTTAAATTACAAAATTAGAGTATAATACATAGAGAAATACCGATATACACAAATAAGAGAAACTACACTAAGTACCGCATGGAGGTCGTCCAGCATTTCTACGTGGCTGACGTCTAGTGGGAACTGAAATTGGAGCCTGATCCTGCGTACCTTCATGACTATCGGAAAACTGAAGCACGACAGTCGTACTATCATCTAAATATCGACGCCTCCTCCGCCGCCGATAAATATTAAGTCGTGGAGGCTCACTCGGTATAGCGTTGTCATGCTCCTCGAAGGCAGGTGTCTGTGTAAACGTCGGGGTAGGTATAAGAGTCGGGTACGAATACATCTGAGTGTCTATATGCTCATCGAATGCTGGCATTTGTGTAAATGTCGGACTGGGTATAGGAGTCAGTTACGAATATATCTGCGTCTTTATATATTCCTCAAAGGCACCTGTAGCACAAGAAGTAGAGGGAATGTTTGGATCTATATGTCTCTGTGTAGATGTCGAAAGATGATCTCTCGAGGTGCTGTATGTCCGAAACGCTGTAATGTATCCCATATGCCATCTCTGATATAACCAACTCGAGGTCCACTCCTGGGACAGTGAGAACATCAGAGGCTACTAAATGGAGATTCTCGAGTTGGTAGTACTGTAAAAAAAAATATTTGTAAGTATGGAAACATTAAGTAAAGAATACAAGTATTATAAAATGATCAAGCGTTTATGACTTACCATGAATGTCACATCGTCTGCGGTTGGTCGGAAACCCTGCTGATATCAATGTGCAGGACTACCAATCAAGATGCGTGTTATTTGTTGATACCAAGCCATGTAATCAGGTGTTGTCATATCATCATCATAACACTCCTCTCCGGTCACGACATGATATCGATGGTTATCCCATATTTGCAAGTGTGCCGCATGCTCTATACTCCAATCATGACCAGATTTTTCACGTCGGTCAATGCGATGCAACTCCATATCCGTGTGTACGGGAGTAGGAATATCCTATCGATAACCAAACTGGCGTAAAACTCTCGCAGGATAATAAAACTCAACGATCTCGAAGCATATAAGCGGTACACTAACTCGCCATATATCGCTCTCGACAAGACAATAATCAGGTAATGCCCTAATGTCGGAATACGAATATGACATCAAGAGAAATTGAAAAAAAAAATTGGGTTAGTTGGTCTTATAAATATTACAAGTAGTGCACAATCTGACAAGGGAAAAGAAATTTACTCACCCCACTGTCCCTCATATGATCAAGCTGGTCCCGATATGATCGTAGGACAAATTGTCCCGTATGCACATAGCTACAAGGAACATCCCAACTAATAAAATATGATTAAACATTAAATTAGATAAAGTTAAACAATATCATAGTTTTTGATAAAATTATTATGATAAACGTAATTACTATTACGTACTGAGATCCTCGAGGATTGGCCGGCATGTTCGGAACAAGAGGTTGTGGATTAGTGACGTGTCGTCTAGTAGGGGTAAACATGGTCACTCTCTCCCATGCCCAGAGCTAAAAATAGATCAAAAGAAAGTAAATAAATTACAAAACATTTATATAAAATTATTGATACAAACTAAATAAAAAAATAGAGATAAAATACCTATATAAGTAGTACCGATTTTGAAATCTGTTTAACACCATCAAATGAAGCCCGACACATATTCCTGTAGAGTGTCGCTAGTACTGCACTACCCCAACTATAACTCCCAGCACAGTCAAGATCTCGTAGGAGCTCCAAATATAGAAGTTTTACCATCGATCCAGATTTATCCCCCAAAAGAGTACCAAAAAGCTGCATAATCCGACCACGTTCATGAAAGAGAACTAAAGTCTGATCCGAGTTGGACCCTTGAGGATGTGAATCAAGAAATTCTGTGATCGCTCGCAATTTAAGTCTATCTTCGTGAAAATCCTGTGGACTAGGATAGAAACCTAAAAGATTACGACACAAATCCTACCACTCAGCAATGGATCAACTCTTATCTACCCCAATAACTGCCTCTCCATCAATAGGCAAGTCAAAAAGGACTGAAATGTTCTGTAAAGTAATAGTCGCCTTACCAACCAGTAAGTAAAAAGTGTGTATCCAGTTTTCATCTCTCAACTAAAGCTATAATCATGGCATGTTTGTACTGAATATGTCCACATCTGTATACTTCGTAAAAACCTACTCGCAACAAAATCTGCTGAACTCTAACATCAAGTGGTCGAGCAGCTCAAAAACTACGATCTGACTGCCACATCTCTAGGGGTGTATCACTACCGATCTCCCATATAGATTGAGACCGGTGTGCGGGCTGTAGGGTCAAAACACTAGGATCCCATGGATCTGGGGTAAATATCGACTGAGAGTATTCCATATCTATGAGCACGACACACAAGTCATAATTCAACTTTAAATATAAAGATATAAAGAAAGCATGAAATAACATCTAACATATAATAAGTCATGAAATACAACATATAGTATCCATAATTAATAAACTATCAATAACAAGTCATAAATAATATACAACTTATACATATGTTAAAAAACTTCGTAGCTATGATTATTTTTTCAATCTCACTTTGCTTTTTGTTGCAGCTGGACTATGTTTGGGCAATGATTTCGATTATGTTCGTATTCTCCATAAACTCTGCAGCGTTGAATTCTTCTTCTATCCATTTCATTATGAATTCGCGTGTTGCATGGTCTACCTTGCTGATTGTTAAAACGTGTAAGATTGGCGACCAAGGAGAAAGGAGGAGGGGGCCAATAGTCTTTGTGTGGAAGTGGATGAAACTTGTCACTATAAGTAAGAAACATTGATTGATAACTATGAAATTGACTCACAAATAACATAAATTCATGTCCCAAATCAGTACAAACTTTCTACATGTGCGAGCAATGATACTTGTATATAGTATATTTACCACAAGTACAAGTTGGAACATCCATGAGCATGGTATGGTTGTTTCCACCTTTCCCACCATGAAAACCAGTAATGATTTCATATTCCCCTCTTGCTCTGTTAAATACCTCACAGCGATGATATTTTACTTTCTGCTCAACTCTAGCCAATTTTTCAACGACTATTGTTGGCCATACGTTGCCTCTTTTCAGATTATTAGATGTTGTTTCTCGATTTTTGTTAAAAAAACGAATCATACGATACATTGTTATTCACACACATGCAGTGATTGGTAGCTTTCTTGTCACGCCCCGAACCGGGAATCGTGAACAATGGCCGTTCCGGGTACCGATGCTCTACGTATTTCTACAAAAAATCGGACAGAACCTCCCCATAAATCGGAGGTCTCCCATGTACAAATATACCTGTATACCTGTATAAACCTGTACATTTATATGATCCTGTAAATAAAATAAAATGGCCATCCCGGCCTCAAAACCATCCACCAAATCTCCCAACCGACATCCAGACAACGCAAGGCTAACAAATCACCAACAGTCCTAACCACAGACCTCTACTGTCATGCCCAACTAGAGCATGAACAGCCGCCACACCGAGCGGACCTAAATTTATACAAATATATTACAAATTCCCAAGTTGACACTTTAAACATTTACAAATGCCTCAATGCAAGTGAAATGAGAGTTTCGCAAATAAATATACATAATTTTATACAGTCATCCCAAAATAAGTACACGGCCAACTACGGACCTCAACAAGACCTCGCAGGATCGACATAAAGTATGAAATTCATAATTTCAATTAAAACTTAATCTCACCGTTGTCAACTCCAATCCACCAACGAGCTATCAAGCCCTCGAGCCAAATACATCGCCCTAGCACCATAATCCTGTCTGGGGAGGGAAAGAGGAGGGGTGAGTATTCAGGGAAGAATACTCAGTGAGTGAGTGGGTCAATGTAATCGTGTAATATGGGGTGTGAAACTGGAGTGTCAAAACATAAGTATATAAATCATATTTCAAATCATCATGCTTTTCATTTCAACCATATATCATTTGCACGCATCAGCAAATCAAATATGCATCCAAAATACTTTCATCAAAATCATAGAGCTGCCAGCCGAAAATGTCCCGGCAGAGGTCTACCACGACCTATGACAGGCGCACCGGGGGTGTTATATGCGATTTTATTTAAAGTGCTCTCTACCCCGGCGTTGGCGACGGACCTCGTCCAGGTGCTAGACTTGGATAGCATCCAAATCCTCCCCCTTTCGGGTTCAACCTGCCTAGTACCGTGTCGTAAATATAATCTTGACAACTCGTGGGATACCCCAGGCCTTAGGCATATCCGGACGCCACCAAAGCGCCTCTCACGGTGTCCTTCGTAGCTACGGAACAATACATATCCAGGCCCTCAAGGCCAATATCAATATCACAATCATATCACAGCCCTCAAGGCCAAAATCAATATCATATCACAATGTGCCGTAAATCAGGTTTACAAACCAAATGCAACATATAGCATAAAATGGCACATTTTACATTTCAATCACATGGATGCATATTTCATAATTCAACCACATTTTCAGACACTCCATCGGTTCACAAAAATCATTTTCAAAGCTACCAAAACATTTTAAGCACGCGGTAAATCATGCTCATTTATCAAACTGTTGTAAAACAGAGTTTGCATATTAAACGAAAACATTTCAATAAAACTCACTCACAGTATACGGGAGGGTCAATCACTCCCTACAATGCACAACAAGTGCCGAAACAGTGCTCCCCTCGATCAAGACATCCAACACTTACGCATGTATGTAATCTGCAAGTTTCAAACCTACGCGGTTATAGAAAATAGGCTATAACTTCTAATACACCTTTACAAATCAAAAGGTTTCTTATTTCATTTTTTAAAGCTAAGGATGTCTAGTGTCTAAGGTGCGGACAACCTCACGTCATTTGTAGAGAAAGTTATGCTTACAACATATCCACAAGACTCAAGTGATATTCCTCAATCAATCAATCAATCAATCCTACACAAAGCTCACACCAATCCAATCTCTCGTCGTACATAAGAGTCAGCATATACACCAACACGCTTTTATTCAAAATTCATCAACTTCTTCTCTTCAATACACCAATACAATTCTATACATTTATCATATAAATACAAACACATGCTTTTGCTCATTCTTTACAATTGCACATTTTCATATCACTTTAACACACCAATATCACTATATATATGCATACACGTATAAACCTCCATCTTGTTTACTAGAATCATTCCCAATCTCTTCAATGGATTCGATCAAGACATTTTACATCCACATACTCACTAATCTCTATCCAAAATTCAGCATGCATAAATCCTCACACTCTTGGCATCAATTTCACATATACAGAGCCAATAACACAAGTACATTAAATCCACATTTTAACATTCCAAAATACACTCAAATCATCCCAAATTCTAGCCACACAATCTTGTCATCAATGGTATTTCATTTATAAATAATTAACAAAATCAAATTTGAGTCAACTTCAATCCTACAATCTCTCAAAGTCGGAAGCAAGTCTAAAATAATTAAATTTCCTTCAAGATTGAAAATCTTTGAAAAATCGTACACTTTTCGATTCTCATCCGATTTCTTCAACCCATATGTCATTTCAAAGGTATTGAAACCTATTTTCATCATATGAAAATAGTATTTGATTGCCTATATGCAAGATAACTTAAAATGAGAAAGACCGCATCAATCCTTAAATGCAGATCCCAATTTCCAACTGTTTGCATGCATACGTCAATTTAAACTCTAAGTGAAATCATTTCAAATCACCGACGACTTTAAATTTACTATATTCCTCAATTGTACCAATTTCTCCCGAATTTACATAACCCTAATTAAATTCATGCCAATTTCAATTCAAATCTCAAGAAAAACTACACAGACCAATCAAACAAAACTCTAATGCTCTCTAAGACATTCAATCATGCTTTGCCCAATTTATATCAATTTCTAGATCTAACCTCAATAATTTCATACAAACTCTCAAGAATAAAGCATTTCTTACGGATCTAACATATTTTCGAATATATCTACATTTATTCTCAAACTAATTTCAACGAATAGTCCCGAACATTGAAGGGATTGAAAATCCCTCACCTAGGGTGTTTTGCGTTCGCAACCTTCGTCCAACTGTCTTCTCATTCCATTCCGAAACCTGCAAAGCTCCCAATTTAAAGTCAATTTCGAGAAATCTAAAGCCGAAACCCTAAAATTAGGGTTAGGGACCGAACCTCACCTATGCGGACCGGATCTCACAACCGCAGCCTAGGGTTTCGAAAGTCACCTACGCCGCAGCAGAGGTTGCAGCAAGTCCGCGCGCAGAAAGAAGCTATCGCGCGCCGGAGCAGGGGCGCCGCCGGGCGCGCGCGCAGAGGGACGGCCGGCCGGGACGGCAGCCGGGGCAGAGCGCGGGTGGGCCACGCGCTGCGCGGGCCGCGCGAGCAGGCGCTTGCTGCGCGCGATCGCGCGGGCCGGGAGAGAGGGAGCGAGCGAGAGAGGGAGACTGAGGGCTAGGCGGGTGGCGACCGCGGTGGCTCGCGGTGGCCGTGAGTTGTGGTGGTTGCGCCAAGCGGGCGGCGCGGGGGCGGTGGGAGGCCATGGAGAGGGAGGTCGCGGAAGAGAGGAGAGGGGGCGAGGGAGAGAAGAGAGAGAGAGAGTGAAAGGGAAAGTGGGAGAAATTAGGGCTTAAGCCCTAATTTCGTTTTTCTTTTTCTTTTTTTTTTTTTTCTTTTTTTTTTTTTTAATTATTATTATTATTATTATTATTATTATTATTATATTTCTTTTTTTTTTTTTTTGTAAATAAGGTTAAAAAATTTAAATGAGGAATGTATAAGTAATTAAATGAACAAATAAAAAAAATCATCTATATATTTTTTTATACCCACTTTATTTTACAAATCGGAAATACAGATATTTTAAATATCCCAAAAATTTCAAATTACCCACCTCAAAATCAAAAATCAATATAATTAAAAATTCTCTCTCTCAATATATAAACGGAGAAATGTTTTATTTATTTTCATGAACAGTATACTTGTACGGACACCGCAGTGTCGGTGTTACATTTTCTAACCCCCTAAAAATAAGTTTCGTCCTCGAAACTGAAAGAAGGCTAGGTACTTCCTTAGTACCGAGACATGAAGGACAGTATGAATACGGAATAGTTAATTTGGTAACTCAAATCTGTATGTCACACTTCCGACCCTCTCAAGGATACGGAAGGGTACAAATATATCTGGGACTCAGATTGTCCCGCTGCCTGAATCGTATAACTCATTTTAAAGGAAATACCCTCAAGAAATCATCTCCTGTGACAACTCAAGGTGTCGTCGTCTACAATCGGCATATACCTTCTGCCTGTCCTGGGCGGCTCTCATCCGCCCACAGATGACCCTAACTTTATCTTTCATTTCCAGATCAACTCAACATTGTTGAGATGTCGTTCTACGATCTCACCCTAACATATCGGAGTGCGGCACCCCCTGTCACACAGTGCCTCATATGGGGCATCCTGATACTGGTTAGGCCAGTATAAAGACGTTCCAATACCTCTAAAGAAAATAACCACGAATCAGAATGAAATGTGCAGACTTGGTGAGTCTATCAACGATCACCCAATTAGCATCGTGTCGTGCTAAAGTCCGCGACAATACTTGTCACAAAATCCATTGTGACGTGTTTCTACTTCCACTCGGGAATGGGAAAAGGCTACAAAGCGCCTGTGGGTCACTGATGCTTGGCCATCATCTACTGACAAACCAGGCATCAAACAACGAACTCTCTCTTTATACCAGACTACTAATAGTTATCTTGGATAGTTAGGTACATTTTTGTACCTTTCAAATGCATAACGCGAATGGAGGAATGAACTTCCTCTAGAATATGTCTACGAAGATTCACTGTCGACGGGAATGCAAACCCGTTATCGATATACTACTAGTCCGTTATCACGGACGCGGAACTCTCTGTCATCATCTCTACAGGTCTATCAAGAATAACTTGGAGCTCCTCATTTGCTCCCTAAATCTCTCTAATGCGGTCGAGCAAGGTCGGCCTCATTTCAAATCAAGCTAGAAATGCTGCTCGATCATCACTACCCAAACTAACCCCTAATATACGGGGTCCCATCAAACAAGAGAGATAAGCACTCTCTATACATACTGAATTTCTGACCAATTGCTTATCAAGAGGAGTGATAACTAGTAGCTCCTCATCTAGCGACGATAACAGTCTACTCAACTGTCGAGCGAAATAATACTCTCACGTAAGAATCATCTGAACCAGTGTCAATAAAAACACGGGCGTCGACTCTGAGTATTTTCATGGTACTCATGATGCGAGAAATTGAAAAAGGATCCAATATAGGATACGCAAAAGATATACGTACATATATATATCAAGTAATCAAGCCTCTAAGGCTTTAACCAGTCATAACCGTACATATCATCATGAGATGCATGGTTTCAAAAGAGGATCACGATAGTTAAGCTTCTAGAGCTTTAACTAATCAAAACAGTACATAGGTATCATGATATACATGATTTCACAAAGGAGAGTATCTATAAACTCCTAAACAAAAGAATCTACTGGAGGATTACCCATGGTCGTATCTGGATTCGCCTAAGCATCCTCCTGTGTCATAACATACACGTGGGCCTGTGCCCTCGGCTCCTATAGTGAAGAGCCTAATGCAGTGTTGCTCCTGGCTGCAGTCCATGGAGCGGTGTGTACTGAATGTGCAGGTACTCCCTGCTGACCTATCCATGGTCCATCTATGGGTGTCTGTGACACCTGACCTCTGAAACCTAGGTCAGGACAAGAGCTACAAATATGTCCTTGCTTCTCATATTAGAAGCATCTAAAGGGAGCTCCGCAAGCTCCAAAATGATATCAGCCACAGTCGCGGCAAATAGAATGGTGCTGTACTGTGGAATAACTAGAGGCACTAGGGGCCTGTACTCAAACTCTAGAGACGTGGTCCCTGTCCAACCTGTGTTGATGTAAAGTGAGAGGGCTTCCCTAAAAGTTAGAAGTCCTACCCCACTTCGAGCTCTGGCTCGTCTGGGTCTCAACCTTCTATGGTCCTACTAGGACTCCGTAAAATCTCTGCGGTCGAACTCCCTCAAGAAGTCCTCCTACCGCAGCGAGTCAATAACCTCATCACAAATAGCCTCCCACCAAGTGAGGGCATCACTGTTGAGGAGTCTCTCAACAACTCTAAATCTGAGCTCCTCTGACAATCCCACATCAGTAAGGATCCTGCGAATCCTATAGATCCAGTGCTTCGCCGCTACGGCATCACTAGATCCTGAAAAGTCTGTGTATTTGAGCTGTCGTAACTCTGTCACCAACTTAGTAAGCTCATGAATGCGTCTCAAAGTAACCGAAATCTCATCGGTCAAAACAAAAACATAAGGACCGGCCACCGGAGGAGTAACCGGTGCCGTAAGAGCAAGTACGGCCGCAGGTGCGGTCGCTGGAGTCTATGGTAGAGGTGGGGGCATCTGCACCCCATATCTACTGAACCACTCCTGCCACTGCCTCAAGGCGTCGAGTGGTGGCGGAGAAATCTCAGCTGTAACAGCCGGTGGAGGTGCTGAGGGTGGCACTAGTGAAAGTGCGTGAGTAGATGAAGCATCTTCTGGTACTCGTGAAGTCTCGAGTGCCACAAGTACATCAAGCACTAAGAGACTCTAGTGGTGCACCGCGTCTACTACATCTAGGCGGCATAGTTCTGCAAGCAAAACACTCTTTCATTAAGTGAAAATCAAGGATTAGGGTTAGTTACGGAGTAACTAACCCCCTAAAAAGAATTTGAGTTATGAATCAAGGCATTCGAATCCAATGGGAGGTGTATCACTCATACACCTGCATAAAAGCCTCAAATGATGGTAGTGGAACCGTGGCTATAATAGCCGGCTGAGAACATGCAAAAAGGGTACACCTGACGAGGAAGCATCCTCAAGTATTCTAGATGTCTCAGGTACAAATCTAGTACCTTGTCTAGTAATCATAATCTTACCCACGAAGAACTCAAATCAGATATGATTCAAAGATTAGGGTTAGTTACGAAGTAACTAACCCCCTAAATGAATAAACTTATCAGTTTAAGAACTGATAGAACCAATATGCTAGGTTAGATACGCACCGTATCTAACCCCCTAAAAAGAATAACTCATTTGCCTATGACCATGTACTGGGACTTCATGACTGTATGAAACTCTCATGCATTGAGGACTTTAAGCACAACACACTTGGGAATGTTTTCAAAACTCTCTTCCTACATAGCTCTCAACCTAGAGCTCTGATACCACCCGAACTGTCACGCCCCGAACCGGGAATCGTGAACAGCCGCCCGTTGACCTGGATGCCGGCTGTATTTCTACAAAAAATCGGACAGAACCTCCCCATAAATCGGAGGTCTCCCATGTACAAATATACCTGTATACCTGTATAAACCTGTACATTTATATGATCCTGTAAATAAAATAAAATGGCCATCCCGGCCTCAAAACCATCCACCAAATCTCCCAACCGACATCCAGACAACGCAAGGCTAACAAATCACCAACAGTCCTAACCACAGACCTCTACTGTCATGCCCAACTAGAGCATGAACAGCCGCCACACCGAGCGGACCTAAATTTATACAAATATATTACAAATTCCCAAGTTGACACTTTAAACATTTACAAATGCCTCAATGCAAGTGAAATGAGAGTTTCGCAAATAAATATACATAATTTTATACAGTCATCCCAAAATAAGTACACGGCCAACTACGGACCTCAACAAGACCTCGCAGGATCGACATAAAGTATGAAATTCATAATTTCAATTAAAACTTAATCTCACCGTTGTCAACTCCAATCCACCAACGAGCTATCAAGCCCTCGAGCCAAATACATCGCCCCTAGCACCATAATCCCGTCCGGGGGAGGGAAAGAGGAGGGGTGAGTATTCGAGGGAAGAATACTCGGTTTAGTGAGTGGGTCAATGTAATCGTGTAATATGGGGTGTGAAACTGGAGTGTCAAAACATAAGTATATAAATCATATTTCAAATCATCATGCTTTTCATTTCAACCATATATCATTTGCACGCATCAACAAGACAAATATGCATCCAAAATACTTTCATCAAAATCATAGAGCCGCCAAAATAAAATGTCCCGAGGAGAGGTCTACCACGACCTATGACAGCGCACCGGGGTGTTATATGCGATTTTATTTAAAGTGCTCTCTACCCGGCGTTGGCGACGGACCTCGTCGAGTGCTAGACTTGGATAGCATCCAAATCCTCCCCCTTTCGGGTTCAACTCGCCTAGTACCGTGTCGTAAATATAATCTTGACAACTCGTGGGATACCCCCGTGCCTTAGGCATATCCGGACGCCACCAAAGCGCCTCTCACGGTGTCCTTCGTAGCTACGGAACAATACATATCCAGGCCCTCAAGGCCAATATCAATATCACAATCATATCACAGCCCCTCAAGGCCAAAATCAATATCATATCACAATGTGCGTAAATCGAGTTTACAAACCAAATGCAACATATAGCATAAAATGGCACATTTTACATTTCAATCACATGGATGCATATTTCATAATTCAACCACATTTTCGAGACACTCCATCGGTTCACATAAATCATTTTCAAAGCCGGGTCAAAACATTTTAAGCACGCGGTAAATCATGCTCATTTATCAAACTGTTGTAAAACAGAGTTTGCATATTAAACGAAAACATTTCAATAAAACTCACTCACAGTATACGGGAGGGTCAATCACTCCCTACAATGCACAACAAGTGCCGAAACAAGGTCCCCTCGATCAAGACATCCAACACTTACGCATGTATGTAATCTTTAAGTTTCAAACCTACGCAGTTATAGAAAATAGGCTATAACTTCTAATACACCTTTACAAATCAAAAGGTTTCTTATTTCATTTTTTAAAGCTAAGGATGTCTAGTGTCTAAGGCAGACAACCTCACGTCATTTGTAGAGAAAGTTATGCTTACAACATATCCACAAGACTCAAGTGATATTCCTCAATCAATCAATCAATCAATCCTACACAAAGCTCACACCAATCCAATCTCTCGTCGTACATAAGAGTCAGCATATACACCAACACGCTTTTATTCAAAATTCATCAACTTCTTCTCTTCAATACACCAATACAATTCTATACATTTATCATATAAATACAAACACATGCTTTTGCTCATTCTTTACAATTGCACATTTTCATATCACTTTAACACACCAATATCACTATATATATGCATACACGTATAAACCTCCATCTTGTTTACTAGAATCATTCCCAATCTCTTCAATGGATTCGATCAAGACATTTTACATCCACATACTCACTAATCTCTATCCAAAATTCAGCATGCATAAATCCTCACACTCTTGGCATCAATTTCACATATACAGAGCCAATAACACAAGTACATTAAATCCACATTTTAACATTCCAAAATACACTCAAATCATCCCAAATTCTAGCCACACAATCTTGTCATCAATGGTATTTCATTTATAAATAATTAACAAAATCAAATTTGAGTCAACTTCAATCCTACAATCTCTCAAAGTCGGAAGCAAGTCTAAAATAATTAAATTTCCTTCAAGATTGAAAATCTTTGAAAAATCGTACACTTTTCGATTCTCATCCGATTTCTTCAACCCATATGTCATTTCAAAGGTATTGAAACCTATTTTCATCATATGAAAATAGTATTTGATTGCCTATATGCAAGATAACTTAAAATGAGAAAGACCGCATCAATCCTTAAATGCAGATCCCAATTTCCAACTGTTTGCATGCATACGTCAATTTAAACTCTAAGTGAAATCATTTCAAATCACCGACGACTTTAAATTTACTATATTCCTCAATTGTACCAATTTCTCCCGAATTTACATAACCCTAATTAAATTCATGCCAATTTCAATTCAAATCTCAAGAAAAACTACACAGACCAATCAAACAAAACTCTAATGCTCTCTAAGACATTCAATCATGCTTTGCAGCCCAATTTATATCAATTTCTAGATCTAACCTCAATAATTTCATACAAACTCTCAAGAATAAAGCATTTCTTACGGATCTAACATATTTTCAGAATATATCTACATTTATTCTCAAACTAATTTCAACAGAATAGTCTGAACATTGAAGGGATTGAAAATCCCTCACCTAGGGTGTTTTGCAGTTCGCAACCTTCGTCCAACTGTCTTCTCATTCCATTCCGAAACCTGCAAAGCTCCCAATTTAAAGTCAATTTCAGAAATCTAAAGCTGAAACCCTAAAATTAGGGTTAGGGACTGAACCTCACCTATGCAGACCGGATCTCACAACCGCAGCTAGGGTTTCTGAAAGTCACCTACGCTGCAGCAGAGGTTGCAGCAAGTCCGCGCGCAGAAAGAAGCTATCGCGCGCTGGAGCAGGGCAGTCGCACGCTGGCGCGCGCGCAGGAGGGACAGTCAGCGCTGGGAGCAGCGCGCAGCCGCGCGCAGGAGCGCTGGCAGCAGCGCGCTGCCGCGCGCAGTCGCGCGAGCAATCGCGCGCTGCTGCGCGCAGTCGCGCGCGCGGGCTGGAGAGGGAGCAGAGCGAGAGAGGGAGACTGAGGGCTAGGCGGGTGGCGACCGCGGTGGCTCGCGGTGGCCGTGAGTTGTGGTGGTTGCGCCAAGCGGGCGGCGCGGTGGCGGTGGAAGGCAGCCGCGGGAGAGGGAGGTCGCGGAAGAGAGGAGAGGCGGCGAGGGAGAGAAGAGAGAGAGAGAGTGAAAGGGAAAGTGGGAGAAATTAGGGCTTAAGCCCTAATTTCGTTTTTCTTTTTCTTTTTCTTTTTTTTTTTTTTTAATTATTATTATTATTATTATTATTATTATTATTATATTTCTTTTTTTTTTTTTTTGTAAATAAGGTTAAAAAATTTAAATGAGGAATGTATAAGTAATTAAATGAACAAATAAAAAAAATCATCTATATATTTTTTTATACCCACTTTATTTTACAAATCGGAAATACAGATATTTTAAATATCCCAAAAATTTCAAATTACCCACCTCAAAATCAAAAATCAATATAATTAAAAATTCTCTCTCTCAATATATAAACGGAGAAATGTTTTATTTATTTTCATGAACAGTATACTTGTACGGACACCGCAGTGTCGGTGTTACATTTCTTACACTCTTCAACATACTATTAAACAACTCCGATCGATTAGTGTTCATGTTCCCCCATCTATGTCATCTATCATAACACAACGTCCATTTATCGAGAGGAATGTCCATCAACCAATTATAAGGGGGTTCACTCAACTCTTTCATTTGGTTTATAATAATATTAAACTTTCTAACTTGTTTTTGTTGTGTCGCCATATGCATTAACTTAGTTAATGGCTTATTTTGAAACCGTTTGCTAAAATTAGCTTCAACATGCCGCGCACAAAATCTGTGATACACAAATGGTGGTTATAGCATATAATTCCTCTCTACGGCCCATAATATTTTGGGAGCCCTATCTGATAGCAGACATATACCCTGTCGATCGCCAATGATGTACATTCTCAAATTCTCCAAAAATCATGCCCAATTTATAATACTCTTCTCATCGACAATAGCAAAACACAAAGGAAAAATATGATTATCCGAATCAGTTCCAACGGTAATCAAAATTTTCTCCCTATATCTCCCATACTGGAAAGTCTCATCAACACTTATCACAGGCTTACAATGCTTAAATGCATCAATGCATGGTTTGAAAGTCCAGAAAACTGAGTTAAAAACTCGATCAACAACCCCTAAATTTTCATTAAACCTTCAATCAACGACAATTCCAGAATTGCTCATTTGCATAGCAGTCATAAATTGGGACAACAATGTATAAGAAGTCTTCTAATTACCATACACTATTTCTATAGATTTCCGATGCCCCAACCAAGCTTTCTTGTACGACAAATCTACCCCATACTTCCTCATATCCTCTACTACATCACACACTTTATAATCAACATTCTGTTTTATATGACTTTTGATAAGATGACCCACCATATTAGAGTCTACATTAGGATGATCTCCCGAAGGCATTTGAGGAAAACAAGTATGTTTGCATTTAACCATATGATTTCCCAAATGTTAAACTTATTTTTCAATATTGTCCGAAAACAGTTGTTCTCTTAGTAGAAAGAACATCTCACAAACCACATATGTTGGTTACTTTCATGAACTTTAAAATATCTGTGCTGGCGCATGGACAAACACTTCACAGCATGCTGAACTCCCTCTTTCGAATTGAAAATCATTCCGATTTGTAACTCCGAAGTGCGATCATCATCCCATGTAGGACGTTTAAAGTCATTATACTCATCAACCATTATATCCCCTTCTCCTATATTATATAGAAATGAGATATCTTCTTCCTCTTTATCCACATTATATTCTTCATCTGCAACATTCTGATTATCATAAGTTTCACCATCCAATTCATTATCAACAAATGTATCCACAAGATCTGTCTCCTGCCCCTGATAAGGCATACTAGAACTGGGCTCTCCAAATTCATTTGTCATAGGCATAACTGATTCACAATGAGAATTCAATGCAACATCATCAGAAATGAATGCCCCATACTATAACCATTCATCTTCAACATTCACATTTGTCAACATTTCAGTGTAGGATCCAAAATTTGTCACGTTTCCGAATGAACTAACTCTAATTCCACCAAATGAACTGCCTAAGTCTCTCCTAAATGAACTACCTGCGACCTCTGACTCATTTTCTACCATAAGAATTGATACATCTACAGTAGCATTTATAATTGGTTCATGCTCTAAGAAAAGTTCAACTGATGACAAACCTGATATATATCTAGACAGTGACAACACCTTCGATAAAAAATCTACCTCCACCTGTAATACACAATATGAAAGAGAATTATCATACAAGAGATGATATCTACATGAAACATTTAGTTTGAATTGTCTAGAATCAATCCTACATTTCTGATGCAATACATTTATAAACTTCTCCCATCCAACATTGTTACGAATTACAACACCTGTTTTAGGTCCGACACTATACCGATACTCATTTTTAGGTCCACCAATTTGACCCCCCAATAAAGCACAAGTCTCGTGTCACACCCCGAACTGGGGTCATGAGTAGCTGCCCGTTACCCTGGATGCCGACTACATTTTTACAGAAAATTAGGCAAAACCTCCCCATAATTCGGAGGTCTCCCATATACAATTTAACATGTTTAATAAACATCCATTCTGTCAAATAATTAAAAGGGTCATCCCGGCCTCACAACCATCAACCAAACCACAACAGACAATCAGGACAACGCAAAGCTATAAAAATTACTAACAGTCCTAACCACAGACCTCTACTGTTATGCCCAACTAGAGCATGAGCAGTCGCCACACCGAACGAGTCTAAATTTTATAAAAATTGTACAACAAATTCCCAAATTACATTTTAAATATTTACAAGTGTCTCAATGCAAGTGAAATGAGTCAATATGAGAGTTTCACGAATAAATGTCCATAATTTATATAGTCATCCCATAAAATAAATAAATAAGTACATTGATCAAATTAAAATTTCCAATATACAGCGATATCACCAATAATCATAGCGGAAGAAATGGTAAAATCCATATCCAAACCCAGTGACATGAAGTCCACGTCATAAGTATGCTAATCACAATGATTCTCCTTCAGTCCAAGACTAATCCTGTGGGAAAGAATGTGAGGGGTGAGTATCTATGGGAGGATACTCAGCAAGTGAGGGGATTGCCATCGTACTATTAATATCGAGGGTGAACTTGGAGTGTCAAAACCTGTAACACAATATCAAGTGTACGAAAATAACATGCTGTTTCAAAAAAATAACATATCTAAAGGCACACGTTAGAAAATAACATATGCATCCAATATGTAAATCAAGTCATAAAGAGTCGGCCAATCAAACAACCCCAGCAATGGTCTACCTCGACCAAGGACGGGTGCATTAGGGGTTTTCATAATGCAAATATCAAATAATGGCTCTCTACCCCAATGTTGGCCACAAGCTACTCTAACTAGCCCGTGAATACCGTATATATACATACAAGTAGTCGGCCGTATATGGAACCCCACCCGGTGCTAGACAGAGCCGTACTCACGTCCTTTCCGATGAGGTTCAACCGGATACGTCCACACACATGACGATCTGGCAAATATCTCTAGGCGAAGCGTATCCGGGCACAAGGGGTGCCTCTACCAAATGTCCTTCGTAGCTACGAATGCTATAGGAAGCATATAACAATACCATCATATTAGCCAGGCATGCAGCCCACACACATATCTAGATCAAAATCACATAAAATCGTGTACCAATAGAATGAAAATATTAAAACATGTCAATATGTCAAAGGATGACACAATATACATTTTCAAAACCATGGATGCATATCCGTCGAATCAAGAGGTGAGACACTCCAATGGTCACAAAATATTTCATAAAATATTCAAAACTCTAATGATCATACATTTGTAAAATCATGTCATTAAAAAACATTTGTAAAACATGATTTTCAATTAATAGAAAACGTCAAAGTCCCCTTCACAGTTCAGGGAGGGTGTGCACTCCAATTCCAAACCAAACCGAATTAAATTCCTCAATTGATCTTTCCTAAGATACGATCACAATTATGTCATCAATTTCCAAACATTATTAGGATTTATCCATTTTTCTTAATTTTGTACAAATCCCAATTCTCCAATTCATGAATATACTCTAATGTCATCAATTGTATTTCATTTATAAATAAATAACATAATCAAGGCCAAGTTTAATTCAACCTTAAAACCACTCAAAGTCGGAAATAAGGCTAAAATAGATAAATTTTCTACAAGATAGAAAATCTTTGAAAAATCATAAACTTTTCGATTTCCATCCAAATGTTTCAAACCATATGTCATTTTCAAAGTATGGAGTCTATTTTCATAATACGGAGATCATATTTAGATCGCCTATATGCAGAACAACTTATAATGAAAAAGATTATATCAATTCTTAAGTTCCAACTCCAAATTCTAATATTTTCATGCATATTTCAAATTAACTCTAGAGGAAACCATTCAAATCAACTCAACTTGATATGATTCCATCATCCTGAACAGCCCAATTTATATAAAATCCTATACTTGACCTAAATAATCATATATAATGTCAGACAATGCATTCTCTTCGAATCCAACACACATTTTACCACATACACGACTCCTTACCCTAAATTTAGCATAACTTCATTCAATTGTCACAAGTATTAGAAATTTTACCTCACCCAGGGTTTTTACAGCTTGCAGTCCTATCCTCTGTGCTCCGTTCAATTTAATCCGAACCCTGTAACGCTTCCAAATTGAAGCACATTTTAGCAATTTGTCCTAATTACCAAAGAGATCAAAACCTAGAGCTAATGATCAAAAACCAACACTTACCTACGCAGTGAATGGATCGCAGAAAAC
Organism: Dillenia turbinata; assembly: GCA_037126225.1. Taxonomy (NCBI): domain Eukaryota; kingdom Viridiplantae; phylum Streptophyta; class Magnoliopsida; order Dilleniales; family Dilleniaceae; genus Dillenia; species Dillenia turbinata. The sequence continues at coordinate 21,853,780 of JBAMMX010000024.1, forward strand.
CACCGTAGCCTAGGGCTTTTGAAATCTGCCACTGTTGTCGACCTAGGGCTCTGTGGAGGTTACAGCAGTGGTTGCTCATAGCAAGGACCGCGAGCGGGCAAGGAGGGAGAGAGGGAATGGTAGAGAGAGAGCGAACCCGAGAGAGAAACACAGAGAGACGGAGTGGTGACCGAGAGGTGAGCGGTGGCGAAGGTGGTTGGTGGCGGTTGGAGGAACCGCCGGTGCTGCAGAGGGTGGTGGAGGAGAGGGAAAGGCACGACGAAGAAATCGCGAGGGAGAGATATTCGAGAGACAGATAGAGTAGACAGAGAGAGAGAACTGAGATGAAGGTAGAGAGAGAGAGTATGGCGGTAGTGGCTGTAGGTGCGATGGTTCATGGCGGAGGTGGAAGAGAGGGGCGGAGAGTGTGAGAGAGATGAAGAGAGACGAGAGACTGAGAGTGAGAGAGACGAAGGAGGGAGAGAGATTAGGGCTTTTAGCCCTAATCGAATTGGGGAAGGGGGAGTGCTGTGTTTCGGCTGAAACGCAACGCTTCCTTCTTTGTTTTTTCTTTTTTTTTTTAATAAATAAATGAACAAATAGATAAATTAATAAATAAAGTACCCACTTTTTACTAAAATTTTAAATTTCACAAAAATGGGGTTCAGTATGAATTACAGATACGACATTTTATAATATAACAAAAATTCAAATTAAATACCCCAAAATCAAAAATCAATATAAATAAAAATTTCTCTCTATATATATAAACTGAGAAATATTTTATTTAATTCCTGAACAGACGTACAATAATACGGATACTGCAGTGTCGATGTTACATCTCGCACGGTTATTAGTCATCTCCCTTCAAATATCATTAAAATTATAGTAAATGTCAGCATTAAAATTAATATCGATAGACAAACAAGATAAATATTCATAACATTTATAGCAACAAAACTATAACCCTAACATGCTTCACGAAAGAGAGAAATAAGAAACAAGCAAAGGCAATAAAATAAACAAATAGATACACAAACCTAATCCTAACCCTAACTCCTAACCCCTAAGTCTTAACCCTAACCCTAACCCTAATTTGTCCAATTTTCTAAGAAATTGAGATTTTATTTTACCTGGTTGTATAACAAGAGTGGGGGTGTAATTAATCAATGGAATAAAATGCATAGATCATGTGATGAGAGAGAGAACAAAAAACTGCATGCTTTTGGTGAAGGATTCGAAGAGGACAAGAGAATAAACAAAGTGATGCTATTGTGTTACCTTCCAAAATAGAAATGAAGTTTTGATATTTGCAAGAATCAACTTGAGGGGAGCGCAAGCTATGTCGCAGGAGACAAGATGGGATCGCGCAATTCGCCAAGGGAGAGGAGAATAAATCGCGCAAGAGAATACGCTGTGGGGTAGTAAAAAGCGCGCTGTGGCGCGCTCTAGGTCCGCGCAAGTTATTGTGCAGACCTGAAGCGCACAGTCTGTTGCGCGTTCTGGGATCGTGCAACCAGTTGTGCGCTCCACAAGCGCGCAACGAGTTGCGCGGTCTTAAAATGCGCAACCTCCTTTTTTGTTTTTGCTTTTTGGCGAAGTTTGGAGAGTGAGGGTCTATGTCGCGCCCTGTGATCGCGAAATCCCTAGCTTGGGAAAAAAAATATCATAATTTTTTAATTTTTATTTAAATTTTCTATATTTTAATAAATTCTCGGTACAAATTCATTATCATAGTCCTATTAAATATAAAAAATAATATATTTCCATAAAAAGGTTCTTTGTAAAATACTATTATAAAGAAATATATTGATTCTATAATTTTATTAATTAATGTTAAAAGAAAATAAATTAATATATATACCTTTTAATAATCAATGGGATTCCGTTCCATCATAGAAGGATTCGAAACTCAAGAAGGGAAATATTATTAAGAAAAAACAGAAAAAAAAAAAAAGAAAAAAGAAAAATAGAAACATTCCATTTTTCTATTCATCTTGATTTGGGAATTGCCTTTTTACTTCTAATTTCCACCGTCGATCCAAATCGAATTCCCTGGTTATATAAACCCCTTCTCTCTCTTCGCTGTCTCACTACGCAATCCCAAATTCTGAAAGAGAGAGAGAGAGAGAGAGAGAGAAAGAGAGAAACATGGCAGCGACAGTATCATCAACGTCGGCTTGGGCAAAACCAGGTGCTTGGGCTCTTGATTCTGAAGAACACGAAGAGGAACTCAAACTCCAGAAACAACAAGACGATGAAAAGAAAGCTTACGGCTTTCGTGGGTCAGCCGAGCCGGAGCCTTTGGCCGATTTCCCTTCACTTTCAACCGCAGTAGCCTCCAAGCCGAAGAAGAAGAAAGGCCAAACGCTATCCCTAGCCGAATTCGCTACCACAACCTCCTTCTCATCCAAATCATCGTCGGCGGCTCAGTCACAAGGGCTTACTCCGGAGGAATTATTGGTTCTTCCGACAGGGCCGCGTCAGCGCACCGCCGAGGAATTGGACCGGTCGAGACTTGGCGGAGGATTCAAAAACTACGGCGGAGGTAATCGTTATGGGAATAATGAGGATTCTGGAAACCCTAGATGGGGTTCTAGGGTTTCTGATGAGAATAAAAGGGGTGGAGGTTTCAGGGATTTGAATAGGGACAACGGGCCTTCTAGGGCTGATGAGGTTGATGATTGGGGTGCAATGAAGAAATCATCGAGTGGGTTAGGGTTTGAGAGGAGAGAGAGGGGTTGGTTTGGCAATTCGCAGACGAGAGCTGATGAATCTGACAATTGGGTATCCAATAAGCCTCCGAGTTTTGGCGGTTTTGAAGGTAGGAGAGAGAGGAGTGGTTTTGGGTTTGATGGGCATAGAGAGAGAAGAAGTGCTTTTGATTCATATAACAGGGATTCTTCAAATGGGGTTGATTCAGATAACTGGATGAAGAAGAAGGAAGAGAGTAATGGGAATGGCAGTAATGGTGGGAGTGTGAGTGCGAGGCCAAAGCTGGTTTTGCAGCCAAGAACACTTCCTGTGAATAATGGTAGTAATGGGAGCAACGAAAGTGCAAGTGTGGTGAAGCCTAAGGGTTCAAATCCATTTGGCGAAGCGAGGCCGAGAGAGGAGGTGTTAGCAGAGAAAGGACAGGATTGGAAGAAGATTGATGAGCAGCTCGAGTCTGTTAAGATTGCGGATGTGCGAACTCCGAAGAAGAGTTTTGGCAGTGGGAATGGAAGGGGGAATTTGCCAGAGAGTCTGACTGAGAGGAGCTGGAGGAAGCCGGACTCGGTTGATTCTCGTCCTCAGAGGTCTGTTTATCTTGCTTAAAAATTTCTAATTTTATTGATATAGTCTATTATCATTGTATTTGCTTCTGTTATTGGGGACAGTTATCGTAGTATTGGCTTTTTAATTGTCTCCTGATTGGCTGCCATATTGGTTTCCTTTTGTTGCACTTAATTGCAGTGTATTGCATAGATGCTTGTTATAAGGGATGAAAGCCACAAGGGATAATTGTCATTAGGGATACTTGTTATCCAGTTTTCTTAATTATCTTGATTGGCTGGGATAGTTGGTGTGGCACACTTAATTGCCGTGTATTTTGAAGATTCTTGTCATGAGGTTATACCGTTTCAAGATTTGGGACAGGTGGTTCAAGATTTGGAAAGTGGAGCTTTTCTAGCTTGCTACGATGTTTCGGTCAGTTCAGTGCTAAATTCTAACCCATGGGATAGGAAACAAAAATAATAAAAGGGATAGCTATTATGTTTGAAATTAACAGTTCCCAGGTATTAAGAAAATATATTAGATATCTCGTGTTTGAATTGTGACTTGTATAGTGGGAAGTAGTTGTTCGCTGCTTAGGAGTATAAAGTTGTTCACATCTAATTCAATATATGTGCTATATGTGCCTGCGTTGCAGCTTTTTCTGCTTTTATTGAGTGACAATTACACAATCATCGTCTTCTGGAGCATATTATATTGGTTTCCCTCTTCATCTTTTCTTTTTCTTATTTTTGATTGGGCAAAATGCTCACTTGCTGATTTCTGTCATATAATTTGGAAGGTTCAATAGGTTCTTTTGTAAATAACTGAGTAAGTAGCCATCCATGAATGCAGCAGCTAGTTTGTGCAAATCAATAGTGTATTTATAATGTTTGTTGCTTGAGAAACATGGTGCATGTTTTCGAAATTGCACTCAATCTAATGGTCTTATTTCATGTTATGAAGAGACATGCTGACAGGAACTAGTATAAAAAGGCTGGTGATTTTGTTATGTACCCTGTTATGAGTGTAGATTTTAGTTAGTTACATTAAGTTTTGTGCAGATCAGAAAGCACGTTTGTTGAACTCAAGTGTCCAATAAGTTAAATTATGATACAAATTGATGCTTATGATACAGATTTGAGTGTTCATAGATATCTGCATTAGACTTTAGTGAACTAGATGAATTCATCTTTGCCAATAGGTCAGAGTAATAAATCAAATTGTAAAGTTACTGTCTAGAAAGATAAGACAGAATAAGCTGTGAAGTGATAACTGTTTTCTTTGGGTGATTTAAAGCTTCATTTGTCATGAGTATTGACTATTGAGTAGTGCTTCAAGAAAATTAGTTTTCTCATCCGAGTCTTAATTATTTTATAGATAGGACATCAAAGATAAGAAAACATCTGAAAATTATCAACCATCCATTCTCTGCAAGTTATCTTATTTTATTAATTCTTTTTGCTATGATATCCAAGCTTCATTACATCATGGGATTGTTTTTTTACCATTCATAGCTTTAGGATCATTGGTGCGGACTTGCATGCATGACAGGCTCTTTGCATTTTTGGTATTTTAATTGGTTGTGAATGCATCTTTCTGTTGATATGAGCTGGCTTAACCTGTGACTCGCATTACCTTCTTATGGTTGCAAGGGGGCACTGCTGTGTTATATGGGGCTCCGATGTTTCCTGCCAGCTGTAGCATTGCTATGAATGAAATGGTCTTTTATTTACTTTTGTTGAGAAGCATGAATAGTCTGTAGTTTTAACCTCAGAGAATGATATCGCTCTATGAACTTCTTATAAGAAATTTTTATGTTCTTCCCCTCTTTATTTACACTGTCTTTTGTTTTTATTTTCCATCTGATTCTGGAAATCAAGATGCTAAGCATTTTTATTTTCATATTACCGCTCTGGTGCAGTTCTGGCAGTGCTGAGAAAGTTGAAGATGAGCCTGTTGAAGACAATTAGATCACGCACACAAGAGCAGCGGACACTGGATAATTCAAGAATTGTTTGAAAGTTAGGTCAATTGGAGCTGAAATTATTGGACTGATGACTTATTGGAACATTTTGTTTTTGTTCTTTTTATTATTTTAATATAATTTTGTTGGAGCTGATAATGTTTTGGGATGCAGAACACTAGACAATTTTGGTAGAGGGTTGTGTTATTAGGCCCTATTGGCTTGTGTATTTGGAGTTGGGATATATTTTTTATTTTATTTTTATTATTTGCCCTCCACAATTTTGTTACTTGTGCCGAGCAAAAGTGCCTACTTTAGAGGACAGGATTTGATAAACCAAAAAATGTAAGGATTTTTATTTGATTGGTGGGTGATTGTTCATTTGTTTCATGGCTTCTTTTGATCCCTTTACCTAGCATGTTTCTTGTGGCATTTTGCCATGTTTCGGGTTTGGCCAAACAAAAGCTTTTGTAGCCACACAGCTATGTAGGCTTTTGAGGATTCTTCTTTTGTTTGCTTCTGGATTATTTTCGATTTCATGCCATGGAAAGGAATAGGGAAGCAGAAAGAGCCCTGATTTTTCAGGTGGGGATCAGATCTTTCTATGCAGAAATTGTCTCCCCCCCCCTCCTCTTCTAGTTCGAGATATATATGGAATGTGAGGAAAGCCATCTAGGACCAGTGTCTCTGTTCCTTGGTTTTTTCTTTCTGTGGTATGTCATTCTCTTGCTGGTCTGAATTCCATCCAACTTGTTCTTTCCCTTGTATTTTCATTTTTGTGACTATGTTGAACTTTGCTATTTTCTTTCAAGACATATGTAGGAGAGTAATAATTCTGATAATAAAATTTACTCTCGTAAAAATTACTCCCATAAAAATTATTCTTCTCTCTTCTATGGTTGTATTAGCAGAAATCTTAGCATTTGAAAAATCTTTTGAGTAATAAATTACCTATATCCCTTTTTTAGAGAGGAATTTGTCAAAAAAAAAAAAAAAGGAGAAAAAACATGAGTTTGTTCGTATTTGATATTATTGTTCTATTTATATTTGACTTTTTTCCTCCCTTTATTCTCTCACAGCAACATTTACCTGGGTTTTGTTGCATTAGTTTGTTTAGCTAATTTGAAATTGATTATCTGATTCTAATAAAATGGGTAGAGTAGCTAACCATTACACAGAGGAAAGTGGATTCATCACACCACCGCCACCCTATCTATACTGAGAGATCCCTATCTCACATACATTAGGAGTGGAGCTCAGGGTTTTAATTGTTACACCACAAATAGGGTTTTTGGGCTGTACCCATCATTCCTGTGGATATAAATAATACCTTTTCTCTTCAAGTTCTTCCCTCTTCTGCACTATAGGCTTCTACATCTTTCTTCCATGCTTTATTTTGATTTTTTTTTTTCACCATCGGTGTTTGAAATCATACTCCAATTAATTCTATTCGAATGTTAAGTAATCTTTTACATTCTCAAATTTTAAACCTAAAACTTGATTAAGAAGTCTAACATTCTATCCCACTAAACCAATTATCCCTTTTAAGTCTTCGATGCTTTGTTTTATTCCCACTTCCCATATCCTACTAATGCCCTCTGCCAAGTTTCAAACATAACGGCTACACTTCATTCCACATTCTGTATGTTTCAAAGTTAAAAGGGACCCAATCAAGATGTTACGTGTGAGTGCAGGGGTACCCATTTACTCTCTCTCTCTCTCTCTCTCTCTCTCTCTCTCTCTAATTTAATGGGTATGTCGAAAGTAACATTTAACTCTCTCTCTATCACATTTAGACCAACTTTTTCTTGTATGGTCAGACCATTAAAATTAGTGGGATGGGCAAAGTGACTCGAGTCATACTTTCAACCATAAAGTTTAAGAATTTCTTTTCGCTTTGGCCCATGCTAATGTGCATTCTTGATATGTCTATATGGGTGATAGGGTTTCGCCATTTTATAAGTACTTTCCAAGTAAATATTATTCCCCCTCCCCCAGCGTAGGCCTCAAGCCCCTTCAAACCAAGAAAAGGGAACCCATTCCAATAGCAATTTTCTTATGATTACTAAATCTTCTTGCTAGACTATTAGACATTCTTCTTTTTTTTTTTTTTTTTTGGGTTGCTAGACTAGTAGAAGTTGGTTCAATAATAATGAACATCCAACTTGTCCATGAAAAATGGACAACCTAGGTCAGGCAATACAAGTAGATAGAAAAGTTACTGAAGTTTTCCTATTTTAACTAGTTGATATGTCGAGGACCCAGTTTTCTTCAACAATCCAACTTCTCCAAATTTGTTTATTAATGTATGTCTCTACCCCCAAACCCCCAAAAAAAGGGAAAACAAATCCCAGCCAAAAATGTTTAGTGTAATGTGGCCACAGGCAAAACACATCCATAAAAGCAGCCTACTTCCATCAAATGCAGGGTGGTTTCACATTGGTTATGATTCTGATCTGATCTCTAGTACTGCAAAATTTAATGATCGTCCGTACACTTCATCTACCTTGTGGTTTGATTTCTATTTCTATTTTTATTTTTTTATGACAATTGATTGATAGTCCTTCATAAATGGTAACAGTTGAGAGTTACAGGCACATCACTCTTTTTATTAACTCGTATTACCTTAGTGTGCTCATTTCACATTCTGATCACTTTCAAAACTCCTCTGCAAATCGAAGTCTTTCGAACTATCATGGATTGGCTGTGGAAGGTTGTGCTCACAGGATTTTTTCTTCTTGCTGCAGCCATTGATGGAACAGAAGCATATGCTATGGTCACAGGAACTGTCTTCTGTGACCAATGCAAGGATGGCCAAATATCCCTCTTTGATTATCCTCTCTATGGTTAGATCTTTTGTCACCAAATGCCTATTGTTCATGCTTTAACATTCCCTTCTTTGCCAAAAGATTTGGACCATTTTGATTCGTGAATGTCATTCTTGCACAATGGCTAAGTTAATTATCCCTGGATCATTCCAATTTTCAGAGGGACTCCTTTTGAAAGTTGGCCATTTGAAACCATGCCATTACATTTTGATCCTCTGTTTGATTGATATGGCTAGTGTTGTGTATTCGCTGGTACATCCGTAAAACCCGAAGTCTCTAAAAAGGAGAAGGATCACACCAACTACATTTCTTAATGAGAGAGAAAAGGCATTCAAACAATTAGGACCATTGTCATGCATGTAATATGCTGTTTATGGAAAACTATAATTCCAACCGACCATGACTTCTAATTTTGAGCAAGCTGTACAAAGATTGCTGTTCAATTAAAACATCTACTACAAGGAGTTGTAGTTTTGGCTTCCTTCCCGATGCCATGAAAAGGAAAAATAAAAAACACTGTTAATGTAATGGGGTAACCTTAACATTGTGTTTCAAGGCCACTTAAGTCTTGTAACAGTCCTATGTGATGGACTATTGGGCCTAGCACTTGTATAGTACTGAGTTGATCTAAGCCAGTCCTTGTCCACGGCTAACTGTTGTATTTGATTGAACCGATATGATATCATTTGAGCACAAAGAAGAGCCCAGTCTGTCACTTTTATGGTTATTATTGACTTTGTTGTTATCAGGAATGAAGGTTGGGATGGCTTGCGCTGGCAGTGACGGGCAAACAACAATCTGGAGAGAAGAGACCACAAATTGGTTTGGGAGCTATGCCATGAGGTTTGATGGCACTCCAGACTTAAGAAATTGTTATGCTCAGGTTTCAGGCACTAACCAGGGGTCCACAGGCTGTGGTGCAGCTGCTGGCCCTTCCCAATCTCTTCGGCTAATGTTCAGAATGTTTGATATGGAGATTTACACTGTGGATCCTTTGCTTTCACAGCCCGCTCAGCCCATGTCCTTCTGTCCAAGACCAATTAGTCCGGTCTCCAGACCCATTGGCCCTTCCCCACCTAGCCCTCCAGTTTTCAGACTTCCACCAGTGCCTCCACTCCCACCTTTTTCTCCTCTTCCACCAGCTCCCTTCTTGGAGGCTTCAGCTTGCCCCTCTCAGTAAGTCATCTTTGCCCCCACATTTGATACCAAACATCATAATTTGGCTAGTTTGTTACATAAATATTAGAGAAATTTGAGCACGGGAAGCAATATAATAATTTGAACATCATAACTGGTTAATTTATTACATAAGAAAATGCGACATAAAACCAGAGTCATATTGGTCCGAAAAATAGCATTTCCCCGTGCTGCCTATATTAATATTGTCATGATTTAGCATTTTCTAGGTTTGCAGCATCCTTACAATTCATCAATATAGGATAATACTAAGCCATGAGCATGACATTGCTTACTGCTTCACTTCTTCTTCAGGAACTGGACAATGCCGCAGTACAGTTGCTTCTGGAAGATGGTAAACCAAGACACAAAGGTTACAGTAGTCTTCGGCCCACTTGCAGCTGCAAGATATGGAACTGACATGACGCTATGGGGCGGTCTGCAAGGGAGAGGAAACCTATACAGAACACTTCTAAGGGAAGCAACAACTGCACTTCTCAACTCCTACAACAGCATTCAGTTTGCCTATTCTTCACTTAGTGTAATTGGAAATTTGAATGCAGCCTTAATGGGATCCCCTCGCGAAGCCCTCCTCACTGCTCTGCGATTCAGAAGAGCAAATTCGGGCTTCGGGAGAGTTCCTTGCAGATTTAGCCATTGCAAGTAAATCCTTATACACTCTGCTGTGGATGTGGTGGCTTTATATCTTAGTATTCCTAATGGGTGCTTAGTAGCCTGTTCTCACTTATGACCTTGTCATACCATATCCATGAAAGATTGAATTGGCGTATCCCTCCACTAATTTACACTATTTGTTATAGTAGTTCATTTGAGCACTGGCTTTTGATATCGTGAACATTCATATAAGGAACGCATTTTCACATTCTAGAGTCATAAGTTTTCAAAATTACACAAAGTCAAAAAGTTTTTTCTCAAGAGACATGAATATTAAATGGGCTGGAGACCCAAGAGGGTGTAACACAAAATATTTGAGGTTTCAGTTTGGTCTAGTGAGGTCTATAAATTGATCAATTTGTAATAATATATTACGCATCAAATGCAATAAAAATCAATACAAACATGAGTAATCCGAAAATAGGGAATCGAATGTACTTCCGACCAATCGCGATTTTGACGAGCTCCGACCACTGTAATAGCACCAAATCGATCCTTGAGATGTACACAAGTTTTCTAAACTATCAATTTCACTCGATAGAGATGTAGAGTTTGGAAATTTGGACTTAGAGATCTAATACACTAGGATAGAGTTTATATAAGTTCTCAACTATCAAAGAGCCATTAAAATCTCATAATTGTCACCCTAATTCATTGCTGAACGTTATGAGAATTGAATTAAAGATTCAAAAAAGAAAAACAAGATTAATTGTATGGAGATTTGAATGAGACACCAAAATCTGATCAAATACATCCCCAATTCAAATTTCTTCAATCCTTATCACATTTAATCCATTCGATTATGTTTTTCCCCACTTAATTTGGTTTTGAATGCATTAACTTAATTGAATTTGAATTCAAAAAAGAATTCTTAATATTCTTCCACTTGGCCTAACAAACCGACTTGAAATAAAAACAATATCAATTCCTTATGAAAATAAAGTACACGAGCCCAAGCGATAAATCCTCTAAAAACAAGTATTATCTTCTATATACTACAATATATTCTATTTTCTAATCTTATGGTGATATTTACTTTATGAATAAACCCTACATTTATTCGAATCTAAACTTAATAAAATTATCTCAAAACAAAAAAATATGTATACAACTTTATTGAAAAAATTCAACTCTGACTTTCATTTAAATAAGGTAATAAACTCATATTTACAACATGATCTCTAAATCTATTTGGTGGCATGTCTTTGGTTAAGAGATCAGTCAACATATAATCAGTATTAATGTATTGGATTACAACTTTATTTTTCAATACTATTTCCCTAATGGCTAAATATTTTATGTCAATGTACTTATTTCGACTACCACTCTTATTAATTTTAGCCAAAAGTACAACAGATGAATTATCATAAAATACACATAATTGTTTAGGTACAGAATCTAAAACCTTAAACCCGAACATGAAACTCTTGAGCCACACCGCCTGTGACATCACCTCAAAACACGCCACGAACTCAGTTTCCATAGTAGGGGTCGCAGTCAATGTTTGTTTAGTACACCTCTACGATACAGCTCCACCGGTCATCATGAAAATGTAATTCGACATTGATTTCCGGGAATCAACATAGTTAGTGAAGTCCAAATCTGAGTACCCGACTACTTTTAGATTGTCGGTTCTTTTGTATGTAAACATGTGTTTTTTGGTGTCTTGTAGATACCTCAACACATTTTTTACAGCCTTCAAATGTTCCAAACCCAGGTTACTTTAATAACTACCTAACATCCCCACAGCATGCACTATATCAGATCTTGTATAGATCTGTGCATACACGAGATTTCCAACAATGGAAGCATATAGGATGTTAACCATTTGTTTCCTTTCCAAATATATCTTAGAGCATTGGTTCAAATTGAACCTATCCCCTTTGACAATCGGAACTATATTTGATAAACAGTTTTCCATAATGTATCTCTTAAATACTTTGTTGATGTAGGTCTCTTAAGATAGTTCTAAAATCTTATTGGATCTATCTCATATATCTTTATACTAATAACATAAAATGTATCATCTAAATTTTTTATGTCAAAGTTCTTAAAGTGAAACTGTTTCACCTCATACAATATCCTCTTATCATTGGTAGCAAATAGTATATTATCCACATACATGATAAGGAAACAAAACATACTCCCACTGACCTTGAGATATATACATTGATCCACAATATTTTCTTCAAAACAGAATGAAGTGATTATATTGTGGAATTTCAAATATCACTGGTGAGATGGTTGTTTCAACCTATATATAGATTTCTTGAACTTGCACACCAAGTGCTCACTACCACTAGAGGAGAGTCCTTTAGGTTGACATATGTAAATCTTTTCCTCTAGTTTCCTATTAAGGAAAGCCATTTTCGTATCCATTTGTTGCAACTCTAAGTCGAAATGTGTAACAAATGCCAGAATGATGTGGACGGAATCTTTCTTAGACACTGGAGAAAATATCTCCGAGTAGTCGATTCCTTCTTTTTGCGTGAATCGTTTAACAACGAGTTTGACATTGTATTTCTCAATGTTGCCTAATGAGTCAGTTTTAGTTTTAAAGACTCATTTACATCCGATGAGTTTTACCCCATCTGGCAACTCTACAAGATCCCAAACTCCGTTACTCCTCATGGAGTTTATCTCATCTTTCATAGCATTCAGCCATAAGTTTGAATTCTTAGAACTCATAGCTTAATAAAATATTTTCGGATCCTCTATGGCTCCGATATTATAGTTAAACTCTTGAAAGTATACCACATAATTATCAGGTATAGCTAACATTTTTTCTCGAGTAGATCTCCTTAATGTTGGTCCAATTTGATCTTGGTTAACTATTTGTGGAATTTCTTGATTATCATCTGTACCCTGATTTGTGTCCGTATGCACTTGAGGATCATTTTGGATAACAACTAACTTGGTACTTGAATTTGATGGAATACTTGATGGGTCCCTTTCAGAAGACAACTCCAGAAAGTAGTTCCTCCCACTAACCAAGTCATTTTCTAGAAATCTAGTATTTCTAGATTCCACAAATCTAGTGTGGTAGGATGGAGAATAAAATTGGTATCTCTTGGATTTATTAGCATAACCAATAAAGTATCCATATACGGTCCTTGGGTCTAGTTTTTTTTTCTCGTGGATTGTAAACTCTTATTTTTGCAGGACAACCCTAAATGTGTATGTGTCTTAAACTAGGTTTTCAACGCTTAAATAACTCGAATGCAGTTTTGGTTACAGTTTTGGTTGGAACCCTATTTAAGATGTACACTGCCGTCTTGAGAGTTTCAGTCCACAAGAATTTAGGCAGTTTGGAACTAGCCGTCATGCTCCTAACCATATCAAGTAAGGTCATATTCCTTCTTTCAGCTACCCTATTCTGGTCAGGTGAACCAGACATAGTGTATTGGACAACGATCTCATTTTCTTGAAGGAACTTTGCAAATGGACTTAGTGTTTGTCCATCCTTTGTATACCTTCTATAGTATTCTTCACCTCCATCTGACCTCACGATTTTTATTTGCTTATTGCATTATTTCTCTACTTTTGCCTTAAAAATTTTAAAGGCATCCAACGCGTCATTCTTATGACGAAAGATATAAAAATACATGTATCGTGAATAGACATCTATAAAGGAGATGAAATAACTATGACCATACGAATCTGTATATGAAGTACAGATATCCGTATATATGATTTCAAGCAATTCTAAACTCTTCCTAACACCATTTTGAGTCTTGTTGGTCTGCTTTCCCTTAATGCAATTCACACAAATTTCAAAGTTGTTAAAGTTTAGGATATCAAATACCCCATCCTTTACCAACTTTTCTATTCTCTTTATGGAGATTATTCTAATCTCCGGTACCACAACATAGAAGAATTTTCCTCAATAACACTTCTTTTAATTCCTATATTTGTTGTGTTCAAACAGACATTGTCTTACAAATAAATACTGTAAAATCTATCCAACAATGGACCAAAACCAATGACATTTGTATGTAAAAACAAAATCATTTTATTATCAAATTAAAAAGAATATCCATATTGTACAAGTTTTGAAATGAAAATTAATTTTCTAGAAAACTTATGTATATAAAAAACTCTTTTCAATTTCAAGATATGTCCGCTTGCCAATATGAGTTCGCAATCTCCAATGGCTTTTACCTGTGAACTCATCTTATTGCCCGAATAGATAAGTTGTTCATGATCCACTAGTTTCCTTAGATTTTGCAAACCCTGCAACACATTTGTAATATGGATGGTACAACTAAATCAATCCACCATGTGTTATGAAAAATTTCAGTCATATAAGATTCATAACAAACTAATGAAATTTTCGTACTTTTATTTTTAAGCCACTGCTTGTACTTAGCACAATCCTGGTTCATGTGTCCTTTTTTTTTACAAAAGAAACACTTGGACTCTTTTTTTATGTTCTTTTTCGGTTTTGTACCATTTTGTTTTGGTTTGAACTTGCCCTTCTTCTTCCCTTGCATTGCCACATGCGTACTCACAGAATCTTGCTTCATCTCCATTAACAACCTTCCTTCGTCCTGTACACACATGATTATTAATTCATTGATAGGCCATTTCTCCTTATTTGTGTTGTAGAAGATTTTGAAGGGACCATAGGATTATGGGAAGGAATTCAAGATACAGTGCACAAGAAAAGATTTAGACATCTCAACCTTCAGATTCTTTAATTGAGCCGCTATGTCCCGTATTTGGACGAAGTACTCGCGCACACTGTGGACGGTAGTGAACCTCATGGAGGAGAATTGCATAATGAGGGTACTGGCCAAAGATTTCTCTGATACCACAAATTACTTATCTATAACTTTAAGAAGAGCACAGACATTGATATGCTGGCTGATCGAGTCACGGATACTAGTCGAGATTTTACTCTTTATGAATATGATATTTAAGCGATTAGATCGCTCTCAACGTTCATAAAGAGTTTTATCAGTCTCAGAACTAATATTGATTATCGGAGGTGGCTCTTCTTTCCAAATAGTAGTCAATGTCCAAACAATCCAAATGGAGAAGTATTATTTCTCTCAATTCCTTATAATTCTCTCCAAAAAAATCAAATTTCAAATATATAATTTGGAATACTGCAAAATAAATAAATATATTTACTAACTATATGTGTCTACCAATACAAATATATGAAGATAAATTTATGACATAAAAATTATCTGTGAACTAAATTTCTAATTATATTAGATTTATTTGATCTTCAGATAAGATTTATCAAAATAACTCATTATCTAATACTTGTGAGCTAATTATAAAACTACTAATAGATAATCTTTCATTGATTCTCTTATCTTTCTCTACTTAACCCTATAAGACGATCTCTTTAGTACACCAGGTAGGTTTTCAGATAGGTGGTGGGTCATATGAGACTACTTAAAAACCATCTAGTTTTAAACTTATCCCTGTCTTTTTGACAGAACCAGTCTAGACATGCAATAAATCAATCGTACTTATAGTATTATATAGAAAAAGAAATTCAATCAAATAAAGTACTATTGAAAAATAGCTATTTTGATATTTTATCTCCAATTTTATTATTTTCATACAACAAAAATTTTTATGGGATAAAATTCATTACATAAAAATAATTTTCATGGTAAATTATTATTTTTCTAACGTGATCATGCCTTATATATAATTTTCTACTTAATTATGGTTATTGTGACTAAACTCTAATTAATTTTAGAAACTATACTGATCACAAGAATATTAATATCACTTAATTTTGTCACGCCAAAATGCAAAAAATTTTAATGAAAAATGCAATCAAATTTTCAAATGCATTTTTTTAATTTTGTATTTCTTCCTTATGTACAAAATTTTATATAAAATTATATCCAAAGTTAATTTTATACATGATTTTCTAAAATTTTAGCTTAGAAAGTATTTGAAAAATTTTGGGATTTATTGAAAATTTTTTAAAATTTCCCGTCTCAAAATTTGTAAAATATATATATAATTTTTCTTAAGGACCAATGTGTAATAATTTAACGTTTATTGGGTCTTTAAAATATTATAGGGACTTGATTGCAACAAGGAAAAAAATTTGAGAAACTGCGAAGTCACTCAAATTTCAGGACACCATCGCTAAATTTAAGATTGCAATAACCATTTTTTTTTTCTTAAGGACTATTGTCAAAGCTTATTAAAAGAAAAAAAAAAAAATTCCTTATTTAATGACCACCCATGTGGAAATTAATGAGCATTTCCAATGCACCAAGGAAAAAGATGGCAGCGCACTTTAGTCGTCTTCTTCGCCCGAAAAGGACCCGAGGGTCCCGAATGGACCCGACAGGTCCTATTACCAGAAATTGTCCAAGATTGAATAATGCTTTATTTTAAATTTTCAAAATATGGTTTTTATCGCAATAATGTAACAATTTTAATTTTAGGTTCAATTTTTTTAATAAATCCAAATTTTGAACAAAATACTCAAAAATTCAAAAGTCCTGATTTTTTTTAAAAAATTAAAATTCGTCCGAATTTTGAAGGCATATCGCAAGTCATGCTCTGATACCAAATATAACAATATATTACACATCAAATACAATAAAAATCAACACAAACAAGAGTAATCTGAAATCAGGGAATTGAATTTACCTTTGCTCATTCGTAATTTCGACGAGCTCCAACAACTGTAATAGTATCAAATCAATTCTTGGTACGTGCATAAGTCTTTTAAACTCTCAATTTCATTCAATAGATGGTGTGAAGTTTAAAAATTCAGATTTAAAACCCTAATACATTAAAAGGAGATTTATATAAATTCTCAATTATAGAAAAGTCATTAAAACTCTATAATTATTATTTTAAACATTATGAGAATTGAATTAGAGATTTAAAACAGAGAAATAAGGTTAATTATGTAAAGATTTGAATGAGACATTAAAATCCGACTAAATATATAACCAATTCAAATTTTTTCTATTCTTATCACATTTAATCCATTCAATTATATTTTTTCTCAATTAATTTAATTTTAAATACATTAACTTAATTAAATTTGAGTTAAAAAAATAATTCCTAACACAAGTTGGGTCAAAAACATGTGATATTCAAACTCTAGTATTCAAAAAACAATAGCTTTCTTCTCGAAAACCCACCCAAAAATCACCAAAACGATTTCAACATCCATGATGTCACCTTGGAAGATACACACCTCGGGTTCACCAAAAAAGGCTCACATCAAGACACCAAGTTGACTTATCCATCAAACAGATCGTTCTTGATCCGGTGCTTCGCGGCGTACTGGAGGTGAACCCGGATTCATATGTATGATCAGGCGGATCGAGCTGAGAGGCAGAGAGAGGAGTGCCGTACAGGTGGCTGGGATTTGGGGAGGTTGCATGGAGTGCTAGTGCAACTAAAGAATGGAATAAGGTTTTAGGCAATAAATTTAAGAATTTTCAACATAAGGTTTTTCAACTAAAAGATGGAATAGGTTTTTCACAATAAAACATGAGGTTTCAGGCAATAAGAATTTTCTACATAAGGTCACACAGCCTTTGAACTCAGAATATCTCTTTGTTTTTGATACCATACTAAACAGTCCTTTGCTCAAAAATGAAAAATCATAAATTCAAGATTTTGTATCTTAGCACAAAATATTGTGCTTAAAATAACATAATCCTTGTGCCTAAAAAGCCACTAAGAGTATTTTTTGTTCTTCTCTTTCATTTTATTTTATTTTTTCTGAGCAAGAGAGTGGAAAGAGGTTCCTAGCATTTGCTGCCACATGTTATCTTTTGCACTCAACTTTTTCCAGCTTTGAATTGATCAACCATAGAAGATATTGACAGACAAAAAGATCCCCTGCTAGCTATTAGGCACATTGGCACATTGATATGGTTGCAAAGATAGGTCGAACCCAGAAAATGACCTGAAAAAAAAAACACACCCGATGCAATAAAGTGCGCCTTCTAACCCAGAAAATGACCTATCACTTTAAAATTCGATCTAGGACATCAGAACAAAGTTAAATAGAACCCAGACAGGCTTCAAGGCGAGGTATTAGACATTTAAGAATTTTCTTCATATGGCTGCTAGATGACATTCAGATATTCATATGCTAATAGCCCATTATGTAGACCAAGTCTCAGAAAAATTACGGCAAGACCATTCTAGGTATATTCTGTAGGTTCTAAGTCAATTCCTCTTCTGGTTATATGCTATTTGTAGTCAAGTTTGTGCCCGTCTCTGTGTGTGTATATACATATATATATAAGTGCAAAATCCGAACTTGGAAGCAGAAAGATTCCCATCATGGCTAGTTATGCCCCTCCAATTCTTTTGATTCTTCTAACATTTATGTTTTCTTCCTTAATCACGTCAAGTCTTGGTCTTGTATTGAAAGAAGCTACTCTGCAAGACATTCAGATTGCATTCAGACAAGGCCAGATCACTTCAGAACAACTTGTAGATTACTACTTGGAGCAAATCCGAGCTTTGAACCCAGTGGTTCATGGGGTCCTAGAGTTGAATCCAGATGCAATCACACTAGCCAAGAGTGCAGACTATCAAAGGAAAACAAGGAAGGTGGGTTGGTCGATGTCATTGCACGGGATTCCAATTTTAGTTAAGGACACAATTGCAACCTATGACAAGCTCAACACCACGGCTGGATCATTTGCTCTGCTGGGATCAAGGGTGCCAAGGGATGCAGGCGTTGTGGCAAAGCTGAGGAGGGCTGGTGCAATTGTATTGGGGAAGTCTACCTTGAGCGAGTGGGCGGTTTCAGGTCATTTACTGCTCTTGAAGGTTGGAGTGCAAGAGGCGGCCAAGGCAAGGTTAGTTTGATTTTTCAAATCTTAGGCATTGGGTTTTGAATTCCAGTACTGTTCATTTGATTTTTCAAACTTAGGCATTGGATTTTTCAAACGGTACTGGGCTAGAATTCTAGGTGTCACTGGCCTTAAGATGGCCTTGTTCTGCTTTTGCTTGTTTCGTGTTCTTTACTTTAGTTTCTTCATTTTCATTCACTGGTGGGGGTCTAGGAGGATTCCGTGAACTACAAATTTCAACAATGGACTCTCTTTCACTAAATTGACCCTGACATATGCCCCCTTCTGATACGTCATTTCTATTACATTGTTGTTTCATGGATGTTGAAGGACTATTAGGCTCAAGTTCAAGGTTGCCATTGACTTGGCAAATGAAAACACCACTCTTTAGTGTAGATCTTTGCATTGAAATATTGGTCTTGCTTGGTCTAGCAATTTGGTGATAAATTAGCTGTAATGAATTTAAAATTGAATATCAACTTTTTAGGACGGATTTGGCGTAATAGTAGAGTCTCTCTATTGTGATCTGGAGGTCCGGATTCAAATCAGCCTCCTTGCAAAAAAAAAAAAAAAAGCAAGGGGAAGGCTGCCTAGATATTCCTTTCCTCAGAGCTCACAGTTTCAACACTGGGTACGCTATTTTATCAACTTTCTATTGCTGTTTTTGAAGCATAAACTGGTCCTTGGCTTTAGGTGCCTTGATTTTTTATTATTTATTTATATATTATCATAAAGTCCAACAAAGCGAACTTTGGGCCCACCAAGGACTAAGAACACATAAAAAAATTATCGGGAAAAATAAAAATAAAAAGAATACGATATTTGATTATTCTATTGTTTATTAAATTTTCCTAATCCACATGAGACAACTTTGTACTTTCACTAGTGAAGGTGTTGACACTGTAGCTTCTGGTGTGGAATGAACTTTGTTCTGAAGCAGTTCCTATGCATTTACTGCAACTAACTTCATGATCAACCACCCCTCAAGTGTATCCCACCTTTTGTTTTTTGGTTTTTCTTTTCTAGACTAACCATGAGAAGCATTGGATGCCATTTACTTGCAGGCAACAATGTCTTTTATTATTGCGAGCATTGCATGACGTAAAGCTTAATCAAGTTTAAGTATAGAAATAAGAAACTCTGAATTTTGGGAATGCAGAACCCTTATGTTCTATCAGCTAGTCCTTGTGGGTCAAGCAGTGGATCGGCGATATCAGGAGCTGCAAATATGGTGGCAGCAACACTTGGGACTGAGACAGATGGCTCAATCCTTTGTCCAGCCAGCTTTAATGATGTTGTCAGGATTAAACCAACTGTTGGCCTCACAAGCAGAGGTGGGGTTGTCCCAATCTCTCCTAGACAGGACACCATAGGGCAAGCAACCTATCCACTTCTATATAAACTTTTTCAAAGATAGGCTTTAGTGAATTCAAAATACAGTTATTGATCGTGATGAATGGTTGCAGGCCCATCTGCCGGACTGTGGCAGATGCTGTTCAGGTTCTTGATGCTATTGTGGGTATTGACCCTCGCGACAGTGCAACCATAAGAGCATCAAGATACATACCACCTGGTGGCTATAAGAAGTTCCTCAAAGCCGATGGGCTAAGAGGAAAAAGATTGGGCATCGTAAGAAATCCTTTCTTTGATTTTGGCAATGACACCGTTTTACCTAAAGCTTTTGAGAACCTCTTCTACCTAATGAGGTAAGGACACCTCTTAATCTGCTTTGTGTAATTACTTGATATGCATAATCCTGACTTTGGCATTTGAACATTCTTGTGTGAAAGGCAACAAGGTGCAATAATTGTAGACAACTTGAGAATAACAAACATTGACATAATCCTAGACATCTTCAAGAGCGGAGAAGCTGTAGCTGCACTAGCAGAGTTCAAGATCGGCATCAATGCCAACTTAAAAGACCTTGTGGTTTCTCCAGTACGATCATTGGCTGATATTATTGCTTTCAATGACAAAAATGCAGACTTGATAAATACTTACTCTTTTGTTTCTTTTCCATTAAGTGTGCTGTGATTCCCGGTTTTAAAATACTTGGGATGGATTGGCAGGAAATGATCAAACAATTTCCACAAGATATTTTTCTGGCAGCTGAGGCTACAAATGGCATTGGAACAAACGAGACCGCTGCAATACAAAATTTAGCAAAATTTTCAAAAGAAGGATTTGTAAAATTAATGAATGACTACAACTTAGATGCAATACTGACTCCTGGTTCAACTGCAGCACGAGTTCTTGCAATTGGAGGATTTCCAGGGATCAGTGTCCCTGCTGCATATGATAGCAAGGGTGTGCCAGTTGGAATGTTGTTCGGAGGATTGAAGGGTTCTGAGCCCACATTGATTGAGATCGCATATGGCTTTGAGCAACACACTCAAGCAAGGAAGCCTCCCCAGTTCGTGTCTTGAAACTTCAACTATGACATGTTTGATGTGTTGAGTCTATGGTTGTCAATGAATCTGAATCACAATCCTGTTCATGTGCTAATAGTCTATCAAAGACCAAGTTAAATATTATAATAAACACTATTTTTAAGTATATCCCATTCTTCTTTACTTAGTTCTTTTTCTTTTGTATTTTGTGATTGAAACTGAACCCGTACTCTTAGTTCTCTCAAATCAGAAGATGTTCTGCAAAACAAGTGGCATTCCCCTCAAATTAGGTATCGAATGGACCACCCAACTTTGCTTATTTATTTCATATATCAACATGAAATAAATAATTTGAGCTCTGAAGTTTGTGTACATAGAGCCTGTTTCAGTGCATGAGCAGAAATCAAACTTTCAAGACCAGCGATGACTAGATAGATTCCTTTGATACTTCTAGCTTTCTTTTTTAGCTCCACTATCATTTTAGGCTATGGCTTCACCATCAAAGAAGCTACCCTGCAGGACATTTAGACAGCCTTTAGCCAACACAAGCTTAGGTCAAAACATCCTCTAAAGTACTAGGGGCAAATCCATGCCTTGAACCCGGTGCTTCATAGCGTCATAGAAGTGAATCCAGACCCAGTCAGACTAGCCAGAAGGGCTGACTATCTAAGAAATACAAAGAAATTGCGTCCCTTGATGTCTTTGAATGACATTCCTATCGTTGTTAAGGACACGATTGCAAACCACAACAAGCTTAACTCTACTGCTGGATAATTCGCTCTCCTGGGATCAAAGGTTCCCATAGATGCGAGTGTTGTAGCAAGGTTGTGGAGGCATGGTGCCATTATATTGGGGAAGTCTAGTTTGAGTGGATGGACAGGTTTCAGCTCATTTTCTGCGCATAATGGCTGGAATTGGGTATTGGATTTTTCCCCTGACTAGCGGCATGGAATAACTATTCTTTAGGGAAAATTACCAAAAAATATGTTGATCTTTTTTATTCTAGGCAAAAAGGGAGGCACGATGAGTGTTGCTAATCAAGATCTCTCTCTCTCTCTCTCTCTCTTGAGTAAAATATCTAAATTTAACTTCTATTTATTGTTTGTATTTCTACCAAGATATCAAAAGCTTATAATATACCTTTCCTAACTCGATTGCCATTTTCATATCTCATAATGTTAATATTGGATTTGTTTAGATGTCACGGATACATTTAGTTAGCATATGTTAGAATCGTCAATAAATAATGATAGTAAATTGGAGATATTATTTTAAATTTAATTTTCATCAAACTTATTATTTATGTAACCAACAACTGACATTTTAAAGTAAAAAAAGAGTAACATCACCAACGTTATGTTATGAGAAAAAAATTATCCCAATTAAAGAAAAATTAAATATGTTATAACATTTTTACACCATAAACGTTTTCATTTTTAATGCAATACGCCACACCTGGTAATTACCTTCCCTACATAAACTCATTTAGAACAATCAAACGTTGAAACATTAAAGAGAACAAAAGATGGCAACAAGGGCTGTTTTGGTTTCGGCATTCATATGTTTTGCGACCATCACATGCGTGAATTGCGACTATTACTCACAACAAGATGCAGAAGAATTAAAGCTGGAGAAAACAACGTTGAAATTCTATGTACATGACATACATAGTGGCAACAAGCCTAGTGCTCTCCTTGTGACCCGGCCCCCGGTCAAAATAGGCCAGCAAGCAGTCCCATTTGGGTCGGTTTTTGTGATCGATGACCAACTAACCGAGGGGCCCGATCCAAATTCTAGAGTGATCGGAAATGTACAAGGCTTGTATGTGTCCTCTGGTCAGGACGAGTTGGGTCTAGTGTTGTATGCTGATTTTGGATTCACCACAGGAAAATTTAATGGCAGCTCATTCAGTATTGTTTCAAGGAATCCGTTCTTGGATCGTCAGCGAGAGTTCGCCGTGGTTGGTGGCAGAGGGAAGCTCAGGTTGGCTCATGGCTGGGCTGAGGTAGCGACAATTTATTGGAATAAGACGAATGGGGATGCCATTCTTAAATACCAAGTCACTGTTTATCATTTATGAGTGCTTTTGCCGACATTTCTTGTCATCTCTAAACTAAGGGAGCCCAATGAAATCAGCCTAGTAAAGGATCAGGAAAACGAAAACGAATACAAAAAGGGCATGAGAAATTCTATAAGTGAGAATTGAAAAACTTTAACTTACCTCATTTTGTTTAACTTATTCCTTTTATTTTATTTTACTTATAATACATTTCAACTAAAATTAAAAAAAAAAAAGAGTTATCAAAAATTTAGAATTCTCTGAACAGAAATCAAATTTCTCTATAAAAAGGATTGAGAATTATTATCATATTTATATATTTTACATTGTAGATTTTACATAAATTCAACAAACTGACTCTAATCTCGTATTTCTAAACGATCTATCAAGTTGCAAGCACTTGTATCCTTTGTGTTTTTATTTATTTATTTATTTCCTGAGGTACAAAGCTCTTCCTCATGTCTTGATTTTTTTTGTCTTTTGAACCAGTCGGATGCAATATAATTATCGGATATCGGTGGTTTATTAAAAAAAAAAAGTTTTGATATTTTCAATAAGAATGAGCATGGTTTCCTCTTAAGGTTTTGAAACTTTTGAATTTCCCAATAACAAAATAGTCAAAACATATGTATTAAATTTCTTTTAGTAAATGTCCAAGGAAACGTATGTGCATATATGGATGCTAAATATTACAAAAACCATCCTAACTGATAATGCAAAATGTAATATTTTGAATTACATCACCCATATATATATATATATATATATATATATATATATATGTATGTATGTATGTATATGTATATATCCTCCTTCCCTAATTGCCTTCAAAAGAATGCATTCCACCAAATATTTGATTTAGTCACAAAAATGGCAAATTTATGAGAAATTATGAAAGGAGAAGATTCCTCCATTTTTTTCTCAATGTTTTTTTTTTTTTTTTTTTTTTTTTTTTAAGTTTTATGAATAAATTGATAGATCAAGATCCATGATTGATTGTTTTCAAAGCAAATTTAATTGATCCAATCTTATAAAGCTTTTGTAATCCAAAGCCTGATTGGGTCCCTAAGAGGACAGTTTAATGGCCATAACCCCATTTTCTCCCAATTTGGTGATTCTGAATTCAAATCGCGATGTAACCACAAAAAAATCAGTCTCACCCAATACACAAAGTGTTCCATATATACGCAATTTTCCCTTTACATTTTGTAAAGATACTGTTTTTACATTTCAAACCCATAACAGATTACCAAAGAGTAACTCCACCGTTGCGCCAAATATCATCCTCCATTATAAATAACCAAGAATATAATTAATTTTTTTTTTTCAATTAAGTTGTTGAATCCTAAAAAGAAAATATAATTTTTCCTTAAGTCTTTCTTAATTATATTTTTGGTTATTTATAATGTAATTAAAAAGAAAATAACAAAATTTTGGGCTTCAAGTGTTTACTAAAATTTGGTGGCCTATGTGATAACTATTTAGGATTCAACAACTTAATGAAGAAAAATGGTCAGCTACCAAAAGACACGTCAAGAGATGTTTAATTCTTTCTATTTCTTGTTATATTCTGTTAACCAAAAAATCAATGACAAGTGAGGCAGATGGTAATGAAGTCTTCTATTAGATGCATTCGGTTGGAAAAAGGTTGACTTGCATACTAAGATTTTCTTGGCCAAAAACATTTCTGTGATTCAAATGTTGTTAAACTGCCTTTCTGAATTTTGGGCATGACCCTTCATAAATACCCATTAGAGGGTCTCATTCTTGCCTCACAGAAACCACAGAGAGAGAGAGAGAGAGAGAGAGAGAGAGAGAGAGAGAGAGAGAGAGAGATGGAAAAGCTAGCATGCTTTACAATTTTCATTGCCCTAGTGGCATCACTCACCTTGGTTCAGAGTGAAGAAGGATGGGCCAAGAAGCTTGGTGTCCAAAAGGACTCAACAGTGACCAACTTGCAATTCTACTTCCATGACACCCTAAGTGGGTCAAACCCAAGTGCCATGAGGGTTGCTGAGGCCTCAACCACCAAGACTTCCTTAACCCAATTTGGAAGTCTAGTGATGGCCGATGACCCATTAACATTCGGGCCCGAGCCCACCTCCAAGCTCATCGGACGGGCCCAAGGTTTGTATGGATCGGCCGGACAGTCCAATATGGGCCTGATCATGGCTCTGAGCTATAACTTCTTAGACGGCGAATACAAAGGAAGCTCTATTAGCATAAATGGGCTCAATCCAGCTCTGCAGCTGGACCGAGAGTTGCCTGTCGTTGGTGGGACCGGAGTTTTTCGGATGGCTCGAGGTTATGCCAATCTTCAAACATACTCCTTTAACCTTCTTGGTGATGCAGTAGTTTGGTATAATGTTACGGTCTATCATTAGTGATGATTAAAAGTCAATGTATTATCACTTTGTTGATATCCTCTCTCTTCTTCCTTTTTTTTTTTTTATAAGTATTGAATTCGAGTTAAGTCCAATGTAGTATCACACAAAGGTTGAAAAGATTTATAGATAAAAAGAAAATCACAATTATTGTGTGTACACAAGGAAGGAAGTGCTTTTCTATCAATCTTTTATTAATATATGGTAATATTAGGTTGCAAAGCATGGGTCTCTTTTCGAATCAATTCTTTTGTCCTTTTTTATTTAAAGTTGTAAAGATAACATTTTATATTAAAATAAATTTTTAAAAAAATAATAAACCTAATGCATCTTTTGCCCACACTAATGATTTATGTAATAATTCCAAGAGAACAATGTAGTGGTCATAACCTTTTTTCCTAATCTCATGATTTGAGGTTTAAATTTTATTTTAATTAATCTGCACCATTTTGACAAGATCCCTTATCATATGAGAAAACATATATAATTTTTTATATATTTTTGTGATAAGATATTTTTTTTTGCATAACACTGGTATTTGGTATCATCGACTAATTCAGTTTGAGTGTGGGGCTATATTTTGATATGACTCTTTTAACATAATTTTTTTATTTTTAAATTTTAAATCTGATATTTAATTTAAAAAATTGAAAACCCATTGCACTAGCCGGCAATCCTTTGGAAAAAGATCTCTCTTTCTTTGGGTGACCAAAAACATCACTTCGAGAACCCGTATGTGTCGGCTGCGGCATTCCTAATGCTTAATTTCAACTTTAGCACTGCCGAGGGGCAATTTGATATACATAACCTATTTTTGTCATACAAATTTATCTTAAATACTATTTTTGGGTAACCTTCATCCCTTTTTTTTTTAAGTTAGATGCAATGGTCTTAAATTAATATTTTGTGAGAAAATAGATATCGGAAGAGTTTTACTCTTTAAAAGTTGAATTTAATTTGAATCAAATTTAATCGAATTCAATATAATTATCATGTGATTATCAAAAAAATATATATTTCTTTCAATACAAAAAAAGCACTAGATTTCATGCAATACTCCATTGGCGTAGCTAGCTTTGGAGTTTTTTTTATTATTTTTTTTTAAATCTTGTTATCATAAAAATTATAACCCCAAAAATTATTTATTATATTAAAAATTATAAGTTCCCACTCTAAAAATATAATCTCAAGCATTGTTATATTTCACCCCTTTGTATAAAATTTTGGCTTGAGCCGTAGTGCTCCATCAATAAAAGCGATCATATTTAATGTATAGTCATTATAGGCTCGTTTTCACTACAATATAATAGAATTAATAATTAATTTTTTCTCCTTAAGAAACACATGTTCTATTTGTCTTTTTTTTTTTTTATCTCGATATTTGAATTCGAAATCAGTTAGGGGAGTACGATTGTGATCATTAGGCTATACCATTAAAAAAGTTTTATATGCCCTTTCTCGATATTATCTAACGGATTATGATTACTGAATCTTATTTTTAAAATAAAATGATAAAATGATCGATAATGTTGAATGATAATTTAATAATTACAAAATGAGATAAGTATCCACGCTACAAAACAGAATCCACATTTCTACATTGGAAGAGAGCCTACTAATTGGTGCCGTCATTACGTACCAAAAATGCAAATTTTGAATTGAAATGCAATTTCCGGGTCGGATCCACTTCTATGGTATCAAAAAGAACATCATGCACTATGCTCCCCTATTTTCCTTTCTATCCATGCAAATTTTTTTGATCAATGATTGATGCATTATTTGATTAAAGACGCCATCTATAAAACCTCTCTGCTTTGACGCTTTAGTGTGCCAAGTTATAGAGAGAGAGAAAGAGAGATGGCAAAACTAGAAATGTGCCTAGTGCTGTTTTTGTCAATGTGGGTAGCAGCAGTAATGCCTCAAGTCAAAGGCAACGATGAGCTGCTCGGGATGATCCGACCCAGAAAGGAGAAGGTGACCCGGCTCCATTTCTACTTCCATGAAAAGGTATCAGGTCAAAACCCGACTTCGGCTACCGTGGCACAAGCCCCAAACATGCTACAATCACCCACCTTCTTTGGTGGTATCAACGTAGTTGATGATGCATTGACGGACGGACCCGACCCGACATCCAAGCTGGTGGGTCGGGCTCAGGGCATGTATGCATCTAGTGGGTTATCCGAAATCACTTTGCTGATGGCAGTGGACTTGGTGTTCACTGATAATAGCACACTTAGCATTTTTGGTCAAAACCATATCCACCGTCCAATACGCCGTATGTCGATCATCGGCGGCACTGGAGCTTTCGAACTTGCCCGTGGATATCTTACCTTTAAGACCCATTACTACAATCCTACCTCCGGTAATGCCATTCTAGAGTGTGATGTTGAAGCTATCCATTACTAGAGCCCAATCTCATCATACTCGGAAGTTGAGGAGTGTTGAATGAAAAGGAATGATTGAATATTTCCTACTTTTTGAAAATGGGGTCTTGGATTTTTGTTCTTGTAATTGCACTTTTTTTTGCTTGTCTAGTCTTATTGCTTGGTATGGTACCTTTTGCTTCTGTTTTTTACCTCAAACAACTACATCTTGTTGTACTCTTTCTCCCTCATGCTTTCACCTTTATTTTCTTTGTTTTTTAGCTTATTTCTATTATTTGCAATAACTGAAATTATAACTTAAAAAAATATTATCGTATTTACTTTTATAATTATTAAATAATTATTTATTATTTATTATATCAATAAATTATATCAGTTGGCTGAATTGGTCAGATCCATTGAAATCTATTGCCAAGGCAGTAGAGAGGGAGAGATGATAGATCAATAGACTATTGGTTTAGTGAAAAAAATGTTAAATCTTTTAATCAAAACTTAGATTTGAATATTAAAAATTAAAAAAATTATGTTATGAGAGTTTTTTCATATAAAAGATCTGACAATAATTTAATTTGAATTAATCAAGATTTCAAATATTGATTAATAAATACCGAAGAAAAGAAAAGAGAGGAAGTGATGGCAGCCCTGGTTTGCAGTTCTCATTGCCTTCATAGCAACAATGGCAATTGGCAAAAGCCAATCAAGCAATGGGTGGGCCAAGACCACTAGACATCTGCCACAGAATTGGTCGGACTTTGCAAAACTCAAGCTCGATCCATTTAAAATTTTATAGACCCAAATTTGAGACTGACTCGAGAAAATTTGAAAAATTAAAATCCGAGTTTGACCTAAAAAAATTAAAAAAGGGTCTCGAGTCAACTTCGGGCTAAACATGAGCTCGAATTAACTAAGAAAAAAAACCAAAGAGAGGTGAATCGCAAACTTCTATCACAGATCCGAAAAACCAAAAAAAAAAACTTTAGTCCAAACCCTAGTTTTGATCTTTGTTCATGAGAATCAAATCTGCTTCTCTTGACAAGTAATTGCAAAGTGAGGGTTTTGGTTTTCGTTCCCGGATCTATAGATTCAATCAGATTTGCAAAGATCCGAGGGTTTCGCCAGGAGTCATGCCACTTCAAACTTGGAAGACCCGAAGGCTGCAGCTCTTCAGGCTAGTTTGGATTCTAACGGTGGAGCTCAACTGGAGACTCAATTCACTAATTTCTCCAAGGATGGATTGTCCTTGGATGAGAACACATTTGAGGAGGCCTTGAAGCTGTTCCGAGACAGCAAACACCTTCTCTTGGCTAATGTGTCATCGATTGGAAGTGGCACGCCTGAAGAATTTTAGTGCTTTTGGTTTGTATTCATGTGGTACTCCGTAAATAGATTGAGAAACCAGCTAAACCAAAAGAGAAAGGAGACGAGTCATAAATGCACATCACATCTTTCCTCTTTCTTAAAAAAAAAATATATATATATATATATATATATATATATATAATTCTAAATGGGCTGAGCCTATAACGGATTGAGTCTATTAGTGTTCATATTTGACTCATAATTAAAATGGACCTAAATAATGGGCCTGAACTTGGGCCAACCCTGGAATGAGCTAAGCCCGGCCCTTCAAAACGGGCTGACCCAGCCCAACCCAATTGTCAATTCTACCAGAGAACTCTCTGGGGAGTCCATCACCGATCTCTTTTTCTATTTCCATGATACTCTTAGTGGGCTCGCTGTTGGGCCTGAGCCAAAACCCAAGATCATAGGCCCAGGTCGCGGGCTATACGGATCGGCAGCCCAGACAGTAGCGGGTTTTGGTCCAATAATGGCCATGCGCCTGGCTTTCGCTGAGGGAGAATACAATGATAGCACCGTTAGTATAAATGGGTTCAACCCGGCACTCAACCCGGTCCGCGAATTACCCGTGTTTGGTGAGCATTAGGCTCTCACACCTATTTGTCCAATGCCTCAACTGGTGATGTTATAGTTTGGTACAATATTTCTTTCGACCATTAGTAATTTTCTCAAAAAATATTAAACCCCTATTTTGTGTTTTTTATTGTAATTGATTGCTTGTATTTGTAGTGAACAAACTCTGCTGTTGTTCTTATTATATCTCTAAAAATTATCAACGTCTAGTTGATCAAATAGTTGAACATTCATACTGCTTAAATAAGATTTTAAGTTTAAATCTTATATATCATAAAAATAGTTGATTTAGTTTGAATGTACATGATTATCGAATATCGATAATTTATATCAAAAAAATTATATATCTCTAATAAGGAAAGAGAAAATAAGGAGATAATACTTTTATTTACACTAAAAATTTTAGAAAATGAAATTAAAAAATATGTGGGCAATTTATTTAAAAAATTACTCTGGTGCAACTCATAATTGAAGTTCTCAATTTTTTTTTTTTTGACATTTTCTTCTTGTTTTTTTTAGCTCTTGGACACTTTATTCTTCGTATTTTTGTGTACGAAAAAAATATTTAAATTCAGGAATACTTTAGACAATAGAATGTGGACAATGTACTAAATAAATTAAATATTTTTCCGTACGCTCGTACACAAAAATATGAAGAATAAAGTGTCAAAGAGCTAAAAAACAAAAGAAAACGTCAAAAAATGAAAACTTCAATTATGAGTTGCACCAGAAAGCTCTATAATATAATATATGAAAAATAAAAATGCAATATTTTTTTACACAATTTTCAAGATATTATTATTTTTCCTATTTTTATTAAAATATATTATATATCAAAATCAAATTCATTATTAATTTAATTTTGAGAATAATTAACCTTTTTATTTAAATAATTTTATATTTGTAAAACTAAATTTTCTATATAAACCCAATTTATTAGGGTTACTTATTTGGATTTTAGATCATGTATCCAGATTTTTTTTGTCAAATTCAATTGAATTTTATTATACCCATTGAATTTGAGAGGAAATATTTTCAGAGAGAATGATATTATATGTTATGTACAAATCAATTATTGATTTGATTTTGAGAATATTTAAATTTTTTATTTTTATATTTGTAATATTTATTTTCATATTTGGGATATATATTTTCTATATAAATTTAATTTATTATAAAAATTTATTGAAATAACGGAGGAGTATTAGAGTTAGATATATTATTATATTGTTTCCAAACTTCTTTAACATTATATCTTTTAATAATTTCTTTGCTAATGTTCCATATTTCTTTGGAATTACTTGAATTTTCACGAATTACAAGGATTATACAAGAAAAAGAATAATTTTAATATTAATATTATTTTAAATAAATCATACAAATCTTTTTCGTTCGTTGCATCATTTACCTCAGAAGAATAAGTTGCAATGTAAGAGGACGAGTTCTTGAAGATAGCAATGCAATTAATGCCGGTTTCTACATCAGGGAGACCCGGAATTCTTCCAAAAACTCCGGGCATTTTTTTGCCTTCATTGCATTTAGGACAGATTATGATGGAAATTAGATGAGTTTTGTTTGATAACATTGTAAATTCATGATTTTTTTTTTTTTGAAATTTTGGTGTAATAGTTGAAGGTAACGGATTCGAGACGTGGAAATAGTCTTTTTATAAAAATATAAGGGAAAACCTATATACATATACGCCACACTCAAAACAGACCGCAATTATTGAGATTAAGATTCTTTTTGATTGTTTGATTTATAAATTATACAAATCTCTCATTTTTTTTATTTTACAAACGTATTAACTATGGGTAAGCTTTTTTATTATAAATTTCAAAATCAATAGAGAGACTAGTAAATCTTTTATTTTCAAAAAAAATAGAAACATAATTTAAAAAAAAATTAAGAAAAAATAACTCTTAAAAAGGCTATTTACACATACTTTCTCCATTCATGGAGGAATGATGTGATTGGCTTCTCATTTACTCATAAACTCACTTGAGAGAGAGAGAGAGAGAGAGAGAGGTATCAAATTTACTCTTATAAATTTTATTTTTGTGTGGTCGGTTAATTGTAGGTTTTTTTTGGCTTAATTTTGATAAAATTATTGAAATTAAATTTTTGTAATATATGTTCATTATATTGAAGTAGGATATTTTGGGCTAGTGCAAATGGTATTTGACACCAGATCTTATTGTATTCCCTTGTCTAGATCCATGAACAGGCATGCCATTCTCAGTCGTCAAAAGCTGGTGATTTCAAAATCTTGTAGGAGATGTTTATATTTGTTGTAAAAAAAATTTTCTTCCCAAATTCCTTCAGCTCAATCTTTTGTTTTTATGTGCCGACTGCTAAAACACAATGGTTTTGTAATTTTTTTTTTGGTATTAAATTATTAGTGTTTGAATTATTCTATTAATTTGGTTCAAATATTATGAAATTCAATTTAGAGATAAATTCTTTAAATATATTTTTTTTATTTTTAAAAATTAAATTTGAGGTTTTGATTAAAAATTTTAGTATCATGTTAACAGACCTTCATAATGTTAGTTTTTTATTTTTAATTTAGATTACATGGCACATCTTTGCCATTGATAACATGGAGGGAATGATAAAACGTTGTATTCTTCTACGTTAGCATTCGTACAACGTTTTAAAATTTTAAGGTGGCGCTTATCCAGCCCCACTCTAAGTCAGGCACATAAAAATATTATGGAGAATAAAGATGTCCAGGACCCTAATAACAAAAGAAAATATATAAAACTAAATTACCAACCCCTTGCTTTTTTCTAAACGATGATATCATGATGAGATACGCCTGTCGTCAAAAATATACAAATAGAAAAATATTTTCTAAAAACAAATACTTTTAAGAAAAAGATTACTCTTGAAATATCAGTGCAGTTTCCAAGTTCATTCTCCGTATAAATGGGAAGGATGCGATTGGCTTCTCATTGCCTCATAAGATCACTTGAGAGAGAGAGAGAGAGAGAGAGAGAGAGAGAGAGAGAGAGAGAGAGAGAATGAAAGCATGGTGTGTAGTTCTTACCATTTCCTTAATGGTAACCATGTCATCGAGCGAAAGCAAAGGCAACGGGCGCAATCAGAATGCTGAGTCCCTATGGGCCAAGACCACCAAAATTGCTCCTGAGAAGCAAACGATGGTCTCCCTGACCAATCTCCAATTCTATTTCCATGACACCCTCAGTGGGCCCACACCAAGTGCCACCACCATTGCAACATCCCGTCTCACCAACACATCCAAAACCCTCTTTGGGCTTCTGAACATGGTTGATGACCCGCTTACAATTGGGCCCGACCTAAACTCAAAAGTCATCGGCCGAGCCCGCGGGATATACGGGTGCGCGGGTCAAACCAGCTTTGGCATTATCATGGCATTAGGGTTTGTGTTTCTTGAAGGAAAATACAATGGTAGCACCATTAGTATAAATGGGCTGAACACCGCAATGAACCCGGTCCGTGAGTTAACCATTGTTGGAGGGACTGGGGTTTTCCAAATGGCTCGAGGCGTTGCTCATGTTCGCACCATTCGTTTTGACCCTGTAACGCTTGATGCCACAATGTGGTACAATGTTACGGTTTATCATTAGTGGTTCCTTTAGCCCTCTATAGTCTCGTGCCAAATTATTTAGAGGGTGGGTCTCGCTCTATTATTGTTATTGTTATCGCTAGTTTGCTAGTTTGGTATCGTGTTGGGCCTTTTGGTGCAGTTACATTTGGTCAAGTCGGGGAACCAGAGCTCTTGTCATAAATTTTACCTAATAATAAAAAATTCAGTTTTATTTGAACAAATCAAGAAAGTTTGATTTTATATGCATAGTATTTTTTTTTTATAAGCTATTGGTATTTTATAATTATGTTGATTTTGACTGAATTCGATTTGAATTGAATTGAGTCTTTTTAAGTAAATTTTTTTCATAACTTATTTTTTTCATGTATAAAACTCGAATTTAAAAATTTATTTTACAAAAAATTAATATCCAATTACTATAAATCGATTTTGTGGGTATGATATAAGAATAGGGTCCTCTCTTCGATAAAAAGGACCATCCTACTAACCCAAAACAAAAGGATTTAAGCTTTTTATTAATTTTTTATTGAACATATAAAGCTGCGACGATTCACCCCAAATCCAAGAGGGGACAAATCAATTTCGAATTTCAATAGCTAGAATAATAGGGCTGCATTTAATACGAATTTATACACCAAGGATAACACCTAAGTCCAGATGTGTCAATTATGCAATACCAATTCCCATAAAATGGTGTAATTAAAAAAATAATATTATATTATTTATTAAAAAAAAAAAAAAAGAAGAAAAAGAAAATTAGTGATATAAAATATAATATCTGTATTTAGTACGATGGTAGCACTCTGAGCAGTCTGGGTTGGAACCAAATCATGCATTCAGTCCGCGAGTTTCAAGATCCTCGGCGCCACCGCCACTCACTCGAATTTCCAATTTGCTCGTGGACTTTTATTAATTTTAAAGACTTACATTTTCTTTTATAAACCATTGTCATCTCTTAATTATATTAAATTTAATTAAATTTAAATTAAATTAAATTAAATAACTATCTTAATTTATATATTTTTTATAGATAAAATTTAAATCTAAAATCTTATTTATAGAGTCTTTATAAAAATACAATAGCAATAATATTCCTATAAGAACAGTTTAATAATCACAACTTCCTCCCTCATTCTATGATTCGATATTCAATTTTCTATATAATCAAAAAAAGAGGGAAAAAAAAAAAGCAATAGTAACAATACTGGATTTCATGGATTTCTGGCTTGTAATGTATTACAATAGACTTTCACAAGATATCTTTTGATTCTCTTATATATAATATGAAAACTTTGATGTTAACGAGATTATAAATTTAAAATTTATAAATAAAAAAAAATTATATTGAAAATCTCCTAAATAGAACTCTTATAAATATTTGAATTAAATTAGTCAACATATGATTTTATGATAAAAAAAAAAATACAAAAGCCTTTCATATTGCACCTTTAAGCCTCTCCTAACGGACAATATAACTCATACTTTATTAAAAAAATGATTTTATACATTATTTTAAAATATTGCACCAGTTTGTAGTACTTCATTAAAGGTGCTGCATGTTAACGAATCTAATATAAGGCAAGAGGACGAACAAGAGAGTTGGGGAGATACCTGTGATCACGTGTTATGAACAGGAGAAAAGATATGCTTTGATTCCTAGACACTTGGTGCACGACAAATTAATTTCTTTGAGCTACTTGCAATAAATAAAAAAAGGAGACTGGGGTAGGTAGATGTCACCCACCCTCTTTGGACTGGTGGTCATAATGGACAACCCGCGACCCAAAATCTAAGATGGTGGGTCGGGCTCATGGGCTTGCTGCATTAGATGGGGTATCTGAACTCAATTTAAGGATGACAATGGATTTGGCGTTCACAGATGGGAAATACAATGGCAGCACCTTAAACCTTGCGGGCGGGAACCACATTGCCCAGCACGTCCGTGGGATTCCGATCACCGGCAGGACTGGTATGTTCCGATTGGCCCGCGGGTTTGCCACCTTGACAAGCTATTACTTCAATTTAACATCTAGTATGAACTCAATTGTTGAGTTCAATGTTACAGCTATTCATTATTAGAAAGTTATTTTATATTGTATGGTCACTAAACCTAAAAATGGATCTGATTCGGTTCAGCCAGGTCTAACCATTCTTAGGTTTAATCGTTACCTAAATCTTATTTCTTGTGATCCTTTTCACTTTCTTGTTGAGCTTTTTATGTACTTCAAATATGGTGGCTTTCTATTTTATGTTTGTTATAAACTTCTGTATTTTTGAAAGAAGAAACCCAAAAAAAAAAAAGGTTAAAATGAATTCCTTTTGTAAGCATGAATTAAAAATAAAAAAAGGGAGAAAACACGAGTATCTTCTTCGTGTTCCCAAGGGAATTCATTAAATAGTAACATCACATAATATTGTGGGTAAACCATATACCTTTATGTCATTTTTTTTTTACTTTATTATTCATATTCAAAAAAACGATTAATTCGATTTAAATAGATATATAATTTAATTAAGAGACTGATTCTTTCTATGTCTGTTTTTGTATTCTAAATACTCAAATTTAAAATTTTAATTAAAAAAATTTAATATATTACAATTAAATCAAGAAACCGTTGGTATACCTTTCATCACATTGTGATACAAAGAGAGCACTATTAGGTGAGGGCAATGAAAATAGTCAAAGAAGATGCATCAAAAGAAAGACACAAATTTGCCTATCTTTCCTAAACACGAGTTCAATTGTAAATTTCTCGTAGTGAAGAATAGTAGGCAAAAGTTTGAATTGAATTACAAACATTTAAGACTTCTTCCTGGTTTAAGTCCATCTCCATTAAACCCATAATTTAGCTAGAACTCACAATGCCCAATCTGTTGGTTGTGGCAAAAATTATAGGAGGAGAGAATCCCACATTGATTGACAAGTGAGGGATGGGGTGAGAATTATTCTTATAAATAGACCATTCTCATGTCTTGTAGGTTCATCTCAAAATTGACAAGTTCATATCTTAGGCCAATTTTTATCTTCCCACTCTTATAATATTTCAAAAATATTAGTAAAATATTATTTTGGTAGTGTCCGAGAACGTAGACATATTTGGTCGAACCTTGTTAAATTCTGGTATTCTTTCTTTATTTAATAGTTATTGTTAGGTATAGTTATAATAATATATTGTGCTGTTAAATTACACTTTTGAGAAATATATTTTGGGCGATTTATTAGTACAATCGTTCACACGCTATTTCCGCAACAATTGGTTTCAGAGCCCGATTTATCTTAGTATGCTCTGTGGTTACAGTTTTGTCTGATCTTCCACATCAGAAAAGATTCTCTTGGGGCTATCAGCATTGAGTCCGGTTGATCCTAGTATGCTCTGTGGTTGCAGTTTTATCTGATCTTCCACATCAAAAAAGATTTTCTTAGGACTATCAACATTTTGCATTAGCAGCTATTAAATAGTACGAGTGGCAGAAATGACAGACAGCGCAAAATCATCCACATCGTCATCATCAATCTTGGCAAGAACTGCATTGACAAATGCCAGATTTATAGTGGAGATTTTTTATGGAACCGATCATTTTGGTATGTGGCAGAGTGAGGTTCTAGATATCCTTTTCCAACAGGGTCTGGACCTTGCCATTGAAGAAAAGAAACCAGATGATGTTGGAGAGAAAGATTGGCAGACGATGAACAGATTGACATGTGATATGATTCGATCATGTCTTTCCAGAGAGCAGAAGTATGTTTTTTTAAAAGAAACTTCTGCAAGTAAATTGTGGAAAGTACTGGAAGAAAATTTCTTGAAAAAGAGCAGTCAAAACAAGCTCTATATGAAAAAGAGGTTGTTTCGCTTCAATTATGGTCCGGGTACCACTATGAATGATCACATCACCAGTTTTAATCAACTGGTTATTGATCTGATGAATATGGACGAGACTTTCAAAGATGAGGATCTGGCTCTAATGTTGTTGGGATCCATTCCTAACAAATTTGAATATCTTGAAACTACTCTTTTTCATGGGAAAGCTATTGTCTCTCTTAATGATGTAACTGCCGCCTTGTACAGTTATGAACTAAGAAAGAAAGAAAAGTAAGAAAACTTAGGTAAAGAAGCAGAAGTCTTAGTTGTCAAAAGGTGTTCGCAAAGCCAGAACAAAGGGATGAGAGGTAGATCAAAGTCAAGATCCAAACCAAAGAAAGATGAATGTGTCTTTTGTCGTGAAAAATGGCACTAGAAGAAAGATTGTCCAAAATTGGATAATAAAAGCAAACCTAACAAAGGGAAGGCTGTCACAAATTCAATTGTAGTTGAATATGATGATGCAGACTCAGACCTCACACTTGCTGTTGCATCATCAACTAACCGTTCTAATACGTGGTTGTTAGATTCAGTTTGTAGCCACCATATATCTCCCAATCGAGAATGGTTCTTTGATTTCAAAGAACAGAAAGAGGGAATGGTCTACACAGCAAACAATGTCTCTCTCTCCACACATGGGATTGGTTCAAATCGTCTGAAAAATCAGGATGGATCAATCAGAATCTTAACAGGTGTTCGATATGTACCGGATTTGATGAAGAATCTCATTTATATTGGATCCTTAGAATCAAAAGGTTTCGATGTGAAGATGAAAGATGGAGTAATAAAGATCATCTCTTGTGCACTTACAGTAGGAAAGGGCGTACAGAAAAATGATAATGTATATTATTTGCTAGGTAATACAGTTGTTGGGGCGACAACAGCATTAGCAGCTTCTACTAATGATCGGGAGATAGATGCAACCAGGTTATGACAGCGAATTGGGCTTGCTGGGAAAAAATTCTTGAAATTTCAGATAGATCAAGAATTATTGAAAGAAGTTCGAGTTCGCAAATCAGATATTTGTGAGCGTTATGTAAAAGGGATGCAAACGAGGGTGAAATTTGGCACAGGAGTCCATAATACTAAGGTTATATTGGATTATGTTTACTCAGATGGGACTCCCAAACATGTGGAGTTTGAAAGAAATAAAACTATCCCTGTAAATGAAGAAAATGATGGTCACTCTCCTATAGTAGAAAAAAAAGTCAGAAATAGATGAGATTCAGATTTAGGAACCTCCACAACAATATGAATCAATTGCACGAAGAAAGGGAAGGAGGACCATGAGACCACCGGCATGTTATGGTCGCTTCTACATTAACAATTGAAAATTGCAGACTCTACTAAAGTTGTATGAGAGAGTTGTAAAGATTTTTTGCCAAGGTGGAGATTTGTTGGTTATGGCAAAAATTATAGAATGAGAGAATCCCACATTGATTGGCAAGTGAGGGATGAGGCGAGATTTATTCTTATAAATAGACCATTCCCCATGTCTTGTAGGATCATCCCACAATTGGTAAGTTCATATCTTAGGTCAATTTTCATATTTCTCTCTCTTGTAATATTTCAAGAATATTAATAAAATATTATTTTGATAGTATCCGAAGACGTAGGCATATTTAGCCAAACCTCATTAAATTCTGGTATTCTTTTTTTATTTAATAGTTGTTGTTATGTATAGTTGTAGTGATATATTGTGCTGTTAAATTACCCTTTTGAAAAATATATTTTGGGTGATTTATTAGTATAATCGTTCACACGCTATTTCCGCAACACAATCCACATCCATAGGAACATGTACAAGTCAAAAGCTAGCAATGTGATCTCTATTCGATGCTTCCCATAGGAGTAAAATGTGTATGCAACAAATAAATTGAAAGTAGGTTTCCAAAATGTTTTTTACTTTTAACTCACTACAATACCTTAGAAGTATGAAAAAGTTGATAGAATATTAGTTATATTCTCAATTTATGAATTGATATACAATACAGGCATATATACGCAAATATATAGAGAGAGACACACACACACGACAATATGTCTATTAGAACTGAGATCTTAAGGATCCCTATCCCAGTCCTGAGCAGTCCTGCCCTGAAGGGATAGGCCCTTGTTAACAGCTCTAGTATCTATCATGTGATGCCTAGTCCTAGCCAGTCCTGTCCTAAAGGGACGATGTCTATCATGTGATGCATCATTTGTACTAGAATTCCATTTTTGTAGGGAGGGGATTTCGTTGGATGTTTAGATTTATCATGTGTATACTGAGTAGAGGTTTAGATTTATCATGTGTATACTCTGTATAATGTATGTAATGCGGAAAGAACGTACTTGGTGAGTCACTTTTACTCGATATATATAATACATACATATATAACAAGTCTCTTGCTTGAGGGTATGAAAACCCTAGTTAATTTATGGGATCATTAGAAATTTTCTGAGATTACATGGATTATAATCAAAGATCCTTAAAAAATTTAGGATCTTACGAGATTAAAAAAATCTAAATCATCACGAAGATTTCCTTGCTTATCAGGTAAGATAACTTATGAGATTAGGAAAGATTCAAATCTCAAGTGATCATAATATTGACTTACTTAGTAGAGACGTTACTCGATAGAAGATCACTCGATAGTAATCGAGAGATTTTACCGAGAAAGTTTAACCTATTGGTGACCAAGAGGCTTAATCGAGAGTATTTAATCAAGGGGTGACTAAAAAGCCCCTCGGTGGTCTATGAGGTTTATGGTTATAAACTAGTGTTATTAAAATCGGACTGAATCACCGGTTAGACCGATTCAACCGTTTTTTCAGAAATTTCACGGTTCGGTTATGTTAAAATACCGTTTGTGTATTAAACTAGACCAAACCGACGGGTTAATGGAGGTTGAATTGGGAACCATGCAAACCATGACTTAAACAAAACCGCGATCTAATGAGGGTTAAAAAAAATTGATTCTAGACTCTTCTTCAATCTCACTCTCGCTCTTGCTGTTCTCACTTTGCTTTCGCTCTCACTCTCGTTACTATTGATCAAGATTGAATCTCTCTCACTCTTGCTCTTGATCAAGTCTTTGATGTTATCTTTGATGTCTGATATCTGATCTCCAGTTTTCGAGAGTCCACAATTCAACTAATCGCTTCCATATACATCTTTGATCTCAGTCTCTCTCGATTATCTTCTCGATCACTATCATATACGTGTCCTTGTCAAGAATTAGGTTCTTTGATTTAGGGGGTTTTTGGATGCAAGAAGAGGAGGAATTAGGGTTTGAGAGAGAGAGATTGAGAAGAAGAGAGAGAGGGTGGTGGAGATGGAGATGGAGATGAGATCTGGCATTCCTTGGAGAGAGAAGCACGAATGGCTTGGAGAGAGATGAATGGCCTGGAGACTAGGCCTGACAATCGAGCTTTCTGAGCCGAGTTTTATAAGGCTCGGGCTCGGTTCGTTTAAAATTTTATGGGCTCGAGCTCGGCTTGAGAAAACTCAAAAATCTAGGTTTGAGCTCGGCTCAAAAAATTAAAAGGGTTTTGGACTCATTTCGGGTCAGGCTCGAACTAGAATAACAATTTTTTTTACCTACAAAATTTCTTTAAATATACAAAAAATCAATTTTTTTTTATAATTTTAATAATTTCAAATTAATCAAAATATTTTTAGATCAAATCAATTGAATTACAATTTATATGATTTTGAAAAAAACTCTTCTCAGTTTTAGAACTTTACTATCTTCGCATCATCCTTTAAAAGTGAAAGTAAAGCAATCAGAGGACGAGGAGTCCTGAACTCATTGAGTCTTTGAGAATAGGAGTGGCCTAAGGAGACCATAAAATCAGCATGGCGGTTATCTACCCTGAATATATGACGGACAGCCACAATATTTACTAGTCTTTGAATGGTTTTCCCGAGAGAGCGAGGGAAGGTGTTGGAGTTAGGGTTGAGCATGCACACGAGACATGACTTAGGTTAGGGATAAGAAAGGATAGAGACTCTCTATTTGGGTCTTGATTCTTTGAATTCTTTCTTCTGTGAGATAAAAAATAAAAAAGGTCAAATACAAATAATGTTAAACAAGCTAAGTTTGTATCAGGCAGAGTTCACTTATATTCAATCTCGATTCGTAATTAAATCAAGTTTAAAAATTAAGTTTAAACTCGATCCGACTCTAAATCAATCAAACTCAATCCTTAAAATGGGCCGAACCTGAATCAATTTGACCCAATTGTCGATCTTACCGGAGACAGAGATGAGACTTGGGGTCGTCCTCTGAAGAACTTCTTCAGAGACTAAAAAGAGAGAGAGACCATGGATTAAAATATATATATATATGACCTGAAAACTTCGTGTTACCGTGATATGGTCTAGGCTCTCTATGTCATCAACAGTGTGTGACCCCACGCGACACACACACCGAAGAGAGAGAGATGCTCCTTCAGTCTGTAGAGAGAGGGATGAAATTTATATATATTTAACGATTGATTAGATTTTTTTATATAAAAAATATATAATTAATAATTTAATATATATTTATTTTAAAAATTAATTTTATATAATTTAATTATTATTAAAGTATCAACAATTCAATCATATTAATTTATAATTAAACCGATTTAATTATAATTTTAAAATTTATGAATCGATATCATAACATATTAAGTATGATTATAAACTATTGGGTGCTGTACTATCATCCAACAAAATTGTTTGCATCTCCATGTTCTTTAATGTGAAAGACATTTCTATTAATATTTTAATAAAACGTTCCACAAAAAATATGCATGGCTAGGACTCACTGATTTAACCCAAAAAAAAAAAAAGATCATCAATGATTAGATTAGCTGTGCTAAAATGCCAAAACAAAAGGACAAAAAAGGGTCACGCAATTGACTGAATTCCATATCAGATGTCTTTTTTTCCCCCCTTGTAATGTCATTTAATGTATGGACTTTTTTCGATAATATGAAAATTGTTTAAATATAAAAAATATAAAAAATTTTGTATGAATATTAATTAATTTAATATATTAAAATGTTTAAAAAATGGAAAACATTAGTGTTAAGAAATTTTTATGTTACAAAGATACTAATACACATTTTACAAAAGAAAAAAAAAATATTGAAATAACAAAATTTAATGTACTTTAGTCTCGTTACTCATGGCATATGTCATTAGATGCTTTAGCTTTGATCAAGAATGTAAGTCCCAAAAAAAAAAAAATGGTAGAACCATGAATTAAGCTGTACTAAATCATCTTCTTTCTTTCGTGTGTGTGTGTGTGTGAATGACACAATGAGTATTAATGGAAATAAAATTTAATTTTGAAATTTCTTAATATAATGTCAAGGATTTTTATTAGTTAAAGTGACCAACGTCTATAAAAGTATGAGTTATCTGATTTATTTTGAATACTTGTATCTAAAATGAATGAAAATGGAGCGAAAGGGTTTGGTACAATGTTACTTGCCATTGCGTGAAACTTAGTTCTCATTCAATTATTATCGGTGATGATTGGATTTTCATTGAATTATTAACGGTTTGTTAGCCCGGTGATAAAAATATTGAGTTTTCTTAATTAAATTTTTAGATTTGAGTGTTAAAAAAAAACAAATATCGAGAAAGTTTATCTCTTAATAAGTCCGATAGAACCAATAAAATTCGTTAATAAATATTGGTCGGTCAAGTGCGGAAAAAAGAAAGGAAAAAAGAATTCTCATTGAATTTAAAATTGGTCCGCATTTCCATTGAAAGCTAGTACTTTGGTTGTGTTCCCTGATTTGGGGGGGCACAGAGAGAGGGATGGCTGAGGTAGCAATCATTTTTATGCTTTTATCCATGTTTCTGGCAGCAGTTGTGCCTCAAGCCCAAGGCCAGATCAGTTGTCGGACCTCTAGACTGGCCCGAGCACAAGAGTACAGAGGACT
This sequence comes from Dillenia turbinata, assembly GCA_037126225.1. Lineage (NCBI taxonomy): Eukaryota > Viridiplantae > Streptophyta > Magnoliopsida > Dilleniales > Dilleniaceae > Dillenia > Dillenia turbinata. The sequence continues at coordinate 21,897,004 of JBAMMX010000024.1, forward strand.
AGCCCAATTCTATCCCGATCATTTCTGTGATAAAACACATGTTGAAGCATTAGTCTAGGCCAGCCCAGTTATTTTGCAGGATTTTTAATTATCTGGCCCTGGCTCAATCAAAGCCCAACAGCGCAACTATCCGTCCTTCCGGAAACTCAAAGCAGCAATTGGAAGGCCATAAGCGGGCTTAACATCACAGCATCTGCTTCTTCCTTCCTTTTTTTTTTTTTTAGTTACCCAAGAATTTGAACCTTGTATCGTGAGATTTAGGATTGAGAGAGAAAAATTATGATCATTAGACTATCCTTTTGGAGAGATAGCATCTGCTTCTCCAGTGACTAACACCGAAATTTCCTCCGGAACCTTAGAAAAAGGAATTAACTACCACAATTCTTGGATCAAATAATAAGAGGGAACGATTGGTGCGAAGGGGTGGGGTTGAAATATGGGATAGGATGAGATTATTTGAATTTTTTTTTATACCACTACTAGTATTTAAAATCATATTCCGATTAATCTGTTTTGAATGTTTGTTGCACTCTATTTAGAGGACAGCTCTCTTAACGTAGTCTTATTCTTTTCAAGTTTTGAATTTGAGACTTAAAAAACCTAGCACTCCATCCTATTAAGTCGATTGTCAGTTGATTTAATTTTTTTATAAAAAAAGGAAAAGAATAAAAGAAAAACAACCTGCAACTGACAACGAACATGTTAAAACTGGCTTCTTCCCCATCTGCTCCCTAGATGCTTCCATATGCCTTTTTGTTTCAATTTTTATGATCAAATGACTGTACAATTCAATAACATTATCCGTCGTGGGTTGAAATCACTGGGAAAGTGAATGTGCATTCTGTGGGTCAGAGCTGGACGATTCATGAATTCTCTTTTTTCCTCTGTTTTAGATTCAGTGATTAAATCAACCATGTTGGTCATGATTCTGTGTTTTTTTTATTATTATTATTAAAAAGAGATACAATTAAATAGAATCGATAAAAAAAAAATGAAAAGAGTCTTTGCTCGAGAGACCTGTTTTTTTTTGTGTGCGCGGGTGCAATAGTCAGTCAAGATCGAAAACTCACCCTTTTCTCGAAAGCCGAAATGATATTATACATCATGTTAAAATATTGCACCAGTTTATAAGGTGCTGCATGTTAGTGAATCTAAAGCAAGGCAAGAGGACGAACAAGAGAGTTGGAGAGAGAGACATTTGTGATCACGTGTTATGAACAAAGAAAAGATATGCTTTGATTCCTATACACTTGGTGCAAGACAATATAATTTCTTTGAACTACTTGCAATAAATAGTAAAAGGAAACTACAAGGTCAGTAAAAATTTATTTCTCATCATCTTCCCTACCCCCACCAGGAAAATATGATTAAAGTCTATTTGTACTTTTTTAGTTGGAGAGAGAGAGAGAGAGAAGGATGATTGATGTGCCATTACCTTTTTCTTTTAAATAAATCTCACGTTAAATATAACTAAAATCAATTTAAATCAAGTTAAATTTTCATAAGATGAAACTCTTTTACCACCTATTGATCCAATGGTTAGGACATTGATACTGTTACCATTAATTTGAAGCAGAGATGAGTTGATCCCGTGGAAAAGAGAAGGTGACCTAGTTTTATTATTATTTTTTGTATAATTAGATATAATTAAATAGAATCGAATAAAAAAAAGAATAAAAAAAAAATTTATCACTTAAACTGTTTCTGAGAGACACCTGGCTCAATTTCTACTTCCATGACTTCTTTACCCGGTTTCGGGGCATGTTATCTTCTTTAAATTTGAATTTATGCAAATGTCTTATATTACGAAAAATTATTTTCATAAAAAATAATATAAATGTGCAGCGAAAACCAATCAAACATAAGACAAAACAACATTTAACATGGTCGGGTCAGCATGTGTTAGCACATGTATTGAGGAGAGAAAATTAAGATACCTTAGTACCTCGACCAGGACAAATCAATTTCTTGATTAAAATACTTCAAAGGATTGAGGGTTGGTATACTTTCTACTTATCAACTTGAATTTGAACAAGTGATTGAATTTTTTAATTAATGAATTCGCAAATCACTTTACCTCTCCCTCCACTGCTAATGAGTTTTCCACTTTAATTGTAGTGAAGAGAGAGAGATGGCTAAACAATAAGATGCAATAATTGAAAGTTGGCTTAATGAGTAAAAGTGTTAGGTGTTAAATCCGTTAATCAAATGTCTTCCCTTAGGCTTGACAATGCTCAAAATGGATCAATCAAAAAAGGTTTGCGATGTTAATTTTGTTCATATTGGTAGTTACAGAAGCAGAATAGTGTGTCGTCAAATAACCAAAAATAAAATACCCACTTCATAAAATATTAATATAGAGTGAATAGAATCATCTCTACAGGGAATGATGGATTTATTTCTTTTAAGAAAAAAAATAAAAATAAAAATATAGAGGTTTGAAAAATTAACTAAATTAATTAAATAAAAATAAAGAACTCAAAAAATAAAAATAAAAACTAATAGAAAAGAAATTTTTCTAGTCAAAGGAATTATTTCCACATTGATTTTATTTGATTGATCATTGATATATCTAAAAATTTCAACACCCATAAATAAATTGGTTATAGTCGTCGATAACGGCTCAACGACCAATCTCTACTTACTTCGTTGATAATTAAGAGAATTTCGTTAATTATTTCTCTAATCGATGATCAACTCTAGAGAAACTCTTAAAATTGAAAATTTCAACAATATTAAAATTTAGAGAGACCAAATTATAATTAACAAATATACAACGGATTCATTTAAATTAAATTATTTAATCTCATGACATGAATGTCATTCCCATAACACGAATGTCATTTATCACTTTATTAAAACTAACAAACAATTACGGATTTATCGTTTTAATTAGTTGTATATTATTCTAGATCAATTAAATATTGGTCACTATTTAACAAACTCTAAAAAATTATGATCCAGAAAATATATGAATTAAATAAATATCTATGAGATATTTATTTAATAAATCTAATTAAATCTCACAATCATTAAAAATCAAGATTTCAATATCATTTAATTAAAAAATAAAATTAAAAAGAAAAAGACATAAAAAAAACTCATAAAATTTTATTTTCAAGGACAAGAGTAGGTAGAAGAAAAATAAAAAGGGGCAGCCATCCTTTTCTTGCCGAGAGCAGCCGCCGGCGGCAACAAGAAATAAAAAATTGATTCGTTCTTTTATTTTGTGTGTTTCCTCAAGCAGCCGGCTGCTCTCCCTCTTGAATGAGCATCCAAAAAAGCAAAACTTAAACTAAAATGATGTGTTTCGCTGGAAAAAGGGTGAAGGGCGGCTACCCACTCCCCTCTCCGGGGCGGCTACCCCCTCTCCAAGGCCGGTTCCTTTTCTTACATAATTTAATCTTCTATTAATAAAAATAAGTTAACTTAAATTTTTTTTAAAAAAATTCTCTTAAATTTTAGATAACTATTAAATAATAAATTAAAAATATTTAAAATTTTTATTTCTAAATATTTAAAAATATCTAAATATTTAAAAATAGAAATGATTGGATTTAACATGGTCGGGTCAGCATGTGTTATCACATGTATTGAAGAGAGAAAATTAAGATACCTTGGTACCTCGACACTTACACCAGGACAAATCAATTACCTGTTTAAAATACTTCAAAGGATTGAGGGTTGGTATACTTTCTACTTATCAACTTGAATTTGATTAAGTGATTGAATTTTTTAATCGATGAATTCGCAAAATCACTTTCCCTCTCCCTCCACTGTTAATGAGTTTTCGACTTTAATTGTAGTGGAGAGAGAGAGATGGCCAAACAATCAACTTTGCAATGCACTGACGGTCGACTTAATAGATAAGGGTGTTAGATTCTGACTCTGTTAATTAAGTGTCTCCCCATTTAAATTAGATTCAACAACGCTTAAATCAGGTTAATCGAAATATTATTCCAAATGTTAATTAAAAAAAAAAAAATTGTTCATGTTGGTAGTCACAGAAGCAGTGCCACTAATCCATGGCAATGATAATTTGATCCTAAGGATCCGAACCCGGAAAGAAAAGGTAACCCAACTCCATTTCTACTTCCATGACCAAGTGCATGGTAACAACCCGTCTTCATTCCTTTACCAAGGGCTCTGGATCTATCATGCGATATGTGGTCCTAGGGACTCCTATCCTAAAGGGTCAGAGCTTTATTGACAGCTCCTATGTCCTAGGATTCCATTTTCATGGGGAAGGGAGTTGCCTTGATTCTTGGACACCAATTACAAGACAAACAATGGATAAATATATTTAATTTATGGACCTTTTTCAATATTGTCATCCTTAGTTATATCAACTACATAAACATAATTATGCAATATATAAGGCCCTCAAGAAATTCAATTGTGTTGGTCTAGGTTGCACAAAAATGGAAACAAAAATTAAATTATAGGAAAAAATGACACATTATAAGAATATAGTAACAGTATGTTTAGGAGTTTTGGAGAGAAAAGAAAAGATTAGTTAGGAGAGAAAAAAAATTATAATTTTCTTTCCATTTTGTTTGAGAGTTTTATAAAAAAAATAAGACTCATTGAGAATAAAAAGTTTTGATGTTGACCTTTAAATGGTATTTTTAGAATATAAAAAATATTTAATGTTAATATTTTATCTCCCCTCCATTTCTTTCCATTTTTTAGAGATAAAAATTTTCAGATTTGGAGGGATTTCAAACCCATCCAAATCCCTCATTTTTTATTATATTTAAACTCTAAAAAAAGAGAAAAGGTGTATATTTTTCTCCTAATTATTTCTTTTCTCTCCTCAAACAAACTGTAAGCGTTGGAAAATGTATAAATATAAAAAATATAAAAATTTTATATAAATATTAATTATTTTATTGAAATAATATAATAGTAATATTTTATAATAAGAATGATCAAATATTTTTTCAATTTTGTGTATGAGTTATCTCATTTATTTTGAATACTTTGTATCTAAAATGAACAAAAATGGAGTGGTGCAGTGTTACTTGCCCTTGGCCTGAAACTTAGAAGTTGTGGGGTGAAACAATGGACTAACACGGCGTTGGTACTTATATGTTTTCTTTGTAATTGGGAAAAGAAAAAATGAAATGAATAAAAAAATGATTGTCATTTAGCAACATCTCCTTCAACATATGATTGAATTCTCATTGAATTTAAAATTGCCCCCCATTTCCTATAAAAGCTAGTACTTCTGGTTATGTTCCCTAATTTGGGGCAGAGGGAGAGAGAGAGAGAGAGAGAGAGATGGCTGAGGTAGCAAACATTTTTATGTTTTTATCCATGTTTCTAGCAGTAGTTGTAGTACCTCTAGCTCAGGGCTCTGATGACTTGACCCGAAAGATCCGACCCGGAAAAGAGAAGGTGACCCAGATCCACTGCTACTATCACAATGTTGATCACGGTGACAACCCGACCACCGTGACCGTGGCCATGGCTCCAAACTCTATGAAGTCGCCCACTGGGTTTGGAATAGTGCGAGTACTAGACAACCCACTAACAACTGGGCCTGACCCAAAATCCAAGCTGGTGGGTCGGGCCCACGGGATATATGCAGTGGATGGAGCTTTTGACTTCAATATACTCATGCTAGTAGATTTGGCATTTACGGATGGTATATACAATGGAAGCACTGTAAACGTCGTTGGTCGGAACCACGTTGCAGCCGGTGTTCGTGACACTCCGATTGTGGGCGGCACCGGTGTTTTCGCATTTGCTCGTGGAATTGTGACCATGACTAATTATTACCTCAACTTTACCTCTGGTTTGGACGCCATTATTGAGTACAATCTTACGATAATTCATTACTAGAAGCTTGTTATGTACTTGATGGAAGTATGGCATGACCTCCTTAGCTTTTATCATAGTAGTATTCCTACTTTGTTTTCGTCATGAACTTGAGCTTCTCTTTGCTCAAATAAATGAAGAACAAGGTTGTTCTGTGAGAGCAGTCCCACCCCTTATAAAACGTTGGACTCAAAGTTCCTCAGCTAAGCAACTACTAATTCTACTTCTTTTCCTTCTCGCCCTTACGCCACATAAGTCCTTTTTTTTTCGGCCTCCGGCAATTATCGGCCGGCAACCAACATTGAATTTGTTTGAAAACAACCAATTGTTGTTTTTTTTTTTTTTTTTTTACTGGTCAGTATCCAAATTTTATCTGACTAATTCAGTCGAAACACTATAAATATAAAACCCATTAAAGAGTGATTTTCATAAATCTCATTTTTCCATTCATATAGTTCGAACCCGAAATCTATGATCAAAGAGATGCAGGTGCAACGTCCTATCATCAGACCTATAGAAATTTGGTAAAAACAACCAATTATAATATTCATTCAATCTTGACCCACAAAATCAAGAGTAATAACCTACATGGTCAATCTTTGCTGAATCTAAAACAGAGAAAAAATGAAAATTCATAAATTGTCAACGTCCTACCCTGATCCACAGAATGCACATTCGTTTTCCCACCATTTTCAACCCACGACAGATAAAGTTATTGAATTGTATGGTCATTTGATCATAAAAATTGAAATAAAAAAGGCAATTCAAAAGTTAACCTATTCTAATTCAGTTGTGGCAATACCCTTTCCATTTCAGAAATACTTAATTCTTTGAACATTAACTGCCTTCTTTCAGATCACCAACCAACATCAAGATGACAAGACACAATCGACACCATATAATAGGTACCACCTCTGCCGAGCCTTAAACATTGCTCCGAGAGAACTGCAAATAGAAACCCCATTATAGGATTTTGGCATCATCTATGACCAGAAATTCCAACCCTTTCAATCAAGTTAGCTAACATGCGAACAGTTCCAGATTATCATCAAAAACAGAAACATTTATGCCGTTCCAACTCTCATTAATCGTTTTTTCCTTATAATTCACCTAAAAAAAGATGTGAGGAATTCAAAGGCAAGAGCTGGACTAGAACTAAAATCAAGGGTTTCATCTGCCTTTATACACGTTAGTGACTGCCAAAAGAAACAGGAATCCAGGAAAACAGTGGCAGAATGAAAATTAACCAATGCTAGAATCCTTGAAATAACAAAATTAAAGAGGCTGAATGTACAGATGGGCCCTAAATTTTTCATGGGACAGCAGTGTATTCCTCAAACCCTTTGAAAGTACAATATCAACCTAATGTTAATCACATAAAAGCTGACAAAACACATAAAAGCGTAATTGCATTATGCTAAATCCATCATACATATCCACAGGCCTAAACAACACATCTATTATCATATGAATCAACAATTATGTGGTTACACCAGCTACGATCGGCTACATAGATAACAAGAGGTGCCCATATCACAAAATTAAAGAGTCTTGGCATCAAAGAGAGCACCCAAATATATTATTATTATTATTATTATTATTTTGGGCCAATGTTAAAAGGGCCAAACTTGAACTTCACCCCTATCAGGAATTTTGTAGGAAGCCCCAAATACAAGCAAACATGAGCAGGCAACATATAATAATTCACATTATGAAATAATTAACTAATCAACCACTCATAAGGGCGTGTTGTTTTCTGACCTCGGGTCCTGGTTTAATGTTGGGGATTTAATAGGTATATATATATTATCTCCAGACCCAAAAATAAAAAATGAAAAATAAAAATAACTAATCTAATCAGAATGACAGGTTTATTAAGCACTGGAGAAGTAGGATGAACCACAGTACAAGGAATGAAACTTCTAACTCAGAAAATATAGAGTACTAGTAACTTTAGCCAAATGCTTCCTGCTCTAGCAACATGTTACTGATGATACTAGCATGTAACACATCCTATTAATTAAAATACCAGAGCATTCCATCAAAAAGTTTATTTTTTCTCATAACAAAAGGGGAACATTATTTACAGCCGCTATTTTATACTCTCATACAACAAAACTTACAAATTTGCACAAACTTAAGGACGGGCCACCAATCTTATTTTGAACTAGAAATTATGGTCGCTGTGATTAAAGAATCTACATCTAGCATCATATCGCACAATATTGGAGAAAAAAAAAATATATTTCAACAAAGGGCAAGACTGAACAGAAAGCAATACTGGGTCTATAATTAAACTTAACACAACAAAATTCATCACATGCAGGTACCAAGGGAACTAATACCACTATATGAAATGCATTTTTAAGATTTGCTAAGAAAAAAGCAGCAGCTTGAGTTACTCCCATTGGACAGGACATTAAGGTATGGCCACTTTAGATGTAACTTCCTATTACCGATTAGCAGATGAAGTGAATATAACCTACTTCTCATCATTGTCCAAACTGCAGTTGTTGAGTATATCCAAGGACCTTTCTAAGTAGAGGTAAGAGTGCAATTAGAGCTATTTGAAGTTGTTCTGAGCTATTCAACCGCACACTGACTTGTCCTGAACCCCTGTTATTTAAATTAGCACGAGCAATCATGTTTGTATGTCGTCCAATGGGAACCTGGGACTGTACATTGCATCCAATGGCCAGATCTCCATGCCAATCCATGACAGAGAGACTAAGAGTTGATAGAGTACGACCAAGAGGATAGTCTTTATCCCTTAAGGTCGCCTCCAAACTGCCGCCATAAGCAACATCACCACGTCCAGACATTGCACCACCCGTCATAACCACCCTGAACCGCTTATTGACAATCAATTTGTCCTCCAGTTTTACACCAGCTGTTACAGAATCACCCATAAGAGTAGCAGAGATACCAGCAGCTGCTTTATTATGCTTAAAATTGCTAAGCCTTGTCTCACCACGTAGTGTACAAGCTAAGTCCTTTCCAACAGTCTGCATATCAAAACCTAATGAAGTTGCTTTCCCCTCCCCATGCTTCACAGAACTGGCAATTTCCATCTGGACATTGGCCTCCTTCTTGTCTTTTGAGACCTGACCAGAGAATGATAAAGGAATCTTGTCTCTCACCACAAACAGTCTTTCCACATTTATGCCTTCATAGCCGACATCATGATCCCAACCATGAGTCTCAAGAACTGGTCTCACAAGCCACTGGTTTGAAGAATCAAGATAACGATATCGGTGGGTGGGATAATCAGAATCAAAAGATGCCGGCAAAGCCAAATCAGGCATTGGAACAGGCACAGATGCTGGACCACCACTTTCTTCTTCTACATTTTCATTATACTCAGTTGGCAAATCCTTGGCTGCTTCTGCCATTTTCTTCATCATTTTCCGCCGCTTTTTCTCTTCCTTCAACTGTTTCTTCATAAAAACCTTTTCCCTATACTCTAGCTCATCAAAATAAGCTTTCTTCTGAGCTTTAGTTAGCTTTGCCAGCTGAGCCTTTGTCAACCTCTTAAAAGGGGGAAGCTCATCATATTCTGATTCATCATCAGAATCAGATGAATCATCAATATCATCATCAACGGAACCCTCGTCACCAAACTGCTCATCAGGAAGTTTGAGTTGTGGTCTAGACTGAAGAAGTGAAGAAAGAAGGAAAGGCAAAGGAGGGGCTCTTGAGCGGGAGGTAAAGGGCTTCCCAGGAGGTGTATCTTGCAGCTTCAAAAGAGCATTCGCTTCAGCTAGAATCTTTGATGCAAAGGACAGCAGCAACAAATGAGGCTTCCAGACCTGCCCATTTGGCAAAACTCTCTGTCCGGCCCTGTTAGTCCTGCAGGCTGAATGATTTTCCACCAATGAAACAGGGTTCATAAGCCTCATATCCCCTGCAGCCTGACGAATAGCTTGCTGGACCACATGAGAACGTTGAGTAACAAACATATCATAACTTGAAGCAGTTCCATTTGGACCATCTGGAGGGGCAGATGCAGCATGAGTCAAAACCACAATTGCATTAAACCATATCGATGGTCCAAAGATTTCTGTAATTGTACGCAACAGTGGCATGTCTCCAAAATCCCTGCTTTGCATATCCAGCCTATCAAGATACAAAATAATATCTGGAGGAGTTTTCTTGATGAATCGTCTGACAGAAAGAAGGATTTTTTCATTTTGTCGTTGGTCTGACAATGAAGGAAGAAGACCAGGAGTGTCAATAACCCTTACCTTAATCCCCTGTACTGTTCCCACAACATCCTGAACCTTTTTCGTACCCACTTGAAAAGCATCGGTGTTGAATTTAACTTCGTCAAATATCGAATTGATTGTTGCACTCTTACCAACTCCTGTCTTTCCAAGTACCATGATTGTGCAAGAGAAATCAAGGGGTTCCTGCCCAGCAGCCTCAAGATGCTCAGCCATGGCACTTGCACGATCAAAACTGAAAGCTCCAACACGGCCCCCATTTCGACCTCGCAACTGTTCAGCTAACCCTAATCTGTACAAGACCTGAGCCACAACAACATTATGGGGTGTCTGGCCAAGCCTATGTGCAAGGCGCAAGAACTTCACCCTGATCATTTGAAGTTTTTCTCGGGTCTCATCATTTTCCTCAGCTTCACCATTCCCGGGCTCTTCAACAACTTGTGCTTGTGACTGAGACACAGTTCCATTCACCCGAGGCTGTTGCACCACCCGAGGTGCTGGATCCAGAAGCGGTGCTGCACGTCCAAGGCCAGCAGGACGACCAGGAGGAGGTGTAGTACTTGCAGATTTTCTGGAGGATGAAGCAACATGACCAACAGGATCAACTTCTATATCTTTTTCAACTACAGTATCTTGCTTAGGTTGCTCAACTCTGACTTCTGGCTTTTCACACACCTCTGCCACATCCCGGTTGCCATGAACTTCACTCGTAGTTTCACCAACATCCTGTTTTGGAGATTCTTTATCTCCAACAGTATCTGAAGTGCCAGTCATACTTTCCTCAACTTTGCGTTCTTGCTTTTTGGGCTTCTCCATCAAAGCATGATTGTCACGAAGTTCATTCGGAGTTTCACCAGCATCCTGGTTCATAGAAACTTTATCTGCATCACCACTTGAGGTGCCAGCAATACCCTCTTCATCCTTGTCAGTTGAAGATTCATCTCCAGCAGATGGAACTCTGGTTCCTGGGTCTGTTCCTGCTTCCTCAAGCAAAGAAGCTAGCTGGGACGACACATCATTTTGTTCCACATGATTATTTTTCTCTTTGACAAAGAAATCAACAATCTCCACATTAGCTGAGGCGTTTTTAGGCTCCACACTCTCTTTGTCTTGGTCTACAACATTTGAGATACTCAAGCTGTTGTCCAGTTCCTCAACCTGCTGACTGTTATGGTCTAGACCAGGGCTGTCAAAAGGGCTTGTCGGAACCCCATTCTCCACCGGTAGTTGTTCCACATGCAGGACATCTGATGTATTCTTCACAACTTCAAGATCATGATCTTGATACTCTTGATTGATGCCAGGAGACTCATCTTTAACTTCATCACCACTGTCAACATCAGGGAAAGTATCCACAGAGGTAATGTTTTCCTTCTTGTCCCCATGTCCATTGGATTCTTGTCCCTGGCAACTATCACTCTGGCCCTTCTCCACCTCGTCACTATTGATGTTTTCGAGCTCCTCATTCTCCAGCTTCACTTCAATTGTACCCCCATTATCAGACTCCTCAATTACAACCTTAGTATTATCATCAACTCTCTCCCCATCCTTGGAAATTTCACTTCCTCCACCCACAACATCCAAAACCCCATTTTCATCACCTTCTCTACTTTCAACCTTATCAACATTCTCCAATCCACTCACTTCACTAGTCCCAGCTTCCCCTGCAGCATTTTCCTCTTTACTCACATCCACAAAGGAAGCCCCATCAACAGCATCACCACCTACTACCTGCACAACCTTTTCCTCACTAACTAATGGCGCCTCCTCCCCAATGGCCTCCTCAAATACCTCCGCCTCACTTCCAACATCTGAATTTCCAACAACCTCCAAACTCTCCAAACCCCTAATGTTATTGCTACTTTCCACATCACTCCCAAAATCAATCTTTTCGGCCATCAACTGCTCCGGAAAATGCTCTTGAGTGCCAATTGCCTCCTCATAAACATCATCACCATCAGAATCCTTCTTTTGATGTGCACTTCCGAAAAGCCTCTCCACTGCTCCAGAAGCAGCATCAACCACACTTTTCATCATCTCCCCCAAATGGGTTTCCTCAACTAATCCAAACCCATTTTCCATCACAAATTTTTTTTTTCAAATTCAATGTATCTTCAAAACCCTAATTTTGCACGCGCACACATGCACACACACAAAAAAAAGGAAAGATCAAAATCCATATATTAACTTATCCAAACACAAAAACCCTAATCATCAAATCAAATATTCAATCAAAAACAAAACTTATAATGTGCAAACACAAAATACAATCAAAATCCTATTAAAATAAGTCCTTAGAGAACAAAACTTCACGTAACAAAACGATCTTCGATTCATATCAGTACTAACACGTCTACGATCTTAAAAATCAGATCTTAAGCGTTTGTGATGTATTCCGAATTAGGGTTTTACGCTATATGAACAGTAAACCAATAATAAGAAAAAGAAAGAAAAGGGAGGGATAGAGAGAGAGAGAGACAGAAACAGCGCTTACCTCGTCTTCTGGATTATCTGAGAAAGAGAGAGAGAGATGCCCTGTGGATTTCTCCAGCAGCAATAGAGAGAGAGGAGAGAGAGAGAGAGAGAGCAGTTCGCAAGTTCCAATTCTCTGTATGTAGTGAAGAAGAAGAATAAGGGCCGCGATCTGATTCGATTAAAGATCGGACGGTGGAGAGAGGCGCATCGGTTTCTTCGTGAAAACTGCCAATCGTCCTTTCTTCTTGTCGATGACGTCGACTTGAGGAGCAGAGGAAAAAGGTTAGCTACTTTTTTTAAAGCACACCAACCTGTGTCACGTGTTTATGATTTTCACCAACAAATCTTCACCGTCTGATTGCGGATCATATACGTTGCTTCCTCCGCTTGTTTCAATGCAGTCACATGTTCAGATTGAAGTGGTGAAATCTACGCCGTTGATTTTGTTGTAGATTGCGGGCCCGTTTCTAAAGTCCAAGCATAAAATATAAGTTCTCTCTCAACATCAATCCTAGGTATCAAAAAATGGATCTTGTTGATGATCCCACCATTTCCTTCCCTCATATCTTCCCCTCTTTTTCCTTTTTTCGTTTGGCTAGTGCAAACAATCTCAAAGTAAAATTGAATTTTGTAAATATTTTTTATTTATGATCGATATTTAAAAATCTGAATCATTTGATTCGAGTAATTATGTGATTCAATTTAAAAACTTATTTCATTTTTTTTTTATTTTTAAAATTCAAACTTGAAATTTTGATTAAATTGAATTTTGTAAATATTTTATATTGCATTTATCACATTTTATGATTTCTTTTTGATCTTTTTTGTAGACCAAAGGATGGATGTAAAATAATTTTATATAATCTAAATGAACACATAAATCAAGTTTATATTTAAAAAAATAAAATATTCTAAATTTGAATAATTTGAATTTGATCTAATTTTAAATTAACTAAAAAATTTTAATTATATTGAGATCGATTATTATGTAAAATTTAATTCATTTAATCTTTCTAAAATTGTTCATCAATATAAATAAAATATAATATAAAAAAATTCCAAATTAAAAAGAGACAATAAATATCAATAGAAAAAGAAAACAAAGTAAAGTAGTAAAATAAAATGCATGTGATGAATCTCATGCGATAAACGTTTCCATATACTACCGATTTGGATTAATAAATTGGTGGGATCCTTTGAATGACCCAAGAATCAAACTCAAAATAGACTTCTCTTTGTTGGACAAAAGTATGTAGACATCAAAGGCCAATGGACCTCACCAAGCCCAACAGCATCTCAAGAAGGGGAATTTTCCCAAATCATCTAAATACAAGATGGCCCACTTGGACATTCTATCACTCCATAGCCCATACTTTTTTTAAAAAACAAATAATTAACTAATATAATAAAGATATTTTGACTAATTGGATTCGAATATTATCGGACTCAATTTAGAAGAAGTTCTTTTAATATAATTTTTTTTTTTTAAGTTTCGAATACAAAGCTTGATTACATAATTTAATACCCTTATCGACTAAGCCTGTACCCTTTGTTTAGTCACGTATCTTCTACACTGTTGGATGTGGATGGGTCAAAAGGGGTGGGACATCTCAACTCTTTTTAAGTCATTGTTACTAGTTATGAACTTCTCCAAAGGGGGTTGTCAAATTCTCAACCAATTTTGTGTATTAGTTTTTGGCATATTCATTTATTGAGACATGATCAATCAACTCTATCAGACAAATGCTAGCTGCAAAAGAATTCAATAATATCATGGGCACCAGCCCATTGTAAAGAGGGTATGAGTTGACAAGTCCTTTCTCATTGATAATAAGGCATGGATGATACTGAGAAAATCTTTCTCCTTGGCTTGATTGGCAAGGTTTGAGATCCCTACCCTCATGGTGAATCCCATCCTATCCTTAAACATTATAGGACCCTCATTAGTATTGTCTAAATTGAAATATGAATTTAGTATTTAAGCAGGATTAAAGTAGGATTAGGCTTCATGCTGGCCATCATACTTTGAACTAGGTTAGAATTAGTCCAAACACAAAGATACCAATACCCAATGCTCATGAGTGATCATAATGTGAATTTGATTACCCCAATTATCAGTATAATAATTTATGAATCTTAAATTCCAAAATTGATTCAAAGGTATACTTTTACTTAGATTAACTGGAGGGTTATACATCCCTAAGAGAACAGTTCAGTGACAACAACTCTCATTTCTCGATCTCGTGATTCGGGATTCGATTACAATTGTAACGAAAAAAAAACCTGGAGGGTTATGTCGTCCTTAAGGGGACAATCCAGTACAACAGTCCCTCCTCTTTCAATCCCATAATCCGAGATTCGAATATTGTTGCAATAAAAAAAAAAAAAAAACCGGAGGGTTATGCCCTACTCTCTTCCTTTTATCCAAAGCCGACCAAATATGCTAGTTGGACCAGCCTAGGGCCTTGTGTTTCCCCAACCATAATGCTGGACTTAAATGAAATTTAAATTTTAAATGCCAAGCATAAGCTTTGGAGATGTTTAGGTTAAGCCGAGCAAAATCACTATTAAAGTTGAGTCAAAAGGTTTGTTTAAGCTCATCAAAGATGTGAACCAAGTATTTGCTCATTCATTGCACAGAAATAAAAATGAAAAACAAAAAGGGATACGAAATAATATAGGAAAATGATATTTTGTAAAATTATAGAAAATAGAAACGTGGACAAATGAGTAAATATAAAAGAATATAAAAATTTTTATATGAATATTAATTATTTTATAAAAATAATAAAATAACCATATTTTATAATAAAAAATCTAGAATGAACAAATATATAATTATAAATAACATAAAAAATAAAAATTATAATTAAAAAATAAATAATTCATTAAATATAGAAAATATGTAAATATAAAAATATAAGAATTTTTATGTATATATTAGTTAATTTAATATGTTGAAACGTTTTGCAAATATAAAATATTTTGAAAATATTTCAAAAATAAAAAAGTGTTAGTATTGAGAAATTTCTGTACATCTTATAATGGGCCTTCGTCCAAGCCCCACAAAATCGTTCCAAGTTTCTTACCTATAAAATATATATATTTTTTCCCTTACTTTCTGTTTTCCTTTCTTTTTTATAACTTTTTTTTTCCCCACAAAAACTCCAACTTGAATTGGACTAAAATATAAAGGAACTTTTTGTTCTGACAAGACTAAAGTTTAGAATTAAAATTCAATTTATTGTCGCTGTTAAGACTTAAAAAAGAAAAAAAAAATTAAATTAGGTCTCTAGGGTAAAGGGACTCATTTAACCCTGGGGGACACTAAAATAATAGCTCACCAAAGTTTTACCGAAATAAAATTGAAATTGAATGTTTACAGGTGAATAATCTAGTGATCATAGTTTTCTCTGTAACTTCATGAACTGGATTTAACTCCCATGTAATTAAAAAGAGAAAATTGAAATTGAGTCGAGAACAGCCCAAGATTGGAATTGGCCCAAATCCAAAATTGAATCACCCATTTAGGAACCCTAAATCATAAGGACTAGTTCAGATATAGGTCCTCTCCTTTAGGCCCTAAATTTGCATACCGGTTTCGAACGTGATCATGAACTTTTTTGGCCCTTAATACCGGTTGCATCCTGAGTTCGAAGAAGACTAGAATGGGGGCTATCGTGTGTACCGCAACTTTAGTTTAGTTTGGTCCGACCCCATAAGATCCTAGAAGGTCCACAGCCACCAATGCTGGCCGGAGCTGACTTCCGGTTCCGGCAACTGAACACCAAACAAAAAGAACTCGCTCAAATCAAATGAAGCACAAAACAAAACTGATCATTCACCAATGCCCTCTTTTTCTCTGTCTCCACCCAGTCAAATTCTCACCAAATTCAAACAAAAACCCACTAACTCAAGTCGACCCTGCATTGTTCAGTCAGTTTTGAATCTTTGTTCACAAGGCAGAATCAGAGAAGCGGTTGATTGCCTTGAGCTTTTGCCAAGTAAGGGCCTTCATTTAGACTCCAAAAGCCTTGCTTTTCTTATACAACAATGTGGGTCTTATAAGTCTGTCAAAGAAGGTAAAAGGGTTCATCTTTATATTAAGTTAGCGACATGTTGGACCAAACCCCGTATTTTACTGGTGAACAATTTGATCAATATGTACTTCAAGTTTGGTGACGATGCCCAGGCTCGTAAATTGTTTGACAAAATGTCTGTGAGGAATTTGTATTCTTGGAATAATATGCTTGCTGGGTATGCAAAATTGGGTATGATAAAGCCTGCGAAGAAATTGTTCGATAAAATGCCTGAGAAGGATGTTGTCTCATGGAATACTATGATTATTGCTTATGCTCGAAATGGATATTACAATAATGCTTTGAGGTTTTATGGTCTGTTGCGAAACTCTGGACTTGGGTTCAATGCATTTAGTTTTGCTGGTGTTTTGAGCGTTTGTGTGAAGGTGAAGGATGTGGGGCTTACTAGGCAGGTCCATTGCCAGGTTATTGTTTCAGGATTTCCGTTGAATGTGGTTCTTTTGAGCTCTGTTGTTGATGCCTATGCAAAGTCTGGTGAGATGCGCGATGCGAGAAAATTGTTTGATGAAATGAAAGGTAGGGACATCTTGGCTTGGACGACGTTGGTTTCAGGATATGCCAAGTGGGGCGATCTTAAATCGGCTAGAGAATTGTTTGACGTGATGCCAGAGAAGAATTCGGTGTCATGGACTGCATTGATTGCTGGGTATGCGCGACATGGTATGGGGTATGAGGCATTAGAGTTATTCACTAGAATGGTTCTTTATCGGGTTACTCCAGATCAGTTTACCTTTAGTAGTTGTCTTTGTGCTTGTGCTAGTATTTCTTCACTTAGGCATGGGAAACAAATTCATTGTTGTTTGATACGTACTGGATTCAGGCCCAATACCATAGTTGTTAGCTCTCTAATTGACATGTATTCCAAGTGCGCTAATCTGGAACTCGGGAGACGAGTTTTTGATCTTATGGGTAATAAGGAAGATGTGGTCTTGTGGAACACAATGATTTCTGCCTTAGCACAGCATGGCGATGGCAAAGAGGCTTTGCGGATGTTTGATGACATGGTGAGACTATCAGTAATTCCTAACGATATCACCTTTGTCGTAGTTCTTAATGCATGCAGTCATTCAGGTCTTGTAGAAGAAGGGTTCAGGATTTTTGAGTCTATGGCCCGTGATTATGGTGTTGTTCCCGATCAAGGACATTATGCGTGCCTAATTGATCTTCTAGGTAGAGCTGGGAACTTTGATGAGGCGATGAACCAGCTTGAGAAGATGCCCTGCAAGCCTGATGAAAGGGTTTGGAATGCCATTTTAGGCGTTTGTAGGATTCATGGAAATGTAGAATTAGGACGAAGAGCAGCTGAACATCTTATCCAGTTGGAGCCGCAAACATCTGCAGCCTATGTATTACTCTCGAGTATATATGGAAGTCTTGGGAAGTGGGATGCTGTTGCAAAGGTAAGAAAGCTGATGAATGAAAGGCAAGTCAAAAAACAGCGAGCTGTTAGTTGGGTTGAAATTGGCAATGAAATGCATTCCTTCAGCGTATCAGATGGGTCACACCCTCTGAAGCAAGAAATATACTTGGCGTTGGAACAGCTAGCTGGTCAGATAGAAGACGAAGCTGCCATCACATAAAGCCGATTGACAAAAGAGATAGTTCCTTACAATCCGATCATTGATGCTAGCTTCCTTTAGAGAGCGGATTTCTGCCCTTAAAATTCATCATGTGAAGATTTGATAAGAAAAGGATTGAATCTTCACTTCCTTGAAGCAGTGGGATTTTTCCTCTTTTTGCCATTTTTCTAGGGCAGCTACTGAGTAGCAGCTCTGTGTAGACTACACACTACATGCCGTTGATTTATAACATTGTTCCTCTCATCATACCGACAAAGAGGTTTTTCTGTAATATTCTTGACCCAGTATTGGGTAAATGAGATTTGATAAATGAATGTAAGATGCTGGTGTTTGTTGATGTTAGGTTATATCTGGCAAAATCTTAAGTCTGCAACAAATTGATGTGACAGCCTGCACCCTGCATGCCGTGTTGTCACCATCCTAAAAATCTTCAATACCTGCTTTGCATTGATGGACTCTCTGGAGTTGCATTCAATGAGGTATAGTTCTCACAGAAGTATTATTGGCCCAATATTCTAAATTTTTGCCATCTAGCTTTCTTGAAGAACTTTGTGATCTGGTTGTTTGATATAAAGCTAATTTTTTCCTTTCTTTTTGAAATGCAGTAAGCTACCAAGTCTCACAACCTCAAAATTTAGCATACCTGCACGCCCTCTATCCTTCCAGAGACCCCATTGCCATCAGAATTTGATGTTAGACTTCAACTTCTAATCACGCTTTCTTTTCAGAACTCCCTGCAACCAACTGAAAATGAAAATGAGGCCTCTGCTCTCTCTTTTCAGTTCAGTTCCAAGTAATCTTATGTTTGGGTTATTCTGCCATTTTCATGGGTATTGATACCCACAAGGATATCACATCCAATAAGTACTAATATCTTGAAAATAATTGAATTTTTTTTTATATACGTCGATAGAGTTATCTCCGTCTAATAATTTTTCAAATCAAATTAATCAAAATATTAATCTAAATATCGATTGATATAAGAAAAAAACAAAAAAGAAATTCCCTCATGTTCTATCGAGTATCGACCGTTCTATGGTCCATTGGGACCGTGCAAAACGGTGAAGCAGCTTCCTGCCTACTACCACCTCCTTTCCTATCGTAGTACCCCATCAGACCTTTCGGTTACAACTAGAATGTCTTCCCAAGTGTCATTTGTTTTATCTGCGTGATCTTCAACGCGTTAGGTACGATGACTCTTTCCGAGAGTAAAAATTAAACTTAATTAAAACTAAATACAATAACAATAACAACGATCTAAATCATTCATTCTTAAATTTTAAAATCGATCATATAAAAAATAAATATAAAAAATAAATAAATTAAATAAATAAATAAAGAGAAATCAAAATAAATAAATAAATAATTAATGATTTAATTTGTACAGATTTTCCTACATCACTCATTCCTATCTAAAACTACATCTTTGACTAAATCTATATCTATAATATCTTTACGACTATATTGCATCTAAATTTTTAACGATTTATCTCTACGTTTTATTAAATCTCATATTTTTAAGTTTTCAAAATTTCTAACAGATGCGTTTTTAAATTTTCGTTATATATACTCAAACTGCCTTAAATGGTACTTTCTCATCTTATCTATAATTGAACTAATTCCTAACTTATTACGTATATCATCGTTTTTAACTCTATTTTTTCTAATTTTGTCATACATCTATCTAAATATTTTCATTTCATCAACAACCATTTTTTGCTTTTATTGTTATTTAATGGTCAAACACTTAGTGTCGTATAATAGCACAGATCTTATTGCGATTCTATAGAATTTTTCATTTAGATGTAATGATATTGTGAAATCATAGAAAACTCCAGATACTTTTCGTCATTTCATCCAACCTATTTGAATTCTATTATTCATATCTTCATCAATACTACCATCGCTTTAAATAATTGAACCAAAATATCTAAATTGTTCACTTTTTAGAATTTCTTTTTCTTCTAATTTAAGAGTTTTTCATTATCTTGATAATTGTCGCTAAACTTACATTTCATGTACTCAGTTTTGGATCTATTTAATCTAAATCCTCTGAATTCCAACGTAAGCCTCCATAATTTTAATTTAGTATTGACACCCTCCTTAGTTTCATTAACTAAAACTATATCGTTTGCGAAAAGTATACACCATAATACTTCATTTTGAATATTTTTTTATGATTTCATCTATCATTATTGCAAATAATAAGGGACTCAATATCGAACCTTGATGGAGTTCAATGTTAATAGAAAAGTTATCGCTCATACCTCCGTAAATTCTTACATTGGTCACAATTCCCTCATACATATCTTTAATCAGATTAATATATTTCATAGAGATCCCTTTCTTAATCAGCGTCACCCATAACACTTCCTTAGAGATCCTATCATATGTTTTTTTTAGGTCAATGAATATCATATATGGGTCTCTCTTCTACGCTCTAAATGTCTCCATCAACTGCCTTAACAAGTAAATTGTTTCGAATCGTCATGACATAAATCTAAATTAGTTTTAAGACACATTTATCTCTTGTCTGAATCTATACTCTATCACTCTTTCCCATAATTTTATCATACGGCTCATAAGTTTAATTTCTCTGTGGTTGGAATAATTTTGTATGTCCCCCTTAATCTTATACAGCGGAACAATTATACTCTCTCTCGATATTTGAGACATTTTCTTTGTTTTCTAAATTTTATTGAAAAGAGTCGTCAACATTACTATACCGAATTTACCTAAACATTTTTATGTCTCAATAGAGATACCATCAGATCCGATGACTTTGTTATTTTTCATTCTCTTTAGGGTCTCCTTTATTTCATGGGGCATATTTTACGTTTAAAGTTTCTATTAATTTCTTTTTCAAATATCTCGATATTTTTTATACTAATTATGTTCCCAATATTAAACAACTTTTTAAAATATTCTTTTCAACGCTTTCTTATGTCTTCATCATTTATTAATATATTATTGGTTTCACTTTTAATATATCTAATTTCATTTAAATTTTTTTCTTTCATTTCTCTTAATTCGGCAATCTTATAGATTTCTCTTTCCTTATATCGAGTCTCTAGCTTTTTATATAATTTATTATACATCTTTCTTTTTGATTCGTAGACAAACTTTTTTATATATTTTCTTGTATTTTTGTATTTTTCATAGATATCACTATTACTATCCCTTTTAAAATTCTTATAGTACTCTTTTTTGATTCATATAGTAGTTTGTATTTTCTTGTTCCACCTCTATAACTTTTTCTCTATTGGACAAGTTATTGATAAACTTGATTTCAATTTACAAATCTTAATATTTTTTTATAATAATTTATAAAATTTAACAAATAGAACAACATAAACTAGAAGCAAATTGAGAGAAAACCTTGGGCCTGCATGTGAGAAGTCCGTATCGGTGTTTTTTTTCTTCCAAGTTTTGCATGCAGTTTTTTGAATAAATTATCGATATAAAATAATTATTTTAAATTTAATTAAATTTGATTTGAATTAAATTTTTTAAAAATAAAACTTTTACATTTATTTTTTTCAAATACAACACTTGAATTTGAGAATTTATGTAGGGGGATACTGGTGCCCACCCATTAGGTGTCCGCAGTTTTGCTTGCGGTTGATCGATCCAAATGGTGGTGCATTTTATGAGCTTAATGGACCTGATTAGGGCCACAATTAAAGAAAATCTCCTCTGGATTTGATTATGACATTTGACCTTTCAAATTGGGATAGGAGTTTCTCTATTGTAGATTTGTGCAATAGTGCATTAATAAGAAACTTATTGGCTTATTCATTTTCTATTTTTATTGTAGCTAACCCCTTTCCAATTTTATTAAACATTAATACAATACAAATACTGGGGCGATATATCGTATATCAAAATTGCACTATCATAAATTATAAATATTTAATCATATATCGTATATAAAAATCATATCGGGGGCGATGATGATATAAAATAATTATATATATATTTTTTTGAAAGGCATGGGTATGATATATAGGAAATTTCATGGTTCAAATCGGCATAACGTCAAGGAACCCATAACTAATATATGTAGGCCTGGTCATCATATTGTGTTATCTTGTGGTTTCTCATTGGGTCCAGACACTTGTAAAATCTCTTATTGCTTTGTGGGGTGGGGTGGGGGGGAGGGGACCGTATGGCTTTGGACAGCCATACAAGTGGACCATCCAATGATGAATTGAGATCATGATCTCCATCAATAATGCAATCATGCTAAATCATCATGACCAAAGACAAAAACATGTCCATCTCAAACCTAATAATTAATCATTTTGTTTCAGGATTACAAAGCACAACAGAAAATTTTCTTACCCTTTTGTTTTCCAATAATTAAAACTAAAATTGAGTGTTATAATGCTATATTACAAATCCCACAACAATTTCTCCACTTCACAACCAACCCCCCAAAACAACAGGAAACAGGAGACTAAGAACAAGAAGAAGAAGAAAAGAGAAGGGCAAGAACAAGTATTGTCTGAGGTCTATCTATGGGTACTCAGGTCTCTAAACAAGTCGACAGACGAAAATCTGTATCAGCAGAGAAGAAAACACTGTGTGATCTGAGCGGAAGCTGTGGCCATGAATTTCCGGGCTGTGATTATCATCCACCAGATAGAAAGAACTGGATGTCCGGTATCAACCCTGAAAAAGTTCATATCAATCAGATTGTTTGGCCTGGTACCCATGATTCGGCGACCAACAAAATAGGGATACCTTGCATTACTAGGCCTTTTGCTCAATGCCAATCTCTCTCGATCTACCATCAGCTATGCGTAGGCACTCGAGTTCTTGATATTCGTGTGCAGGAGGATCGAAAGATATGCCATGGAATCCTCGTAACATATAGCATTGATGTTGTTATCAGAGATGTCAAGAAGTTCTTGTCTGAGACTCAATCAGAGATCATAATTCTTGAGATACGAACGGAGTTTGGGCATGAAGATCCTCCAGAATTCGACAAGTACTTGGAAGAACAGCTAGGTGAGTACCTAATCCATCAAGATGATCATGTTTTTGGGAAGACAATTGCAGAATTGTTACCAAAGAGAATCATATGTGTGTGGAAGCCAAGAAAGAGTCCACAGCCTAAGGCAGGAGGACCCTTATGGAGTGCAGGGCATTTGAAGGATAATTGGGTTGACACTGATTTGCCCTCGACAAAGTTCGAGAATAATATGAAGCATTTGAGTGAGCAACAACCAGTTCATTCAAGGAAATTCTTTTACAGGGTTGAAAATACTGTCACACCTCAGGCTGATAATCCGATCTTATGTGTGAGACCTGTTACCGGTCGAATTCGTGGATATGCAAGGCTCTTCATAAATCAGTGTATTGCTAAGGGTTGTGCTGATAAGTTGCAGATCTTCTCTACAGATTTCATCGATGGGGATTTTGTTGATGCTTGCGCTGGGCTCACACATGCTAGGGTTGAAGGCAAGGCATGAAGTTATTCTTCTTTGGTGTAGATGTATGAGAAATATATTGTATGTAATTGTGCAAGTCTAAAAGTTATAAGGTTGGTTGTTGATGGAGTCAGATCTGAATTTGGCTTTTCGATTTTGTGAATTTGTTCTTGGGATCCTTGTAAAGAGATGGCATATTCCTTGTATTGTGATGTGGTTTAAATAAACAAGTCAATCTTTCCTTATGCTGCCTCATGTTTACCTGCCAATGTGCATAGCTATGAAAGATAGACACGGGGACCGACCCTGAATGACAGCAAAATTACAAAAACTCGATTTTCCAGAAAACTGAATTAATTTTCTGAAATTTCTTGGAAAGTTTTATGGAACAATCATTTTCTATAAAGTTCAGAGGTGGAAAAAAAAGATTAAGGTCCTTAATTCTTTAGGCCTCTGCCATACTAATGAAACAAAAATGTACACATTCCAGCTGGTCAGTGGACCTCATAAATTCTATGTAAATTATAGCACAAGCTGTGGAATTCACAAAACCAAAGGCTTTTGAAGAAATATGATTTCATATTTTCAATAAAGCGTGAAATCAATGAGTGGGGCACAACATGTTCAACGGTGGGTGGGGGGCCAATGGGCTTGACAATGATGGATTATCTTTTACACATCACCTTATCATTTAATTTCTCCACACCCCCTTTACTTTTGAAGTTTGGATACCTCTATAAAAGATCAACGGGGATTTTACGTAAAATTTGTTCACATAAATTAAAAGAAATTTTAAAGAAAATAAACAATAATAAAATCATAAAATCCGATAATATCTTTATCAAGATGTAAAAGTGTTTGGATAAAATAAAAATAGAAATATTAATGGATCTTTTTAATAAAATCTGACAAATTTAAAAAATACCTTAAGCATAGAGAAAGAGCACAAAACATACAAAATTATTCTAATTATAAATGAATTAAACTCATGAGTCATGCTATGAGTTGTGGAAGCGAGTGGTAAAGTATAAATTGAGATTGAAAATAAATATATTTCAGAGTTAATTTGAATTTATGGTAGAATGATCCACCACCAAAATAATTCTTTTGTAAAAATAATTGATGGAGACATTTAAAAAATAGATGAGGAATTTATATATGCTATTCATTGATTTAGAAAAAGTATATGATAGGATTAATGGAAATGTATTATGATAGGATTAATGGAGATATATTGTGACGAGTGTTGATGAAAAAGGACATTTTTTGAAATATATTAATTTCATCAAGAATATGCATGAGAGAATTGTTATCAATATAAAAATTTATAGGAGTTTAAGTGATAGCTTCCCAATTAATATTGGATTTCATCAAGATTCAATATTAAGTCTTATCCTTTTTGCAATTGTGATAAATAAAATTATAAAAAACATTCAAGATGAGATATCATAATGTATATTTTTTATAAATAATATAGTGTTAATCGATAAAATTAGAGATTGTATTAATATTAAATTGAAATTATGGAAAGACACATTAAAATCTAAAGAATTTAGATTGAATAAATCAAAAACTGAATATATTGAGTGTACTTTTAATAGCAATCATCAGAATGATAAAAAAATTATTAAGTTAGGAGAATAGGACATACAAAAAAATAAACATTTTAGATATTTTGAATCCATAATCCAAAACAATGACAATATAGATGAGAATGTGAATTATAGAATCCAAATAGGTTAGATAAAATTGACAAATATATCTGAAATTCTTTGCAATCGCGTGATACCATTGTATTTGAAGGAAAGTTTTATAGAATCGTAATAAAACATACACTATTGTATAATATTGAGTGTTGAACCATTAAACAACAATAAGAACAGAAAATAACTATAGTTAAAATGAGAATATTCAGGTGAATGTGTGATAAAATTAAAAAACATAAAATTCAGAATAAAAAATACGAACTAATTTGAGAATGAATTCAATTGTGAATAAAATATAAGAGTATCATCTAAAATGATTTAAACATTTATAACAAAAATCTAAAAATGCACAAATTAGGAAAATCAAATTCTTAAATATGTAAGCTTTTGTGAAACGTCAAAATAGGTCATTAAAATTCTAAATACAAATTATTCATAAAAATATAATAATTAAAAATTTAATTACACAAATGACTTTAAATAGAAATGAAAAATGAATAAGGATTTAAACAAGTTAAACAATCTCTCTTGTCATTAATAAGTTTTTTTTTTTTTTTTTTTTTCTTTAACTTTTGGTTTTACAATGTTATTTTCTTTATTTTTATTTTAAAATTTTAACCATAAATATATTTTCACCTATCATATATTTTTCAAATGTCTGATACTAAAATTTGAGATTAAGACTCTATCATCACTGGGAAAGATGTTTTTTAGACCTTTTGCAAATAATATCATTGCAAGCAATTGAAGAGTGAGCCGCACTACAAATGCAAATAAGATACACTCCATAAACTCCTTATTACACAACAATGGTATGACCTCGGCCTGATGGATGCGCCAAAACTGCACAACCTTGATGTCTCGACTTCAAATCCAAACTATAGGAAATTGCTTGCAGAACACTGCTCAGACTTTTGAGGATTTTAGAAGCATTTGCAGCCTTACCCAACACTTTGGTGGTGGGTTTATTGTGACAGGTTGGTACTCAGGGCAAATGGCTCGAACTATCAATAAATGCTCAGAGCCCCTCACCACCCTTTTACTCGGCAGAGAAAAAAAGAAGTATGGCCTTTACCTACAGAACTTACCCTTCAAAAGTTCCTCTATTTGCTCGAATATCAATGCAAATGCACCTGCAACACACACACACAAATTATAAATGCCATTCCTAAGAAAGAAACTTGACTCGCTGAGAATGGACTGAATTTGACAACTGGTCTACCTTAGCTTTCACTTTACTGTTTTAAGGTCGGAGCTTAAAAAATACCTACCCAAGAGTAAAAAGAAATCTCATCCATTTTTCTAAGCTTGAATGTTTGGAAAATGACTTGATTAATGAAAAATGGTCAAACTCAGAAGCCTTATTTGCTGCGGAAAATGACCTTATATTACAAATAGAACTCTGATTTTCAACAGATGGTATCATCAGTTGGCAAAATCGCAATCTTAAATCTATGCAAAAGAATATGCATTATTTGCTTTGCAGCAAACACATTATATTTGTAGTGTATGGTTCATTTCTGCGTAAAAATGGAGATTTATAAACATATTAAGGATTTTGGATGCATCTATAGCTGACAATTCATGCCGAAAAATTTTACCAAATGAAAATTTGTCCAACTACTACCATGTTTTCGCTTGGAGAAATATATAAACGAAAGTGATCCATGGGAAAATTTTTATGACATGCCATGTTGATGATTGATTATGGTTTCAAGGAAACATGATATTTAAAATACCTAATGTTTACTCCTTTTTTTGGGATAGGGCAAATACCTAATGTTAACTTTGAGGACATCAATTAAATGCTCAAGCGATAGGTCAGCATATTGCTACTTCAGCAGTTTCCTTGAAAATGCAGATATAATGACGTCTAACAACCAATCAGGGAAAAGATTGTTGGGTACCTGGAGCAGCAGATTCTCTTCGCTGTAATGATCCGCTCACCAAAAGGGAGCCTGGATTTTGCTGAAAAACCTAAGCAAAACACAATGCAGTAAATAAGCCAAACAAGAAGCATAACAACAAAAGGCATGTTCCTAAGTCACATGAGAAGTTTCCATTACCGCAATTCGCAGGGATAGATCATTAACTGATGGGCATGAGGAACTTGAGATGTCAGAACTCTCTTCTCTATATTGGCAACCAATGGCTTCATTAGAATCACGTATCTCATTTTTTAGGATGACAGCACATTGCTCATTCGATAAAGTAATCTGCTAAGATCAAATGTGCATGTTAAGTATATCCCATAGTCATGGCCACAAATAATCAGATTCTATTTATGGGTGAAAATACATCATACATCAACTGTAAAGGATGAGGCATTGGATTTACAGGGCACTCCAGCAGATTGGAAAAAAGACTCCACTGCTTGCAGTACATGTATCGCACTGTATTGGCGTTGAAGACCCTAAAAAAGAAAGAATAAAATTGTATGATTCCTTTTTCTTTTCTTTTGCATTATGACCACCGTATGAAAGGCAAAAGGCTACTCATAGGATAGTTTCTCCACCCCAACAAAAAGGGTCTATATGGAGAGTGAATAAAGACCAAGAGAGGAACATTCACACCTCCAGCATGAATGAGAGAGAGCTCTTTTCTGCCACAGCAGAAAATACCATTTTCTTTGCAGGAGACATAAAAGACCAAGCAAGTCCCCAGCGACTTGTTTGTCCTTGTACAAATTCGGTTGTCTTCACAATGGTGACTCCAACATCCCGAAGCTTTGATATGAGACTTTTCAAGTTCGATTTCTTTCCAACCATTGAAGTGTACCACCTAAAAACCGTTTACAAGGTATCACAAAACACCTTCAGGTATGAGAGAGTATTTGCCCACAATATAGAGAAGGTTATACCTGAAAATCTGTTTTAGTTTAACACTATCCTCAATTATACGAGTAATAAATGCCCTCTCTCCCCCTTGGCAAACCATCTCCTCAGGTGTTCCGCCACAGGAAGTTCTTGGATTTAGTCCCGCTTCTTCCATGGATTCGAAGAAGGGAGGATTGCACATACAGAAGTCATATTTCTCACCATCTTTAACAACACCAAGCAGAATAGGTGGCCCAAGATAATTTGTATCTTCACTTGAAGCCATCATGGGAGGTGATGATTCCAAAGGCTTTACTTCTTCAAGTGGATTTGTGCTGCTTTCACCATCACAATTGGAGGAATCTTGGCCTGAAAGGTCCTTTTCTGCGCAAGGAACCTTTCTAATCTCAATCAGCTCTGAAATATGTGGATTACTTTTAACATTCTTCTCAGCCCACTCCAGTGCTACATCAGTCACATCTGCAACATATTCTTATTAGACTTATACAAGATTTAAGCATCACAAAAAAAATAAAAGGAAAAATGAAGAAGCTACCTGACCCAACAAAGTTCCATCCCAGAAGGGATGCACCAACAAGGGGGTAGATGCAGTTGGCTCCAGTGCCTATATCAAATCCCCTAACATTGTTAAGATCAGTGTTAATCTTTGTGATTATATCAGATGCAAGAAGATCTTCAATCCAGTGGATGTAGTTTGATCTGTTAGGAACAGTAGGGCAAAGCTGCCCATCAGGGATCCACCTGCAATGTTCACATTATACATCAGGGAAGACAAAAAAGAAATCAGCACATAGTAGCAAAATGATTAGCAACTATAACTTTCAGTGTGAAGGACTATAGGAGAGCATCATATATACAATTAACTATTTCAAAACTATAAAAGTTATATTTGTCAAGTTCTAATAAGCTTAATCAATACTTTCATTAAAGTCATAAGGATGTGACCCAAGTAAGAAAAGAGAAAAATAAAATCATAATAGAAAGAGGAGAATTAAAAAAGTTGAAAACATTAGAATTAACAAAAATACAGGAAATGCAAAACCAATTCTTCAAATAATGTAGCCATGATCAATCAAGGAACCCAGGTCTGCAAGTGAATTTTTCTGATTCAAACTGATACCAAAGACAAAACAAGAACATTCTAAAACTTCCTCCTCCATGTACAATGCAATGACAGATTGAAATGATTTTTCCTTTTTGGATAGAAAAAGAATTGCATTAAATGGAAAGGAGAATATACAAAAGGCAAAAGGCCTAAGGTTGAGTAAGCCTCAAACACAAAACAAAAAAATATCAAAAACAAAAGCTAATGAAGACTGTTTTCCAACCTCTCTTCAAATCTCCTAATCTATAATATCTAAAGACTCTAAAGCATGACCCCTTCTTCGCAAAGTCAACAAGCATGCCAGTTGTGTCTACCAAAGTAGATTCTTTCTTTGCAAAGTCCTGGGCAATAATCTTGCCTAGAAAAGTTTCCAACACAGCATCGTGCATGCGCCCTGGGAGGGGGTGGTGTTTATATTCAAGAAAACAACAATATAATCGTAAAATGCAATATGTTGCGTCTAAAAGTAGCAATTTTTTCCTCAGAGCTTGATATTCAAATTACAATTGGTTGCAGCACCCAATTTTTATTTATGTATAACCATTTATTAAAAAAAAAAAATCTGGGGCATTAACCCTGAGAAAATAGGGGAACTTCAGCCATGGCCCCACATCATATTCCCTTTTCCACAAGCATTCTCAGGCAATGAGGCTCCACTCTTCACATCCACCACCAATAGAATACATGAAGTCATTAAACAACTTCCCTGTTGCTTAATTTAAATTTAAATGAGATGATTTTATCTCTTTCTTTTTCTTCTGTCCATGGATATCCTGCCAAACACAATCTGGGAACATTTAAGACATTTGTAATCCAAGGTTGTACCAACTGGGAAGCAACCTGGATACCTACAGGAAAAGTGCAATATTTCTAGCCTAAACTTCGCATGCCACTCCGATTGGTCTCAAAACAAGGACACCAGTAACCTAAGATGAAAGTGAGAAACTTTCAATCAAAGTAAAAAACATTCACTCTAAACAGCCCCCATTAAATCACCGACCATACCCATAAGACCAAAGTCTTCTCCATCATCGCAAGGAAGCTCTATTACACCTCGAGATGTATGAATTAAAAAAAAAATAAAAGAAAATAAATACTTCTAATTCTATACCTAAATAGCACAACAAAATTTCACAAAATCACCAGCTTCAAACTACCAAAAACAAAGAAACCTACAATCAGAAACCAGGAAAGAAACCCAAAATTCAAAGTAGAGAAGCAAAGACACACAGCAAATCAAATTGCCCATAACTATGTTGCATGAAAACATAAAATTTTCCATACCCATATAACCAAAATTCCCAAACCCAAAAAAAGATTCAAAATTTGGGGGGGTACCAATTGAGGCCATGATCATGAAGGAGCAAGACCCGGGTCAGTTCTCGGGTCGCATTGAAATCAGTCCAATCAATTCGGGGTCGACAATCACGAGTGTAGAAGACAAAGGGTTTGAAAGAAGGGTAGAGCGATGCCAAGAGAGAGAAATCTGGTGGGCTGTCGGAGTATCGGTTTTTCGGGTGGATTGTTGGTCTCTCTCCTCTTCTTTTTCTCTTCTTGCTCGGCATTTTTAGAACTCAAAAAACCCTCTGCATCATACGGAGACTCCGCCAGAGCAGCACTCTTTTTGTTTTTGCTAGGCCTAGTAATGTCCCAAATATGCTGTGATTTTGGTTTTTGGACCCGATTGATTGGCCCAATAAAGATCAGTCACCTCTACCGGGCCCACGTAGCCACCACATCGATGCCCAAAAAATAAGGTGGCTGCCTCAATCGGGCCGTAGGCAACCGACACGGTGAAATGATGCCAGAATAAAATCGACGGTTGGTTTTGTAGTATAGGATGTTAAGAGTGCGTTTAATTATGAAAAATATTTTCTTATTTTTTATTTTTATTTTTTTATATTTTTATTTCTGAAAAAATGATTAAAAAGTTTAAAAGATATATTCAAAAGATATATATTTTCATATTTTTAATTTTCTTTAATAAAGTTAAGAAATTTTAAAAAATATAGATTTTATTTATAATAAAAAATAGTAAAAAATAACCTCAAACTGTTTTTTATTTATAATAACCTCAAAAGATATATCAAAAGATATATATTTTCATATTTTTAATTTTCTTTACTAAAGTTAAGAAAATTTAAAAAATACAGATTTTATTTATAATAAAAAATAGTAAAAAATAACCTCAAACTGTTTTTTATTTCTCTTCATAAATTGAAAAATTATATTTTTTTAATTTTTATTTTTTAAAAAATTAAAAAATGAAGTATTTGAATATAATTTTATTTTGTTAGAAAATGTTTTTTAGAAAATATCTTTAATTTTTATAATTGAACACATCTTAAATTTTTTATTTTTTAAACAGTTCTCAAATTTAAAATTTAAAAATAAAAAATATTACGTTAAAAGAATCATTTTGATAGAATTTTGTCACGTTTAAATTGAATTAATTAAAATATAATTTTAAATAATGAAAAAAAAAATCATAAGAAAAAAACCATGAAAAATGTTGTAAGGTCGGCCGCGGTCAGAGTCCAGGTTCAGTTTTACTGGATGAGATGTTGATGCCTCCTAGAAGGAGCTGCGGTCGACATCTATTCGACACGATTTTGCACGGGTGATGCGGATGGTTCTTTGCTCTGATCACTAATTTTTGACTGTTTGCTCATTGTTTTTATGTGGGCATTTTTTATTTAATGGTTTTGATCATTTATGTTGTCATTCACTTAATACCAAATTAATTTCTAACTGTTGTATTATTTATGAATGTAATTTATTTACGGTTTATGTTAAATTCTTAAATTTTTTAATATAGAATTATAAAAATTATGAAAATATATACATATACGAATATTACTAAAATCTTAAAAAAGACACTTAAATAAGAATTCTTTACTAATCGAGTATCTCAGGATAAGATGAAGTGAAGGTTTCATTTATTAATATGTAATTAATGGTCAAATTCTAATAAAAATCCATGAATGTAGGTTTTTATTTATTTATTTATTAAGAAAAAGAAGCATTCCTTTTTGAATGAGAAGATTTTTTTTTTTTCTTTTGTGGGGTAGGGGGGAATTATATGGATGTTTCCAACACGTGATTTACACATTTGATCAATAATTTACACCCTTTACATATCACTCCAAGTGGAAGTGCCATGATTCCTCATCCTAGACGACCTTGGATTTGAGCAAACAAATGATTGAAACTAAGAATGAAACTAGTCATTTGTATTTATCACTGGGTTTACTATAATAGAAAAAGGAATTTGAAGAAATTAGAATTATTTTAACTAAATTCGGGAAAAATATAAAAATATTATGGAGTTTTTGAATCATTATCAAATAATGTGAAGATCGTTATATGTTGAAATTTTATTTTATTTTATTCTTTTATCAGATTTTCGTAATTTAGAATAATTTTCTTTGTTTATCTATTTTATAAATAGAAATTAATATTATTTGTTTTGCTCTCTCCAATTACAAATATAGCATTCGAAACATTTTATTTCGTAGTTTATTATCAAATAAAATATTTCTTTTGAGATTTCTTTTAATTTCTAGAAGGTTTTATTATTCATCCTTCTTTTCTTTGATTTGCATTATGTTAATCATAATAGGTAAAGGGGTTTTTTCTTTTAATTTTAAATTTAAATTCAAATTTTTTTTCCACTTTCTGTATTATTTCAAAATTTGAGATTAGAATTCCTGGTCGTTAGAAAGAGAATAGTTGGAATGGGGAACGTAGAGTGAGCCATGTCTTAGGAGTGCAGACAGGTTAGCCTCCAGGGCTCGCATAAGCTAATTCAATAAATTGACAGACATCAATGGGGCCTATCTTCAGAAGAGCTAGATAAATCGGACATGGTCATGGCCATTGCCATGGCCAGGAACCTTGTAGAGCAGTCAAGTCTGTTTTGACAACTTTTTCATCTCTCCACAAGCTAACCCTCTTGGAAGTCATTGACATGGGCATCCCTTAAAGACTCCAAATCTCTACCTTTGGACAATCAAAAAAGGGTGGCTTTGATGATTTCAAGACTTCAAATAAATATACAGGGAAGAGCCCTTGATCCCAAAACCATTATATCAAAAATGAAGAGAAAAATAGAATAACTATAAATATAAATAAAATAGAATAAAATATATATTAAATATGAATCCAAAAAATCAAGGGCCAAGTTCCTTCAATCATGGACAGAGAGGCCAATGGTGGGTCACGTAGGCCTGAAAGAATAAGCTCTATCCATTTGCACTGTTTGCTGACTCATTCACTCTTTGGATAAGCCCTTCAAACATATCCAAAGGAAAAGAAAAATCCAAATCAAATTAACCATGGTTAAATCTCCAGTACCGCCACTTCCTATTTTGCATGTTTTCCTATATATATACACTCGGACAAACACTTGACAAGAACTACATTCATTCTCTCTCTCTCTTTCTCTCTCTCTCTCTCTCTCTCTCTCTCATTTTCAATTTTGTCAAATCAATATAACATGGTAGCTTCGTCTTCTCCATTTATTGGATCTTCACTTCACTTGGTTGGTTCTAAAGTCTCTGGAGAAGCAAACTTTCCAACTTGTCTGAGATTTTCTAAGCCCGCTAGAGCTGTTTCCTCTGTTTACACCGCAGAAGAAAAACAGGGGACTCTGTTTAGTAATAACATGGATATGGCTTCACCTTCGACTTTGTACGAGGTTTTGGGGATACCCACGAGTGCCACGTGTAATGAGATAAAGGCAGCTTACCGGAAGCTGGCGAGGACGTGTCATCCAGACGTGGCAGCCACGGATTTGAAGGAGAAGTCTGCAAGTGAGTTCAGGAGGATTCATGCAGCTTATTCCACATTGTCCGATCCTAATAAAAGAGCTATATATGATGACGATCTTTTCAGAAAGAGAAGGCCAGCGGGCATTTCATATGCCGCGTCATCGTCATCATCATCGTTCACCCGTCGGAATTGGGAAACCGACCAATGTTGGTAGCAGAAATTCTGATGTGTTTATTTGGATTTACTCTGTTTCTTCAGAAAACAGGGGTTTAGAACAGGGAATGTTTGGAACTAAGAATTGCCTTCTTTGTTTTTTTCCACAAGGCTCTGATTGGCTCTTTTGTATTATAAAGATGTAAGTTGAAGTATCTGGATACGTTTTGTACCACTATTGCTTTTTTTTTTTTTTTTTTTTTTCTTTTTTCTTTTTTTTTTTTTAATCTCTTGGCTTGGTTACCACTCGGTCCAGAGGTTCATGAACCATAAATGGAAGAAAATCTCCTAACGCGATTATTTTTATGCTGTCAGGGATGAAGTGCAAAACTCTTCTCACTGCACCGAACCTAGAAAGTTATTTGGTGGCTCACTTTTTATTTAAATACTTATGATGTGAATATAAGTGAAATTAAAAATTTATATTCAAAATATAAAATATAAATATCAAAATGATAGAATTATAAATTTTAGAGAATAAATAATATTCGAAATATTAACGTCATGTTGGTTTAGTGATAGAAAACTAAATTCACTTAAAATTTTGAGTTTGAATATTGAAAAAGAAAAAATAGATTTGAATTGTACAATATTTAAACTGTATTATTAGGATAATCCGAATATCAATTGGTCAAAAAAAATTTTAAAATTAAAGTGCAAAATGATAGTTTCCCCATTTAGAATTTGGAATAACTATATAAGATTAACATTTAAATATATATTAACTCCAACTTAGGAAAGTGAAAAACAAATAAAAATAAAATTCCAAACATATCCCAAAATTAAAATTGAAGTCAATTGAAGAAGGCAAATTAAGAAAAAGACGTTTGCCGTAAGGCCCAAGTAGGGGTGTTTATTTGAGGGTATTTAGTTTTTTAGGTTTTTTGGTTCGATTTATTCAAATTTTGGATTTTAAAAAAATTTAATAAAAAATCAAATCGAGATCTAAATTAATTTATCCGAATTAAATTTTGGATTAAATGATTTTGATTTCATTTATCCAAATCAATTCTAAAGAATATGAAAATGATTAAAAAATTTGTTTAAATTTAAAATAATAATTCACATAAACTAATTTTAAAAGCTATTTCAAAATTTGTGATAAAAAATAGAAACTTTTTCCTCTGCCAGCTGTCCCCAATGGACCATTCATTCTGTCGTCACCTTGATAAAAATCTCCGCTCCCCTCTCTTCTGCAATTTCAATTCCTATCCTCACACAGCGCGCTCTCTCTCACTTTCTCATATCTTCTTCAATGGAAGCAACACTTTCTCTTTCTCTGTCTCCAAAACTCCAAACCGTCTCCCTCTCCTCTCTTTTCTTCTCTCTCTTCTCTCCGAGGACGGTTTCTCGGCTGCTCATACAATTTCAAGCCTTCGACGACGAATCTTGTCAATCGATGCGAGAAATTCAAGAAACGTGAATTCACGATTCAGTCCTCGTATTTAGTCGTTTAGACTTTCGGTGAATACCAATTTGGTTCTTGGGTGATTCTCAATTTTAGATTTTTGAGTAATTTTCTTGAAATTTTAGATTGAAATGCGAGAAGCGTGAATTCTCTCTCTCTTTTCTTGCCTCCGTTGTCGCATTCCCTGTTTTTTCCGCGTCGACTATAATGAGAAATGATCAGTTAATGGTCATGTGCAGAGGAAGGAAGCCTGCTGATGGAGATGAAGCAGGATTCTGTAAGTGTACATATAGCAGTGTAAGGGAAGAAAAATTACAAATCCAAGCCAAAATAAAAGAGCACAAAACCAAAAGTTAGGATAAAGAGAGAGTTCAAGTGTTTTTTTCTGTAAAAAGAAGAGATATATGAAGTAGAATTATGCTAATTATAAGCGGTGGTTTGAAAATAAATGTACGAAAATCTTATTATTTTGTTATGAATTTTGCATAACTGAGATTTTTCATGACACATTGTTGATTAATTCTGATTGTATTATCCACATTATGAATGTAATATAAGGTTTGCAAAACCTAAGGAAGTTAGTATATCGTGAATAACTCATATATTCGGTCAACAAGATAAGCTTATGGATAAAAAATATTGATGATTGTGAGCTCATTTTGGTAAACGGATACGTCTTGACATTAAAAGGAGTATTTTATGTACTTAAGTTTTTCAAGAAGTTAATTTTCATTTTAAAATTTGTACAATTTGGTTATTCTTTCCAATTCAGTAATAAAATGATATTATTTTATGGTTTAAATATTGTTAGTTATGGTCCATTATTAGAGGGATTGTATACTATTACTTTACAAGACAATACTTGTATGATTGTAACATATATATGGATTAAAAGATGTGTTATTAAGGAAAATTCTTCCATATTGTAGTACCAGAAATTAGAACACGTCTCTATAAAGAGAATTGAAAAGTTGGTAAATAATGAGGTACTTGATACTCTAGATTTTAACGACTTTGAGAATTGTATGGATTGTATTAAGAGAAAGCAAACTAACAAAACTCAAAAATGTATCAAGAAGAGCTCAGAATTACTTGATATCATACGTATGGACATTTGTACTCCAGGTACAGACTCATATGATCATAGTTATTTCATCTCATTTATAGATGATTATTCATAATATATTTATCCTTATATCTTTTACCATAGGGATGAGTCATTAGATGTTTGTAAAATATTTAAGATAGAAGTAAAGAAATAATGTGATAAGCAAATAAATTTCGTGATATTAGATAGAGGTCGAGAATACTATGAAAGGTATACAGAGGATGGACAAACATTAGATCCATTTGTAAAGTTCCTCAACAAAATGAGATTGTTGCTTAATACACCATACCTGGTTCACCTGATCAGAATGGGTAGCTGAAAGAAGGAACAAGACATTACTTGATATGTTTAGGAGCATGATAATTAGCTTTAACCTGTCTAAATTCTTATGTATTGAAACTCTCAAGGTGACAATATACATTCTAAACAGAGTTCCAACCAAGATTGCAGCCAAAATTCCTTTCAAGTTATTTAAGGGTTGGAAACTTAGTTTAACATATGTACAGATTTGAGTTTGTCCTATATAAATAAGGGTATACAATTCATGAGAAAAGAAATTGGATCCAAGAACCGTGAGTTGATATTTTATCAGTTATACTAATTTATAGAGAATGATTTAGTCAGTGGGAGAGATCACTTTCATAATTTAACTGTTGAAAGAGACCCATCAAGTATCCCATCGAGTTTAAGTGCCAAATTAGTTATCATCCAAAATGACCCTCAAATGCCTATAGACACAAATCAAGGTACAAATGACAACCAAGAAATTCCATAAACAACTGACCATGATCAAGTTGGTCAACCATCTCTTACGAAAAATGTTGAATCGATATTAAAGAGATTTACTCAAGAAAGAAAATCAACTATACCTGATGACTATATAATATACCTGCAAGACCTTGACTATAATGTTGGAGTCACGAAGTACTTAAAAACGTTTTCACAAGTCATGAGTTCTAAGAATTCGAAGTTATGACCGAATGCCATGAAAGATGAGATAGACTCTATAAGAAGCAATGGAGTTTGGCATTTTGTAGAATTGACAGATGAGGTAAAACCCATTAGATGTAAATGGGTTTTCAAAATTAAAATTGACTCATTAGGTAATATCGAAAAATACAATATCAGACTTATTGTTAAAGGGTTCACCCAAAGGGAATGAATTGATTACTCAGAAACATTTTCTCCAGTATATAAGAAAAATTCCATCCGTATCATTCTGACATTTGTTGCATATTTCGATCTAGAATTGTAGTAAATGGATGTGAAAATAGTTTTTTTTTTTTAAATGAAGAATTAGAGGAAAAGGTTTACATTTGTCAATCTAAAGAATTCTATTCTAGTGGTTGGTAGCACTTGATATGCAAACTCAAGAAA
Source organism: Dillenia turbinata (assembly GCA_037126225.1). NCBI lineage: Eukaryota > Viridiplantae > Streptophyta > Magnoliopsida > Dilleniales > Dilleniaceae > Dillenia > Dillenia turbinata. The sequence continues at coordinate 21,935,167 of JBAMMX010000024.1, forward strand.
TCCATATATGCTCTGAAACAAGCTTCTCATCAGTAGTATTTGAAATTACACAATGTAGTCACTTCATTTGGTTTTAAAGAGAACAATGTGGATCACTGCATATATCTCAAGATCAGTGGGAGTAGATTTTGTTTTCTTGTTTTTTATGGAGATGATATGTTATTTGCCACCAATGATAAATGGATACTGTATAAGATAAAACAGTTTCTCTTTAAAAACTTCGAGGTGAAAGATTTAGATAATACATTTTATGTCATATGCATAAAGATATATCAAAATAGATCCCACAAGGTACTGGGACTATCTCATACATCAACAAAATATTTAAGAAATATAGGATGAAGAATCATTCACAAAGTATAGTTTCGATTGTCAAAGGGAATAGATTCAATTTAGACCAATGCCCTAAAATAGATTTGGAAAGGGAATAGATGACTAAAATCTCATATGCTTTCATTATTAGAAGTTTCATGCATGTACAGGTTTGTACAAGATCTGATATAACGCATGCTATGAGAATGTTAGATAGATATCAAATTAATCCAGATTGAAATATTAAAAAGTTGCAAAGAAGATGTTAAGATATCTACAAGGTACCAAAAAGTAGATACTTACATACGGAAGAATCGATAGTCTAGAAGTAGTCGAGTATTCGGATTCGAACTTTGTCGGCTGTTTTGATTCCTAGAAATCAATGCCGGTTTATATCTTCATGATGGTCAGTAGAGCTGTATCGTGGAGGAATGTTAAGCAGATATTAACTGCGACTTCCATTATAGAAACTGACTTCATGGCGTGTTTTAAGGCTATGTCATATACGGTGTGGTTCAAGAATTTCATATCTTGATTTGGAGTCTTAGATTTTGTAATAAACTATTATGTGCACTTTTGACAATTCAACTATTGTATTTTTTTTACTAAAAATAATGAAAGTGGTAGTTGAAATAAACAAATCGGCATAAAGTGCTTAACCATTAAAAAAAAAGTGTTGAAAAATAAAATTATAATACAATACATTAATACTGCTTGTATGTTTTGGCTGATCCCTTAATCAAAGGCATGCCACCAAGTAGGTTCAGGAATTATATTATAAATATGGGTTTATTATCTTATTTAAATGAAACTCAAAGTTAAATTTTTCAATAAAATTGTGTACACATTTTTGTTTTGAGATAAGTTTATTAAGTTTGGATCCCGAGTAAATATAGAGTTTATTCACAAAATAAATGTCATCATAAATTTAGAAAATAGAATGCATTGTGGTATTTGCTTTTAGAGGACTTATCATCGTAACTCGTGTACTCTTTTTTCATAAGAAATTGACTTGATTTTGACTTCAAGTCAGTTTATTGGGTCAAGTGGAAGAATGTTAGGAATTTTTATTCAAATTCCATGACATTAATAAGATTAATGCATTCAAAATTGAATTAATGAGGAAAAAATATAACTAAAAGAATTAAATGTGATAAAAAATATAAAAAATTTGAATTGGGTTGTAATCGACCGGATTTTGATAGCTCATTCAAATTTCTATATAATTAATCTTATTTTTCCATTTTGAATAATTAATTCCATTTTCATAATGTCCAACAATAATTTATGATGACAATTATAAGGTTTTAATTGCTCTTTGATGATTAATGACTTATATAAACCTCTCTTAGTGTATTGGGTTTTTAAATCTAAATTTCAGAACTTTACACATTTATTGATTGAAATTGAAGGTTTAGAAAGTTTGTGCACATTTCAAGGATCATTTTGACGATTTTATAGTCGGATATTGCTGGATATTTGATCTACTATTTTCGGATTACTCTTACTTGTGTTGTTTGTTATTGCATATGGTGTGCAATATCATGTTACACTATGATTTCAAGATTGAGAAAAAATCGTTTCCGGTTATTCTTAATTTTAGTTTTTTCTGTGATTTCTCTAAAATTTTGTTCTTAAACAATTAAATGAAGATTCTTTGTTATTTTGAAATTGACTCAAAAGTTGTGAGAACTCGGAAACTGCTTCAACTCAAAGAAGATTCTATCACTACCAGAAAATATGATATCAGCGACAGAAATTAACGACGGATAGTTATCCGTGGCTAATTAATAACAAAATTACGACTAAACATCGATGAAAAATTCTGAGAAAAAATTCCGTCGGTAATCCGTCGCTGAAATAAAAAAAAAAAATTGGGACCTATTAGCGACGGAAAAATTTCGTTACTAATAGGTCCGAATTTTTGTTTTTATTGAATATAATTTTTGATTTTTATTAAATATAATTTCTATTTTTATTGAATATAATTTTGTATTTTTATTAAATATAATTTTATTTTTATTAAATATAAATTTTTATTTTTATTAAATATAATTTTGTATTTTTATTAAATATAATTTTTTGTTTACATTAAATATAATTTTGTATTTTTATTAAATATAATTTTGTATCTTTATTAAATATAATTTTGTATTTTTATTAAATATAATTTTATTTTTTTATTAAATATAATTTTGTGTTGTTATTAAATATAACTTTTATTTTTATTAAATATAATTTTATTTTTTTATTAAATATAATTTTGTATTTTTATTAAATATAATTTTATTTTTTTTATTAAATATAATTTTTTGTTTTTATTAAATATAATTTTGTATTATTATTAAATATAATTATGTGTTTTTATTAAATATAATTTTATTTTTGTTAAATATAATTTTATTTTTTTATTAAATATAATTTTGTATTTTTATTAAATATAATTTTTTGTTTTTATTAAATATAATTTTGTATTTTTATTGAATATAATTTTGTGTTTTTATTGAATATAATTTTTATTTTTATTAAATATAATTTTATTTTTTTATTAAATATAATTTTGTATTTTTATTAAATATAATTTTTATTTTTATTAAATATAATTTTGTATTTTTATTAGATATAATTTTTTGTTTTTTAAATATAATTTTATATTTTTATTAAATAAGGATATTGTATTTTTAATATTGAGAGTTACAAATAAAGTATTGAAATAGAAAATAAATAAACCAATAACACAAATGTAATGGTAACATGGTGGTTAAGACTCTTAAGTTCTATCTCTCACACCCGAATTCGAACCTAGGTAAGAGCATATTTTCAGAACATTTCATCACATTTACGTGCAGGCGGGCGAGTCGGGTTCCGGATGGTGATGGAAGTGGGTCGGGCAGGCGGGTGGGTCGGCGTCCAGTTTCCGGCATTTGGGTTTTGTCTTACTAACTTCACCGACAGATTAACGACGGAAATTTTTCGTCGGTAATTTGAAAATTCTAAAATAAAATTAGCGACAGATTTAGCGACGAAAAAATTCTGTCGCTAATCCATCGCTTCGTCGCTGATTTTATGCTAAAATTAGTGATGTGACTTTCAGCGACGAAAAAATTCATCACTGATTTTCCATCGCTGATACTTTTGGTGACGGAAATTTAGGTATCAACGATGGAAAAATCCGTCACTGATACCCGTTTTTCTAGTAGTGTATGTCTCGGGTGATGCAACTCAAGGAAACTGCTTCTATGCAGGAACAGGAACTTGGAAACTTACAACAAGAGCAGCCTACTTCGGTTTTTACCATTTCTGATAAATTTTCACATTTGGAAGAATCAGAAGTTGTGAGAACATCCCTACCTTCTAATGTTCCCTTCAATTCAAAGACTTTTGGCTCGATAAATTTTTAATTAGGCAAGGGTGAAGTTGAACTTGAAAGTATCATTGTAAATTTGAGCTGCCTAACTTGACTGTAGAAAATGATTTTTCTGTTTATGATGCACCTCCAGATGCGGGTAAAGATAACATGGCGAACTATGAACATAATGCCAGCATTGCTCGTCAGATCTATGGCAACATTTTACAAGAGTCTGTGGCTATACACTTTTTATGAGACAAAGCAATCTGCAATGCAGTCCATTGAAAATGGCAATGCTATAATTATAAAGAGTTCAGCTTCTAAGGCTTTGATTTGGGAAGCAACTAGCATCACTTCATTGAGGAAATCTACTACAGTAAATGGTGTAGAACTTTTGGTAAAGAGTTTTCATCATTCTGCTGGTTTGTCTATTCAACATTCTCATAATTTTCCCACAAAGACACACTCACATGCACATTTTCGTTTATTTAAATTATGTTTTTATCCTTTTGCTTTAACTTTATGTAAAATATAGTAATCAGTCCGGAGGTTGCCGGAGAACAAAGTCCTCTAGCTTGTCATAAAGAAGGATCTGTTCCTATAAGGCAAGAATCGGTAAATGGCAGAAATAAGCAAAGGGATAGTGAACAAAGAATGAAGCCTCAGGACAGGCATAGGACTTCTCTGGGAGTCCCAGGAGCGAAAATCTTCCTTCAGCATTCCTGAGTGCTTACAATCGTTTGCTGAAATCGGGGAGGTAATTATTCTTTGATATTAATCTTGCAGTAATGTTGTTTTTCACCTAATATCCATAATTTACTAAATAAAAAAATATGCCAAAGTTGTGATGCAAACGTACTGGGGGATCTTTTTTCTCTTAAATTATATTTTCTTTATTAGGAGCTCACAAGTCATGAAGTTTTATTGCCATGCTTTTTTGTGCTTTTAACCTTCTTAATTTTCTTGGGCTTCTTGTCTATTTATTCATGAATTTTCAGGCTAAATGATTGCATCGAATTACTTGAAGAATTAGAGAGAGTGAGCTTGTTGGACATGAATAGGGTATGGCCTTCATTTGCTTAGTTGTTATTATACGTACTATTTTAGTGGAGTCTATTCTGTTGGCCTAAATAGATGTTCCATTGTCTCGGGTTTATTATGCAAAATATGTTCCATTGGGCAGGTTTCCAAGGCATTTGAATCTTATGGAATAATGAGGTCCAACGTATGACTCTTATCAAGATATTTAGTGTTATCGTCATCATGCTTTGGACTTCTCAAAAAATAATGATGCTTTTCTTAGTTATCTTGTTCTCATATATGCTTTCACTCTGATCAGGTGTTACATGCAGTAGAAGGTGCAGCCAGACCAAGTTGTATTCAATGCTCTTATCCCTGCTTGTGGCCAGTTAGGAGCAGTTGATCGTGATTTTGATGTATTGGCAGAGATGAGGGCTGAGACTCAGTCTATAGACCCTGACCACATCACGGTTGGTGCTCTAATAAGGGCATGCTCAAATGCTTGTCAGTTGAGGGTTTGTCTATTGTTTTTGTCAAGTTCATGCATTTTGTTATTTATTAATTTCTTTCTAATTCTCTATTGTCATGTCTCCTGTCTCCTTATTGCTGGGGAGAATATGGCCATTAAGTATATAATTGAGTTTAGTTGTTAGACCATATATATATATATATATGTATGTATGTATGTATGTATGTATGTATGTATGTATGACATCAAGGGCACCCCTGAGGTGTACACAATAGCTTTTAATAGTTGCAGCCAGACTGGTGACTGGGAGTTTGTGTGCAATGTGTATGATGACATGACAAGAAAAAGAGATGCTCCTGATCAGGTATTATTGAATGTGAAATGCTTTGCTCCATGAAACAGAACGTATATTTATGCACCTTAACCATCATTTCTAGATGATTTTTTTCCCCTACAGGAAGAGACCACCAAAGTCATGAAGATTGCTTGGTTATTTTTCTGAACTTTTAATTTGGTTGCAGTTTCAGCTTATTTTTGTGAATATAGATAACAACAACTGATAGTTCAAAGCATTCAACTGTCAATCTATCATTAAGGATTGTCTGAAACATGTCATTGTGTCTTAATTACATTTATCCTTGAAGATATAGCCTCTTAAATAGAAAATAAGTAGGAATGACTTAAGCATTAAATACAAATAATTCAAATGTCAATATATCTTATGTTCACTTTTCGAACACTCCTTGGTATCTTGATATCTTTAATTCTTAAGTGTTCTTTTGAAGTAACAGAGTTATTCAAGTTTCTGTTTTTTCTTGCAGATGTTTCTTAGTACTCTAAAAGATGTTGTGGGGATTCTGGAAAACTTGATTCTGCCTGTGAAGTCCTGCAAAAAGCCAGGAATCAATGAATACAAGTTGGGATCATGACTTAAATAGCTCCTTAAATTGTGAATGTAGGAAGGTATGTTCCATCTAGACACTTCTATAATATAATATCTTCTCATCAGCTCATCGATAGGATAGTCAGTAAGCTGTCTTGAGATCACGTTTTTGACGAGTATGAAGCTCACCATTAACCATCTATCAGATGTCCTGTCGAAATATCCAGATATGGCGGTCGATGTCAATGTCGTACTGCTCCTTTTTAGATTACCAGTTTTATTCCTAGTCCATTTTATATGGAAGCAGGGGCTAGGTTGACACCGAGGTCTTTGTAGGTTGATGGCTGATGGGATAGATTAGCGTTATGGGGGTTTTTTTTTTGGGAAAATAATTTTGTTAAAAGAAAAGGAGACAAACAAAAACTGTGGAAGAGTTCCAAGGAGGTGGCACTCCTAGCCAACCAAAACACGACCATGGGGAGTATCTTCACAAATCTTGGTGCAAAAGAGAGAAATTTTTCCACATGGATTGGGTCCACTTGCCATGATGAAACAAGTGAACCATGGAATAAATTGACTCAATCAAGAAACCCTAGAAGGATTGAATCACAGGTTCAGTTACAAGGTGGTAGATCTAAAATTGAGATAAGACTCAAACTACAGAGTTGTTGGTACGTAGAAACATTCTTCCTTTTTCTTGGTTATGATTGGCTTAAATACTATGTCAGGTTGTGGTCCAATCCGACATATATAATTGTTGTGACCTTAATTATGTTTGGGAGAGCTGAAACTCCTTCCAAAGTGATGGTTATCAATATTTTCAGGAAGCTGCTTCTGTTGTTGTGAGTCGAAATTTTCAAAACAAGCTCCACGTGATATTGTATTGTGAGGTACAAAACCTGATTCAGTCACGGGATGGGGATGGGAAGCCTGAGAAAATTTATAAATCTGTTTGTTGGAAAATCTAGAAGGTCACAATTACATTAGTTGTAGCTTAGCATTCAGTGAAGACCTGAAAACTCAAGTCCCAAACAATGGAGATTGTCCCAGACAGATTTAATGTCATTCATTTCTTCTAAGGGGATCGATCCAGGAAGCCCTCTACGTCACTGTTTGTTGGCTTTCTGCCCTGCAGGGACCATTCCATTTTTGCAAGTACATTGAATCTCCAAAATATTTATTTCTTTATTTTAAATAAATACACATATGTATTATCTTTCCCCCAAAAAAAAAGGAGACAAGATCGATCTGTATGATTACTTTGCATGATTATAAAAAACTCTTCTTATTATAAAATAGTAATCTCTTTTAAGATAAATCTGTATTATGATTATTATTATTATTATTATTATTATTTGAAAAAGGCGAATAAAAAATAACTAAGAGTCCTTTGACTTCCAATTTGTGTCCGTATGTGAGAGAGAGAGACAGACATTTTGATTAAAATATGTGTAAATATAATATATGAGTGGATTATATTTTAAATATTTTAATTCATACCTATTTTATCTTTTTAATGTAAGAAAAATATTTTATTCTAAATACAGAGGATTTTACGATTAGAATTTAAAATATTATTATATTAATAATTTTTTTAAAACAGAAATATCATACTTAATTTTAATAATTGAGCTAACCTCAAATCTGCTGCCTTTTTCAAAACAACTACTTCTATTGTTTTTTGATTAATTTCATATATTTCGCATTTGATATCAATAGACACTATACCCCAATTTGAAAATTTTAAATTGTCTTAATATGTTTTTGTATATACTTTATTTTATTTATAATACATTTTAATTAAAATTTATAAGTAAAAATAAAATTTTCATAAAATTCAAAATTATTATATTTTTATTAAAAATTTCTCATAATTTCAAACGAGTCTAACTTTAACTTTCACATATGGGTTCGAAGGAGTAATAAGTTCGATAATTCACCAAAAATAATAAAATGAATGCATATTTTATGTTCGACAAGAAATTATTTAACGGTAAAGATCTCTTGATACTTCACGCGTATGAGATATGGAACTTAGTATAAAGTTAGAAATTTATTTTATATAGTAAAGGATAATATGTATTTAAAATTTTAATTTTAGAAAGTTTTAATTTCTAACAAATTAAAAAATATTTAAGATTATAAGTTTTGAAACTGGGAGGGGGTAGCAGATTCGTGTCTGAACCGAATGGCCAGCTATGGACCCAAAATGTTGCCTTTTGAAGTCTGCTTTCGAGGATGGACTCCTGCAACGCCCACAAGAGAGATTGTGCATGGCATGACAAGAGAGCATATGCCGGCCTATTTTATCTTGCTTGGACCTGGAGGGGAGCGGCTTTGCATGTTCAAGGGCCTTGTTCAAATTTTAAGGAGTCCATGAAATAAAATAATCCATTTTTGTATTGGGGCTGAAACCCCCAACCCCCCCCCCCCCAAACAAAAAAAAATGGGAAGAGGAAAAAATTTCGCAATCATTTTTTTTCTTGATCAACTAGTATTTAAGTTATTTAATTAATTCTATTTGAACACTGTAGGACCGAATTTAGAAACCGACTCTTCTATCATCTGTTTTTCGATTTTTCAAGACGTAAAAATTGAGATTTTGGTTAAAAGAATTTGACGTTGTGTCACTAAATCTTGGTTCCACTACTATTATGATTTACATGGTTATATATATATATATATAATCTCACATTGTGGCCCTTTTTCTCTTGAAAAGAATAAAATTGAAGCCAAAAGCTCTTTGAAGGGACAAAATTTTCTCATATGGGTCCTTTTATGTTGGAGCTCAACTTTATTTGCTGTTGGGATTTTTCTTTGTTAAATTGTATATCACAAATATTGGAAACTAAGATTTACAATCCTGATAGGGGAGTCACGGATTTGATGATATAAATCTTTTCCTTCCTTTTTTTTTTTTTTTTCTTTCATCTTATTGGAAAATTATAACTCTCAATAGTTAAATACTTGTATTAACATAAACGTGTAATAGAGATTAAATCTTATATCCCTATTTCTCCATTCTTTCTAACTGGGTATTAATATTCACGGAACTGAAGACGATTGAAAAAGAAGAAAAACAAATTTTAACTATTAAAAATTTTAAATAATTAGAATTTGAACCTAACCCACAGGTGATCATTAATCTTCAGAGTTCCTTGTCTCCAAAATATGACTTTGTATGGACAATGTCACATGAGTCGAGTGATAGGGCATTAGACTTGCTAAACTCTTTGAATTAAAATCTCGAAATTAAATATTAAAAATAGAAAAGTAAGTATCGAGAGAGTTAACTTCTAAATTGAATCCGATAATTACCCGTGGATATCAAATATACAAAGGACCAAAAGGATACGACTTTTTATGGCAAAAGTATCCCACCCCAATGTACATGGGAGAATCCAATGGGCTTCTATTCAAGCCGAGGGAAATTTTCAAATGAGGTGAAGATCTCAGTGAGACTACCGTGACAAGCAATAATCACAACAGAAATCAGACATGGCAAAAGGGAACTCGGATTGCATTATATATTGTCCCTTTTGCCTTGAACGATATAGAAGACAAGTTGTGTCAATTTTCAAAGTACCCTAAAGGGTACTTTATTGTATTGTACATATGGTTCAGTTCCATCATATGCATTCCACAAAGTTCTTTGTTTTTCAACTTTTTCAAAGTTCGAATCTTCTCTGCACCTTCCATGAATTGGTGTAGAGTGCTAAAGTTTTAAAAAAAAAGGTACAAAATCTATGCACCTTTACTTTTGTGGGTCATTGATCATTGATTATAGCTTTAATTTTTTCTTAATATTTCTCTCAAAAGTAATTCCTTGACAAGCATAAAATCACGAGTCTTGTGAATAAATCCTTCCTGATATCACATATTGAATATTTATTTTTTTTATAACAATCAGTATCCAAAGTCATACTCTAACTAATCCGATTTTAAATTTCTAAAGTTCAATTTTGGAACAGATCTTTCAAATTAGTTTTTTTCATTTTTAATTTCTAAATTGGAGACTTATTTAAAAAATTTAATACTTTTACTTACTAGATCGACTGTGTAATATTGAATATTTATATCAATGAGGTGGTCCATTAGATTATTAGTATAAACTTGTAAAAAGATAATACCACTTAAAAATTTTGATTATCTCAATTATAATTATAGTAAATTTTTTGAGCAATAGTTATGACTCGAATTGAATATTATAGAGTAGATGGTGTTATTTTTTTGTATATTAAGAATCGTTGCTAAGTAGGAGTATGAGATTTGCTACGCAGCAAATAGTGCAGAGAGAGAGAGAGAGAGAGAATTGTTGTTCCCTTTTTGAGTTTATAGCTACGAGGCATTGATATGGCGTCTTGGCATTATTATGCTTTTTTTGATTTTGAATCTTTTTCTGGAAATTGTGCTATTCACCTTTGGCCTTATGTGATTGTGGTCGGAATCTTTAGATTCATGCCATTCTTGATGGAAAACCAAGAATAATAGTAGTAGTACCTCATCTCATTTGGGTCATCAATGTCTAGTTATATCGCCAGCCCCATTTGGTTTATGGAGGTAGGAAAGGGATGGATGATTTAGAAACGAACCCAATAGTATTTTATTGTTTTTGGTATCTGTGACAGATGTTTAAAAATTATATTTCGATTAATTTGATTCGAATGTTTATAAGGTCCTATTTAGGAGACGGATCTTTCAATGTAGTCTCTTTTATTCTCAAATTTTGAATCTGAGATTTGATTAACGAATCTGTGATCTCACCATTGATATCCAATAGTATTTTATATCAAATTACAAAAAGTATTTTTATTTTGTTGTTCAAGAAACATCGACAAGTAAACTTTTGTTAAAAGTCTCTCACTTATGATTGTTTCCCTATGAATAATGAAATGTGAATTAAATGAATTAAGTATTAAATGATACAAATCTTATGTACGAGCTCATATTAAGATTAATTTTTAAGTAAATTAGTTAAAACACATTGATAATTTAATTAAAAATAATTAAAAATATAGTGATGCATGAATTATCATACAAATTTGATTTATTACTTTTTAATTTATTTAGTTTATATAATATTACTCTTTTGTGGGGGTGGAAGGGATTATGGTGATTTAGCTTCTCCTATTTCTTTTCCTCCTTTTTGAAAAAAGAAAATTCATATGCTATATTATGGTACTTAACCTTCCCTCACATCTCATCGATTCGATTCAAACAAGGTATAAGAAGAACTGCCGTAGTGATCAAATCTCTCTCTCTCTATCTATCTGTTTCTTAGTATTTTGATGTAGTTGTGTCTATTACTAATCGATATTTGAATTACTTAATTAATTCGATTTAAGTACTATAAAATTCATTTTAGAGTTGATCAACTGCCCCCCCCCCCCCCCCCCCCCGTTCAGCAGTCTTATTGATTGAGAAAAGAAAGATCGTGTGTCTTGGCTGACAGAGGTGATAAATCGTTGTAGTCTACGGCCAAGCTTTTTCCTTTTATAGGATGCCGGTCCTCTGAAAAGCTTAAACAAACATCCTGTGTTTTGTTATGGGGGGTTAATTTTTTTTTTTTAAAAAAAAGGGGGGGGGAAAAAAAAAAGAGGGAAGGGGGGGGGGGAAAAAAAATTTTTTTTTTTTTATAAAAGAGGGTTGTTTTTTTTTTTTTTTTTTTTTTTTTGGGGGGGGGGAACAAAAAAAAAAAAAAAAATAAAAAAAAAGACAATAAAAAAAAAAAAAAAAAAAAATTAAAAAGGCGGGGGATTTAGTCGCAAGATATCAAATTTTTTTAACTAAGATTTCAAATTTAAATCTTGAGAATAGAAAAACAGATACCGAAAGAAAGTCCCATAATTGCTTCAATTGCATTAATAAGTTTTTTAGATACCGATAATCAAATAAAAAATAAATAATCCCAGATATTTTGATTCCTTCTAGATTCAAACCGGGGGATATTTTTCCCGGTCCTGGTCATTAGTATTTGTTGCATTCTTTATCTGGTGCTTACTTCCTGTATTTATAGTTATATTTTAATAATTTGGTTTGAGTATCTGTGTCAGCTTTATTTAAGATAAAATTTTATTAACATAATCTTTTTTATTTTTAAATTTTAAATTTAAGATTTAATTAAAAGATATAATATCTCATCCTATTAGATCGATTATTCATTGATATTTGTTACATTCTTTTTTTAGTAATTTAATGATTTTTACATGCTTAATGACAGTGATGAGTCCCAGAGGGCAAGAGCGTAGCCAAAAAAAAAAAAAAAAAAAAACGACATGAATGATAATTAATTCCATGCTCTTATGTCGTATAAACTAATTATTGCCCGAAGCTAATGCGCAGGTGCCTATGGGTGACTATGAAATGAGAAAAGTATTTATTAGATTTATAATTAATTTAATATTTAAAAAATAAATTATTATCCAACTAATAAAAAATATAAAGTACATCAATGACAAGAAAAAAAAAGGTTTAACCATTAGAATTCTTAAAAAAAAAATCAATAAATGAGGTAAAAAATGATAATAAGTGAAGTAAAAAGATAATATAAATAAAAGGATAACCATCCTTAGGACTCCAAAAAACAAAGAAAACCTACGTTAAAAAAAAAGAGAAAAAAATGTACAACTCAAGAGGAAAAAAGGGTAAAAAAAAAAAATCAGGACTAGAATGAGGGAAAAGAAAATGAAAAAATTGTGATTTAAAAATAAATAGAGTATCATCTACGGAGCTAAAAACTTAAAAAAAAAACTATATTAAAAAAGATGAAAAATTAAAGTGAAAAAAATTGAGTAAAAAAAGATCTGAATGGACAAGTGAAGCAAAAAAAAGAAAAAAAAAACTTATGTCTAAAAAAAAGATAAATGACCTAAGGAAAAAAAATTAGGTAAAAAAAGAGTAATGCCCTAAATGAAAAAATTTAAAACTATGATTTAAAATGAATGAAAAATTTATGTTCCAAAAAAACTAACGACTTAAGAGGGGGAAAAAAAAAGCTACGTCAAAACAAAAAAGAGTAAGGACCTAAATAAAAAAAAAAAATACGATTTAAAAATAAAAAGACCACCATCCATGGGACCAAAAAACAAAAGAGAATAAACCTATATAAAAAAAGATGAAAAACTTAAGTGAAAAACAGGTTTAAAAAAAAAAAAGGAAAGGACCTGAATGGAAAAAAAAAAAAAAGGTGTGATCTCATAAAGCAAGGACCTAAGCGAAAAAAATGATAAAAAAAGCGCAAGGATTTGAACAAATAAAAAAAAGAAACTTTAGTTTAAAAAAAAAAATGAAAGATCTAAGTAAAAAAAAATGGGGTTAAAATGAAAAAATGTAAGCATTTGAATGAAAAAAATATAGGGTCCCAAAAAACAATTTGAATGAAAAAAAAAAAAAAAACAATGTCTGGTCCCATAAAGACGAAAGACCCAAGTGGAAAAAAAAAGGTCAAAAAAAGTACAAGAATTTAAATGAAACAAAAAAAATGTGCTCTCAAAAAGATAAATGATCCAAACCGGAAAAAAAAAATTTTGATCAAAGAAATGCAAGGATTTGAACGAAACGAAAAAATGAAGTGTGGTTCCAAAAAATGAAGGACCTAAGGGGAAAAATGAAAACAAAAAAGTGTAAAAACTTAAATGATAAAAAAAAAAGACGTGAAAGGGGAAAAAAAAGAAGTTGACCGGTCCAAAAAAAGCGCAAGCATTTGAACGAAACAAAAAAAGTGTGGTCCCAAAAAAAAAAGAAAGACCAAAGGGAAAAAAAGGGGTTAAAACGAAAAAGTGAAAGAATTTGAATGAAAAAAAAACTATACAAAAAAGACGCAAATGAGGGGGAAAAAAAAAAACCTAAACAAAAAAAAGTTGTACGGGAAAAAAAAAAAGAAGGACATGAATGAAACAAAATAAAAAAGAAGCTGTGGTCCAACAATACTCGGACGACCACCTAGGGACGTCCAAATTTTTGGGTGAATAGGAAGCGTGTTCGACATAATGGAGATGTATTCTCTCTTCACCAAATTTATTAAAAGTGAACAATGAATTGTTCTTCATCCATACAATTCTCTCTCTGTCTCTCATGTGTAGGACTAGTAATCGAGCTTCTTGAGCCGGGTTTTACAAAGTTCATACTCGGTCCGTAAAAAATTTTATGAGTCTGAGTCTGAGCCTGACTTGAGAAATATCAAAAAATCAAGACTCGAGCTTGATCTAAAAAATTAAAAGGGTTTCGAGTCCATTTCATACCAAACTCGAGCTCGAACCTCAAACGTAAAAAACCTAGAGAGAGAGAGAGAGAGGTGAATCAGAGGAAACTTGGCACTTTCAACTTCTACCATCCTTTTTCGGCATTAGTAAAGCCATCATTGACACCACAACAATAGTTGTCATCAACCGAAGTGTCTTTTTTGATCTTTTGGCTATTCAATTTCATTTTCATTTTAAGAAGTGAAAGATGACCGTCTTACAAGGAGTGCGGAGGAGCCGAGACATCATTGAAGTTCAATTATCGTTGACGAATCAGAATCCAAATCAAAGTTCAACGATTGCTGATGATACTGAGAGAAGAAGGATACTTTAAACTAATAGAAATAGAAACAACCACTAAGGGGAGAGAGGGAGAGAGAGATCATTTCTTAGACCATTTAGACCCCATTTCCAAAAGAGAGAGAGGGTGCATCGGAAATGGGGTCTAAATGGTCCAGAAAAGGAGCTCTCGCCCTCTCTGCTGATCTCTAAAATATAAATTTAGATCCCATTCATTAATTCAAAGGATATTTAGACTCAGCTGAGACCATTATAAATCGAGTCCATTGGTATTCAGACTCAATCCGTAATTAAAATAGATTAAAATAATAGACCCAAACTCGATCTGGTCCTAAAATGAGAAAAACTCAACCTCTAAAATAGGCCGAATTCGGGTCTATCCAGCTTAATTGCTAGTCCTATTCACGTGTCTTATTGGCCCTAACGAAATTTAAAATCGTAAGACAAATCAATCCACTTGTTTCACCAACAAAAGAGCAGGACAAAAAATAAGTAAGAAGTAAATATTTTCTTTTTTGTTTACAAAAATTAAAAATATATATATATGAAATTTTGAATATTTGATCTTATAAAAAATATTTAAATAAAAGTTTTTAATTATTTGGCTGGCCATTCATTCTTTTCTTATTCAAGCAATTGCCAAGCCAAAATGCCATTAATATGAACCTTCGTATTGGGACACCGCCCATTTAATGCAGGTGTACTAAAAATTTCTTAGAATTTGAAAATAGCCTTGACCTTTATTTTTTATTTTTTATTTTTTTCTATTTTAAAATAAAAATATTAATAAATAATATTGATAGGACCAAATGAATTTTGGATCAAATGATACGAAATATAATGTTTTAATACTTATTTACAAAGTCAACTATTTTTGTAAAATATTAATTATAGAGCTTTGGAAAATATTTTTTTAGAATTAGAAATGTTTGGGGGGGGGGGAAACATAGAACAAATTTTATTTTATTTTCTAGAATTTTTTAGAAAACAAATTACAACCCTAATCACGTTATATTCTTCAAAGATCATCTATTTGAACCTTCTTTTAAGAGAAAAGGACTAACCATCGCCAAGCAGC
Source organism: Dillenia turbinata (assembly GCA_037126225.1). Lineage (NCBI taxonomy): Eukaryota > Viridiplantae > Streptophyta > Magnoliopsida > Dilleniales > Dilleniaceae > Dillenia > Dillenia turbinata. Next base: position 21,950,818 of record JBAMMX010000024.1, read on the forward strand.
ATACTTAATCTAAGATTTTTTTTTTTAAAAAAAATTATTGATATCTAATAATCATATTAAATCGGATTAAATTTGTTTTGAGTCAGGGTAAACCCTTAGAGGGTAAAACTCTCATAATACCTATTTTCTCTATATACACGTTTGAAATTGAGATTTTATGTAAGGAATATCAATGCCTAGTAATTGGACAAACTAAGTGATGGTAACTTAATCTAAGATGGAGATTAACTAAGGATGATGGGAATATCAATGATAAAGTTTTTATTTTATATCCTTCTATATATATATATTTATATTTTGAAATTAATCCTAGTTGTCAAATCTTAATAGTAATTGAGATTTTATCTAAGGAATATCAATGCCTTGTAATTGGACAAACTAAGTGATGGTAACTTAATCTAAGATGGAGATTAACTAAGGATGATGGGAATATCAATGATAAAGTTTTTATTTTATATCCTTCTATATATATATTTATATTTTGAAATTAATCCTAGTTGTCATTATTTCTTTTTCTTTATCTATAGCGGGTGAAAATCTTAATAGTTGTCTTTTATAACAGTTCAAGTAGTAGAGTTTCTCCACTTTTATTTTTTCTTCAATGTTATACAAGCATTTATTTATACTATTCCATAAAAAGGTGTTGTGTATTTTTCTTATTTGTTATTTTGATTTTTGGGATAATAAAAAATGAAATTATGGAGTTTTAAGTTTTTTATATAATTATATTATTTTTAAAATATTTAATTTGATATTTTACTCTTAAAAATATAATAAACAATTGAATTAGTAATTCAAAAGATTGAACCAATTGAATTATAATTTTAAAATATACATGTTGATGCATGGGTCGGATGGTCTAAGAGAATATTTGAGATAAACTTTCAAATAAAATTTGATAGTTAATCTTTTTTATTTTCGTCTTTACGTATCTTATCTTAAAATTTTAAATTACAAATCACTATCGTGGGGATCCATTTTGGGTAAAAGAATGATCCTCTTTAATTCATGCATTAAACACCAAGTACGAAGAAAAATTATATTTTTAAATCATATTAACCACGTTCTCATTTCAGATATAATAATTAAAAAAAAAGAAAGCCAAGGTATGATTGGTATTATCAATTAGCGGGAAAGGTATTTGAGACTCTTTAATTATGTACAGATTAAATTTATCAGGGGAATGGAAAAATCATGCTAGGAGACCTACCTTTGAAAATGGCCCGATAAGCAATGTTTTGAAACTCGGATCGGATCGGTCGATCGAATCGGTTCAATCGAAAATCGGACCAGCAGTCGGTCCGGATTTTTCCACAAAACCGGATTCTGAAAAAACGATCAAATCAGGTCAAAACCGGGGTTGAACCGACTCGATCCAACCTAAGTTTTTTAAAGTACAAAATAAAAGTGAAAAAATTATGTTTGTTCTTGTTCAAATCCGCGACTAGAATAGATATATCAACAACCTTTTTCATCATGTCACGTGTAAAAATTAAAATTATGTAAATGTAATATAATTTTATATTTATTTATTATTTCATGATAACGTCATCTGGATTTTTTATTCGGTTCAATCGGATTAACCCAATGAGTCATCGACCTTTTGACACGACCGATTCATATTTTAGTTCGGGTTTTAAAACACTGTTGATAAGATATCAATTTAAATTAATCAAAATAAAATTTTGGACGTTGAGTGATCTGATCAAGGCCAAATAAAAAAATAGATGATTGGGATTTCTCTCAGCGTTATTGAAATAAAATCAGATTTTGGATTATGATACCCCAGCCAAGTCACATTTGCTATAAATAGGCGCTAACAAGAAACGTAAGGTATTACCACAGAGAGAGCGGAAGAGAGAGAGACACACACGTAGAGACAGAGAGAGAGAGAGAGAGAGAGAGATGCGGGTCTCACTATTGCACCCCCAGCGCCTCCACAACCACCGTAACCTCCGCCGTCACCTCCACCAACAACACTACCCTGTTCGATGGGTATAGACAACTGCCACAGTTTTCGAACCCCACCTTAAGAAAACCTCAAAATTCCGACAAAAAAATTGAAAATTGAAACAATAACCCAGTACTGATTTAAACAAAACCAAATTGCAAGGAACCCCATTTTGCAGGAATCATCAAATTCGCATTCCATTACCCAAAAATAGATCCTCTGTTTTTCTCTCCGTTCTCTCTCTGCTTTTTGGTGATTGATAGCGCCCGTTTTCGGCTATGGGGGATTTAGTGAAGCAAATCCTCGCAAAGCCAATCCAATTAGCCGATCAAATCGTAAAAGCATCCGAACACGCAAGCTCATTCAAACAAGAATGCCAAGAACTCAAATCCAAAGCAGAGAAGCTACTGACTCTGCTACGACAAGCCGCGCGCGCGAGCAATGATCTGTACGAACGGCCAACGCGCCGAATCATGGATGACACGGAGCAAGTGCTTGAGAAAGTGCTGGCTCTGGTCATCAAATGCGGAGCCAACGGCATCATGAAACGCATGTTCACTATCATTCCCGTAGCAGCATTCCGAAAAATGTTGACCCAGCTCGAAAACTCCATCGGTGATGTGTCATGGCTGCTCAGAGTCTCTGCGCCAGCCGATGATCGCGATGATGGGTACCTCGGATTGCCCCCAATTGCAACCAATGAGCCAATCCTATGTCTCATTTGGGAACAGATTGCGATTCTGTATACTGGGTCTTTGGAGGAGCGATCTGATGCGGCTGCATCGCTTGTTTCGCTGGCTCGAGACAACGATCGATATGGGAAACTGATAATTGAAGAAGGTGGGATTGCTCCCCTGGTCAAATTGGCGAAAGAAGGGAAAATGGAGGGCCAGGAGAATGCTTCAAGAGCATTGGGGTTGCTGGGTAGGGATCCGGAAAGCGTGGAACAGATTGTGAATGGTGGGGTGTGCACAGTGTTTGCGAAAATCCTCAAAGAAGGTCCCATGAAGGTTCAGACAGTCGTGGCATGGGCATTGTCTGAGTTAGCGGCAAATCATCCAAAATGTCAGGATCATTTTGCTGAGAACAATGTAATTAGGCTGTTGGTGAGTCATTTGGCATTTGAGACTGTGCAAGAACACAGTAAGTATGCTATTGCTACTAAGCAAAAGATGACGATTCATTCAGTTTATATGGCTAGTAATACTAGGAGTCCAGAAGCTGATCGAAGTCAGATTCAAAGTCAGAATGTTGATGAGGATAACAGTGCCATTCCTCATCCTATGGGGAATCAAGCACCTAGCCCAATGCAGAGGCTAGTGTCTAGTACTATGGCTAATAGCATGGCTGTTAGAGCACAAGCCTCAGCATCCACATCGCAAAATCATGGGAAAAATCAAGTCAAGACTCCCCCTCCAAACCAGAAGCACAACCACCAAAATCACCATCATCATCACCACCACCACCACCATCATCATCAACAACATGTTTCTTTAGCTGGGACTAGCATAAAAGGTAGAGAATTTGAGGATCCTGCTACAAAAGCTCAGATGAAAGCAATGGCTGCTAGAGCACTATGGCATCTTTGCAAGGGGAATCTTGCAATTTGTCGTAGTATAACAGAGTCTAGAGCTCTTTTATGCTTTGCAATTTTAGTGGAAAAAGGTCAGGATGAAGTGAGGTACAATTCGGCTATGGCATTGATGGAGATCACAGCTGTCGCAGAGCAGCATGCAGAGCTAAGACGTTCGGCTTTCAAGCCTACCTCACCTGCGGCCAAGGCTGTTGTAGAGCAGCTTTTGAAGGTTATAGAAAGTGCAGATTCTGATTTGCTAATACCTTGTGTCATTGCTATTGGGAATTTGGCAAGGACTTTTCGAGCAACGGAGAATAGGATCATAGGACCTTTGGTTCGATTACTTGATGAAAAAGAAGCTGAGATTTCTAGGGAGGCAGTGATTTCACTCACACAGTTTGCCTGCACTGAGAACTTTCTTCATGTTAATCATTGCAAGGCGATAATCGTGGCTGGAGGAGCTAAGCATCTAATTCAGTTGGTTTATTTTGGGGAACAAATGCTTCAAATTCCTGCAGTGATCTTGTTGTGCTACATTGCAATGCATGTACCAGATAGCGAAGAACTTGCACAAGAAGAGGTGCTTATAGTGCTTGAGTGGGCTACAAAGCAAGCGCATTTGGTGCATGATCCAACCGTGGATATGCTGCTACCAGAGGCCAAGAGTAGGATGGAACTCTACCAGTCAAGAATTTCAAGATATTGATTGTAGCTACACTGACAAGAAGATCTGAGAACAAATTTTGGGTAATTGCGTTCTGTCATTGTCTTGTTTCATTTTAGTGCTATAAACTGTCATGGTAGTGTACATAAATCATGGTAGCTCTTTCATAACTGTAATTTTTGTTGCATTTGGTTTATAAATGACAATGCCAGCTTCTATTCCCCTGTGGTTTGGCACTTCGATCTAGTTCTTCCAGTTTTCCACTGATCCTCTAGAACTTGCTTCTAATGGGCAAATTTCAGCATTTCAATAGAAGGTGTGGAAACCCTATTTAAATACTTCCCGTTTTGAGAGCTCGCATGCTTTGTAGGATACTTTTTGTACCAGATGAATTTTTATCTCAATACCTCAGATTGAATTTGTTTTGTCATGTGGGTATTTGCTGGCTGGTGATGTTTTTCTTGCTTAGGAAATGGAAGAAATTAATGGAAGAAATTAGCACCATATGTTGTGTACAGGGTGTGAACTGGTTAGGGCCATCCACCCTTTTCTAGTAGGGGTCGTCCTCCAACAAACGAATTTGGTAATCAAATCTTAAGGGCCTAAAGGTTACCCTAAGAAGTCCTTTATTGTAGGAGGTATGTCCACAAACTCGAACGCCACGAATTCTGAAGTTGAAACACAGTTCTCTGCACATAGATCATAAATCTTCATAAAAGTTTACTAAAATTTGTACCTTAGTGGTATCAGATCATCCCCAAATCTCTGAATTCAAAAACAAGAGACCAAGGTATCTGGTTCTGAGTCTTCCTCTCTCCTTATATAAAGGGGAAGTCTATCCTGCTGCAGGAAATACAAATCCTCTATATCCTAGTCAATGTTTCTTTTATGTTTCCTCAATTTTATTAGTACGTTCGGCTGATACATTCTGAGTTGAACTTTTTTAAAAATCAAGAGGTTGGAAGCTGTGGTTTGAGGCGACAAATGAGACCTTGAGAGGAGGCAAAGGATTTGCATGAATTTTCAATAGCCATCCAACTATAAAGTTGAACATGTGTGCTTATTTTCCTCTGCTTTGTTGACAGATGAAAAAGTTGGGCACATCAAAGCTGGGCTTTCCCATCTTTAGGGCTCAAAAGTTATGATCACAAAGTCCAAAAGAACACAATTGGCAATTGATTGGATGACTTAATCTTAAGGCCATGGAATGCTGTGGAGTTAAAACTGTGTTTAGTCATGTGGGGATTTTACACTGCAAAAAGGGCACAATGTGTACCATATGTAGTAAAGCATGCACATGATGATCAAATCTAAAGCTACTTCTGGCTCTCTCATAGGACTTGCTTGAGCTGCTTCCTTCTCCCATTGGATTAGAATTGCTTGAGCTTTAGTTCTTGTCAAAGATGTCAAGGCAATCAAAGGAAAGGGAGGAAATAAAAAGAACGACTAGAGAGGAATTCCCCTCTTGCAGATTCTTCTTTTCCTATCCTATGGGCAGAGGTACACATGGGGGAGGACCTTCGAACAAGGGTAAGAACCCTGTACCGCTTAGTGAAATACTCCAGTGATAAATCTAAAAATGAGTAATTAAGGATAAGTTTAAAGACTCCAACCAGTTTAAATCCCAGAGACTGTTCACTAACCAATTTAATTATGTGATCATATTCATATAAGACTCCCTCATCGCAGTCCTTTGTGCTTCCTTTTCCTTATTCTGGATTAATGCAAAAGATTAAACACGATCCATCATTAATAAATTCATATGAATTTTAATATGGTCACACTATTGACAGGCTTCCTTTCAATGTATCTGGTCAGGCTTCAGCCTTGTAATAACGACAGGTCCAACCCAGGCCCAGCCCAGCCTAGATGTCGGGCCTTGCATATCAAGCCAATACTCGGGGTTAATGAGCTTTAATTTTATCTGCTGAGCCCATTATTTTTTGTATACACGTACATATATGTAAACATAAATATAAGTACTCGACCAATAATTCCGATACTAAACCCTTTTAATCAAAATCTTGAATTCAAGTTTTGAAAATAAAAAAATAAGTACCGAGAAAGTTAATCCCTTAATTGGGTCCCATGACTACTCGAACTAGATTAGTCGAGTTTTTTAATATCGTTAGTCAAATAAAAAAATAAATATAGGTACTCAGGTCAGGCGAGGACTAAAATCCTTAAACTCAAGCCCAATCCAATTTTGAACGGGTCTCAGTTTTTTTTTTTTTTTTGTATATAAAAGGATTTAAATTCAATATAGAGAGAACGAAGATGATATCAATTAAGCTATATTTCATTGGATTGGCGATGGTCTCATATGGTTCCACGCCCGGCACAAAGAACCTTATCTATACTTTTAGAGTCGAGCTGGGCCGCCTTCGGGCTTTCGCACTCTTGCCCACCCCTTCCTTGACCTCGACCAGGTGCACTAGGGTTGAACTTTTGTCCGCAATTATTCTAATTGTTTTCCGATTGTAAATTATGTAGACTTCTGAGCTGGACCATGTCTCAGACTTGGGAAAGAATTTTAATTTGTATACTTTTAATAGCATTTTAGAAAAAAATATCAATTAAAAATATTATTAAAAATCTCATAAATATCACTAAAATGCTTTTATAATATTATTTATTTTTATAAAACTATAACGTCTGTCCGCCGTTATTATCCGCTCCATGTCATACTCTGTCTCAATAAAATAATTTCTGATTTTGCATGGGGTCAATATATTATGTTTATAGTGTGTTATTTACTTGTGTATCTTTGTTGTTTGTCGTTTGCAATTTCATCAAGAATATAAAGTAATAGTTTCCTGTGTTTTTAAAATTGGACTGAAAAGGCCGGTTTGACTGATTCGATCGTGAACCGTTTTATAATTTGATTTAGTTTTTACTATTAAGTCAAATAAAGTTAAACTCATTCAAAACCGTTTAAAACCAATAAAAACTGATAAAATCGATCTGTCTGATCGGTTCAATCAATATAATATACAAATTATATATATGACATCATATTGATGTCATTTAGGTTCTAAAATGGTCTAATCAATTCGATCAATGAACCAATGAATCAGTAGATTGGTTAAAATATTTACTGATTCAATTTTAAAAACGTTGATAATTTTGAGTAAATTCAATGTCTTCACACATCTCTACCGATGCCTATTGGACCACAACACCGTTAGCTCATTTCATTAAATGAAAAAGTAATTGGGTATGTGATAGATTCTTTTTCCCCCACCTCTCTGATTCTGGAAAATTAGGTTTTTAGAAGTGATCTTCTTCTATTCCAATCCAAGCTTTTTCTTTAGCATACCGCGTACATATCGTGTACAATTGGATTGAAGGGCAGTGTAGTAGGGCATCAAGATATTCTAGTGTAAAAGGGATAAGGGGAAAAAACAGAAGACATCTTGGCAATTGCCCTACTTTTTTAGGGTTTGTGGTGGGAAGAACCCCATAAATCGTTTGATCACAAAAACAATTCTAAGAACCCAACAACGGTGCTCAATAATTGTACCAAAATTCAACGATCATAAAGATTTGGATTCCTTATTCTATTATTCTAAATTTGTCTTATGCGGAGAGAGTTATCTCTAACTAGAGCCTTCACAAATAATCGAATCAAATTAATCAGAATATAATCTTAGATATCGATAGTTTCGTACTTAAAAAAAAATCTGAGATGCTTTTGCAATCTTTTTGAGTATATCTATAGGGAGGAGTTAAGATTTTATAATTTTATTTTAATAAAAACGTATTTCTATAAAAATTACTCAAAATTGTTAAAGGAATCGGACAATGTGCCATTCAAAACCATAATAAAACATTTGGAGGGCATGCATGTGCATGCATATGATTGAATGTACATAAAACTAAGTGAGAGAAAATCAATAAACAAGGCGAAGGATTGGAGCTGGAGTTTCAAAGCAACTTGCTACGATCGATGCTGGGGAAGAAGAAGAAGAAGAAGCAGCAGCATAGTCTTTGGTACAAGATGGGTTGGAAGGACAAGACCTTGAAGAAGACAACATTGATAAGTCCCATCTCCCACATCCTTTGACTGTCACTTGACCATCTGGCCAGTCTGTCATGCTGTATCATTTGTCCTCTCTCTTTGTTAGACTCTTTTTTTTTTTTTTTTTTTTTTAATGGGGCCAAACTATTTTGTAAATAAATGGATCAATGCTTTGGAATTATAATACCAATTTATAAAATCTTAGGTATTTGATCATGATGATTCTTGATTGATCATAGAATAATGTAATACTATATAATATTTTTCATAAATAATTGGTATGCTGAATCATAAATTTAGTATATGAATTGTATAGCCGAAATAATTTGTATATTTATTTGTTATAAATTTTAGAAATAGTCGTAAATTTCAGAAAAAAAGATGAATCTGAATCATTGATTGAATCTGTACATGATGCAATTATGTCCACAAAGCATAAAAAGTTTTTAATTTTAATTGTAGAACATAATTAGAGATAACCTTTTAAAATTTCAAAACTTATAAGATAAATACGATCAATTTTGTGTATAAAATTGCAAATTAGAGAGGTGATGCACGAGAGTAAAATTACAATCAATATAAATAAAATTCTTACTGTAATTATAAAAAGCATGTGGTTCATGTAAAAATTATAAATAAAAAGTAAAATAATTTATAAAAAATAAATTTTTTACATTATACTTATATATTTTATTAAAAATTTATATTACTTTTATCTAATTTTATATTTAATTATTCAAAATTTATATACATAGTCGTAGGTAGTGTCTACATTAGTGTCATAAAAATATATTTATCACGTTAATCATATGATTTTTGATTCACTCTCTCAAAAACAATAATAATTTGATCTTTAATTCAAAATTTTTAGTTTAATTTTCTTATTTTAGTTTTAATAAAATATTTTATGTTTTCTGTTAACTTATCATAACTCTTTATCTTTTATTTAGATTTAACTTATCGTAATTTTTTTTTTTTATGACAAGAAAAATAAAGACCCCAAAGATTAAACCATTCAATTTCCAACTACAAAACCCGAAAATCTCCGAATGTGATGGTCAATGTCTGGTCTCAAATTACAAGAACAATCCCTAGCCGTCAGATTATTCCCAAAAGGAAAATACCAACCGTCACTCGAGAAAAATTAGAAAAGGAAAAACCTTAAAAAAAAAAGGTCCAAGAATCACATTTTTTATGAAAAATTGCCAGCGTTGCACCCTCTCAAATTTTGGATATAAATAAACGTCTCCCCCTCCGCTCCACATCACCACGTCACATAGAGAGAGAGAGAGAGAGAGAGAGAGAGAGAGGGGCAAGAGAGAGAGAGATGGAGCGGGGAAATCGATCAACTGGGGTGGTGAAGTGGTTCAATGATCAAAAGGGTTTCGGATTCATCACCCCGGATGATGGCACCGAAGACCTGTTCGTGCATCAGACCTCCATCAGCTCTGATGGCTTCCGGAGTTTGGGAGAAGGCGAGAATGTTGAATTCCGCGTCGAGGTGGGCGAGGACGGGCGGAGCAAGGCTGTTGATGTCACCGGCCCAGATGGGGCGGCCGTGCTGGGAGGACGCCGTGACAGTTATGGAGGCGGCGGACGGGGCGGTGGTCGCGGTGGAGGTGGGTATGGCTTCTCTTCTGGTGGTGGTGGTGGTAGTGGTAGGGGTGGCGGCAGCAGTCGCGGCGGTGCGTACGGTGGATCTGGCGGCGGCGCTTGTTATACGTGCGGTGAGATGGGTCATATGGCCAGGGACTGCCACCAGAGCAGCAGCGGTGGTGGTGGTGGTGGTGGTGGTGGGAGGTTTGACCGCGGAAGCGGTGGCGGTGGCGGTGGCGGTGGCGGAGGCGGAGGCGGAGGCAGTGTTGGGTGTTTTAACTGCGGTGAGAACGGCCACTTCGCCAGGGAGTGCCCAAATAGGAACCGTTAGAGTGAAGCTAAGCTTTGGTCATCCTCTCTTTTCTCTCTCACGGCTTCAAGTTTCGGTAGTAGTAGTTTTGGATCAATATGGAAGTCTTTTGTTATGGTTTTGCTTTCAAATCTGGGTCTTATGATGTAGGTCGGCTTATGTTTTCAACTGGGTCTTTGTGGGGGGTGGGGGGTTTACCAGGGTTTATCTCTGTGGTGTCTTCGTTTAATTAAGGTAATTGTCAAATGGGGGAAATTGGGAATGGGGCAAAGGCAAAGTTTGTATCTTGGATAGGAGCAAAAGTCTAAACAAGCCTTTTGTTTAAGATCTTTGTCTGTCTTCTATAATGCAAATATATAAAATACATGGTCTGCTTTTTTAATATTTGTGGATGTTAGTTTTGATTTATTCAATTTTCAACGAAGTTCATTATCCATTTTTGTGGGGTCATCATGTTCTTGCAAAAGAACCTGTGTCATTGTTCTGTCTTTGTTGATTGGCTTACAAAAAGGAGATGAAGACGCCTTTGACTTGACTAGTTCCTAAAGAATCGTCCTTTGTTTGTGTCGAGAGTTTCAAGGATCCCCTTGGAATATTTTGAGGTGCTTATTTTGCAGTGCTCTTCTTGTACCCGAGCTACTACTCATATTATTCATAAGTTTATTTGATGTGCACTGGCAAAAATTTCAAGTGACTTCGGTGACAGTTCAGGTGATTTTGGTGAGGGGTTCACAGGAGATGATGCATGTGTAGCCGACAGAAAATTGATTTCGATCTAGATGATGGGCTAATCTTAGGTAGCCATTGATGTCCGGGTGAGATCTTTTTTGTAATGCATGCGTGTTGCTTCTTGTTTTGGTTAAACAAAATACGAAAATACAAATACTAATGGGATAATACGCTTAAATAAAATCTCTTTATAATTTGAATATTCCTACAACCAAGTTGCATATATTCTTTTGATTGATTTTGGTAAATTTGGGAGGCGAGTGAATGTGGTGGGTGGGGGCAGAAATTACAAATGGGTATGGGGTCGTCTTCCCTTTTTCCTTCTTTTGAAAAAAGTTGTGAACCGATTGATGCACAGGCACATTAATAATGCTACCCATAGGCACCCATTATAGGAGTAGGGACTGGTTTCAGGTCTCTCTTTATTGACTAAAAATTTTTGTGGTCCATTCTGTTTTGTATGTTCATCACTTGTATTTAAGGTTCATTTTTGTTTCCTTCAACATTGTTGTTCCTCCATAACTTATGCTGCCATTGATGCTGTTTCCATTGTTGTTGCTATCCATGCCATTTATTTCGATGAGTTGGGACAATTGACCTTTGTTGTGCAAGTTCACAATCTCCATTTGAGTTCAATCTTGGTCTTGAAAAGTAGGGTTTGGGATTTGAGAAAATCCATAGAAAAGCTTGACAAAAAGCTCTTCCCAGACTAAAATTCGATGAGAATTTTTCTTCTCGTGGAACTTTTTCGAAGTATACAAACACTTATAGCAAGAGAATAGAGGGAGAGAAGCGGAAAAGTATAAGGTAAGTAGGAGATGACAAGCACATAAAATCCCGAAACCCTACAATGGTATGGTACCAATTTAACATAGAATTGGGTTGAGACTTAATGGCTTTTCTTGTCCATCTCTGTATTTAATCTAAAATCATGTTGTCTCCCAGTTTGGGTCTTTCAAACCATAGCTTGGATTGACTCTTTGGATGCCTTTCAAATGACTTAATGGCTGTGGGTTGTGCTGGTCACTAATGAACCTGGTTGAGAAGTGCTTGAATTTAGATCATTTACGAAATGAGCCGAAACTTATTTTTATTAAAATTTAAAAATTTTACTCAAACTCAACTTACTTAGTAGTCAGTTCAACAAGCTTACCCAAGTTAAATTATATTTTTATAAATCATCGATATTTGATAACACTTTAGATCTGATTAAATCTGATTCGAATCATGTTTGATTCTTAAGGAGACAAAACTCTTTTGACATCTATTTTCTTTGTATACAAGATTAAGATCCAAAAATTTGGTTAGGGATACCCAAATTGAATATATATATTCAAGTTAGGCTCTTTATATAAATGAGTCTTTAAAATTTGGGTATTTTCTTGGCCCATTGCGCCATTGAAGGAGTCTTAAGTAATGCCTTTGTGTGTTTCTTTAAATGATATTCCCACGAATATTCATTTGTGAAAAATAATATTGTGCCCTCCAGGTAGTTTTCTAGAGAAACTGATTTTTTTTTTTTTTTTTTGGCTGGGTGAGGAAGAAAGAGGCAGTCACATAGAGAAACTGAATTTGAATGATAGTAAATGTGAGTTATTCTTAATCTTAAATCCACAGGATAAAAGAATAGTTTAATAGTCACAATTCTCTCTTCTAATCATGTGATCTAGGTTCAAGTTTCGTGTAACAAAAAAAAAATCCATGAATCTTCTATTAAACAAAAATATAAATAAATAACATTATGCATTTATAGAAGATAATAACTTCTTGGGAGGAAGTCGTCGTCCATAGTTTCTTCTGGTTGAATGAATTTGTTGTTGTTGTCAATTGAAATAGTTGTAGAATGCAATTTAGAGATTGACTTTTTTTGATACTTGTTTTTCTGTTTTTAAAATTTTAATTTAAGATTTTAATTTAAAAAGTATAGTGTTTTGTTACTAAATATATAGAACGTTGATAACGATTCGATTGTTGTATCTTTTCTTACCTGCCTACTAAAACGTATATCTAATAATAATAATAAAGGAAAAAAAAAAAAAAAAACCCATTGGCCTTTTTTCTCATGTGTCAACTCCTTTGCCCTATTATTAAATAAAAAAGTTAAAACTTAAGTAAATCAAACTAATCATGGAAGTCAATAGCTGATTATATCAAATTCGACATAAACTCACTAGAGAAGCCCAAAAGGTTCAGGGTATCTATCCTAGCTGATGCGAAATAATATGATTGATTTGTATATTATAATTCAAAGAAGTCCCTATTATTATTATTATTATTATTTTAATTATTTCAAATCATAAAATTAGAAAAACAAGAATATAATTACTAAATTATTCTGTTAGGAAGAAGAACTCCCTATTATAAGCTAAAGAAAGAGGTGGGATTGGGCAACGGGCCGGGCCCAACCCCAAAGTTTAGGAGACAGGATTCATTCCCACCGGGCCGAACACGCGACAGAACGGGTATTCCTTTGCTAGCCGAATAAGGTTTATCACATTAATATCAAAAATATCATTCTTAGTAGCTAGAAGTTATTTTAATTTTGATCCAATTATTTTTTTGTATGGTAATCTATAATGAAAATATCAATTCTTAAAAGATTAAAATGATTTTACCAATATCAAATAACGTATCTATATTTTATCTTAAAACGGAGAAAGAGGGTTTAAGAATTAAAAAATTATATTGAGAGAGTTTCTTCTAAATTAAGTTCGACAAGGATCAGACTTAATTAGTTAGAATATGAATTTGAATACCTATTCGCTATTAAAAAAAATTGTTCAGGTTGAGTCATAACCCCATGGAGATTAAACCTTCCTTTGATAACCCTAAACGTAATATTTGACTTGCTTACTATGTGTGTCTTTGGGTTTGGGAACAAGGATTTGAATTCATTGTGATCATTGAAGAAAAAAGAGCATTTTGTGCGCATTGTCATTAAAGATCATGGGAACAAGGTGGTGGCAGTGATGCCGCTACGTGCTATCTACTTGGATCTTCTTTTAGATTTGGCTCAATTCATATGTTCCTCATCCACAATAAAATAAAATAAACAACCCATAGTATAGATAAAATTATAAAATATGTTACCATTATTAATCAAGTCTCCGGAATTAAAAAATTATGTTGAGAGAAGTTCTTGTAAATTGATGTTGATAATATTTAAATCATATTAATTGAAGTATAATTTTGGCTATCTACCGATCCAGTACTTGAAAAAAAAAAGAAAAAGGAAAAATAGACCATATGGGTCTGCCACACTAGATAATTTCTCCTCCTTTACTATTAAGATTCGTACCAAGCTTGGACAAATATTTCTTTTGTATTTGCCTTATTCCCTGGGGCTTTGCCCTTCTCGTATATTAAAATGGGGAAAAAGGTTGATCACATGATGTGGAAGTATATAGTTATCCATTGAATAATAGGAGGAACCATGCAAGTGAAAACGATGGACTTTAACTTGAAAGCTGTTGGGCTCATTAAAAGTATTGCATGCGCTTCTAGAGAGATTGATCTCCCTGAAAAGAAAACTTTGGAGTGTTTTGGATTCTCCTTTGGAACTGTAAAAAGAGAAAACAAATCACAAATCTCTCTCTCTCTCTCTCTCTCTCTCGTATCATATCACCATTAATTCTATTCAAATATTTATAAAACTCCATTTTAGGTGTGAGTAATTTTTTTTTATTTTTAAATTTTAAATTTAAAATTTAGATTAATAAACCTAATACATTATCCTTCCTTCCTCCCCCTCTCTCTCTCACTCTCTCTCTCTCTCTCTCCCTCCCTCTTTTATATTTGTGTGTTTTTTCCTTTTGTACCTCAAATTATTATGGTATTGTCTTTATCATGAAATTACCTTTCAGCATTAGCTAACATTTGAAAGCAGAAGATGCTTCACTATGTGGTTGAGCTTTTAAGTTACGACTTCTCACTTTCAGTACCACCAAAGCAACCCCATGTCCTTGATCCCAGTGCAATGGTGATGGTGATCCGCAATCACTTAAAAAAAAAAAAAAAAAAAAGAATTTAACGATAAATTTAGTGATAGATTTTATTTTTATCGTTAATTTACGACGGATTTTATTTTTCATCGCTAATTAGCGATGAATTTTATTTTTCATCGTTAAATTTAGTAATGAATTTTTTTTCTGTCACCAAATTTAGTAACGAATTTTTTTTTCGTTACTAAATTTATCGACGGATTTTGTTTTCGTTGCTAATTAGCGACGTATTTTATTTTCCGTCATTAAATTTCGCATTTAATTTTTTTATTTGTAGAACCCGTTCACCTATCCGCCGGCCGCCGCCCACCACTTCCCCGGCCTCCTGCTGTTTGCCCACCCATACTCACACCCCGCCAGCCCTTGCCTATCTGCGCATGACCACATTTTGCTGCTTTATTTTTTTTGCATAAAATGTACTTTTTGCCCAGATTCGAACCTGGGTTTAAATCTGAGTTGAGTTATGTGAAACGCTCTTAACCAATATATTTTTTTTACTTCTATTCTTTTTTCCTAACTCTCGCCATTAAAAATATAATTCCCTAATCTAACAAAA
This sequence comes from Dillenia turbinata, assembly GCA_037126225.1. NCBI lineage: Eukaryota > Viridiplantae > Streptophyta > Magnoliopsida > Dilleniales > Dilleniaceae > Dillenia > Dillenia turbinata. The sequence continues at coordinate 21,966,222 of JBAMMX010000024.1, forward strand.
ATACAAAATACAAAATTATGTTTAATAAAAATACAAAATTATATTTAATATAATTACAAAATTATCTTTAAAAAAATCATAAAATTATATTTAAAAAATATAAAATTATAATTAATAAAAATCCATATTCTAATTTAATAAAAATATAAATTACAAATATATATTTAATAAAAACATAAAATTATATTTAATAAAAATATAAAATTATATTTTACGACGAATTTAGCGACAGAAAACAAAATTGTTTTTTTGCGGTGTTTTTTTTTTTTCCCTCCCCTTATTTTTTTTTTTTTTTTTTTTTTTTTTTTTATTTAATATTTTTTTTTTTTTTTTTTTATTTTTATAAAAATTTTTTTTTTTTTTTTTTTTTTTTTTTTTTTTTTTTTTTTTTTTTTTAAATTTTTATTTTTTTTTTTTTTTATTTTTATTATTTATTTTTTATTTTTTTTTTTTTTTTTTTTTTTAGTTTTTTTTTTTTCGTCGTTAAATTTAGCGACGAAAAAGCAAATCAGCGACAAAAAATGAAATCCATCGCTAAATTTAGGGATAAATTTTAAATTCGTGCCTAAATTAACGACGGATTCAATCTATCACTAATTAGCGATGGATTTTAATTTTTGTCGCTAAATTCTTCGCTAAATAGCGACGAATTTTTTACGTCGCTAAATTGTGTCGCTAAAAACGTGTTTTTTTTGTAGTGAATAATATTCTTCAAAAGGGGAATTATATAAATAAATAAAAAGGTCATGAATTAAATATCTTAGGAAGAATTAGTATTAAAGGGTTTTTTTTAAAAAAAAAATTAAATTTCGTCTGCACATAAGTTGGTTGATGCGATTTATAAATAAAAAGAGAGTTATCCTCCATTATTAGGTTCAAATTAATCACCATTAATAACATAAATAAAATAATTTTCAAGAATATAAAGTACTTAATATATTACAAATAGAAAAATTCTCTTTTTATGTTCTCTTCGCATTTTTGGACCAATTTGTGAAGAAGTTCATTTCTTTTCCTCGTGTGATGCGATATTTTATTTTATTTTATTCATAATATTTAAATTAAAAAGTATTTAAAAAAAATTCCTGATGACTTCATAACTAAATAAAAGAGGATCCAACCTGAAAGAATTTTACCTCTTAAGAATTCAACTCGATTCGAATCAAATTTTGTCAGATCAATATGATTAGTGATATTGGTAGTTTATACTAATAAATAAATAAAAGAGGGGTATTGAGCCAATGGATTAGCCACAATAGGTTTTCTCTTGATGTATCTATTTTAATATTACCCATCTTTCTCTGGGAGAGTCCTCTGTGTATTACAATGACTTGAAAGGTATGGCTCAACCAGGAACTCAGTCTTCCTTTTCCGAGAGAGAGAGAGAGAGAGAGATGTGGGGTGGCAAGGGATGGGCATATATCTCAGGAAGTGAAAATTCATAAACAAGAAAACCATCCATTTTTTAGCTCAATGTTTTCACCTGAACAAAAGAGCCAAAGAAGTGGACAAGTAGGCATTGTTGCCCAAAACATCTAAGCCATTAGCTTCCATTGATGTGACATTTTTCCCTTCAATTTTCTTCAATTGCCTACATTTTCCCCAAAAAAAAAAAAGAACATACTAAGAAGATGGATGCTAGGATGATCATGCCCTTCATTGATGGTATATGACTTGGTAAGAGTTCAGAAGGGCTGCGGTGGGAATCTTGATAAGGGAAACTAAACATTTCATGCACATCTCAAAGTCCATGAAGGTGGCGCGTGTAGTTGAGCTTGGCCGGCGCGGGCGGAGGAGCGGTGGCGGTGAGCTGATTTGGGGGTGGCGACGGCGGCAGAGATGGTGGAGGACACTGATAACACTTGGTGAAAAGTCCAAAGGTGTCAATCTGGTGTACGAAGTTTGTAATGCTCGCCCACCCACCGAATCCGAACCCGACAACCAAAACCCACACCACGACAAACGCATTGATGGCAAATGCGCCTGCCCATCTCCCCACAAACTTGGGGGGTTGCTCCACTGCATTCTGCATCATCAAAATGATCGAATCAATCAATCGCCGTTCAAATTCATTCAAACAAATAAAAAGAAACATTCGCTCCAATCAACGATTATGATTGATTTAATCATAAAGAATCTGATAAAGTATCTGTATTGGAGAAAGTCTCGGGGTATGGTCTGCTGGACTGCGACCACCCGCTCTCTCTCTCTCTACTTTTGCATGTTTGGTCAAAATAATGACCAGTACCGAAGCGTCTGATCAAACTACGGCTCTCAGGTGATATTCTATAAATGGCAGATTTTCTTAAAAATGGTGAAAAATTAATTTTTATTATTTAAATGAAAAGAATGACTATATTTTATTATTTTGGAAAGGTTAAAAATGTTCCTATTTTTATGATTAAAAAAGAATATTTTTTTTTTTGGTTTGTCCATGTTTAATAAGTTAAACACAAAAACAATAAAAAATATATATATATTAATTTTTCTCATTTATCCTATTATTTTTTATATATAGTAACTGTTCCTAAAATTTTGAAAGTAAATTATTCATAGATATAATTCTAATAATTATAATCTTAATTAATGACCGATCCACTAAAAGTTATAACCATCAACCTCCTAAAATTATAAATTTATGAGAATGCGCTTAGATAAATTTAAATCATATTATATTTTACTTTGATATAAATTTCTGATCCAACATCTAGTTAATTCAGTGATTTAATATTAATTTTACTTAAATTTGAGTTTTGTATACAGAGAAAATAGACGTCTAGAGAATTTTATCACTTAAGAGCTCAATATGACTCGAATCGAATTTAATCGATTTTAATATGATTATTGAATAATAGTGGTTTATTTTAAAAAATAAATAATTTTAATATAATAATAATAATAATAATAATAATAATAATACCCCATATATCTTGTTCCTCTTTTAATATATTTATGCCAAGGGATTATGATAGGGTGTAGTCATTAGATGTAGGATTAGAAAATGAGGGGGTACCTCTCTAGCAGCGGGTGATCTGAAGGTGAAGAGATGGGCCAAGGCGGGGATGATGTAGACAGTGAAGCTGACGAGGAGTGATCCAACGGTGGAGTTGATGGGACCAAAAAAGGGGAAAATGATCGCCAGAAACCAGATGGGGATCACCACAGGCAATCTCGCTGCCGCTCTCTTGCATAGGCTCTTGCACTCGTGGAGCCCGATCGCTTTCTCCCACACAAAGTACAGTGGTGTGCATGCGAATCCAAAGGTTATAAACTGCGTCCACAGAAACCGTATGCCGGAGGTTAGAACATAGGATAGCAAAAGCAACTATTTAAATTTTCTTTTCTTTTTTTCTTTTTAACAAAACCATTTAATATATATATATATTTCCATGGGAGATCCCTAGATCTAATGCTACGTAGCTAGCAATACAATGATTAAATAAATAAGAGTCACTGTTATGATTCCAATACACCCTCTTAAAAGAAATTATCAAATACACTAACAAAGAGATTATAATCGTTTCTCTTATTAAGTGAAAAAGAAATTAAATCTATTAATCAAGACTTTGAATTCAAATCTAATCAAAATTTAAGTTTGAATATGAGAGATTTTTTCTAAAAAGGGTTTGATAATAGTTTAAATTAAATTAATTAAAATTTGACTCCAGATGCCGATATGTCTAACTAAAAAAAATAATAGCTTGTGTTTAAATGATATATATACCAAAGTCGTTTGTTTTGTTGAATTATTACTTTAGACTCATCATTTATTTAAAGAAGAGAACTTGTTTCTCAATTTTGATTCAAACAATAAAATCATGGAGGAGGTGTGAATGCCTGGTGGATAAGCATGAGGACAACGGCCATATTACGGAAGGGAGACTTGGGGAGGAGAGAGAAAGCGTTGGAGTGATTGAGAAGCATGTCTCCGAATGCCCAGTAAACTGCTGCCGCCGACGGCAGTGTCAGTGTCAGCACATATACCGTCGCCAGCAGGTATATTGCCTTGAACTTTTGTGGCTTCCACATTGCATGCATTATTTCCCTGTTCACATCACACACTCTGTTGTTAATTACTCACCTATTTTAATTAAAAACATAATATTTAAAAAATACAATTTAAAAAAATGATCATTCTACAAAATAATTTTTTGGTTTTTTTTTTTTTTTTATGTTGAAAACCATATTAATCATGGCATAATAGAAAAACCCGAAAATCTTATATAAGGAATCAATCGGGCAACTTTTGATGATAAAAGCAAAAGTGAACTTAAAAAAGAGAGTTGGTTTTCTAATGTATACATTCATTAAGAGGAAAAAAGAAAATGGAGGATTCTCAAGGTGAAAATACTTTCCCACAACCCCATGCCTGAAAAGGGCAAGATGGGAACAAAACAGAGAATCTTCCCTCAAGGGTTTAAAAGATAAGGATTGGTCACTTGTTCGGATGATCAAATCAGGCTTTTGTCTAGAGAAGAAAGATATTGGCAAAGACAAGTCATTTTCCAGTACATTTGTCTTCACCCACTTATCTTTTCTATCACGGTTACTATTGGAAAAATATAATATTTTGTAATTTACAATAATATAATGTTTTTTTCAATGATATGGTTCATAGACTTTCAAAACAAGGTTAACACAAAATGGGGTCTTAGGTTAAGTTGTCTTACACTGTAACAGCATGGCCCCCAAATGTGTAGAGAATGTTTGTTGCTCCTGTGAAGTAGAGTACCATCTTGGTAGGTCCTGAGTGCTTCACACCCTCCACCTGCCAATTCAGATAATTAACATAATTAATAACAATCAACTCCTTATTTTATTAAGTGAGATCGACAAATCAAATAATTATTGTATTAAAATAAGAACTTTACAGTAAAAAATTAGGGTTGTGTTTAGTTTTTTTTATTATTAACTAACACAGTAGCCCCTGGTGACAAGTTTGGTGGTACTAGTGCCAAGTTTTCAAGCTTTTGAGGCTTAATGTCTAATGATTACACGTGAACACAAGAACCAAGGCAACCTAGCAACTAACATATAAAACTCTCACAACATTAAAATAGAAAAAAAATAAGTTTATTTAAGAGATCAACCATGGCATACAGACATAAGAAATTAATCCATGATACCAGAATAAGCATGCACAGTATTGTTGTCAGTGTATCTGATAGATTATTTTGGGGAAAGAAATTGATTATGATTTATTTAATGATCGTACGAAAAAGAGTTATAATATTGTGCAAACCGGAGGCAAGGACATCGTATAGATCCAAATGATGACAGATGACAAGTGACCATATATTTGATATAGTGGTGGTATCATTTTAATAGCAGAGATGGTAGCCTAGCAGATTAATGTATTAGTTAACATACCATAAGTCAATTGGTATCATCTTTTTTTTCGTTTAGATCTTCACACCAAAAAAAGATTAATATACGAAAAGAAATGGAATATTTACCTGACCATGGAGGAGAGAGGCAATAGTGAGATACCATGCAGTGTAAGTGGTCATGAGCAAGCCAAGGAAAGACCAGATTCTGTAGTTATGAAAGGAGGGGATGAACACTGTGGTTGCACAACATGCTCCAAAGATATATGTCCAGGTCCTCTTGTCTAGATTATCGTTTATGTAATATATGTTGCTGCAAACATTTTTTTTTAAATATACCCACAAAAGAAAAGAGTTAGAGCTTGTTTGATATGTAAGGTTAAAAGAAAGAGTCAAGAGAATAATTGAGTGAATTAAATTAAGTACAATACCTTGCACAAGCTATGAGTTGAATCACAGATCCAAACAGAAGAAAAGTGCAATTAAATGCCAGACCCACATTCCTCCAATGTTTTCCAAGAAGCCCATCAAGAACTTCAAACCACTAATTTTTTTTTTAAAAAAAAGATACCCATGTTAGGAAATTGATGAAAGCATATATATTTGTGTGTGTGTGGTTATTCAAAGTATAGATATATAAGAATTTACCTGAATGACATGGTTTCTGAAGTCAACTTTTTCTCTCTCCTTTCTGGTTCTGTATTCAACATAGAGAATGCTAATGAGGTATGCAGTCCAACTTCCCATCAAGCCATAGAAGAGTTGGAAGAGAACTCCAGAGAGCATTCCAAGTTGAGAAAATGAGTATGGCAGTGTAAGCAGCACTTGTGCAACCTACAGGAAAATAAAAAACAAGAGAAAACCCATTAACCCAAAAAAAAGAGGGGAAAAAAATAGATGAAGGTGAAAAGGTGTATTGCACAAAAGAAATGCTATATTTATTGTAATGAAAATTATATACATAATTTTTATAAATAAAAAAAGAAATATCTATTAACAAAAAGGGATTCTTAAAGCAGATTTTTTTAAGCTAAGAGGGATTAACCCAACACCAAAAAACTATAAGAAAGAACAATAAATGTGTGTGTGTGTGAGAGAGAGAGAGAGAGAGAGAGAGACCTGATTAGAAGCACAGCTAAACCAAGCATCATAAACAGAACCACCATGCCAGAAGAACTTAGAAATCCTACCCTTAATGTCTTTAGGCTTCCCCTCAGTTTCCATTTCCACATAATTTCCAACGATCACTGTTTCCACCACCTTATCTGTCGCCATCTCCCTCTCTCTTGCTTGTGTTCTCTACTTTGTTATGCTTATTATATAGGTGAAAGGGCTGCTGAGATTTCGAAATGGAGGGAGAGAGTGCTAATAATGGGTATTTATACAGGACACTAGGGGAGTTCTCGAAGGTTGAGAAAGGCCATGTTTGAAAGGTACTTAATTGAGAGAGAGAGAGAGAGAGAGAGGGTTTTGCTGTTGGGGTTTGATAGCTTTGGCGAGTAGTACTAAGTGGTTTTTCGTGAATATATGATTCTTTCAATTAATTCTTTTGTTTTGTAGTTAATAAATAAATAATTTTAAGCAAAATAATAATAATAATAATAAGTAATTATAATTGTTTCTTTGTTTATTAAACTCATAATTAGCGTAGCGTGAGTTAAGTGAGTGGCTCGACCGCACGAGCGGGTTGACCCACTTCCCAAGTTAATTTTGTTCCCGAATTTTCTTAATTTGTATTTGTAATCCTTTTCTTTTTCATAATTAATTGTTGTATCTTTGATAGATATTACATCGGTTTTCTAATTTACAATTGGGACCATCAAGTTCGGCAAAATTTAGAAAGTTATATTTGGGGTTGAAATATACAAATATGGAGTAAAGCTGGGTAAGATTCATAATTTTTAAGAGAGAAATAATATTTAAATTTATAATTTTTTAAATTAATATATATATATTTTATTGTGACATATTTTTATAAAAAACTGATATCCGATAATTAATTATGTTGAATTTAACTAAATTCGGTTTGACTCAGGTTGAACTGTTAAAAGACAAAACTCTTTCTATATATGATTTTTTCATACACAAGATTATAATTTAAAATTTTTTTTAAAAGATATTAACACTTCACCACTAAACCTAGTAGTAGTCGGTGGACCATGCTGCCATATAGTCATTCGAAGGATGTTGAATATGGACTTGTTTGGGAGGATCCATAACACAAGTTGGATATATTTAGAAAAACAAGGTATTTGGGGGGAGGTCAGGGGACAATGCAGAGAAAAATAAAAACAAAAATGCAAGAGAAAAAGTAATATAAAATGAAAAATGCAAAGGGGGAATTATAACTAAGTAGACCACATGATTGCAACCAAACGGGCGTGGTCGCTTTACAAGTAGAAGAAAGCTGCTTTTATCACATGCCCAAAGCTTAGAACTTTGTAGACTCGAGAATCAAAAGCTCTTCCCTCAAAAGGCCTTTTTTTTTCCTCTCTCTTTTATTCACATTCACATGCCCTTATATTATAGGGCATATGGGCATTGCAACTATTCTTCTTGGGGACTTGTTAGATCATGTGCCTTCGGAAACAACATACCCATTGGTATGTACACAATTGACCTCCATCAAACAAGAGGTTTTAAGGACACCAAAATGCCCTAAACTTAAATTTTAGGGGCATAGGCAGTTGTCCTTGAATGTTTTCTAAAAAAGAAAATATACCCATATATAATTTAACCAATTACTACCCTACTATTATTTCTCCTAAAAATTTTTTAACACGCAACACTTTAAATTATAAGTTCAAATACTGTTATGTTCTATCTCTTCTGATATAAATTTGTTATTTCATCTCAACAGCTCGGGCCTAAGAAAAAGTGATAATCAATTTGCATTCAAATTAAATCAATTTGCATTCAAATTAATGTTTTGTTAAATTATATTTAAATGAAAGCAGACTCATATGGGTGCAACAATAGAACGTTATATCCCTTGAATCATAGATTTTGAGTTCAAGTAATAAAAATAGAAAAATGAGATTTGAGAGAGCAAACGCTTAATGAGTCCCACAGTATTCAGATTAGATTAATCAGACAAAATTCAAATATCAATCGGTGGTAAATACCCTATAACCAAAAAATATATATTTTTAAATGAAACCACAAAAAAAAATCATTTACATGAAAAATAAGCATTTTTTTATCTCTTTTAATTGAAAATATGAAAAAAATATATATATTTTGATGATAATGTTTCAAGGCTACAAAAATTTCATTATTCCCTCTGTCACAACGTGGGTGATTGATTTCTCTCTCTTCATCATTTAGATTCTCTTCACAAGAAATTCCTTTTAATATTTAAGGCTGAAATTAAAGCTGCACATTCCTTGAAACATTTAACCTATTTTCCACCTTGTACACAAACTTTGTCAAGAGTTGTTCCCTCAATTTTGTCATTCATAGTCCCCTTTTGCGGTGAGCCTTGGAATCTAAATTCCTTAGGAGAATGAAATGAACTGGTGTACAAAAATATCTCAATCACTTTAATAATTATGCAGTCCTTTTTCTTACCCTTTCTCTTTTTAATGTGCTAGAGACAATTTATTTTTTCCCCACAAATTAAATTCTTAAATTTTTCATCCAAGTTCTTCGTATAATTTGGTGCTTTTTTTTAATAAAATATTGACAATGTATTGATTTTGATTAAATTTGATTTAAATTGAATTAAACTTTTCAGAAATAAAACTCTTTCGACATCTCTTTTTTATTATACATGATATTTGAATATAAAATTAATAAATAACAGTATTTAAGTACTAAATTAACTAAACGTTAGCATTTATTGCGAGTGTGAAAACACCACAAAATCCCTTCACTTTTTTGGTTTTGTTCGTTCCATTGTCATACGTATTATGATGGGGTTTCGGTTTATCAAAACATACTTCGCAAATAGAACATACTTTGCATTGAAAACTCAGAACATTATTTTGAAAGGTTGTTTTTTTCTTTCTTTTTTTTCCCCCTTAAAAAGAGTTCATGATGAGATCTTTCATGAATTTGAATGAGTCACCTGCAGAAATAATTAATTTGTCTTACATATCATGATGGGGTTTTGTTTCTATCAAAATTAAGGAGACCCTATTATTAATCAAGCACTTTTAACATGATTATATGCAATAATTCATTAAAATTAAAAAAGGGACGAAGTCCAGTTGTTGAAAAGAGCTTTTTGTTCAGGTGCAGAGCAACATATCATGCGCTTTGTTGGAAATTCTATCCAGTCCCTTGATAAGTCCATGCTTTCTAGTCACCATGACCACCAACATGACTGTGGCTCATGTCGCCTTAGCCTATTCTAACATATCTTGCTGCAGTTGACAGCACCCAATTTTGTTGTTGTTTTCCTTTTTTTTTCCAAAAGTTTAATTTCCACCCTTTGATCAAACTTCACTTCAATATAGTCCACATGATCTAGTCCTTGATCTCATTTTGTCCATATAAAAATTTATATTGCACAGCTCGATTGCCTGTAAATAGAGGGAGAACTAGTAGTAAATTAACCAACTTTGAGAAAGAGAGGGGAAAAAAAAAAACCAATAGTGGTGCAGATGTTTCAGCTAGTTTAGGTTGGATGGAAAACTCAGTTACTAAGTAAAGAGAGAGAGAGAGAGGGGCATCAATGGACAGTTGGTCTAGCAGGAAGGACGTTACATCTCTTAACCAAAATTTCTATTTGAATTTTGAGATTGAAAAGAACTATGTTAGGAAAACTCCTCTTATGCAGGGTCCAACATTAATTTAAGCCGAATTAGTCAAAATATAATTTCGGACACCGATTGATCAAGTACCCAGAGAGGGAGGGCACGGTTAAGTGCCAAAGGTTATTGAAATGCAATTAGAATGTTTAAGGTTTAGGATAACTCTTTGGACAAGGTGGGTCAATGAATTATTTGTCAATCGTGGATGTTATTTTGACAACTCATGCTCATAAAGAGCAAAGCACAACCCGCAGAACATCTAATAAGTCCGGCGTGGTAACCATATAAGCATGCGCATGTAGCTGCAATGCAAGTGTGACAAATCTAGCACAAAGTCAAACATTGTTCATAATTGTTTTTTACCCGAGAAAAATGATTGTGTGAATTGAAGGACTATGTTCCAACACTTGGCCTCAATAGTTCTCTTTTGGTCTACACGGGACACTTCTCCGACCGCCTATAGTCTGAGACTTTGCCCCTACAAATTCAGACCGACTCGTCTGAGGTCTTTCGGGGGTCTTTTTAACATAATCTGCTCAATACCCAAGTCATAAGTTGAATTCGTGTCATTGATTTAGGGGCCGAGTGATGTCACTCGGCCGTGGGTCCTTAATAGTTCTCTTTGATGAGTAATATCATCAAAATTCTCAATCATGTTGAATTCTTAATCTAATCGACATGACAAGGGTCAATAGGATGATTTTGTGCCCGCTTTTTTGTGCCAGGTAGGTTTCCAAATAGGGTGATAGATTTGCTAATAAAGGATCCTTAACAATGATCAAAAGAACCCTATTGGTCAATTTAGTCCCAACCCAACTCTTACCATTTTTTTTGGTTTGTTTGCAGTGAATCCATCTCTTACATTTTTTAGCTGATCATTTGTATAACTTTGCATTTTGGATTCAAATTGGGATACTTAGCATTCATGATAGATCGATCCGACTTGCTCTAAATTTAATTCTTGAGCATGTGATTGAAAAAGTCTTTATAATATTAATTTAATATTACAGGATGATTATGAACATCATTTCTTTATATTTTACGAGGTATAAATCTTGTTTTTGTTTGTGTAAATTGTCAAGATGCTAAGAGTAATAGGAGGGATAATCAAGAGGGCATGCAATTGAAAACCCACATTGACTTGGAATTGGAATTGCAATTCCATGATGATGTGGGACATTGTTCTCTTTGGACGCCCCCCTCGAATTGAATGATGATCAACTTCAACTCCATTAGGGCATTGCAATGGCTGCCCCCATTTATTCATGCAATGTAATCAAATTGCAACATGTAACCACAAACACCATCATTCATTCATGGCCCTCAACCCCAATTCTGAGACTCCAATTCAGGATGAGAATCTAATCTTCATTTTCTGAAAGTGCCAAAGTCAATGTTTGTTCCTGAAAATTGGACCTATAGATCAGCTCCTCTCACCTAAGGCTTTCTTAGCACATTGATCATGTTTTACTATAATGCATTATGCTTTGCTTTCTGTTTTTTTCTCTCATTTTGAAGTCCTAAACAAATAATTTGTTTGTTACTTAGGTGCGTCTTAGATTGGGGTTTAAATATATCATACAATCGGGCTGAAGATGGAGGGAGCAGGGTTAATGGGCATAAAGGCCCAATGAGTCATTTTGATGGGCTCTTGGAACTACTGTCATTGGCAAACTTTGGATTTACCCTTTTTTTTTTTTTTTTTAATACTTGATCACTGATATTCAAAAATCCGATTAAACTGAAATTTCTATTTTGACCTAACCACATTAAATATGATTGAAATTAGAATAACTTTTGACCTATTCACAATTTTAAAGGTATGGGCCATCTAATGGTCTACGAGGAAATGTTTTAAATATAAAATAAAAGAGTGATGTGATATCTACCAATATATGCCCTAATAGTGATGAATCTAGCATATCACATCTCATATTAATGCATTTCAGGAAAAATAGAGCAAGATACATCAAGGTACGAGTCCTCTTCGTTCTATTTAGGAGAAGGAGACGGTCTATGTTGTTCCCCTTTGTTGTAGAGGCTTCGGAATCTGATTCTTGCCCCACATTATGTTGTATTCAGAGCTTTGCCTTGGAGAAGTTAGGTGCTTTAGTTGGGGTCTATGTTTTGGGTTGACCCCTTCCTTTCGGGTTATTATTATTTTTTTTAAGTGGATATTTGCCGTTAATTGGTAACTGGATTTAACTGTACTAATCTGGTCGAACATTGTAGGGGCCTATTAAGAGTTTGGCTTTCCCAATATGTCTTTCTATTCTCAAGATTTAAAATTAAGACCTTAATTAAGGAAATCTAACATTCAACCGTTATACCTACAGATCATTGATTTCCTTTGAGGTTTTGGTTAATGGGAACTTTGACCTTATCATTGTCCTCAAGGAGAAAGCATAGTGATTATAATCTCTCTCTTTAACTCTGAGATTCAAGGTTCAAATCGCTGTGTAACAAAAAAATTGACCCAGTTGAGTTGACCACGGGCTGGGCTGCTTCAAAGATTGGGCCGATTCGGGCCGAAATAGTCAATGCGTTTGTCTGCCGAATAACATAAATCATGTGGTCTCATTTGCAAATAAACAAAATGCAAAAGGTAAAGCAATATTCTCACTCAAATCCCACTCTCTGGGTTTCCTTCTTCCTTCAGTTTCTTCACTCATCAGCACTAACACTCACTTCTCTCTCTCTCTCTCTCTCTCTCTCATGGATCGTCACATCCTTAACCTCATCGCTCTCCTCAGTTTCTCTCTCCTCACACAAACTGAATCCACAGAATTCAAGATAGTAAATAAGTGCAGGCAAACCATATGGCCGGGCACACTCTCCGGCTCCGGAACCACCGCTCTCTCCACAGCCGGCTTCTCTCTCAAACCCTCCAAATCCAAAACCCTGACAATCCCCAAATCATGGTCTGGTCGGTTATGGGCCCGAACTCATTGCATCACCAACTCCACCACCCACCAATTCACCTGCGCCACCGCCGACTGCGGCTCCGGCCAGGTCTCCTGCGCAGGCGCCGGCGCAATCCCACCTGCCACCTTAGTCGAATTCACTCTCAACGGCGATAGAAACCTCGATTTCTACGACGTCAGCCTCGTCGATGGCTACAATCTTCCCGTCCTCATTGTACCTCGCGGAGGAACGGGCGGCGGCTGCGCCGCCACGGGGTGCTTGGTGGATTTGAACTTGGCGTGCCCTAATGATTTGAGGTTCGGAGATGGAATGGCGTGTAAGAGTGCGTGTGAGGCGTTTGGGCAGGACCAGTATTGCTGCACGGGCAGCTTTTCGACGCCGGAGACTTGCTCGCCGTCGGCGTTCTCTCTGTATTTCAAGCACGCGTGCCCGAGAGCTTATAGCTATGCCTATGATGATAAGACGAGTACTTATACTTGTGAGGGTGCTGATTATTTGATCATCTTCTGTCCCTCTCCTTACACCAGGTAATGGAAAATTGAAAAATTGGAAATGGGGAAAATGTTATCTTTTGAGCTTGTGAATAGGATGGTTTTGTTGTTTGCATTCATTGTCATTTGTATTTATTATTAGTAGCCATTTGTATTAACTTCCATTAGATTATGACCCGTTTGTGAAAGTTGAGGTTAAGGTTAGGCTGATTTGATGTTAGTGGATAGGAGGGGTTTTTGATGAAACAAATTATTGATATAATGATAATTTTTTTAACAAAAAATTTGACTTGTAAAACTTTATAATTGGTAGAAATTTGTATCATGTCATGGTTTTATCATTAGCAGTAATTTGCATTCCTTCAATTAGATTATGTGCCCATTTGAGAAAGCTGAGGCTGAGGTTACGCTGAATTGATGTTAGGCAGGGTTTTAATGAGAAATTGTTGTTATAATGATAATTTTAGTATTTTATGAGAAGTTCATATGTACTTGTAGTACTTTACATTTCATGTTTTTGTTTTAGTTGAAAAATATTATTAATAAAATAAGACATAAAATGCCTGTTTAATCTTGCTTAAAAAGGGTAATGTAGATTGTGGTTATAATTAGATATATTGTTTACAATGAATTAAATTAACTTTGTCTTTGTTGGTTATAATCCATTGTTTGAGACATCAAGGGTTTCTTAATACTTTTTTTTACTAATAGCAGCACTTTCATATGGATTAGTGGATTGTGTTTCTATAGTTAATGACTCTTAACAAGGTCAAAACATATGAATGTTCAATCCTGACTAGGTCATCTTTGACAGGGAACAAATGTGAATCTTAGACCCATTGCACCTTTATGAGTCCATCAATTCATATTGGACTCCTGTAGATTTTGATGACAGATAATTACTTCCATGTGTTCAGAGTTTTTAGAAGGTCATCATCTATGCCTCCCTTCCCTCGAATGTGGTAATTTGGATAATTGACAATTTAAGAGAAAGATTTCCAATGCTTGATGGTCTATGCATGTGTAGAAGGATTTTTCTTTCTTCAAAACATTGACCCTTATGCACGACTTGCTGCTTCTGTATGGAATGTTGAGCACAAAGAGATCAGGCCAGTTCTGTTGATCGTTTCTTTTGTGGAAATTGCATCTGTTTTTGTACTGGTTTATGTCCTCTCCCAATATCACTTCTATTTAATGGCTTCAGATCAGTGGGAAACAGGGGATATTCAGCTGTTTAGAGTGCCATAATCAATTGTTACTTGGAAAATAATGATTACCATGCATGCACTAGAGAACAGTAGGGGATGGGGGAGAGCTGGAAAGGATGTAAAACCAGTCCGTAGCCGGTGCTTAGCTTTCCTAGATTACAGCATCTTAGTTACTTGGCTGATGTTTGGGAAGACCAACATGTCAATTTCTTGGTGGAACATAGTGAAGTGAATCAAGTGATTATTTTACAGCCTTTTCCTCTGTGTTGTGTACATCCTAGCAGAATTTGAAACATCTACTCTGCATAAGTTGTCAAAAGTAATGATAGAGAAGGATGATAAGTAGTAGTCAGTAGGACCTAAAGTAACAATCAAGTGGGAGGCTTGAGGCATAATTGGTTACCAAATGCTATAGATGAGTGGAAAGGTTTGTCTAAAATTAGATCTTTCTGGTTTGTGGTGAAGCACAAAATTTGTTGCACGAGTGAAACAATAGTTTTGCCTGATCTGAGAGATGGACCACTTGAAGCAAAGATGGTATTTTTGGGAAAGCCATGAAACAGAGGCCTGTGATTGTAGAAGAAGGTTCATTGTGGAAGTGTGTGCAATTGGATGTTGTCTCTTCATGAGTTTCCACAAACATTGAAGAAAAATTGGAAGCCTTAACTTGTTATGCGGGGCAGTAGGGGCAGTAGGCTACTTTATCAAGTGTTTTTCTCCCCCCCCCCCTGATTTTCTAATCTTGGCCTAAAGAGGAGGAAAAAAAACCTTGTTCCTGTTAACTATGTAGGTAATGATGGGGGCATGAAGCAAGATACTTGACTGATGTGGACATCTTCCCTACATCGTTACATCTATGTATGGTTTATCTGCCAGCCACGCTATTGCCAAACTTAGGTGAGTGAACTAGACCTTGCTGTTGTTTCCCGACATGCATGGTCTGTATTCCTCTCCTATGCATATCTAACAGTAACAACTACAACTAGAACTCCTTTTGTCAGGGGATCTGCACCACCACACGAATGCTAACATCCTATTCTTCCATATTATTTTGATGAATTTAGTCTGCATTTGGAAATAGCAAATCGTCGGCTGACTTCTATGGTTATTGTATTGTTCTTGGACTCACCACAAAGTTGATCCACTAGTTTTAAATGACAGTGTAGGACCTTTCCATTAAACAAGTAAATGCAGCTAATATGAATTTCTTCACAGCCAAAAGTTGCTGGGAGCACGAAGAGAAGCAGCAGAGCTTCCACTTGTTAATAAGACCATGATGTACCTTGGAAGCCAGCATTCAAGCTATGCAGTGTCAACAGGTTTGCTTCCCACGAAATTTGCTCTTTTATTGCTGTTGCCCTCTCTATCATCCTGGCTATTTCTATGATTTTGGAGCTGTTGATACTGTGTGACTAACAAATTGATACATTCAGGCAGATAGTTCTGCAGAAGAAGATTGGATGACTAGGTGTAATATTCTGAGCCTCTCTCTCTCTCTCTCTCTCTCTCTCTCATTTGGAATACCACTTATGTCTAACTACAGACTCTATATGTATACATTTTGTCCTGCAATGCTTTTGCTTCACACGTTCCCAGCTGGGAATGATCAACGAGGGCTTTGTAAACTTGTGTGAGGATTCAAGGAGTTGATATTATGCCCCACTCTTTTTTTTTACTTGGTATTAATCAACGGGTATTCAGGTGACCCGAGTAATCGGATTCGAGTACTGTGTGGTCCATTTAAGGTTTGACTTTTTTCGATATCTATTTTTCTATTCCGAAAACTTGAAGTCGAGACGTTGGTTAAGGGAGTGTAGTGTCCGACCATTACACCCACAGGACGTTGGTATGCCCTCCGCTCTTTGTCCTCTCATATTTGGAGATTGAGTATAGTTTGTTGTATCCCCTTTTAATGTGACCATGAGGGCCTTCTAAGGAGGAACCATGTGCCTTCGTTAACTCAATTGGAATTAATACATTAACAGGGACACTTGGTATTGGAATTATTTTGGGAAAAGGCAAAGGACGACTGATCTTTGAAAGCAATACGTCCAGTCTTCTTACATGTTGCTGCCACCGCGGATTGGGGGAGGTTGCAAATGCAGCCATGGCAGTTGCAGCTTTAAGTAAATAAAAGCAAAAGAAAACAACCAGATAAAGGACATGATTCTTTTGTCTCCAAAAAGCATATGTAGAATCTTTATTCTTTTGTTTTTATTGAACTTTGTACATTAGTTAAACTCAAATACCCTTCTGCTTTGACCCTTGAGAAGAGCCTTTGTTGTTGTAGCCCCTTAAATCCTGGGACCTTTTTTTTTTTTTTTAATATTGGGAAGAGTCGAAATGGGAAAGAAGATGATAGTTGAGTTAAAGCTCATTAACATCTTGGGAATTTTTTTTTTATTAGATCAATCGGTATTTAGAGTTATATTTTAAGTAATTTAATTTAAGTATTATCAGATTTAATTTAAAAAGTAATTTTTTAATATAATTTTTTTATTCTTAAATTTAAAATTTAAAATTTAATTAAAAGATATAATGTTCTGAGTTGTTTTACTTTTGTTGTGTCCCATTGTTTGTTTTTTTTTTTTTTTTTTTTTCAAGTATCGCCAGTTTCAAGACACGATGTGACTCTGAATCACATCGTACGAGCAACAAATTTGTTAAAAAATCAAAATTTATCAAATCTTAAATAATAGGGTCAAGTCAATGATTCAAAATTTTTACATTTGAATAGTTTTAAATCAGTCAAAATATCTTTTAAATAAGAAACATGCTGAAGTAGAATGTGATATAAATTTTGGTTCATTGGGTTTTTGACTGATTTAGTCTCTATAGTATTAATCTAAAATTTTGATTTATTCTAAAAACACTACTCAAAATGTCACTCTCCTTAGCTCATTTGGGTTCATCTTATGTATGAATTAAGCATTTCATGTGTTGAAGAGGAACATCACAATTCCTCCACGAACTTGAAAATTTGTATTAATTTTATATGCCTTTCTCTTACATTCTCGAAATTTAATTCTTCTAGCATGTCAATTCAGAATCTAGTTTTGTCAACCATGAAATCGTACATATTTTGTAATTCTAAAATTTTTTATTTTAAATCTGATTAATAAAAATTGTTTACGAAATTATGTTCAAATTATTCAAATTATAAAAATTTTCCCATTATAAAATATCGTGGAATAAACAATGTTGGTCACTCTGCGACGCCCTTTTATCCCCCCAAAAAAAACCCTCAAATTACACACAAATAAAGTAGAATAAAAAGGGTCTAAGAAAATAACTAGAGCTTTTTTCTACTTAATTTTTCTTTATTAAAAGAAAAGGGGAAACATGGAGGGCAACCTAAGGTTTTTTATTTTTTGGTTCTTATTATTAACATCCAAAATTATATTTTGATTAATCTAATTCAAACGTCTATAAAATCATTTTTAGAGTATAATTTTTTTAATATAATTTTTTTTTATTTTTAAATTTTAAATTTTTTTTTTTAAAAAAAAGTTTTTTTGGGAAAAAAAAGTAGTTTTTAATAAATTTTTTTTCGGGGTCGTGTGAGAAAAGAACAAGAAATGATGGGGAAAAGATCCGTTACAAGTCTAACATCATTCATGGTACGGACATATGGGGTTCAATGTTTGAATTTTCACCTATGTTCCATGCAAATGTTAGCGAAATATCAATTCATGAACAATGTTATGATGGTGTTTTAGAATATGTTCTCTTGGGTCAATTCTTTTCTTTTCTTTCTAGGTGGGAAAGAATACAAAGGGAGAGAAGACAGTATTGGGATCCAACCCCCCCCCCCCCACACAAAAAAGTAATTTTAGACATTTTGGTTCTTTTAAAGAGCCTTCACTTTTCAAGTTTCAACTTTCAACTACAAAAGAAGGGCTCCAAAAATTCCAAATTATTCATTTTGCAAGATTTTTTTTTATTACAATTTGATTCTTATACTTTCTTTTATTTATTTCTTGGCGGTTTTAATTTATCTCAAAATGTATTATTTTTCGTTTTCTCTTTAATTTTGGACGATATTTAGAAAGAATGTGTTTCGATGATTATATCAGAGGAGATATAAATTGAATCATTTCCGAATTATTCTATTACTTAATTCATTTAATTAAACTACTCGCATGCATGTAATTATTAGATTTCTTATTAATACTTATTTAACTTATCCAATTTATCAAAACCATAAAAACTCATTTATAAATGAACTCAAATTTGAATACAGAGACAAAAGAAAGATCGACGAAATAAAGGAATTTTTGAAATGGTTTTTTTTTTATAATTATGATAATATAAAATTTTTTTATTAGAATTTTTTTTAAAAAAAATTGAATAATTATGATCTATATTGATCATAGTCTCTATAAAATAGTAGAATAACCCCCAAAATTGAAAAACCCCATTTAATTTTATTTATCTTTGTTTCCACCTTGGATTAAATTTTATGGATATTTTTTCCCCTTAATTTTTAAATAAAACTATTTGTTCTTTTGAAGAAAGAAGCAATAATGATGGAGAGAGTGTGTCTGCCTGATAGAGAATCCAATGTGCTTGCATGTGGTGAAGGACGGGACAACCACAGAGAAGAATCCAAAGCAACACCTATTCATCCACTTGGCAAAATCTCAACGGTCAATATTGATGACGTGGAATCTGTCAACCAATACGAGCATGTCCCACTGCTTACGTGGATTCGAATCGACACGTTCATGTGGCCAACTAGGCATGAGAATGACAAGTGTTAAGGATTTTTCCCTTTTTTGGATTTATGACGTCAGCAAAAGGTATTGTGGGAACCACAGCTCCCTCTTTTTCATTTTTTTGACTTGTCGCTTGTGGCTGTGGGGGAGAGAATAATCAAGTACTTGCTACCCCACCCATGTTATCATGTTGTGATCTTTTAATCACCGTCAAATCGTTGTCCCCGTGCCGTACGAACGTTCGATCATGTGAATTCGATTCCAAAGCTCAAGGAATGGCTATGGAAATTCCCACTTCTAGCTAAATCAGACTCGTTTTTTATTTTTCATATAATATCTTTTTATTGAAATAAAATTTTTAATAATAAATGCAGAATTTTATAAGTAAAGTTTAATTTTTTGGTTAAAATAGTTTAAATTGTCACTATATTAGTAAATTTTATATTTCAACTGATTTAATATTATCCAAAATCAGATAAAAATTCTTGCATGATTGAATATATGACTTAATTATAGTTTTTTTTTTTTCCCTTTACTAAAGCCAGACTTTCAAAATTCTCACATTCAATGTATGAATGGCATAAAAAAACTAGGGTTTCATCCAAAGAGTAGGGATCAGATTGAAATGAAGGGTGAGTAATTTGGAGGGTTACCCATGACTTTATAGTATTTTGGTAAATTGTCATAATAAAAAATCTTTTAAATTTGACCTTTGTGGCTTTATCCAATGTTGTTGTATGTTAGAATTTTATTGAATAATAAATCCATACTAGGCAACTAACCGACGGGGATCTTACAAAAATAATAATAATTCGGGTCTAATCTTAAATTTTGAGATCGACCAAATATCTACAAAAATATAAAATAAATAAATAAATAATACAAGAGTTTTAGTTTAATTTGTATGAATTCTCCTACGTTTTTCATTTTTATTCAAAACCATCTGCTTAATTAAATCTTAACTATCATATCATTAAGGATAATTTATATCTAATTTTTCAATGGTTTATCTTTATATTTTACTAAATTTCCTATATTTAAGTTCTTGATCCTTCTCACCGATATGCTTTTGGATTTTCATTGCACATGCTCAAACCATTTCAGATGATTGATTCAACTCCCAATATATTACATATTTTTTCATTTCTAACTCTATCTCTTCTAATTTTACCACATATCTATCTAAACATTCTCATTTCTGCTATATCTATTTTCTGTTTTTATTTTTATTTAATGGTCCAACATTCAATGTCATACAATAGTGTCAGTCTTACTACCGTTCTATAGAATTTTCCCTTCAAATATAATAGTATCGTGCGATCATAAAAAATTTCGGATATCTTTCTCTATTTTATTCAATTTGTTTGCATCCTATGATTTACATTTCTATATATATCACCATCATTTTGAATGATAGAATCAAAATATCTAAAGCATTCGTTTTTTAGTACGTTTTTTCTTCTAATATAATTGTTTTTTCATCACCCTGATGATTGTCGTTAAATTTACATCTTATATACTTAGTTTTTAATCTACCAATTTAAACAAATTGGATTTTAGTATGGCATTCCATAACTCTAATTTAGCACTAATAAACTTTTTAGTTTTATCAACCAATATTATATCATCTAAAAAAAGTATACATCTTGGTATTTTATCTTGTATATTTTTTTTTATTTCATCTATCACTATTGCAAAAAAAAATGAAACTTAATGCCGAATCTTGATGGAATCCAATATTAATAGGAAATCTATCACTCGACCCTTCCAAATTCTTATATTGGTTATAGCTCCTTCATATATATTTCTAATAAAACTAGTATATTTCAAAGAGATCTATTTTTTCATTATCGTTCACCACAAATATGTCTCTAGCAACTCTATCATATGTGTTTTCTGGATCAATAAATACTATATATAGGTCTCTCTTGTATACTCTAAATGTCTCCATCAACTAACAGACAGTCAGTTTAGTGTATAAAAATATTAAATTTCTTAATCAAATTTTAAATTCAAAATTAAGAATAAAAAAAACTATATTGAAATAATTTTTCGTTAAATTAGATCTGACAACGTTCGAATTAAACTAATCTGAATATCGTTTGGTCAAGCAATAAAAAGTCCGTACTAAACAAAAAGGAAAAACTAAAATTAATGAAAAATGGATATAATTATCGATTTTCCACTTGAATATGATTAAAATCAATTCCCGGAGATTATTATCAAAGGATCAACTTATTATGAAATATCTGTCGTTATGACTAACTTATACTACGAGTTTCCTTCAAAAAGCTTAAACAAATTGAATGTTTTTTTATAAATAATTTTTTAATCAAAATTAATTTCTAGTAGAAATGAAACATACTAAATGCAAATCAGCATTAAAATAAATTCCTAACCAGTGCAAGTTGAAGGAGCTGATGAGACCTGATTGGAATCACAATGGGGTAGGTTAATTGGATTAAAAGGAGCCACCTAACAAATGATAGCATTGTCGATATGGGCTGCTTAACATGAATACCATAAGTTCATTAATGGAAGAATTTAATAAGAACACCTCCTCTTCCTTGTTTCATCAAGCAAAGTAAGAACAAGACATTAAGATTGTCCTCTTTAACTGAATATTAAATGAGTTGCAGCAAAATACTAGTCTAATAGCTCTTGTACACGAATGAATTATATCTCAATAGATATCATTTATTTTTTCTTAAACGTCTCAATTTTGATTTTTTTTTTTTTATATTTGATCAATCGATATTCAAAATCATATTTTGATTATTCCAGTTCAAGTTACTGTCATATTTTTTATAAAAAAAAAACTCTCTTAATATAAATCTTTTTATTTCTAAAATTTAAATATACATCGCACAATTTCCAAAAAAAATATGTTTATTTAACAGTTTTAGCTAATTAAACTAGTAAGTTATAAACTGATTATGGTCCTATTTTTAAATAATAAGATTATTTAAACACACATATTAAGGAAAAAAATATGAATTGCTTTGATTTATTCACTAAAATCTATTTTCATTTTAAAAATACCTTGGAAGCAAATCGTTTAATCCATTTTTAATGACAAAAAAGTAATAAACAAATTAATAACTGTCTTTTTTATAACAATTAAAATATCATATGTATTTAAAGTTATAATTTAAATCCTGTACATATTTTTTTTTAACACTGTCGATCTCAAATTTGGATAAAAAAAAGAGTTGTGATAAGTTGATAATAAGTATAAGTTTTAAAGAAAACAGTCTAATAGTTACAATCATTCTTTTAATATGAAAATATCATATTTAAATTTTTATGGAATAAAAAAAAGACATTAAATGTATCAGCACGAGAAAGCAAAATAAGAAATGTCCACTGTTGATCTCTCAAACGTACATTAAAAACATTTTTCTTAAAATATAGAGCAACTATCGTTGTCCCTCGTGAATTTTTAGTCCTTCGAGCACAACACCACCAGCCCACTACTAGGGTATCTTTCTTTTGACCTCCCAATTTCCTCAATATACTTTAATATTGTTGTATGATTTATATTTATTCTATTTTTTAATATTATACATATAAATCCACCATATTAAACACCAACACAACACTTTAGCACCATCGTCCCAATATCAAAAGCCCGCCCTTAAAATAATTGGAAGAATCTCTGAGAGGTCAAGGGGTCTGACCACACTTCGGTAGGCAGATCCCTTTGTTAGTATACATATGACCCTATTTACATTAATTACAATACAAATCATAAATGCAAAAGGAAAAGGAAAAAAAATAAAAAAATAGAGTGATGGGTGGGGACTGGGTGAGGAGTGAGTGGGACAGGCAAGCATTAGGATAGCAGCCAGCTTCACTCTTGTCCCAGATATATTCACAGCTGCAATTTCTATCTTCTTCTTCCCTAAATACCCTCTCCCTCTCTCTTAAGGTGGCTCCCTACAAAAATACAAATCCGTCCTGTAACTCCTGTTATTGTTGGTTTATGGTCGTGGGAGTAGTGGTGGTGAACTCATAAGCTTTTCATCTTCAATTCCTGTTTCTTCTTATTGTTGTTAATTTAATTGCCATTTTCAAGGGAGACATAAACAGAAACAGCCACTGTTTTCTCCCTCTAAACCCCTTCTCTCTCTCTCTCTCTCTCTCTCCAACTAATTCTCTTCCATTTTCATCTTCTCCTTAGCTTTTTTCAGCTCTAAGAACCAGACATTTTGTTCTTTTTTATTCTTTTTTACATTGTCTCCTCTAAGACTCAAGCTAAGAGAGTTGGGAAAAGGGGGGGGGGAGAGACAAGAAGAAGAAGAAGAAGAAAAGAAGACAATTTCACATGGATCTGTTCTCTTGGCGTTCAAATGCTCTCATATTGACACTCTCTCTGCTTGTGATTTCTAGAGGTAATTTGTTAAAAACACACAATCTCTCTCTCTCTCTCTCTTTCCCCATTCATTTCTGGGTTTCCATTTTGTGATCCAAAATTCTCACATTTACTTAAATTTCTCAATCTACAATTTCACAAATTCTTTTAGCTCTAAAATGCTCTCTCTCTCTCCCCCCCCTCTCCCCTCACAGTTCCTTTTCTCCTTTTTCAGGTTCATTTGGAGCCACATTCACATTTGTTAACAACTGCGACTACACTGTCTGGCCCGGAATCCTCCCCAACGCGGGCTCTCCTACACTCTCCACCACCGGATTCGAGCTCGCCAAATCCGCCTCCGTCTCCTTCACTTCCCCAACCGGGTGGTCAGGCCGGTTCTGGGGTCGAACCGGCTGTTCTACATCTCAAACCGGCCAATTCCTCTGCCAAACCGGGGATTGCGGGTCGGGTCAAGTCGCATGCTCCGGATCCGGCGCCAACCCCCCCGCGACACTCGCCGAACTCACCCTGTCCTCCAATGGCCCTAACGGACTCGACTTCTATGACGTCAGCCTCGTCGATGGCTACAACTTACCCATGATGGTCGAACCAAGTGGCGGGTCGGGTCTTTGTGGTTCGACTGGGTGTCCTGCCGATCTGAACAGAGCTTGTCCGGTAGAGTTGAGGACGAGTGAAGGTGACGCGTGTAAGAGCGCGTGTGAGGCGTTTGGGACTCCGGCTTATTGTTGTAGTGGAGAATATGGTACACCGGACAAATGTAAGCCGTCGATTTATTCGGAGATGTTCAAGACGGCCTGTCCTAGATCGTATAGCTACGCTTATGATGATGCTACTAGTACCTTTACCTGTAGTGGTGCTGATTATACCATCACCTTTTGCCCTTCTTCATCTCCAAGGTAATACTCTCTCTCTCTCTCTCGTCCCACAAAAAATGGAGATCCCACCCATGAAATTAGTAACAGAGAAAAAGTTTAGGCTACCTTCCATGACAAAAGAAACTTATTAGGGTATCCAATATACATTTCAGTTGCTACAAATGCTCTAAAAATTTTGGGTCATACCCCTTAAAAGAAGCTATATGATTATATCCCTTTTTTGCTAGTTGTTGGTCTTAGTATTGTCGATACTCATTAAATCTGTCTTACGGTAAAACCTAAAACCTATATTGTGTTTATGTACTCTAGATATTATCATAAAAATCTTTACCTGCTGGCCTTTATACGGTGTCCACTGCTCTGACTAGTGACTTGAATTTTCCATTAATCTTACAATTTCCAAGGAGCTCACCATAGCCCCCATGGAAGCCCTAGAATGTAGCTGACCTTAAGCACTGTCATCTGTTTGTAACCAATAATTACTGAGTTTGGTCTGGGGATTTAATGGAGTTAACGTCTATGCTGCAGTCAGAAATCTTCAAGTTATCCGCCCCCAGTGGCATCAGGGTCCACCACTACTTCATCATCCGGATACGGGTCGGGTTCAGGGTCCACGGTATACGGGTCTGGAACGGGAGCAGGTTCAGAATCAGGTTCAATGACGTACGGGTCCGGTACCGAGATAATGGGTTCTGGTACTGAGGCCGGATCTGGATCCGGGTCGGTATCGGGCGTTATGTTTGCTGATGGGTCATGGTTAGCCGGGTTGGCTATGGGTGATTCGACCCGGATTCTCTCTCCATCTTTATTACAATCTACATTTATGGCACTTCTCTCTATCCTCTTCTATGTTCACTTGTAATTGTAGCTCAGTCTCTCTCTCTCTCTCCCCATGTTTCGAGTGAAGGTTCCGAGGCCTGTTGGTGGTGGCATTCAATGTTGTTTTCATTAAAAAAGCTTTTGCTCCATAGGAGAGCCTTGATGATGGGGATTTGGGTTTTCTGACCCTTTTGTCAGTAAAGCCGATCAATTTCACCCATATTGTAATCCACCCACTTCAAGATTCCCCCCCAAAAATCTTCAATCTCACATACTTGAGAAATGTGTTCTTTTCTTTTCAGTATGTTGTTAATCTTTTCAAAGGTTCTGTTTTTGTGGGGTTAAAGCTAATCAACCGTTCAGACTAGCAAAGCAAGAGGAGTTGTTTGAATCAGGGGTTGCCGTCGCACTGTGGTTGCTTCTTTTTCTCTATAATTAAATAATTACGAGCAAACCTTTTATCTTTTGAAGTTTATAAGCCGAGCTAGGAATGTGTATATATATATAATAATAATACATGAGAGGGTGTATGTTTTATTATACTAATCTTATTTTAATGATTAATGGGTCACCACTCTTTCACTTTTCCCTTTTGAATTTCCCATTGTTTAGGGCTCATCTCATGGGTCTAGTGTTTGATTACTGCAGAAAATTAAGAAAAGTGTGGTAGGGGAAATTGCTTCAAAGAATGTGTAATGTGAATACATGAGTGGGAAAGTTGGCCGGCGGGTGTTGTGAGTCCCAGCTTTTTCCGTTAATCTTTGATAATTGGAGAGCTTGATGAATATTTAGGCCTCTGTTGAGTCATGAGTGATGATTGTGTTTGTTGGTTGGATTTTCTAAAAGAGCACAACAACTGATTCTTCATTCTTCCATGGTGGGTCTGTCTGTGTTATACAAAATTAATTTTTATTTTTAGGGGCGTCATTGCTGTTCAGATCAATTTGGTTTCGGTGATTGAAATGATATTGGTTAAGTAAAATTTTAAATTTAAATTTTATATATAAAAAAATAGATTAAAAAAATTATCTTTTAAAATTTTAATTCATCTTAACAATATGATTATTGAAACCAATGATTTAATTTTTTTTTTTTTAGAAAAAAAAGTTAATGGTTGCATTTATTGGGATTACGTGCTTGAATGGCTAACACTCTTTTTGGCCTCAACCAAGGCCTCATACGCACAAATTGCACAAAGATTCTAGACATTATCACAACAACCCACCTTTCCTTTTTGAAGAAAACAAATGAATGATGTCACTATGGTAATGAAGTGTCAAGTAGTAAAACCAGAAACTTGTTTGGTGGGAACAGGGGATACGTCTTACCATCACAATTCAATCATGCTCCTGTGTGGGAATTCTTAGCTTATAATACAATTCTGCAGTTATTAAAAACTTCACCATGCAATTGGGATTGTCCTTCCACTAGGCCCCTTCGTCTTGTCCTATACTCCTAAGCCAATCCTTCCAAGTTTCTTCTATCGCAAGAACAGAGTGAATCATGTTATCCAAAACTGAACCTTTTGAAAGAAATTATTATTATTTTTAAACATATCTTTTATGCAATGATTTAACTAATCAGCATACACTCCGATAGTATTTGAGAAAGGCTTTTTTTTTTTTTTTTTTTGCTTATGATAAATAGTGGTCTTTTGAAAGTGGCGGCGCGTGCATCAATAGATA
The DNA here is from genome assembly GCA_037126225.1 of Dillenia turbinata. Classification (NCBI taxonomy): domain Eukaryota; kingdom Viridiplantae; phylum Streptophyta; class Magnoliopsida; order Dilleniales; family Dilleniaceae; genus Dillenia; species Dillenia turbinata. The sequence goes on from JBAMMX010000024.1 coordinate 21,993,402, forward strand.
GTCAATCTAATAGAATGAGATGTTAGATCTTTTAATTAAGTATCGAGTTCGAAATTTGAGAATAAAAAAAACTATATTGAGAGAGTCGTCCCATAAATAGGATCTCCACAAACACTTGAACAAAGTTAATCAAAGTATGATTCCGAATATTGGTGTTTTGATATCAAAAATTAAAAAAAAAAAAAGAAAGAAAGAAAGTGGTGGTGGCGTGCGGGAATCATGCTGGGTGATTAGAATGAGATATGAACTAATCAAGAAAGGAATTGCAATCCAGATTCAAGAGGAAAAACCCATGTGAAAGGTTAGGGGTTGATGCTTTTTTAATTAGAATTAGGAGGAAAAATAGAGGGGAAAAATCACTTTCATCCCATGCCAAGGTGTGCTATTAAAGTCGAAAAAGGCAAAAATGTGTCATACACGCTGCATATTTGTTGGGCTATTTGAAAATGTATTATGCCTATAGTGGATTGTTGATTGAACACTTCGAAAGGGCATGGCACATTTCATAGGAAAATAAAAACATAAGAACAAACTTCTATCTAAAGACAAGAATATTCCAAAACTTATTTCATTGTATTGCATTTCAAGGTGGTCGTTTTCTAACCTCGTTATCAAGGTTCAATTCACTACAAAAACTTTGACAAATAGAATCTAATTAAATCCGATTTAGACGAGTTAGACTCTTAAAGTTAAAATTTTTCTGACGCTATTTTTACGATTCACAAAATTTGAATTCAAGATTTTATTTAAAGATACTACCGACCGGTTAGGCATTGGTAGGGGTTCTATTAGGTAGCTCGTTCATGTTCTCCATATTTTGTACATCTCTCTGTGAATTTGCTTGTCTTTGCCGGTAAACATGAGCTATTAGCCGAATCAAATAAATCTTTTTTCTCTTATCTATTGATGTGTTGTGCTTTCTTTGTTGTCACTTACTTCAACAATAAATCTAGAACAATAACAATAATGTATAACAAGAAAATTTCCAATGCTTGATACACCCACTTGGCATCACCTCTCTCTCTCTCTCTCACTCACTCACACACACACACAATTCAGGACTAGCCTCAATAGGTTTCGCATAATTGAATGGAAAGAGAAGGCCTTCTGCATAATCAAAAGTTTCAACTGTAATAATCATAACAGTGTCCCTCGGAAATAGCTCAACTAATAAAATCTCTCCACTTCCATCATTTGTTTCCCGATTTAAATCCATTTGATTATATTTTATTATATTAAAAAAATAATCATAATAGGATTCATAATCAGGTCATTGAACCTAGAGTACTAAAAGCCTAAAATAGACATTTAGAAGGGTTTGAATGGCCCACAAAATATGCTTCTCGAATGCATTGTTTATGTTAATTGTAATATATATGCACCTAAAAAAGAAGAAAGCTTTTATATCTACCATTGCTCTTCACAAACCTTATATACTCTAAGCATCTTTTGTTTGGCTCCCATTCAAAGATTGGGACAACAATCATAAAAGTGATGATAAATAATCCTCACCTTTTCCCATATTAGCCGAAAGAACCATAACTATCATGCCATCTTTGACCCTTAACATAATCCACAGTTGGTCGGCATTAGAACCTATTAACCATAATCTTGGATTCAAGTCATGGTAATGAAAAAAACTACGCTAGAAAAGCTCTTCCTTAATTTGAACCCAACCGTAACTTAAATCGATTAGTTAAAGTATGATTTCGGATACCGTGACCAAATAAAAAAAATAATCCCTATTAACATTATTTGCAAAAATATCATATTCCTTTGCTAAAGAATCTCATATATAGTGCACACTAATCTAATAAATCTTACCTTTATGTTCTTTTCCTATTCTAAGGATGGGCTGCTAAGCAGACCTTAACATTGGCTATGCTACTTGCTTAGCCTTTCAATAATGCGGATTCCAGTTCGACGGTCCTGCTCAAGTTCCCGAAATCCTAAATGAGTTTAATTTTTTGTCCACATGATTGGGTGGATTTCATTATTCTCATGGGCTTCTGGACTCACTTTGGTACACAAAGTGCTCATGGGTATTACTAAATTAGTAACCATTTAACGTTCACCGTACTATTTTCATAGAAGATGGATGATAGAATAATGGGTAGTTCTTGAATAGCAATTCAACAACCACCAACATTATAAATTGTTAGAATGTGGGACGCGTCCACCCATGCTAGACCCGCCCCTTATGCATTCAAATTTAAATGAAGGGGCTTGGGGTGGTTTTCGAAAACCACCCCCATCAACCCCCTTTAACTCCCGTCTCACTCTCTCTCTCAAAGAAAATGATACCAAAAGAAAAAGTGAGTCTCCTCCAACATGTGTGTGAATGAACAAAAGAAAAAATGCTTCTTTGTTTCATTCTTTTTTTCTTTTTCGGTATGTGAATGAATATGAAGAAAATGAGAGACCATTCTTTGAGAGAAATAAAGATAGAGAGAAGAGAATTAAGGGCTTAATGATCATTTATTCATCGGTGGAATTTAGATTGTGAACAATAGGGAGTATTTTGATTTCGTGACATTTTCTCGACCTTGAATACCCATAATCGAAAAGAGGTAAGAGATTCTAATCCAACTCGATTCGAGAATTTCACATGAAAATAATTTTTTTGTAAATTTGTACGAAAATTATTATTGGTATTGGAGTCATTTATGATGTTTTCTGTCTCTTTATTAGATATTGAAAATAAAAAATATTTTGAATAATTTTCAAGATTCATTAGTGGCAACTTGAAATTGACTTTTCAAAATACTCTCAATTTTATACCTTAATATGATTATTATATAAGGATCAAATTTGTAAAATTTGGCATACATTCGATCAGTACATTAAGAGATATAACAAATCCTTATATAAATTTAATACATTTATAACTTTTAGGATACTATGTTTCATAATATGAAATTTATATAGTTAGATTCATCTCGAAAAATGCTTTCAAACTATATAAAAATCACAAAAAGTGGTTAAGAATTGAAAGAAATATGACCATTCAAAATTTGGGTCAAAAACCAGAAAAATGAATATGATAAACAATGTTGGAATGTCAATCCCACTCTTGGAAGCCCGGGCATGCAGTCCAAACTCAGGGCTAAGGTTGTCCGATCTGAAAAGTAAAACTACTATTAAACTCAAAAATATTAAAAATTGGGATAGCCAAAATTTCGTGGCTGTCCATCGCCAGGAAGGTGACGCGTGAGGCTCATGTGCTGGCTGTTGCGCGAGTATGGTAGTTTTGTTTTAATTTTTGCATTACCATCCCTAGTGGCACGTGAAGGCGCGTGAACCGTTGTTTTGTGCCAAATTTTTTGCTGAAACAAACATTTATTTGTTTTGATTTTTTGTGATTTAAAATTTATTTTTCGGAGATAAAAAATATTTTTTATTGATTATTAAATCAATAGACTTTTAGAAAATTATAAGAAAATATTTGTCAGTTTGAAAAATTTTATAAAATTTTATATGAGTCTGAAAAATCATTTTTTTCTCTGTAAATTATAATTTATTTTTCAGAATTAAAAAATTATTATTTATTAATTTATAATCAATAAATTGTTAGAAAATTACAGAAAAATTGTTTTTCAGTCCAAAAAATTTTGAAAATTTTTTTATTAGACTAGAAAATTATTTTTTCTTAATATTGGTTACCTGAGTGTAAATTATTTATATTCTTTTGATTTTATGTTCTCTTATTATGTGTAAAAAATTTGTTTTTTTAACATAAAATTGTTTAAAATTAAGTATATTATTTGAAACAAATAATTTTGAAATTTATTATAATATTATGGTTGACTTAGTGTCCGATCTAATATTGAGTCTGTTTTCTAGAATAATAGTGATGTTTGGACAGAATGTTGGAGTTCACTGGAGGAGAGTTAAAATATTAAGAAGTTCAGAGTGTATAAAAAAGTTGGATCAAATTTTGACAGATCCAACTCATGTTTTATTGGATTCTTTGGAGAGCATGAAAGCCCAATGTCTGAAACTTCTTGAATTAGGTCATTCTTTTTGAAAAGATAACGTACATATTTCGAGAAACACTCTGACTTTTTATTCGGACAACATGGTTAATGAAATGACTACAAAGAGAGAGAATGTGATTCTTGACAATGTGAGATCATATTAATAGAAATATGAAGGATAAAAAATTTAGAGATCCAAATAAAGTAAAGCTATCCTACAGTATAAATAGCACTAACTCACGTACTATAAAGAAAATTTTCTCTTAGTGATAGACAATCCAAAGAGGATGGTGAATGTGATTACTCGAATGAACATATTGTGAATTGATATAATGAATTTGTATGTTTTCTTTTGCACACTATGGTTGGTTGCTCGAAAGTTTTTTTTTTTTTTTTTAAGTTTCTATTGAAAATATAATTTAAAATATTTGATATTTTTCATATGATGATGCATACAAAAGAAAATTAGAGTTTCTTAAAAGAAATTTTGGAATAGTAGAATTTAAGTAATTCTCATCCAAAATTAAAATTATGTAAATACTTTGTATGTTTAAATTAAAATTTTTGAATTAGTAGAACTTAAGTAATTCTCATCCAGAATTGTAATATTGCTTAAATATTTTATGTATTTAAGTGAGAGATTTTAAGTTGGAGGAATTTAAGTAATTCTCACATAAAATTTATAAAATTTTGTAATTTTAAATTAAATTCGTGATAGTGATACGTTAGAACTATGAATGATGATTGCGAATCTAGTGAACTTTCGATTCTATATCTGATATTGATCTGTCATAGATTTAATCTTGAAGTACAAAATTATGTGTATAATATGAACATTAGTATATGTATCTACTCTCTTAGAAAACTCAAACCATAGTATTAAAGTCCATTATTAGAGACTTGAATAGAAGTAACGATTTCAATGACGACGATCATGAAATATGACGCCATAAAATGTAAAACATGCTGAAAGAATGAGATATTTTGAAAGGCATCAAATATGTCATGTAGCGCCCTAGAGTGGGCAATGCTACCTTGTAAGGGAGAGAACTAGATGCTAACCAGGTATGAAAAATGATAGATTCAACTACACAAGAGATCCTAGTTATCTTTATGATTGAAGACATGATACTTGAGTATGAACAATACTTTAACTGCTCATGACATTAAGGTGTACCTCAAGGAGAAATATAAAGGTACCAGTGACTCATTTTAGAGAGTTGACCATGAAATTTGATACTTATAAAAAGGCGAAGTGACCATAATATCAAACGGTAATTGAGGGTCATGTCTAGCATGATTAGAGAGTAAGAGTTAGTTGGTCATGTTTTCTCCAATAAACAGAAAGTTCAAACCTCTGATCCAATTTGTTTCTGTCAACTGGGAGCACCTGAAATTCCGTTTGATTCACAATAAGTGTGAAGACTTTTTCGCTCGCCACGTCGAGTTTAGGATAAGTGGTTTTATGCTATAAGATTCACAACTGATACTTTCATTGTAAAATTTAAGTTCCAAAAAGAGTTTCAGACTCTAAGTGTGAAAGGAACTGCAACAAAAGCAAGAAAAGGAAAGGAGATTGTAGACGAATCACAAAAGAATAACTGTGAAAATAAGAACAGACAGAGAGACATTTATGAATTTTTATCGATTTCTTTCTGATAATAAATAGTATGTGGAGAACAATGTAAGAGTGAACGCTAGAGGAGTTCGTACTTGTAAATTAGAGTTATGAAGTGGCTGAACTCTCATTTTGCATATTGTTCTCTATGTGTCAGAAATTCGACGAAACCTTATATGTTTTTGTTCTTTTGAAATTTGGATATGTTTTGAACTTTAGAGATATGGGGGTAATTTATATTTGAATGATATGTATATTGGTTCTGGACAGTTTATAAATGGTTTTATTATTTTATTAATGTTAATGATATGACATGGTATGTTACATTTGGTCACATTAAGGCAAAACAGGATGAATCAACTAGTGAAAGCAGAACCATTGGATTCACTCACAAAAATTGATTTATCAACATGTGAATATTGTCTTGTCAGCAAAATAATGAGAAAACCATTTGGAAAAATCATATGGGTTGTATTTCTATTATTATTATTCCATTCAAACATTCGTGATCCAATAAATGTGAATGCTAAGCATGAAATTTCATATTTCATTACGTCTAATGATAATTTCATTAAGGCAAAACAGGATAAATCAATTAGTGAAAGCAGAACTATTGGATTCACTCACAAAAGTTGATTTATCAACGTGTGAATATTGCCTTGTCAATAAAATAATGAAAAAACTATTTGGAAAAATCATATGGGCTGTATTTCCATTATTATTAGTCCATTTAGACATTCGTGATCCAATAAATGTGAAGCTAAGCATGAAATTTCATATTTCATTATGTCTATTGATGATTTCACACGTTTGATCATATCTATTTTATTTTCTCATAAGTCTGAAACATTTGAGTACTTTAGATATTATATAAGTGAGATAAAGAATCAAACGGATAGATAGTGTGAATATCTATCAAATCAATTTAAGGATCTGAGTAATGAATAAGTCATAATCTGATATTTGATCATTCCTAATACATCTTAACAGAGTGGTGTTATAGTGAGAATGAATAGGACATGGTTAGATATGACAAAATCTATGATAGCACAGGTTAACTTGTCGATTTCTTTTTAAGAGATGCCTTGTTAACTCCAGCATATATATATATATATATTGAATAAAGTGCCTTCAGAGTTAGTACCAATGACATGATACAAACTTTGAACTAGTTGGAGGTCGTGTCTCAATGACTTCAAATCTTGGGGATTGGTAGTTTATATTTAAGATTTTTTCAATAAATTTAGAAAATTGGACCCCTGTGAAAATAAGAGTATCTTTATAAGATACACTGACCAGTCTGAAAGTTAAGTATTCATTGGTGAATAAGATGATGGTACTACAACAGAGATTGAATTACGAAATGTCACATTTCTGGAGAATAATTTTCCTAGTAGAGATGACTTAAAAGACATAGCTTTTTTTTTTTGAATTAGTTAATTCAAAAGATGACTCTGTCCATTGCGGATCGTTGGAATGATGTTGATCCCAGTGGTAGGGATTTAAATTCTAACAATCCAATTAAATTACAGACCTAGAAAAGTGTTAGAAAAACCATATCCAAACGTCACTTGGAGATTTAAGGGCATGTATTTGTTGTTTTTTTTAGAAAATGAAAAAAAGTCAAAATGTAGATGAGACTCTATTTTATCCCACCAATGGTGAATGAAAAAGGCATTGGAAGAAAGAATTAGAATCAATGAGGTCCAATCATATTTGAGAATTTGTTGAACTTCTATTAGGGCGCTAAGTTATTGAGAACAATTAGGTACTTAAAATGAAGTGTAGGGTAGATAGAAATATTGAGAGATAAAAGACTCAAGTGGTAGTAAAAGGTTACTCAACTGGCAGTAAAAGGTTGCACTCAGTAAAAGAATATTGATTATAAAGAAACCTTTTCTCGGTAGTGACATTTATCTCCATTCGTGTGTAGTTAGCTGTATTGGTCAATTTGGATTTGGAATTACGTTAGATGAATGTGAAGACTGCCTTCCTCAGTGATGAGTTTGAGGAAGACATTTGTATGATACAACTAGAGAGTTTTGTCATTAAAGGCTAGGTAGAGAGAGTTAATAAATTGAGTAGATCAATTTATGATCTTAAACAATTTTTGAGATAATGGTATTTAAAATTTCACAGAGATGTGATATTTTATGATTTCGTCATGATAGATGAAAAATATTATTTTTATTTAAAAAGTTTAATGACAAGTTTATAATTCTATCATTATATGTCAATGACATATTGTTATCCATGAATGATAAGAAGTATGTACTTTAAAACTTGAAATAGTTATTCTTTATTTTTTTCAAGATGAAGAATATGAGTGAGGCAGATTGAGAATTGAATCCTAAAAGAATCGTTCTAGGAGATTATTGGAGTTATCTCAAAAGTCTTATATTATAAAGACTCTGGAACAATTCAACTTAAAAAACTGGAAACCTACTAATACTCTTGTGACTATAGGCGATAGTTCAATAAATGACATATGTCCTAAAACTCCTAATTAATAAATAAAGTGTTCGGAATACCATATTCTAGTACAGTTGGGAACTTAAAAGTACGTTATGATGTGTACTCATTCTGATATTTGTTATACTATAGGGTTTGGTCGGTCGGTACATGTCCAATCTAGGAAGAGTGATTAAATTGTTGTGAAAATGATATTGGGATATTTGAGCAGAACTGTAGATTATTTTCTTCATTATTAAGGAAAAGATCTAGTATTGAAAGGATACACGAATATTGATTCGGGAAGTGATTTAGATGAGGGAAAATCTACCTCTGGTTATATTTGCTTGCTCAATGATAGCATTATCTCCTAGAAAAGTAAGAAATAAATCTGTGTATCATTCTTTAAGATGGAAGCAGAAGTTATGGCCAATGCTTCCGCAGTTCAAAGAAGAGTTTGGTTGAATATATCTTGCAATATTTAGGAGTAGTAAACAACTTAGTGAGAGTTTGACGATTCATTGTGATAATCAGTTAGCTTTTGTTTACACAAAAGACTTCAAATATGATGACAAAACAAAATATAGACACAAAAATCAATTTTGTCAGAGACATGATTGAAAAGAGAAAAATGACACTGAGATACATGACTGCATATTTGGTAGTGGTTGGTACTTTACCTTTTTTTTTTTTTTTCAAGAAGTCAATATCTAAAAATATGTTTATGAGATATATTAAAGAACTTGGGTTGTGTAGATTGTTACAGTATTTATTACTGTGATTTTGATTGTAATTATATACAGAAAATATATATGATATAATATTCATATTCGATGACATTTGAATTTTGTTTTTATATCCAAAATTCTTGTGTCTGAAACTAAAAGTATGTCAAGTAAGTTTTGAGATTGACTCTCTCACATGAGCAATCGTCTCTAATATCTGTATGATATGTAAAGATGAGGCATGTTAATTTGTGGTTGATTTACACACATATAAGCCGGCTTAGTTAAGTACTAAGATGAAATTACTGGTTAAATATACTACACTTATGGTAATCAAAATAGATTCTCCACAATCCATTAAACTTGTCGAATAGTTAAGTGTGATTTTTATCTTGACATTATGAGATTTTATAGGACTTATAAGAAGAAAACTCGAGTCGAGTATTGTGTACACTTGGACTAATATCTGTACGATATATTATTTTAGAAAAAAAGACATAAGCTTCCAAATAAAAAGAAAAGTATCATAGTACGTGTTTCATATCACGTGTACTTATGTGACCATATGAACAATAAGATGGTACATCTCTCTTTATCTTATTATGTCCATCTCATTGTGTGAGATTCAGAAATTTATATTCAATCTCAATTTATACCATTAGAACTTTCATCTGTCTTTTAAAATTTTATTTTCATGTTGCTACTTTAGCATGTCGTCAAAAAGTTATAGATGATTCGATTTGACGGTACATGTCTAGAAAAATAGTTAAGATAAAGTTAAAAGTTAATAGTATGAAAGGAAAAGTATTTTTGACCAACACGTTACTTTGTATTCACGGGTCAACCAATTATGTCTGTGATTTAGTATTTTGAAACATAATTATGAATACGTGATTAGATTTGAGTCAAGTTTACTCTTACATTATTTTGAGTGATAAGAGATATTTTGACTGTATTGAGTAAAAGAGGTTTGGAATATAGCGAGATATGCTGTCCTCATCACCACATTGACGATGAGTTGCTATATATCCTTAACCGGTGTATAGCTCTAGAACATTTGGTATTCTCGCAAGTTATACGATCCTTTTGCCTGTATGAAATTAATGTTCGATAGTAATGATCACGTTATATGTGAGTGTAATTCTCATGTGCGAGTGGAATATGTTAAAATATGAGACGGGTCCACCGATGAGGGTAGACCTGCCCCTCATGCATTCAAATTTAAATAAAGGGGGTGGTTTTAAAACCACCCAGTCAACCCCCTTTAACTCCCCCCATTTTCTCTCTTTGAAAGAAAATGATGCCAAAAGAAAATGTGAGTTTCCTCCGACATGTGTGTGTGATTGAACAAAAGAAAAGATGTTTCTTTGTTTCTTTCCCTTTTTCTTTTTTCGGCACGTGAATGAATATTAAGAAAATGGGAGACTATTCTTTAAGAGAAATAAAGATAGAGAGAAAAGAGAATTAAAGGCTTGATAATCATTTCATTCACCGGTGGCATTTGAATTGTGAACAATAGAGAATGTTCCGATTTTGTGACACTTCCTTAGTCTTGAATACGTATCATTGGAAAGAGGTAAATGATTCTAATCCAATTTCGATTCGAAAATTTCCACGTGAAAATAATTTTTTTTAGATTTGTACGAAAATCATCATAAACATCAATACATAATAGGAAGATAGAGAAACCTAGGAATTGTGATAGAGAAACGGGGAAAAAAAAAAAAGGAGAGAGAAACCTAAGATTTGCGATATACTCTCATTCCTCACCCATCCACATTTGTGCAATAGTCTTGTCCAAAAATAGACTGAAGCCACTACTTAAGAACTTGTGAGAGAAGAGCATGTCTGACCTTCAAATCAAGCCTGAGATGGTTAACATGATCGGTAATAGTTAGACGCCATCAACCATGAAACCTGTGGCACAAGAATGGCGGGAAAATCCTAGATTTGGGTTATGCTTTTTCATAAACACTCAATCCCTCACCAATCCCACATCTGGGTAATGGCCTCGTCGAAATATGACTGGCCTTTTTACTTTGGACCGAGCACGGCCCAGCCCGAGCCCGCCATGCTCAGATTTACTTCGATGCTATCCAAAAGTGAAGAGAAACTTCACTAAGCCAAAAAGAGAATGAATCAATGATTTTGGATAGGTCTTTGTGTAATTTCAATGGCTAAATTGCCCAGCTATATCAAATCAAATTATTACAATTGGATGTTGAAGTGTCTAGTTTCATCACCCTGAGAAAGTGAAAATGAAGCATCCGCAGTTCTGTTCTTATACTCAACATTTACTCTGTAATCGCCCAGGAATCCAAAAAAGCTATATGAACCGTGCTCATCACTGAAACCCTTTAAGACACCAGTTTGCCATTCTTTGAGAACCTTGTCGACCACATCGCCGCAAGGTAGGTTCTCGAAATTGTTGTCAGTTAGGCACATTTGGTAACACCCATTTGAATGCCATGCACACCATAGCATAATTCCATTCACAGAAGGATGTGAGAAGCCTTCTCTTAACACTTTCTCTAGATAAACAGCCTGCGAAATAAGAAACCAAGTTTAGTCATACATATATAATCTCTCTCTCTCTCTCTCTCTCTAACACAAGAAGTGACTAGTCTCATGGATGCAGTATTCAGGGCTATATAAATGATTAGAGTAGCTCAAACTTAAATTTCGCATGCTCAAAAAGCAAGGAGCTTTAAACTTAACTTTAACCCGATTAACTAAAGAGATCGAGTTTAAACATTCTAGTTCATTATGGTTTATCACATAGAAATCAATCAAACTTTGGTATGTAATCAATTTTTTTTTTTTCAATTGCTTTTTCTAATAAAATTGGTTGTAAAGAAGAGACAGACCTGCATTTCCTGTCCAAATTTCTTCTTGATGTCAACTTCTGTGAGCCAAATAGGAAGTCTAAGAGTAGCCAACTTGTCAATGATACCTCTCATAAGAGGAAGATTTGGCACGTCAAAATGTGACTCTAATCCAATTCCATCCATATTAGCACCACCCCTTTTGAGTTCTTTAAACCTTGAAATGTATGTGTCGACAGTAGAGTTCACATCATCACAAGTCTCCACGACATTGTACTCATTCAAGAACAAGGTTGCTAAAGGGTCTGATTCGTGTGCCGTCTTGAAGAAATCCAAGGTAGCATTATGTCCTAAACGTTGCTCATAGAAATCAAAGTGAAGCAATTCATTGCTAACATCCCAATGTATGAATTCATCCTTGTATTGGCTCATTAGACTTTGTATGCGCGAATTGACAGCCGATTTTAGCTCTGAACCTGTTAAGTTACGCACCCAAGCTGGATTGTATTTAGGGTCTTCCCAAAAGATGTTGTGCCCTCTTGCTATTATTTGGTTAGCTCTGACGAAGTTCATCATCTGATCTGATATGGTGTAGTTGACATGCCCTTGTTCTTTCTCTGTGGCATACCATTTGAGCTCATTTTCGAACACAGCTGCATTGAATCTTTTTACAAACCATTTCTGTCATATACAAATAACATGTATCATTAGACTTGGACACTATGAATCTCAGAGACAAACTCAGAAAGAAATATAAATATTTCATACTATTTTAAGTTAATGCAGTTCTTAGTGTACAAAGACCGTATTCGATATGAACACTACAGGTCATTTCTAGAAGTGTGATGTGCGATATAGGTTAGATATATAAGATTATATTGCTAAGCTGATAAAAATAATTTGCCTTTTGAATTACCTGGTAAGGCAGGTTGTCAAGAATGGTGCCTGCAATGGCTGAACCAAAGGGGAATTCTTTGGAGACTTGTTCTATTGTAATTTCTGCCCCTTCAATTATTTCTCCTTCCTCATTTGATACATGAATTGTCGTCGCCCGTTTTCTTTCCTACATAATTGAGCACCCAAAGAATAAAAGGAAAAAATTAAAAAAAAAAATGGGAAAAGGGCAATAGAGAAAGAGAAAGAAGAAACTAAAGAGATTACTTTATTGATTATGTATTGTTGATTGATCTTCCACTCTTCATCACTGAATGGCTGCAAAGATGAACTTGCAATACTAATTTTGATGTCTGTATCATTCATGTCTGAGTTCTGCAAAATCAAAAAAAGAAAGATTTAAGGATATTTCCTATGTTTCAATCTTGTATGCTCATACATTTCATTTGCATTGGTTCAGAATTTACCTTGAAGAATAGGACAGATAATTTTGAGGTTGAATTAAGCACAAAACCACCCTTGAGAAATGACCAACACCCTCTCTTAGCAATCACAGAGCCCACACATTGAAAGGCTTCATCTTCACTTCTTAGCTCAGCTGTTATGAGGGCTGAATCTGCACCTTTTATTTTAACCCAACCTGTTGAGATCAATTTTTATAAGAACTCACTTGACAAAGATTGCAATCCAATTGTTTGTGCACTCGGAACAATAATGTTAAATAAACCAGATAAACTAAATTCTGTGTGACAGTTTACATCAGAATATATTTATCAATTTTTACATAAATTATCACCGTATTTTAACAAATTCAAAATTATGCTAATATAAATTGTTACGTAAAATTTAAACTATTAAACTATTTGGCCTTTCCTAGGGCACCTAAGTAGTAAAGAACTCTTACTCTAGTATCTATCTTGAGGTCTCGTATTTGAAATTTCACGAATATATATATTTTTACGATTTTCGCGATCCTTATATAACAAAAAAAAAGAAAATACTATTTGATGTTGTTCCGGACCTTGTAATTGAAGGCAAGTTGAGGCCCAAACTTGTTAAGGGCACAAGAATGGTTCAGATTTGAAGTGAGTTGGGCCCAAAACAAATGAGTGAAGATCCAGTGGGCCCAGGTAGTTTCTAGGGCATTGTTTACATGTTTGGAGAATTAAAATAGCAATAATGACTAGTGTTGACATCTCTTACCGGGAATATCTGAATTTTAGTGTTACTTTTTCTCCTTGTATTATATTACACGTCATCATATGAATATGATGAACTCCAAATATACTAATATGCTTAGCAGATTTTAATTAGCCTAATTATTAAATTAAAATTTTAAATCAAATATTTGGTAATAGCTAAACCATAAACCAAAATTTAGTCTCCACGCAATGTGGTGTGAAGTGTGGGAAGAAAGATATCCCCTTCTGGGATAAGGGACAGCCAATTACTACTAATATTTAGTTGGTTCAATGACTACTAATACCTCTTAGATAATACTAATGTTTCGTTAGACTAGTAAGAATGATATTAACACCCCACGTCAAGAATCGAGATTCGATTTTTAATAGTGATAAAAACGATATTAGGAGAACTCGCTTCCTATAGCGGATCCGATAACAACTCGATCGAAATTAGTTGAGGCGAAATTCTAGATACTCGACGGTAAACCAAGTTCAAGACACAAAAAAATACCTCTTAAATAATATATTGGATTCAAATTTTGCATATGAAAAAAACAGGGTCAAGAGAATTTTGTTTTTTATAGATCTAATTGGTTTTAAATCGGATTTACTTCAATTTAACGTGATTATCTTGTATCAATAATTTATCAAATAAAAAATTTATAGAATTGAATTTATAAAAGCCATTCAAAATGAAAGGATTTGACTCAATGAGTCGAAATTTGCTTCAACATAGGCAATAGAGTAGCATAATTCCGTTCGGTAAACGAAAATCCAAATTAACTACTATTGTTGGGAATTGAGGATTTTGAAGAATGAAATCTTGGCTCCTTGGGACTTGTCAGAAGTCAAAACTATATTCAAGTATGGAACCCTTACCCAAAAGGGCTTTCAGTTCATGCATTGAGCTTAATTGGTTCGTTCATTGTGCATATATATATTCCCCCTACCTACTCCACATCATGTCTTGTGGCCTGTCATTCCTCTGCTCTTGAAATTCCAATTACGCATGTGAACCCTAAAAATTTCATATTTGATCATGCCCTAGAAAGAGAGAGAGAGAAAGAGAGAGAGATCTTAACTGGAGAAGCAGTAGATGGTGGCCTGAGTTAGATTACGCAAAAGAAAAGCAGGGGAGTTGATAGTGCTATCAATGTTTCCAACCTCTTGTTTCTCACTCTCCTCATGACTTGTAAGAATGCCTCCATTATAAAGAGGTTTTTCTGGTTGGGCTTTGCACTACAAACACATGTATAGAACATTCAATATAATGTCATACATGAACTCTCATCTAATTGCATTATAAGTGGAGAAATATCAAGTGGGTCATCTCTGTTTTACCTCCGAGTATGCAGTATGGTCATATATAGGCCCATCTACAAACACCAAAAACAAATTATAAAACATACCCATCACCAAATATATATTTATATACATATAGAGAGAGAGAGAGACAGAGACAGAGTACCATAAGATGAAGCAAGAGAATGGGCTATGAGAATGAAGAGAACCAAGAGTTGAAAACTTAAACTGCTTCCCATTTTGTTGTAGTAGGATTGAAACATTGCTTCCGCAGCGGAAATGTTCATTTATCATTAGCTAGGTAGAACATAAGGTTTAGAGAGAGAGAGAGAGAGAGGGAGAGGACATAAGATCACAAGGGGCACAGGGGGGAGTTACTGAGCGGTCCCGTGTGGAAGTTCACATGCTTTGTGAGAGTCCCCTTCTCTTTGTAGTCATCAATTTATAGAGTAAATTAAATTTTCTTCATCCTTTAGTGTTTGTCGTTGCTTATGAAAAAAAAAAAAAAACTTTGATTTGTTCACAGACTGGCTTTTGCATTTGACAGGTTGATCTGATTATTTTAATTGCAGACAGTGTAAGAAATCCTTCATTCCCTCGTTTTAAAATCTGGGCCCACATGACCTTATATTCCTCCCAGTCCTACATAAATGTTCATTAATCTCTTCCCAACTCTGTGTAAGTTACCATCGTACACTCAGTATATTGAGATAGATTATTAAGTCTCTCAATTAATTTTTAAATTTAAAATTTAAAAATAAAAAAATTATATTATAAGAATCATCTCTTAATAAAATTCTACAGACACTCGAATCGGATTAATTAAAATATAACTATAGGTGATTGAAAAAAAAAAAAAAAAAACTCCGAGTAACATGTTCCTACAACTTTGTTGTTAGCTGCTCACATGAAATATGTGTCCACTTTAAAACAAATTTCCCAGATTTAACTTGTAGTGTCCAATGGTAACAAAAACTTCATAGGATTCGCATTTGTCAATGCCAGGCTACCAATGTGCATCTTTATCAAATGTGCCAATTTTGCCCTTGGTTAAATTAAGTGGTAATATCATTATCCAATTTTAAAAATTATAATATAAATATTATTTATTTTTTTTAAAAAAATTATAACCTACTTTGCTGTCAAAATCCCAACCCCAAATATTTATTTGTTCGCTTTAACGTAAATTTATAGTTTTGAGTATGTGTAACTATCCCATATAATTTTGACTTAAGGTTATACAGTCCTTTCTTTGCTTGATAAACAGAGATTGGTATCAATATCTTGTAAGTTCAGTGCCAAAAGTATTGGATTTCTTTAACTTAATTTACACCGGAGAGCTCGTCTCTTAATAGATTTTTAATTTCAGTTGAATTTAGTTGAAACTAATAAACTGATTATTTGATATCAGTCTCTTAAGCGAAAAAAATAAAAAATGAGAGTGTGTGTGGTGAAATGTGATGGACTGGGTCTCTCAAGGACAGTTCAAATGATAAAGTTTATATACTTTCATCCTCTATTTCTCGATTTAATTCTGTTAGGTTATATCTTCATATTAAAAAATAAAAAAAAAGTGATGGACCGGCCCAATTTGGATATACTCTTTATGGGTCTCTTCTTAGTCTGTGATTTACTATTAACATCTGTGGATATAATAATTAGTTTATACTAGAATTGTTATAATATTCGGATCGAATTGGGTAATGTCGATATCCGAATTCGGCTCGAGTGTTGGCTAGATGAGTTTGAACTCATCTAGTTTACATTTTTTGAGTTTGAACTTGAGTTTGAAGTGTCATCGAGTGGTATCATCTTATTTATTTTACAAAATAGGCTTGTCAAGTCTTTGGACTTGACACAATTGGACTCGAGTTTAAGCTCGATACCGAGTTTAAGCTCGATACCAAACTATTCAAATCCAGCTCAAGTAGAGTTTTGATTGGATAGTGCCACGGATAACCGTGACACTATCCAAATATCATAATACGCCTGGTCTACACCAATTTTGGTGAGTTTTTGGTGACTTTCTAATCATATATTTTCATATTTTTTTTTTATAGTTTTATCAAAAAAATAGTACGAGTGGAATAAGACAATTGTAATATCACATGAGAAGAGGAAGAGAAAAACCTAAACTCCTTATATTGAATAGTTAGGAACTCTATTTATTTAACTACAAGTCTCCGGTTTAAATTTTATGAATAGAGAAAAAAAATTAAAAAAAAAATCAACTCCTTAATATGCCTATAACCTCAAATCAAACAAAATTATATACCAGTTGATAGAAATTAAAAAAATAAATACATGTATGTGCATGCGTGTACATTCTGACACATTTTTCTCCTCTCTCGCTCGTGTGATTAGAATTTTTTGTCGAATTATGTAAAATTCTCATGCATCCCTTATTCAACTATTTTATTTTTTTAAGTACTACTATTAAAATAAGAATAATATTAGAAAAAACAAAAAGAATTAAAAAAATAAATAAAGGATATGAATTTTACGTAACAATCCACCTTAATAATTTTTAAAAAGATTTGATTCATTTGTTACTTATTTACTTGATATTTATAGAATTGCTCTCAAAACAATCAATAACCTTTTGCCGTCATTGGAATTTGGAAACTGAGATGGTAATGCTTTGCGGTGTGGGGGCTAGTCTCTGCAAATGCAATGGATGTACCGTAACTTGTAATCAATAACTTTCGTGCCCAAAAATGCAAAATTTTCCATGTCTGTTTGGATCTCTCTGACATGCGCTCGGTGCCTATGAAGCAGAGGGCATTCTTTTGGGCATGTCTATATGCAAGCCCTTATAGCAGAATTCCCATGCCAAAATCATATACAAAGGGGACCATCCATCACTTGCGCATGCTCAACAAGAAGTCAATTTTGCTTGGAGAAAAAGGAACTGAAAACTCGAATGATATATCTCCCAAAAATTGATGCTTACACATTGATTGTAAAGTGTTCGGTTTCATCACCACTGCATAAATAAAATGTTGACTTAGCACTTCTATTTTGGTACTGCACATTTACAGTATATTCACCTAAGAATCCAAAGAATGTGTAAGAGCCATGGTTATCCGTCGTGTTCTTCATCTCTCCTGTTTGCCATTCCTTAAGAAGCTTGTCGACTACGTCCCCTGCAGGAAGGTTGCGAAAATTGTTATCCGTGAGGCACATTTGGTAGCACCCATTTTGATGAAGGGCAGTCCATAGCATAATCCCATCAACAGCCGGATGCGAAAATACTTCTCTTAGTACCTTTTCTAGATAAACTGCCTGAAAGAGCAAAAATGAACCATAAAAACAGGTTTAATTGTTAGTAGCAGAAATTTTTTCGTCGTCAATAGAATTCACCTGTGTGGCATTATTGAATTTGTTACTAATGTCGACCTCCGTAAACCAAATAGGAAGTCCTAAAGTAGACAACTTATCAAGAACTGCTCTAATGAGAGGAGGGTTGGGCACTGTGAAATGACCCTCAAGACCAATTCCATTCATGGAAACACCATCGCTTTCGAGCTGTTCTAACCTAGAAATATACAGATCAATGGACGCATTATTGTCATAACAAGTCTCAATCACATTATACTCATTCATAACCAATGTGGCCAACGGGTCTGATTTCTGCGCAGTCTGGTAGAAACCTAGGCTTGCATTAGGTCCAAGCCTTTGCTCATAAAAATTAAAATGAAGCATTTCATTGTTCACGTCCCACTGTATGAATTCTTCCCTGGATTGGCTTAATAGGCTTTGAATTCTATTGTTGACTGCGGATTGTAGTTGTGATCCTGTTAGATTCTGCACCCACGATGGTATAAATTTCGGATCTTCCCAGAATATGTTATGGCCTCTGGTTAAGATTCTGTTGGCTCGGATGAATTTAAGTAATTCATCGGCTAAGTTGTAGTTCACTTGACCTTGTACGGGTTCTGTCACATACCATTTTAGCTCATTTTCGAAGACTGCGGCATTGAATCGCTCTAGGAACCATTTCTACAACAAAATTTAGGACATCCATCATGTGCAAGTCATATGTGGTACAAGGTTTCATGTAAGTAACTTGGTACCTGGTAGGGTGAATTTCCTATGATAGTGTATGCTATGGCAGAACCAAAAGGAAAGTCCTTTGAAATTTGCTTTACTGTGACCGATGCTCCTTGCAATCTATTTCCTTGTGCATCCGCAACATGAATTGTTATTGCTCGCTTTCTTTGCTGAAAAACAGAAAAACATTCTTATGAAGTTTAATGGCATGAAGTGAACAGGCCTCCCTGCCTTTCTAGCAGGCTTTGTTACATTTTCTAAACTAATGGAATTTCAAATATAAATATGCATGTATTTTTTTTTTAATAAACTACGATAACTATTTTAAATCCGACTAAATTCGATTCGAGTCGGGTTAAACTCTTAAGAGAACATTCGAACTTGATACTTTATTTAATAGATATTAGTACCTGACCATTAAACCAACTAGGCATTGGTATATGTATGCGTGTTTGTGTGTACATGTGTACGTGGGTGGTATAATTTTAGTGGAATTTCAACCTAAGTCTAAACAAGTCTTAAAAATATATATAAATATATATATATATATCAAAAGTTCTAAAAATACTACTAAAATTTTTGGAAATACTATTTATTTTTTTAAAAATAATAATCCCTCAACTTCGTTCTTACATATTATATTTCACCCCTAATATAAATTCAGGAAACCATCAGGGGCATAGTAAACTACTATGGTTGGGGTTGAAGCAAACCTGTGGTGGAAAATCCAATCTCGCCCATTCACATACGTTACGCTTCGCTCAACCCCTAAATAATGAAAAGGCTTTTAGGTAGGCCCAATTATTGGGCTGTGTCAGGCTGGACCTGGGCGTCTATTCTGTTACTAGGCCCAATCTAGGCCCAGCACAAACCACCTTTTAAGTAATAATTGACTCATACGTCCTAATAAAATAATTTAGTGATTATAATTTCTTTCTGATCTGATAATTTTGGATTCACGACATAATCAAAAAAATAAATAAATAATAATTCAGACGATACACGCGTTTAACAATCCCCGGCACGGTAGTTCAATCCCGAAGATTGTACTCTGTCGGGCCTGGCCTGGGCATGGAATTGATTTTCGTGCCGGGCCGGCCCCGGCATCTATGTCTATTTTTTTTTTTTTCTAACAAGGTTTTGCATATAAAAGATATTAGCATATATTTATATCTATAAAAAAGCGTATCCGATATTGGAACTCTCAAATTATAGGGGTCTGGGGAAGAAAATACCTAGGCAACATATATTTATATCTATAATATACATAAAAGCGTATGCGATAGAATTATTTCTTTTACCTATATTACCCTTATCAAAAATAAATTTTTTTATATTAGACTTGTATATTTTATTAAATTTCTTCTTTTATTTTATTTCTCTCATCTGTTTGAAGTACCCCTTAAATAAAATATCAGATTCGAGTTTTATGTCAATTGAGAGAGTTTTGTCCCCTTAAGAGTCTAGCTCGATTTGAATTACTTTTAGTTGGATCCGACTGACCGAATACGATGGTTTACACAAAAAACGTTCTATTTGAATGTGTTTTGAAATTTATCTATTTTCTATTAAAAAATAGTAAAGAAAAACAGAACAATTGTTACTTTGTTGATTTGAAGTTCTTGATTTGCTCTCCATTGATCGTCCGTAAATGGCTGCAAGGAAGTGCTTGCCATTGTTATGTTGAAATCTCTTCCATCTGTGTTCTACATAACCAAAAAGAAAAAAGAAAAGGGAAGGAAAAAAAATGAGATTATACAAGGAAAATGGGTGAAGTACTAAAATGTTTACCTGCAAATCTAGGACAGTTGAATTTGGGGGTGCATCAAAAACAAAACCGCCCTTAAGAAATGACCAACAATTGCTCTTGGCGATGACTGTACCCACACAAAAATAGGTAGAGTTTCCAGGCGTAATGCTTGCCCTTATCAGAGCTGAATCTGCACCACTTATCTTCACCCAACCTATTTGTATACCCAAGATTTTCAAGCACTATAATTATGTTAGAAGTTGATATTACTCGATAGAGTAGAGAGAGAGAGAGAGATGGGTCTTAACTGGAAAAGGTGTAAAAGGTTCCATTTCTGAGATTATGGAACACAATTGAGGGATAGAAAGCATTGTTGCCATATCTGATCATGCTTGACGGTACCCTCTGTGTACTATTTTGGAGGATTCCACCATTATATAGTGGTTGTCTAGGGCTTGATTCACACTAGACAACGTTATACATAACATAAGAAGCAAAAAGAAATTAAAATCGTATGACAACTCTAAATATCTTTAATAGTATTTTTCGTAAACATATTTATGTCTGAACGAGATACAAAGGTATAAACCTTTGCAAAGTTCGTCGTACTCCGGATTTACTGAACAATTTAAACCAATATCTAATAGAGCACCTCGTTAGATGACGTATAATGATGCCTATAGACTTCAATTGTTTCATTTAATCCAACATAATTAGGACTTCACAAGAAAAAATAAAAAAAAAAATAAAAAATAAAAACTTAAATCAACTATATTAGTTACCTGAGTATATGCTGTGTAATCATATAATGGCCCATCTGATTTTACAGCCAAAAGATAAAATCAGTACCCCATTAGTGAAATTGATGGAATGATCACATATAGAGAGAGAGAGAGAGAGAACCATAAGATGCAGCCAAGCCTAAAAGAGACACAGGAAGCAGTAGGAAGCAAATGCAAAAATTGTGTTCCATTTTTCTGGTGCCTAGTTGTTGCTGTGGCAACCTTAAAAGCCTAGGCATGAAAACCAAAATATTTATACATATCCGAAGAATCCAACGGGAAGGCAAAGATTGTTCAAATTTTTTAATTTTAAATAGCTGTTGAGCTTCCTAATCTGATTACAATATATGCATAGACTTTGGAATGCTAGCGATTGCTCCCCAAACATTGAAACATTTCTTTAATCTTCTGCAACCCTCAAGAAAGGGACATAGATTCGCTGGTGTGGCCTCATCGATCATGACTAAATCTTTAGTCTTCTTTTGCTGAAGAATGGTTCAAAACGTTTTATATCTTCAACAAATTGACATTGAATTGTTCTTTGTTTGCTGTTTGGCTTGCCATGCCATGATGGGCAGGTATCTACCTAAACCACTACTTTTCGTTCATTTTCCTCTAAGAGAAGTCTTGAAGTCACCCTCATTCATTATATTATTATTATTATTATTTTTTTTTTTGGGTATGGCTGCAAATGAATAGAGTTGTTCAAGAAGAAGCTCAGGTTTGGTTACGCCATACTGTCATGTGAATATTGTTTTGTTCTTTTGTAGATAAATGGAAGTAAATCTTGCATGATTATAGTAAAATATGTTGGAAAATGACTTCCAAACAGAGAAGAGTTGCTAAGCTGTTGTTCCTGAACTCAAAAGAGTCGTCGATCGTTTGATTGTCACTCTTGTCGTGTCTTAACCCTTCTGTTGAGGGGTCACAGGAATGAGTTTGGCATAGTTTAATCAATTCCAACAAATGCAGAATCCTCCTAATGTACAAACTTGTACATAGTTCTGAACTTTTTTTCCTTTTTCCCAATTAAAAGGCAAGCGAGTCAACTGAGTTGCTCTCCCCTCTGTTACAAGTGCCTCCATTACTGTAAAATATCTGATTTGAGTTTTGATTATTGCTCCTAAAGTGAATTGGTCACTACAGCACTATTAAAGGATCAAGCAGTCCCAATACTTTCATAACCTCTGGTTTTGGATTTGAAAATGTATCATAGAAGAAAATTATTTTTCTTGCCCAAATGGGAGGGGGTTGAGCATGTCAATGTCGTTTTAGCCATTGACGCTCTCCATCAAATAGCTAAACCTCAACCAACCCTTACTTTGTTGTGTTGATTTCTTTCGGTTCTTTTAGAGCATTGGTTCCAGGTTTATCATAAAGAACAGATCAGGACATGATCAGTTCACCGTCTGCATAAAAACTCTGGCAAATCAATTCCAATTCAGAAAAAATAAAATTCAACTTCAGAATAGAAGTGATGAGAATATCAATTTCTCATTATTATTTGAGGACACAAAATTGCATTGATGTGGATTACCCAAAGGTTTCTAACTGTAGTACACAAAATTACAACTCACAACATACGTATTAGACACTTCCAACCGATCTTAAAGAAAGGGAAGCAGTATAATGCTTCAATGTAGAGGATGTCGTGCTGCCGCTAAGGGTCATACTCATTAGAGGTTGCCATGCTGGTTTCCGCTTCCCATCATTTGCTAGGAGAAAACACTAATAATGAAGAAAAAGAAAACATTGAGGATGCCCCATTACATAATATAATCAACTTGAGGATATCATTTGGTTTCCCATCAATCCTAAGGATATTTGTCCCTGCAAACATTATGCAGCCAATAGGTCTCAGCTCGAACTAGATCCAGCGGCAGATTTTTTTGACTTCTTGTTTGCATAAATCCGGGAATAAACTGGCTTTGTTCTTAGCGCAAGAAGAATGTCTAATCCGAACCCAACAATGGATGCAACAGCCATGACAATGAAAACCATCCTGTAGCAATGGACTCCTATACATGTGTTTCCGCCTCCAGCAATGTGGGTCGCTTGAGCATCATACAAGAAACCAGCAAGCAAGCCTGAGAAGAGGAACGAGCCGAGAGGAAGGTTGAGGATGAGAACGTTGTAGATAAGACCATAATATTTAAGACCAAATAGTTCAGAGGCCGTTGGTACAGTGACAGCAAGACGAACACCATAACATATCCCCACAATGATTGAACCAATGTAAAGAGAACCGGGCAATGCCATGGCCATCACAATGTACCCAATGGCCATCAGAATCTGAGAAGCTGCATTCACTAGAGGTCTCGGAGTTGCAGCCTTCCTGAAATTTAGAAAATGTCAAAGCATCAGTTAAGAGATGCATACATGCATGGATATCTCATAGAAGACACACATGTTAACAAATCCAATACTTGATTTCAAGAATCGTTACATGATCTCCTTGAAGGATTATCTCAATATTGGTTAACTTATATGGCCTCAAGTATCAAACATGAACAACAAAGAAACTTATGCCAATAATAAGAAAGAAGCAAGTTAAGGCCAATCAATTAAAATACTTTTAAATAGTTAATCTTCTTCCATATTCTTCAGTAGCATCTAAACTTTTCAAATTTGAGTGCATCACAAGAATTTCTCAGCTTATCAAGCTCTGGTATTAGTATCAAGAATTTGCAGTTTCTAAAATGAGGAGTTCATCACCAGCAGCTGTCCAGCTGGCCCGTCCCCCCCCCCCCCACCCTAAGAAAAGACACAGCCGCATGAGCAGCTGAGGACCGCACTCAAGGATTAATTTATTTTTCATTTTTTGGTCCAATGGTAATTGAATTACATAATAGAGGTAACTCTACCCCCTACACCATAAACCCTCCCAACCCTGCAAAGCAATTTGATCCCAAAACCTTTTGATATCACCTCAAAGGTCTTTATCAAACACGGGCACTCGAGGATTATTTTAGGAAACCGAATAAATATTTCCATAGCATCCCACTAAGGGATGAAAGAAAAAGTCCTCTTGGAACCACTATCCTTTGTCATCTGAACCACTTAAGAAAATTGTGGCACTAAATCTAGGTATACCTGAAATCTAGATAAAATCTTCTAGGTCATTATGCTTTGAAAAAAGGCTCAAAAACATTCAAGTCAAGGATGAGGAATATCAAAAGGAAAAGTAGAAAAGAACATTCATAATAATCCAATACTCCCAAATATTCACATCTCAAATTTCAGGCCCATGGTTTTGTGGTCCAAACCCAAAGTCAATTTCCCCTTCCTAAGATTCTACAAAAATTTGGAACCATTGCATCAGTAAAATTATAAGATTGTATGAGTAGAATCAGAATCTTAACAACTCTGGCAAGGAAAGTGATATAACACCCTTAACGATATTTAACCTATGAATAATAGAAATTGCAATTGGTTGGTAAAGTACCACATTAACCTTGGTAATGTGAAACCATTTTATCTTAACATCTATCTTTTCAAACCTCAACACCAAGTTGGCCACCATTACTGACCCGCATTAACCTTGGCAATGTGAAAGATACCATTTTATCTTAACATCTATCTTTTCAAACCTCAAGTTCAAGTGGGCCACCAATAGTGGACTAAAAAGTATGAATCCTTAATAAACCAATCCCAACAAGTTTTTAAGGCTGAAAAGCTACGCACACCACATACATAAAGAAAGTTCTACCATGCGCTCATGCAATGACCTTAAAGTCCATGATAGAAAGGGTGCAACGATAAAAGCCTAGGAACCTAGAAAAACAATAGTAAAACTGTGAGACTGCTTGCAAGATATTTTCCTCTCGGCAAATTCCAGCACCTCATTATAATATTTTGAAATAGCAATTTATTTTAATCACATCCAATAATTCTCTTTCAGACGAAAAGGACTTTTAGGTAGGAGCATTCCCGCATTATGATCCTAATGCTATATTTGTGAGGGCATGGAAACAGCTTGGATTAGTTTTTGTTTAAGTTTGTTTCATTTCTCATATCCAGTTGCGAGGAATCAGAATAGATCTACAAAATCTATGGTCATAAAATATTGCCTTAACTGCTAATATATAAGAAAGCTGTTCAACAATGTCTGTTTACTAAATCTAAAGTTCTAATACTAAGAAAAAACCATTCACTGAGATGGATCATTAACAAAGGGCCAGTTATGCACTGATAATAAATCATAGAACTAAACCTGCAGATTCATATTTAAAAAATAAAATAAAATAAAATACACACACACACACACACAATACACTCAGTAAAATAATAATAATAATAATAATAATAATAATAATAATAATAATAATTTCTTCTGTGAAAGATTATGAAAATCAGCTCACTCAACTGCTGCACTTCAGGTTAGTCTTTTGCAGCAACTGAAAAACATCAATATATTAGCTTGAATATGCTAATAGTGAATAATGTACTTACTTGACAAAGTATTCGGAGACTACACCAGAACCGATACGCCCCATAAATCCCCAAATGCTCAAAAGTGATACGAACATGGAAACGTCTGCATACCCAAGGGCCAGCCCCATCTGCCCCATATTGTTCATGACTGTCAATCCAGTCCCCACTCCGGACAAGAATGACAAAAACAAAATCCAGAAATCCAATGTCCGTACAGCCTCAAATATTGTATGATCCTCTCCGAGCACTGGCCTTCTCCTGACCTCCTCAACATCCTCCAACCTACGAACCTCCTCCACAACAGCCACTGCTGCTGCGGGCTTCTTTTTAGCTTCATCCCCATTTTCTTGATTCAATAGTGGCTCAGCAACCTGTCCCTCAATATCCAAGTTATGCTTCAAATTAAACAAATTCAATCTCTTCAAAGCTACATAAACTGGCACAATCAATGGAGAAGCTAAAAGTACTAACAACCCAGCAGCGAATATCCGAGAAAGAGTCATGCCATGTGGTCCGGAGACATCAAAGGCCAGCAAATAAAAAGCTATAACAAGGGCAACGCCATTGAAGACTCCAAAGTACTTGTTTTCTTTTCTTTCAGGGCTGGTATCTCCTGTTTGAGGCAATTCTCGGAGGAAGAGAATCGCTGGGAGGCAGACAACAAAAGGAATAACTGCTAGCATTAAAAGAAATGCGGAAGGGTTGTCAGCAAAGAGAGCGGCACAGAGATCAGTGAAGATCGCAGTGCTTAATCCAACATAGCCCTTTAAGATTCCTGAGACAGGACCTCTATTTCTTCTGAAATTTCTCATACAAGTTACGAGAATAGCTGTGTTCATCCACGTAGTACTGTTGCCTCCCATACACAAAAATATACACATCTGGCAAAAACCATCATATGAATCAAAGGCATGAGCTTACAGATTTCGAGAGTTTCATTCAACAATAAGATTAAGGAAATACAGTGAAGAACAACAGACAGCAAATTGCATTTAAATGAAACGGTGTCATCTTAGGTTGTTTAGTGCTAAGGAGATAACCAAAAACAGAAAATGATTGAGATTATTGTGCCATTACTGCTGTTCCTGAAGCCTCTTTCCGGAGAGCAAAAAATGAGAAACCCCCATCAAAAGAAAGCCTTTCTTTTTTTTCACAGTTATTAGAAATTGCTTCAATTCCACACCTAAAGTGTTAGGAAAAATTATGCAGGAATCTTAAGGCTCGAAGTTTGGAACAAAAAATTAAAAGAAGTTGAAAATTTCTGTTTCTTGAAAACTCAGACCATACTCAAAGCTTCTCAAGACATTTCTGCTTATTTGACCAAATTCAGTCTCCAAAATGAAGTCCTTGAAGTCAAAGTATCCAAAACAAAACAAAGATTCAGCAAAACAAATACAAATGTTAGATTGATTTAAGAAGACAATATTCTAACTATTTTTTCCCCTGCTTTTACTCAAGCAACAACAACATTTACCGAAACCCCATTAATTTTTTTTTTTTTTTTTTTTTTAAAGAAAAGGAAACTCAACGAGTTCCCCCAACAAATCGGCAAGCTTAAATACAAATCATCACGAAATTATTTCCAGAAATCCATAAACAAAAGGTGGGATCCAAAAAAACAGCACAAAAACAGAAAAATGCCTTTTTAAATATCCACAAAGGAAAGAAAAAACAAAACATATCCGAAAAAATAAACAGCAATTAAAAAGACTTTTAAGTTCAAAACTATCAACTTTCAATACTTCATTGGAATATCCACCTGCCAATAAGAAAGAGGTTTAATTCTCTGACTAACAACAAGCCATTGAACACCATAGCCAACAAACCCTTCAATAGACCCAATCAAAAGAATCACAGGAGTTGAAATCTTATCAGAAGCAAGCCCTGCAAGAATCCCAAAGGCCTTTCCAACATCTTTAGCTACAGATAGGTTATTCAGCTCCAACTGGGTCAAACCCATCAAAGTTTTCAAGGCATCTGAGTAATTTGAGAATGTGTAATTGTTCCCAGATATGGATTGGACCCATATGGCTGTTACAAACCCTAGCCATTTTCTTGCTAGTAAAGATGAAGAAACTTGGAGTTGCATAGCTGGAGAAGAGCAATTGCTTGGCAAAGAAGAAATGGGGTTTCCCTGTTTTTGGGTTTTTGAAAGGTGGGTTTGAAGTTTAGGTTACGGCTTGAATATTTATGTACAAGCTTGGGGGGCTTGTGGGGTTTGGTGGGGGCAACGAAGGAGGGTGGAGCGTTGAAAAAAGGATTTAAAAAAAAAAATAGAAATTGTTTTGATGAGAAAGAGAATTGTTTCTGCTGTCCCAAATAGCTAACTACTTGTTTCTCACTGTGCGATACGTACCTGTCCGGTGTTTCTATTTTTTCTACGTTGTTTTCTAAGAAGATGGGAGGGAATCACGAGGTCATTAGGGGTTCGTCTGTTTCGGAGTTTCAGAAAAAAATAATATTTTTTATTATTTGAATAAAAATTCAAATATTATTATATGATGCATTAATTTATAAATTATAAAGCATATTGGTTTGCAACAAATAGGTAGAAACATGGGCAAAGGATGAGCTGTCTGTTCATGCATCATTCACATGAAATATTCATAAATTTTAAGACATTTATAAAATAATTTAAAACTTTCTAAAGATATACAAAATCAGTCTTAATAGTAATTAAGTAGAGTTGTGATTGGTAGGTTTACAAATTAAGAAATTATGAGGTTGGACAAGTTATGTTGTACTTCTTACCTTTTCAAACGGTTTGACAAATTGAATTAATTAATATTTATATAAATTTTTTATATTTTTTATATTTACTTATTTTATATTTAATAAATTATTTATTTAATTAATTATAATTTTTTATATATTTATCTTATAATTAATAATTATAAATTTGATTATTTTAGATTTTTATTATAAAATATGATTATTCTATTACTTTCATAAAATAATTAATATTTATATAAAAAATTCTTATATCTTTTAAATTTACGCATTTCTTCATATTTTCATTTCATATATTCTTAAGAAATGTAATTTTTTTGTATTATTTTGCAACTTGGGATAACAATCATTTGTTTAGCATTAATTTGGAATTTAGTTTGATATTATTTAATGGCTAATTTCGACAAACAAGTATAATTAAGAACTAACCATGTCATATGGTCTTGATTGTATTTCGTTTAAAAGGGTATTAATTGAATTTAGACAATAATTACAAAAATTCATAACTTTATTTTCCAAATTCAAAGTTGGATTTAATACAATGTTAATTATATTTAGACATCATTAATTATATGGTATTTGATAGAAAATATAGTATATGTTGATTTGATTTTCCTCATTTTTATATTTCTATATTTATAATATCTGTTTATATATTTGTTATAATAGATTTTTTATATAAATTAAATATATTGTAATAATTCAAGAAGGCAATCGAGCATTAGGTTACATAAAAAACATCTCCTAAAATTTTAGATTCTCTATCTAGATTCTCTTTTAAAATTAATTGATTTTTATTTTAGTACATTGAGTTTGAGGATAATGTTAGAAAAAATATTGTATACCAAAATTAAATTACTTGATACATATTTAATTTTTCTTATTTTTATATTTCTATATTTGTGACAAAAAACCATATTCATTTATCTTTTATATTCATACTTATATTATTTTATATTTTTTTTCATGATATTAGAGATCGGATCTAGAGTCATAGCCAAGTTTTCTTGCAAAACCAAAGAACCAGAACTAAATAGTGCAAAGTTTTGAAGAAAGCTGCTCTTCATGGTAGCAAAAATATCCATAAGATTTTAGATTCTCCATGTTCATGTATCTTTATAATCAATGTATCCTTTATCATGGCATCAAAACTCTCTTCTCAAAAAGAGTTATCCACGTACCCACACATGTCTCCAATAGTTAGAGCCAGTGTTGGAACAAGATCAGTCAAAGTTAAAACCAATGCCAAAACTAGAGTCAGGGGCCAAGAGCCAAGAGTCAAAGCCTAAGCCAGAGCCCGCTTGAGCCCGGAGCTAGAAACCAGAGCCAGATCTAGAGCCAAGCTAGAGACAAAATGATTTTGATACATATTTAATTTTCTTTCTTTTTATATGTCTATATTTATAATAATTGTTTCTATATTTATTATAATAGATTTTCTATATAAAACTAATATATTATAATAATTAAATGAGACAATTGATTATTAGGTTTCATATTATTATATTATTTTTAATCTCTAACATTATATCACAACCATATTCATCTATGTTTTATATTCTTTTTTTTTTATATTTTTATTGGTATTTAGTTTCATAGTACACTGATGTGAGTATACATGAATTAACAATCTAAAGACATTAGATGCTTGATTAACAAGGCTATTATCTTAATGATTCTTATTTTATTTTCTTTTCTAGGCTTTTTTTTTTTAACTATTGATATCTGATAATTACATTATTTTTATTAAATTCAATTCGAGTTGAGTTAAACCCGATAAAATTCTCCTGGTGTCTATTTTTCTCATGTAAAAGACTTAAATTCAAAACTTTATTTAAGGAGAATCGGCATTTATTTATTGAATTAACTTAACTTTAGTCTTTTCTAGACCAACGGAAGTGGAGTTG
Source organism: Dillenia turbinata (assembly GCA_037126225.1). NCBI lineage: Eukaryota > Viridiplantae > Streptophyta > Magnoliopsida > Dilleniales > Dilleniaceae > Dillenia > Dillenia turbinata. The sequence goes on from JBAMMX010000024.1 coordinate 22,024,034, forward strand.
TTCCTTTTTAAATTGGAGTGAAAATAGTAGAAAAAAAATGGCAAGATAATTTCTAGGTCTAGGATGTGTTAGATGATGGAGTCCTCTTTTTTTCTATTTGTTTTCGGATAATGTTGTTAGATTCAGATACGATGGAATTATAATAAATTTGGATTGAATTTATATAAATTATTATAAAAATAAAATTTTAGATTCGACTCGGATTGAATTTTCTCTTAATCACTTTTTACTTTTTAGTTTGAATCAAACTATTTTTTAAAAAAAATAATTAAAAAATCTTGACCTAATTTTAAAAAAATATAAAAGTCTTCTATTTTTTAGGCACTATCTTGTTTTTTAAATTATTAATTTCTAATTGGTTTTCTTATCTATCAGGAAGAGCTACAAAGGGGGTTTTGGATCCAGTTATAGTGTGTTGATTGACTTTCAATGTTTAAAACTTTGAATTCTTGACTAAAATCGTTTTAAATTTATCAAAATTTTAAAATATTTTATATGAAATTTTAATTTAATATAAAAATTATATGTGTTTTTCTAATGAACAAATGCTATGCTTAAAAGATGCAATACACACTTTATACAACTCTTATTTTAGATCAATTAATAGAAATTATATGTAAAAGTACGAATGTTCAAAATACGGAAAGTTCTATATATGGAGAGTTTTATGATCTTTAAGTATCGTGGTAGTATCTTGATAGGGTTATGATAACGGACTCATCAAACAAATAATAATTATAATTCAAATCAGAAATTTCATAATAACTAGAGATCCTTCACCAAAGTAATTAAAATTTTTTGAATTGAGTCTTAATTATGAAATAAAAGAAAGGAATAAGTATGTACTAAATGATGATCTAAACATGCTATTTTTGGAATTTCCTTACGGTGTATGCTACAATTTCTTCAATTAAATGAGACCATGAGATATAATTTAAATATATCGATGTCTAGTTGGTTTAATAATTACATACGATAGCTTTTAAGTAAGGTAAAAAATAAGCATACGTAGAAATTTGCTATTTAAAAGTTAAATTCGACTCAAATAAGATTTAATTAGGATAACGTGATTATCAAATATCGATAATTTTTATAAAAAAAATCTTTATATTATTCGTTCACATCCTAATAATAATAAGTTTAGTTAATGATTTTATGTAGAAAAATTGTTTTTTATTATGAACTTTAAATTTGCAAATCTATTATTGAATCAAAATAAAATTAAAAAACAAAAGGGTTTGATGTCCAAATATTAAATCTTCGGAAATTATAACTCAGAATAAATCTGTTTTTCTTTAAGAATTTTTTTTGGTAAATATTTGAAGAATATATTTTTCAACGAAACAAAGCCGAGTTGCCAAATGCAGATACCTCTGGACCGTCCAGATTTGTCCTTTCCGCCGCTAAAATCTATGGCTGGATCAAGACCTCGATAAACCCCTTTGGTGGAGTTAACATAAGATTGTATGAACTTTCAAGTAAAAAAATATTTAATACTATAAATTATTAATATGGTAATAAATTTAATTATTTTTATAAAAATTTAAATTTTTTTTATAAATTTTGTTTTAATTTAAAAATTTTAATAAAAAAATAATATATAAAAAAATAAAATCCAGACAAATCCAAAATATCTAAATAAAGCTAAGAATGATCAAATGTTTATAGCAACCGTAAAGGATAAATATTACCATCAATGCCCTTTTGGTCTGATAATTAAATATTAATAACTCTTAAATAAAATATTGGACTCAAGTTTTATATATGTTAAAAGCAAGTATAAAAAGTATTTTGTCTATCACAAATTCAAATCGAATTAAATCAGATTTAATTAGAAAAAAATAATTGTGACTCATTATAAATTTTTAAAAAGAAAAGAAAATACATGGTAAGATCTCAGAGAGAGAGAGAGAGAGAAAAAATGGTGTCCGTACGAGTATGCTTCACTCAAATCCCAAGACCCCACACCTTAACAGCGACTTCTCGTCGCCTTTCCATATAAGCTTATCACCTTATATATGTGGATAAAATTGCATGTCCCTGCCATACCACATTCACATGTTCCGAGTCAGATTTGATGACCATGTGATTCCTAAAGTACAAATTAAAATATTATAATTTAAATATTTTCTTTTTTCAATATTTGGTTTTTTATTATTATTATTATTTTATTTTTAACAACTTAACTGTTGGGTAGAATGAACACAAAACGCACTTCATAATTTTAAAATTTTGGATTCAAATTTAGTTAATAGATTTTATATTTGAAAATATGTCAATTCATGTTACTAAGAGTTTTGTTACAATAATAATTTAAATTTTAACCTTAAATTTTAAAATTAATCATTTGAGAGATAAATATAAAAGAGAATTTTTTATATTTATCTCTCATTTTAATTTTGATAAGATTTTATACTCTTTTTTTTTTAAACAAAGTTTGAGATCGATCTTAATTTGAATATTTATAATAAAGAAAAATAATCTAAAAATCACAGTCACGTGATTAATCCATGTGAGGTCTTTTACATTGGTTGGGTCACCACTCGCATATTAACCTAAGACTGGACCCATAATTACTATTTTTCATGACAAGTGTACCATCTTAAAGTTACCAAAATATCAAATAATGATGGCATTACCTTATAAATGATGATCTAAATATACTATTTGTTGGAATTTTCTTATTGTGTATGATCTAAACATACCTCAACGGCTTCTTCATACCTAGTAAAGTTATTCTCTATAATATATCGCCAAATTCATAAATCTACTATCCATTCAAAATAAAATGAGAAAAAAAAAAGAGTTTAATATCCAAATATTAAATCTTAGGGCATCATAGCTCAATAAGAATGAAGCCTATTTTCTTTAGGAATTTTTTTTTTGGGGTAAATTTTTGTAGAATATATTTTTCAACCAGACAAAAGTGTAGTAATGAGGTGTTATTTACGTACATATTGTAAAAAAAATAAAAAATTTGACAAATACCGTACTTTTTTCTTTATTCCTAAACTAGTGAAGTCGATATCCAAGATATCGACTTTAAAGTCGATATCTTGAACATCGACTTCAACCGTGCCCAAAAAACTGCCCATGAAAGATTTTTTTTTTTTTTAAAGAACGAAGTCGATATCCAAGATATCGATTTTAAAATCGATATTCAGGATATCGACTTCAATGGTTTCCAAATACCACTCATATGGTATTATTTTAAAAAAAAAGGAATATATGGACCATTAAAATCGATATTCAGGATATCAACTTTAAAGTCGACAGCCTGAATGTCGATTTCTATTTCTAAAAAAAAAAAAAATTGCTTTATGGGTAATTTTTTGGGTACGATTAAAGTTGACATTCAAGATATAGATATCGACTTCACTAATTTAAGAATAAAAAAAATACGATATTTATCAAATTTTTTATTTTTTTTTTACGATATTTATGTAAATATCCAATGAGTTACCAAATCGAGATACCTCTGGACCCTCCAGAGTTGTCCTTTTCGTCGATAAAATCTTTTTGCAAGACCATGACCCCGACCTTTGGAGCAAAGAGGTTTTATATTAAATAAATTTAATTTAAGTGAAATTAAATATTTAAATAAAAAGCTTCGGATATCTAATTTTTTATATATAGAAAACTTGAAACTAAAATCCTATTTAAAAAGTACAAGAGGACAGTTACTAAATCAATTAGATATTAATTACCTTTGAAATAGTCAACATAAGATTTTATGGAGTTCATAGTAAAATATTTAATACAATAAATTATTAATATAGTAATAGATATTTTTTTAATAAAATTTGTTTTAATTTAAAATTTTTAGTAAGATAAAATAAACTGAAAACATCTAAATAAAGTTGAGAAGATAAAAGTATTTAGGAGCTACTGGAAAGGATAAATGTTACCCATCATAAATTTCAAAAAGAAAAAAAAAAAAAGGAAGCTACATGCCTATTGTATTGAGATCTTGGGCATTGTCTTTCATTTCCTCTCTCTCTCTCCTCCTTTTCATATCTTACCTTACAAGGAAATAAAAAATGGTAACATAGGGAGGTCCCTGTACGTAGATATGCCTCACTGAAATCCAAAGAGCCCACCACACCTTATCAGCGACTTCTCGTCGCGTGCTTATCACCTCATGTGTGCATAAAATTGCGTGCCCAATCATACCATATTTACATGTTTCGAGTAAGATTTGATTAGCCATGTCCTTGCTAAAGTACAAATTAAAATATTATAATTTCAATAAATTATATGTCCAGTCTTAAAATTTATCATATTTTCACAAATTAGTCTTTATAATTAAAAATATTACCTTATAATTCTTAATTTTCAAAAGTATAATGAGTTGATCCTTTCGTCACTGACGATTACAGTCTAATCGTAAGTGATGATGCGATATTATACATGGTTGTACGAAAAGTTGATGTGTCGAAACCAGGTCAGCACCTTCAACACTTTATTCGGCCACGTCAGTATTTTACTGACGTGACAGTGCCATATCAACAAAAAATAATTTAAAAATCTATTTTCTCTCTCCTCTCCTCTCCCATTCTCTATCTTGTCACGTCTCTCTCTCTCTCCTGACAATAAAGAACCCCAATCTCAATCGAAAGTAAACCCACGGAAGCCTTGGCTATGGTTGCCACCGACGGAAGCCGCTGCAGTGGTGTCAAGCAAAGCCACTTCTTCCTCCCGCCTCAAGAGATGATGATCTTGGTTGCAAACCGCCATCATCGTTGCTACAACCACCATCTCTACCATAGGAAACCGACGTCTACTTTTACAATTGAAGTTTAGAACTTCAATTGTGGCCTCCACCGTAGCGGAAGGATGCTGCAGTAGCCACAATCGAGCCCTTTAGTGCACTCCGCGATGGTAATTCAAATAACCTCTCAGACATAATTAAACCTTTCAGTCACCAAACCCTAAAACCCCAATCGGCGTGATTTCGCGTTCACCAAACCCTAAAATCCCAATTTCCTTCAATGACCAAACCCTAAAACCCCAATTGGAAAAACCCCAATTCCTTCAGTCACCAAACCCTAAAACCCCAATTGGCGTGGTTTTGCGTTTACCAAACCTTAAAACCCCAATTTTCTTCAGTCACCAAACCCTAAAATGACAGCGATCATCGTGATTTCGTGATCATATAGACCATGCTCATGCCCATCTATTAGGGTTTGAATGCTCATGCCCATTTCGCGATTATCGGATTCCTTCAGTCACCTCACATGGCCATCTTTTAGGGTTTGAATGCTCGCGATCATCGTGATTTTGTATTTGAATGCTCGCGATCACTAAGGGCTTTTAGGGTTTCTTGGGTTTGGGATTCGAAAGATTTGATTTCAAATGCTAGAGAGAGAGAGAGACAGAGAGATCCCTTTATTCTAGTGTAATTTACTTGCTCTTTTTTTTTGGTAGAGAGAGAGAGAGAGAGGAGCAAAGATAGAGAATGGGGGAGGAGAGGAGAGAGAAAAGGGATTTTTAAATTATTTTTTGCTGGCGTGGCAGTGCCACATCAGCAAAATAACAGCGAGGTAGTGCCACGTCAGCAAAATACTGACGTGGTCGAATGAGGTGTTAAAAGGTATTAATCTGGTCTCGATATATTAGTTTTCGTACAGCCATGTAGAATGTCACATCATCACTTAATGGCCAGACTGTCACCATCAGTGACGGAAGGACCAACTCGTTACATTTTTGAAAGTTTGAGAACTATAGAGTAGTATTTCTAACTGTAAAGATAAATTTGTGAAAATGAGACAAGTTTTAGGGACTGGACATGTAATTTACTCATTATAATTTAAACATTTTCTTTTTTTTTTTCAATATATTTTTTTTTTACTTTTTAATTTTTAATCGTTGAATTGTTTGGTAAAATGTAGACAAAACACACTTCATAATTGCGAAATTATAATTCAAATTTAATTAATAAATTTCATTTATGAAAATCGGTCAAATCATGTTAGAAAGAGTTTTGTAATTTTTTAACATTGTGGGGGAGATTGTAATGAAGCATTTATATTAAAAATAAATAATTATGGTTGAAATCAAATGTTTTATAACAACCCCAACTTAACCACCCATCGACTTGATCACCCTGCCAGGTCTTTTTCGTTGGTTCACCACTCACATTAACCTAAGATTGGACCCACAATTACTATTTTCATGACAAGTGTACGATCGTAACGTTTTCAAAGATATTAATGAAGAATTAGTCTAATCAAATAAAATATTTAATCTCTTAATCAACGTTCGAATTCAAAATTTAAGAATAAAAAAATTTATATAAAAAGAATTTTTTTTAAATAGGGATCTCGTAAACGTTCAAATGAAATATAATTTTGAATATTAATAATAGATAAAAAAAAATAGGAGTTTATAACTTGTGATGTCGATGGAGTTATGATTGAGCTCTTCTCTACCCCATTGAAGCAATCAGAGGAAGATCCCACCGAAGGACCTACATGGGTAGAGATCACACAGGAAGAAAATGGGAAACAGCAAAGCAAAAATTGTCTTTTTTCCTTTTTGTAACTTCGCATGGTTTGGACGACCGTATACCCCACTGGCCACCACCGTCTCGGTTGATGTTATCCTTTCAACTAAGAACTTGACAAACTAGTCACTCTCAAAATTAAAATTTTTACCTGATCTCTACAAATTTGGAGGAAATAAGAAAATTTTGCTTAGTTTAATGACAGAACCTACCATTAATTGTAAGATTTTGACTGTATAGAGGCATGATAACTTAAAAATAAGTTTTTCTTGTAAACAAGGAGAAATTGAATGAAAATCAAGTTCTCTTTGTGATTATCAAAATAACAAAATATCAATATTTAGTAAATCCACGTTGGAGATTGATATATTTTAAATAAGATCTCATATTTGAATTTTTAACAAAAAAAAGTACTGATTTTCTCGTTTTAAGAATTCAACTCAACTCCCAACTCAAATTGAACTTAGCAAAATTCAACATGGTTATACTTAGCATTCTCTTCATAAATTATTAATTTTGATAGAATCTAATAAAATATATTTAATTTTTTAGTGACTCTATACTATGTTAAATAAAAACTCGACTGTTACCTTAAAATTTAATTATTAAAAATTTTTATAAAATTTGAGTGGTTAGATATGGGTTTTGACAATCGATGATAGAATGATAATCGAGAAGTTTAATATTTAACTTTTAAAAAGTTGAAAAAAGGAAAACATTAATCGATTGCTCTAACATGGGACACAGAAAGAAGATTGGCGACTTGTATGTACTGAAATTAATCATTAAAAAATTATAGAATTTGTCAAAGCTGATAAATTTATAGTAGAAAGAAATTTAATTATGCTTGAGCATGAAATATTGGACTGACAGAAAAGGAAACACAAAAGGAAAAGAAAAGAAAAAGTTGGAGATTTTGGTGATCTTTTTCAACAAATCCAACTAGATTGCAATTTTGTTACTTGGTTGCTAGCTTCACTCAATTTCAAAGCACCCATTATGAGAATTTGTTAATTTCTCATCACCATTGTTGTCACTGTATGACCAACTTTTTTTTTTTTTTTTTTATACATATAATCATTAACAATATAGTTATAAGCGTGAATGATCTCCCGCCACCTCAGTTTCGTCGTCCTCCATTTGGTCGAAGGTGATTTGTTGGTTTGTTCGATGGATGGTGAGTTGGACGATGAGTTGTTTTTTATTTTTTTTTAAAATTTTTTTTGGTCGGTTGGAGTGGATGGGGTGAAGTGATATTTCTCTGTCTTGGTTGGAGTGAGTTCGACGTATGAGTTTTTTTTAGTGACGTCTCGTTCATTTGGAGATTTGCGGTATGACACACCATACCGCTAATAATGGCTGTGCGTGTCGACCATGCCATTGTGTTCCCTTAATAATTATTGTTTATGTGAGCTATTTCTATATGCTCCCAATGTCTTTGTCTATATAAACGAGACAAATGGAGACAATGCTCTCTCTGTCTCTCTCTCTCTAAGTGGGCTTTCTCTCTATATAAGCATGACAAATATACACAATGCTCTCTCCGTCTCTTTCGCTCTTTGTAAGTAGAGAAATCGAGATTTGTGTTTGCCTTTTTTACTTTTAAATATTTATTCTGCTGCTCTTCGTATTTATTGCTAATTTTGAAAATGTTTTTTTTTTTTATTTGGGTTGGCGAGAGTGGTGTGTCTGATGATGAACATGGTATATGGAAGCGATTCTTCTGTTACGAAGGGTTGTGTTTCTAAAATTTACTTTACTTAACATTTGTTTTGTTGCTTTTTATATTTATTGTTGATTCTGAAAGTTTTTTTTTCTTTTTTCAGTTCCTACTGAGGAGAATAATGCAGTTGATGATAGCCGTGACATATAGAAGTCATTTCTCTATTGTAAAAACTTATATTTGCCTTTTGTGCATCTGAACATACGAAATCGGTGTGGTGTTGATCATTATGATTTTTGTATATTTGTATATTCGGTAAAAATGACAGTTTATAGAGCTGTATAATGTACAGAACTACTCCATTCATGTTTGTGTTGAGTGCTTGTTCAGTGTGGTGGTAACAGAACAATATAGTTGTATTCATATTTAATGACTTATTTAAGTTTTATTTTTAAAACTTAAATAAATCTTAACCAACTAAAAAAATATTGAATAAAAAAATTTGGTTGAATTAAAAAAAAAATCATTGACTAAAAAAATAACTTTGTTCAATTAAATATTTTAACTAATCAAAAAAACCTTAGACTAAAATTCTATATAGTTAAAAAAAAAAATCACTCTGTGTACTAAAGAAATTTAGTGTCTTTAGTCGACTAAAGTTCTTTAGTTGACTAAAGAGGTTTTTTGGTCGACTAAAGCACTTTAGTCGACCAAAGATAATCTTTTGGTCGACTATAGTTCTTTAGTCGACTATAAAATGTCACATTCTAAAATTTAGTCAACTAAATCTATTATTTTAAAAAATATTAAAAAATTTAATAAAGTGAAGTAATATTTAACCACTAAATTAACTTCTACATTGACTAAAATGCTCCATTCCAAAATTCAGTCGACTAAATCCATTGCTCGATTAAACTAGCAATCTTTTTAAAAAATAATCAAAATTTTAATAAACTGAAGTGTTATTTAACCACCAAATTTTTTATCTTCTGATCCTTTAAACAAATAATAATAGTAGATTTGCATTCTCAATATATAACAATAATAAAAATACAATTCGCTATATAACGGTTGGTTGAAAAAGAAAATAAAAAGAAAACAAAAACATAAAAAAAAACAAATAACCTTAAAAAAAAAGCAAAAACATAAAAAAAAAAATAATGTTTTAGTCGATGAAAGATTTCTTTAGTCGACTAAAGATCTTGTTTTTTTTTTCTTTTATTTATTTTGTTTTTTTTTTCTTTTTTCTTTTTGTTTTTTTTTTAATGAAATTTTTTTAAAATATAATTTTACTGGGAGTTTTGAGTGAGGAATGAATTATGTATACGAGAGCTTTCATGTATTGGGACCAAGAAACGTTTTACCGTAGAACTTTCATGTACTTGGTCGATCAAACATGTACGGGAACTGGGAGTTTTGTACCGGAAAACTACCGGAAAACTTTTTACCGGGAGTTTTTAAATGGTTACCGTGAAACTTTTGTACTGATAAATTATTGAAAAATTTTTGTACCGATAAACTATCGGAAAACTTTTTTAAACGGTTACCGGGAAGTTTTTATACCGATAAACTAAAATAAAACATAAAAAAAAAACAAATAACCTTAAAAAAAAGCAAAACATAAAAAAAAATAATAATGTTTTAGTCGGCTAAAGAAATCTTTAGTTGACTAAAGATCTTGTTTTTTTTTTCTCTTTTTTTTTTTCATTTTGTTTTTTCATTTTTTTTGTTTTTTTGTTTTTATTTTTTTTTCAATGAAATTTTTTAAAAATATAATTTTACCGGAAGTATTGAGTGAGTAAAGAATTGTGTACATGAGAGCGTTCATGTACTGGGACCGAGAAGCTTTTTACTATAGAACTTTTATGTACTTGGTCGATCAAACATGTACGGGAACTGAGATTTTTGTATCGGAAAACTTTTTACAAGGAGTTTTAAAACGATTACCGAGAATCTTTTGCACCGATAAACTACGGGTAACTTTTGTATCGATAAACTACCGGAAAGTTTTGTACTGTAAACTACCGGGAAGTTTTTGTACCGATAAACTATTAGGAAGCTTTTTTAAACGGTTACCGGGAAACTTTTGTACCGATAAACTATCGGGAAGTTTTTATACCGATAAACCACTGGGAAATCTTTTTAAACAGTTACCGGGAAACTTTTGCACCGATAAACTATCGGGAATCTTTTGTACCGATAAGCTACCGGAAAACATTTTTAAACGGTTATCGGGAAACTTTTACACCGATAAGCTACCGAGAAGCTTTTGTACCGATAAACTACCGAAAAACTTTTTTAAACGGTTACCGGGAAGTTTTTGCACCGATAAACTACCAGGAAGCTTTTGTATCGATAAACTATCGGGAAACTTTTTTAAACGGTTAACGGGAAACTTTTGTACCGATAAACTACCGGAAAGTTTTTGTACCAATAAACTACTGGGAAACTTTTTTAAACGGTTATCGGAAAGTTTTTGTACCGATAAATTTATCATTATTTTTAATTTAATCATTGATCGAAAAAAATTTTAAAATTTTTAACTGTCAAAATATCTGAATTTTTTTTTACTTATTATTTTTATAATTATAATTTTTCAACTATTATAATATTAAAGTTTTTTTATATATATATAAATATTTTGCACATTGTTAATAATTTTAGTACACTTACAAAATTCTTTAACGAAATTATATTTTATAATACCATATTTAATTTAAAAAAATCAAAATATTTTTAAAAGTATGGCAAAATATAAAAATCAAGTCATGTATAATATTTGTAAAACATATAAAATATTTTATAAAAACTATCACAAAATATAAAAAATATTTTTAAAAATTTATAAAAAATAATATTTTTTAAAAATATTAATTTTTTCAAACTATTTTTTTTAAAAAATATTTATAATATTTTTTTGATATATTTTAAAGAAAGGAAACAAAAAAAAAAAAGACAAAAAGAAAAAAAAAAAACATGCTTAAAAAAAGCAAAAACATAAAATGCTTTAGTCGACTAAGGCTCTTATTTTTCTTTTTTTCTTTTTTTTCTTTTTGTCTTTTTTGTTTTTGTGTTTTTTTTTAATGAAATTTTTAAAAAACATAATTTTACCGGAGAGATTTGAGAGAGGAAAAATTGTGTACCGACAAACTTTCATATGCCGGGGACTGGGAAGTTTTTTATCACTGAGCTTTCACATTCTTAGTTTTTTTAGGGGGAGTTTTGTACCAGAAACCTTACTTTTTAAATGAGTATGGCATGTGTGTGTGTGTGTGTGTTTTTTTTTTTTTTTTTTTTAATGAGAAGAGAGAGAGAGAGTTTTTACGGGAGAGTTTTGTACCGTTTTTTTTAAACGGTTATCGGAAAGTTTTTGTACCGATAAACTATCGGGATGCTTTTGTAACGACAAACTACCGGTAAGCTTTTTAAAACAGTTATTGTGAAGTTTTTGTATCGATAAATTATCGGAAAACTTTTTTAAACGGTTACCGAGAAACTTTTGTACCGATAGACTACCGGAAAATTTTTTTAAATGGTTACCGGGAAACTTTTGCACCGATAAACTACCGGAAAGATTTTGTACCGATAAACTACCTGAAAGTTTTTGTATCAACAACTACCAGGAAGTTTTTTTAAACGGTTACCGGGAAGTTTTTGTACCGATAAATTACCGGGAAGCTTTTTTAAATGGTTACCGGGAAGATTTTGTACCGATAAACTATCGGGAAGTTTTGTATTGAAAAATTACCGAAAAACTTTGTACCGATAAACTATCGGAAAGTTTTGTACCGATAAAATACCGGAGAGCTTTTTACCGGGAGTTTTTTACTGGCTACCGGGGAGTTTTATACCGAAAAACTATCAGGGAGTTTTGAGAAAGGAATGTATTGTGTATCGGGTTATCGGGGAAATTTGTATCGGGAAAATTTTTATCGGGAAGTTTTTTATCGGGAGTTTTTTATCGGTTACGAGGAATTCTGTACCGGAAAACTATCGGAAAGTTTTGAGAGAGAAATGTATTGTGTATCTGGGAGTTTTCATGTACCAAGAACTCGAAAGTTTTTAACCGTAGAGTTTTCATATTTTTAGTTTTTTTATTAGGAAGTTTTGTACCGAAAACTTTTTATCGGGAAGAAGATCAGACACATAATCTAATCTTTTCTAATCAAACTTAAAACTCTGTATCGTGCCTAACGCGGTGTAATCCTCCTAGTATATTAAGAAGCACGAAAGCATTGAAAGAACCCTCGAAAGGTCCAAATAGAAAGAGTTCATCATCTGGTTTTATACCATTAATGCTAAAATGATTCTTCTTTTGAATCAATGCATATTAACCCTTTATAGATACAACACCCTTTTGAGGGGAGGGATTGTGGGGTTTGAACCCTCATCAGGTGAGGTATGAGCTTGAGCCCCCTTATATTAATTAGGCTAGAAGCCTTAAATAATAAATATATCCTTGTTGCCATAGGGATGGTTGCTTAAAGGGATAGCCTTGTGAATCTCGTATAACAAATCCTCCTGCTGCCTTACCTATTCGTGGGTATCCTCTTGCCATCCATGAAAGAGTCCCATAATTACAATGAGGAAAAAGAAATACTTAATTATGCCCAAAAGAACATGTAATTAACATGGCAGATTAAGACTGGTCATAATCACATGATGTCTGTCTCTCTGCTTATCAATACTCTTAATTGATAAGATCCCAACACTATAAAGAAGTAGGGTCCATGAATTAATGTGGAAAGGACAAGCATATGTCTTAATCAGATAGAGATGTCACAGTGATAATATGGTTGAATTGAAGGGCAATTTTCAATATTAGACCGTAGCTTATCTGCAACTTCTGCCATGCCACTGCAGCTGCGCACATGTTTGTGGACCTTCTTCCGTTCCTATCCCTTGAATCAATTTTCTTACCCGCACAACTAATCGGACTGTCAGTCCAGTCCCCACCGATGGCCTTTTCTCGATCGTTCATTCTCAAAACCGGGGCAGCAAGCCGGGAAGTTTTAGCTCAAATAATATTATTTTTATTTCTTTTAATAGATTTAAATTCAAGTGTCATCGTGTACTATAAATAAAAAACCGGGACAATGAAAGAGGCAGTAGAATATTCTCCTAAATTTAAGATTATATATATATTTATAAATTGTTAAAAATTATAAGTTTAAATATATATTTTTTTAAATTATAACACTATCTCCTTGATATCATAACCCCAAAATACATTTTATATTTAATCTATTATATAAATTTTTAATTTCGTCTCTCCTTAAAACCACTATAGTGTTAAATATATGAAAGTAAGATTTAATGGTGATCAAAAGAATATCTCCTAAATTAATGCTAATGAGGCCAAGCTCAATAATTTGGAACCTCTGCATCAACAAAGTTATAAGATTGTATGGATAGAATCAGAATCTTAACAACTATGGCCACAAAAGTGAGTAACACTCTTAACAATATTTAACTTAGGAATAATAGAACTTGCAATTGGTTGGTAGAGTACCACATTAACCTTGGCAACGTGAAAGATACCATTTTATCTTAACATCTATCTTTTTGAACCTCAACACCAAGTTGGCCACCAGTACTGACCCACATTAACCTTGGCAATATGAAAGATACCATTTTATCTTAACATCTATCTTTTCAAACCTCAAGTTGGCCCCCAGTAGTGATCTAAAAAGTATGAATCCTTAAAAAACTAATCCCAACACTTTCTCAAGGCTGAAAAGGTACAAGCACCACATACATAGTTGATTACTGATATTTGATTTATCCGATTAATTTGATTCGAGTATTATAACAAACTTAGGGATGATCTCTCTCGGTATTCATTTTTTCATTTCAAAAACTTAATTTTCTCTGCCTCTCTCTTCATATCTTATCTTACAGGGAAATAAAAAATGAGGACATAGAGAGGTCCCTGTATGTAGGTATGCTTCATCCAAATCCAAAGACCCCACACCTTATCAGCGACTTCTCGTCGCCTTTCTTTATAAGCTTATCACCTTATATATGTGTATAAAATTGCATGTCCCTACCACACCACATTCACATGTTTCGGGTCAGATTTGATTTCCTAAAATAATTCACATGTTTTGGTGATCTTTTTCGACAAAAATCCAACTTGAATGCAATTTTGTTACTTAATTGCTTGCTTCACTCGATTTCAAACCACCGATTATGAGAATTTGTTAATTTCTCATCGCCATTGTTGTCACTATATGACCTCCTTTTCTTCTACCGTTTTTCTTTTCCTTTTTCTTTTTTTTGTTCCATATATAATTATGTATTAAGAAGCACAAAAACATCAAAAGAGCCCTTGAAAGGTCCTATTGGAAGAGTTCATCATCTCGTTTTATACGATTAATGCTAAAATGATTTTTCTTTTGAATCAATGCATTGTCCCTTTATCAATACAATACCCGTTATAACAACATGTGATTAACATGGCTGATTAAGATATAGTCATAGTCACATGATGTCTGTCTCTCTGCTTGTTAACATTCTTAATTGATAAGATCCCAACACTATGAAGAACGTATGGTCCATGAATTAATGCAGAAAGGACAAGCATATGTCTTAATCAGATTGAGATGTCACAGTGATAATATGGTTGAATTGAAGGGCTATTTTTAATCTCGGACCATAGCTTATCTGCACTTCAGCCATGCCCTTGCGGCTGCGCACATGTTTGTGGACCTTCTTCCTCTATCCTATCCCTTGAGTCAGTTTTCTTACCCGCACAGCTAATCGGACTGTCAATCCAGTCCCCACCAAAGGATTCTTCTCCATCATTCCTTCTCAAAACCGGGGGCTAAACCAGGGCGGGGCAACGAAAAAGGCAGTGGAATAATCTCCTAAAATTACCGACGAAGAGTTAGCCTGATGCAAAAAATGCTATATCCCTAATCAAAACTCGGATTCGAATTTTTAAAATAGAAAGAACTGTATTAAGAGAGCTTCCCCTATAAAAAATCCAATAATAACTTGAATTGGATTAATCAGAGTTTGATCGCGGATACCGTTTGATAAAAAAAAAACTCTTAAAATTCAAAGTGTGTATATATGTGTATATATATTTATATATATAAATTGTTAAAAATTATAAGTTTAAATATTGTTTATTTTCTTAAAAATTATAATACTTTCTCCTTGAAATAATAATCCGGAAATAAATTTAATATTTTACCTATTTTATAAATTTTTAATTTCGTCTCTACTTAAGAGTGTTCACCCTGATAAAAGCAGGTAATTTTACCCGCTGACAAGGCTCAGTGTTCACACTGATTGATAATCAGATTGGCAAGGTTGGCGGCCTACCATGATCATGATATCTAATTTGTGCATCTTCCATAACCATATGGTGTTATATGATATGCAAGTGTCTCAGTAGTCTTGCCAAGCCTGATTGCCTGGCTGCCTCTTGCCTTTTCATGGGGCCAAATTGCTGATTAAGCTAGCACACAAAAATCTGATTAATGTTGCTTGGATATTAATTGACTAAGGGACATGCATGAACGTTGAAGCATGTACGGCAACAATATGCTATCTTGGGAAGAACTTGACAAAGCTTGCCCTGTTGGAACTTATGGTGATAAGTTCAATGTCATTTTTCTTTATATAGACAACTATCTAAACACTTAGGCCTACCACCCACAAAGATTTTGAACCATTCTTGTCCATGGAGTCATTTTCAAGTTGACTTGTGTACAACTTTCACAATCTTTTTCTTTTTGTAAGTAAAGTTTTACCATTAATCGGTATTTAAATTTTGTTCGATTAATCCGTTTCAGACTCGAGACTTTTATAAGAAAGAGAAAGATGATACCAGTTGAGTTATAGTTCGTTAATTCACAACCATGTTTTGACTCAAATGCTTTGTAAAAGAATTTTATGGCTAATGTATTAAGATTAGAAATTTATAATCTAATTTTTTCTCCTTTTTATTAAGAAGAAAAATAATAAATTTCACCAGATTTGTCCAATTTTATCTTTAAACACTTTGATCGGAATCTTTTTTTACATTTTTTTTTTGAATATCTCAATCAAATGTTTGAGAGAACGTTATGCGCCAATCAAATGATTGGGATTTGAGGTGTGGCCCCATCACAAGAAAGAGACAACTAATGCACAAATATGCTAAATTAGCATAATGAAAGCTTAATGATTCATAGTGAACCGAGAAAGAGAAAATCCAACAGAAAGTTTAAAACTTTTCAAGCACTTAACAAAAGTAAAAGGAGGTTGATTAATGATGAATTATGATAATTAGAAAAGCTACAAACATATTATAAAATTTTGTTTTAAAGTGATCGTGAATTAAACAAATTAAAAGAGAGAATCAATGAACAGTTAATTTAATCGGAATGACGTTAGATTTTTTAATCAAAACTCGAGTTTAAATCTTAGAAATGAAAAAAATTATGTTGAAATAACTCATTCGTTATAGAGGGTCCGATAGTAGTTTAAGTCGGATTAATCGAAATATGATTTCGAATAACGATGGTCAAAGATTCAACGAGAGAGAGAGAGAGAGAGATGGTCGTAGAGCCACTTTATGACTATAGTTATCAATAAAGTAAGGCAGGAAATGTCAATGATTTAGATTTGGTGATGGGTTCCCTTGTTCTTTATTAGTCCTCTAACTTGATGGATGAGTAAGACCTACAGGCAAACATAAACAAGTTCTTATCTTTGCATTTTGAGCAAACCCCCCTCCCAACCCACTATCATAAGCATGATATGTATGTGATCACAAATAATCAAGCAATAATTTATCAGTTCTTTAATTAAAAAAAAAAAATTGATGGATGCATGCTTAGATGCACTTGGGTATGAAGAACATCTTAAGTAGGTTTTTTAGGGCAATAATTACTAAAAAATTAGAGGGGCGCCTCTTGGATTCCTCCATATCAAGTGTGATTGTTCTCTTTTGTCAAATCAAGGGTTGAGATTAGCTCTTGTGACTTCTGTTGGCCATGCCCAGTAAGGTTTTAGGTCTTTTGCATCTTTTCTTGGTTGCATCCCCTTTTCCAAACTTGCTTGATTTGGGTTTTGCCTCTTGTTGGATCTAAGTGCTGGTGTCTGTTTGCTCTGTGCTTGTTGTTTTACCAGCTATACTCTCATTGTATAATGAAAGGCCTTTGTCATGTCACAAGCAATGAGAAAAACATTGATAGTTTAGGTAGTAAAAACTCCTAGGATCGAAATTTTATATTTTAATAAGGTTATTTGAATTTTATTTTATTTTTTTATAAATCATCAATGTCTAATAATTATGTGTACCCGATTAAATTGGATTAATCTCTTAAAGGGGAAAATCTTTCATAATGTTTATTTTTATCATATATAATATTCGAATCTGACACTTTGTTTAAGCAATACCAATATCTAGTCGATAAACCAATTAGACATTTATAGGTTATTTGAATTTTAGAATCTTTATCATATCTTATCTAATAGTTTTGTCTCATTTGATATTTTATTAATTTTTATTTAGTAATAATTATATATATTATATGTCCTTTATTTTTTTTCTGACTACTGATGTCCAGAATAATATTCTAATTAATCTGATTTGAGTATCTGTGGAGGCCCTATTTAGAAAGCGACTCTCCCAATATAATCTTTTTCATTCTCAAATTTTAAATTTTAAATTTAATTAAAAAATTTAATACTCTATTATACTAAACTGATTATCCTTATTTAAATTGGGTATGAACGAAGGTCGCTCTATTTGTTGGTCTGACCAGAAAATTTGCCTTACAACTTTGTTTTGGACCGAAGCCGAATAGATGGCAGGCGACAATGGGCTTGGCAGCTGGGTTAGGCTCATGTCTGAAACCGCAGTACCCACAGGAAAGAACGTCAATGGGCTACTTGATCTGGACCCAAAGTCCATTTTGCTTCCAGGTCCATATCTTTTGAGCCCAGAAAGGAAGAATCATCATGGTTATCCACACCGCATCTTAAAATCTTCTCTCACATTATTCCCTTTCTTCCCTGCCCAAAAAATGGTTGCAGAAAAATGGAAACATTACTAATTAAAATTTCGGGGTGCGGCGACGGGTTTTCACCTCTCTGTCTCAGTTCTCACGTCTCAGTGCCTCAATCTCTAAAACCCCATTATATGTTGTGAGACTAGAGAGAGAGAACAGTGGAGATAGGGGGGATATGGGAGTTGTAGCAAGTAGTGGTTGTTGATTTGATCGATCGAGAGACGGAGAGAGAAAGAGCTAGAGCGAGAGAGATCGGAAGAGAGAGAAACCAGTGGGAAAAAATGCGGAGAGAGATTGGGGTTTTAGTTCAACCAAAATGGATTCTCCTCCTCCTTGTCTTTGGCATCTTCATTCTTTTCTGTCTTCCCAATTCTCGTCGGGTAAAACTCTCTCTCTCTCTCTCCCCATATATATATATGTATATATATAAAGGGTCTGTTAAATTAAGCTTACTATGGGAATTAATGTTGTAAAATTGGAACCTTTTTTTTTGGATTTTGCAAACCCCCAAAATGCGGAAAAAAATCATTTTCAAGGATGCAATGCTTTTGTGGATTTTTCTCCCCAAAATCCAAAATGGGGTTTTGAAAAAATTCTACTTAGAAAAGATTTCTTTATGCATGAAGACCAGTGTGTTTATTAGTAAACCCAGATACCTAATTCAGGAAATAGAAGTTCTCTTGATCCCCCCCCCCAAGAGGATTTGGAGAATTTGCCCGAATTAAGAATTCAATCAATTACGTGTGCCTTGGTCTTCATTTGTGAGGGAAATCCAATAGTTGTCAGCTCTTGTAAAGAAGCAATTCATTCGTGTTGTCTTGCTACTTTTCTGTAGTCACTTGTCTTGTGTAAGAGTTAAGGAATCCCTATATCTGATGCTTGAAGATAGATACACATTCACCTCTAGGCTAACGAGAGTATAATTATGCATCCAATGGTAGAAAACGCATCCCTGTCTATGCCAGATCTGGGGTTCAACTCTTGGTAATTTCACTGGAGAGGCTTTGAGCCACATTTACCCGGTTTTTCTGGGCTATTGTGCGTCTGATGGGTTTACTGGTGACTGTGATTCTCGCAGTAAAAAAATAATAAATGAAAATAATTGTTATGGTATATCCTTATACTGGTTTCACGATCGGGATACTCTTCATACCTGGGGGAATATCTTTTAATATTTTATGCCATGTTCAGCATAACAATTCAACATCAGCTTCATATCACCAAATCTCATATACTCTTATTAATGAGTTGAATTCTTATCAAGAATGCCCTCTGAATGCCCTGTGACCTTGGGGACATCCAAGTCGACACATATCCATAGGTTTGCAAGAGCCTGTTGAAGAATCCACCTGAGGTTCAAGCCTAATCCGTGTAGGGTGGTCCCGTATCTTGTATATTGTTAAAATAAACTTCATTTCCAACTGATTTGTGTAGTGGTTGGACTAATAAACCGACTATCGTCTTGATGAGGAGTTCATGCAGAGGTTTAGAGTTGATGATAGCGCTTGATGTTGAGTGCCCTACCATTTGGAAATTGTTAGCTGAAACTTTGGGGACAAGAAGTGGTATGAGGCTGTGAGTGCATGTTCTGGCATGTCAAATATTTGCTGAAGCTTTTGAATGTTAACTTAGGGCAAACATAAGAAGAGTACTGTTAATGGTAACTAAAAAATGCAGAAGCAATTTTAATCTTTTTGTTATTTAGGCATGGGCAGAGTGGGGTTTGAGGAGTTACAACTTGTTAACCTGCAGAATGAGTAATATGTGGCCCTTTTCATTAGCAAAAATATGACATTGATTATGTAATGATGAAGAAACAAAAAGGTGAAACTTGTTAGAAGTTTCAAACTTTGAAAAGTATGCATTATGTTCTTATAGTTGTGAATGGTGAAGACTAAAAATAAAATCACCATTGAGGCCCATGTGTTTGGATTTCTGTAAAACTTGAGGCAAGAGGGATCAGATTATTTGAGCTATTTAATGGCTTGTTTCTCCTTCAATTCCTTTACCTCTAGGAATGTAAGTGAAATGAATTTTATTGGTAACCTGGTGTGAGAGAGGTATATGTGCGCTTGAACTTCAAGCATCTAGCTGTTTTAGCCCACTATCTTCACATCATCCATGGTTAATTATTAGGAGCTACTCCGTACCAGAAGCCATGGGGTTTTCCTGGAAGTTGCTATCTACTCCAGTGAATTATTAACACATATTCTTTTGTTTGGTTTCTGTATGACTAGTGATTAATATCTGTGAGCATTTATTTTAAGTGTCCGCCCCAACCCTCAATGTAGGTCAATTTGGTGAGAATTCATAACTTATTCCTAGCATCAGTTTATGGTCATTCATGTTGTATGTCTAAATGCAATACCTCCTTAATATGTGTAGGAGGAGGTCATATTTGAAGAGACACCTGAAATCACGCACAGAGTATTCATGGATGTTGATATTGATGGCCAGCGTGTAGGTAAAGAGCTTTTATTTGGGCATGCTAACTTTCTTTTTCATTCTTTGTGCATTATTGAACATTGTTGTCATGTGCTTATGTTCTGCTTTTGATTTAAATTAATATTCTTTTCTTTTCCCTACAAAGTTGCCTGGAGTTGTGTGTTATTGGTAAAGAGTCAATTGCTTCAAACTCTCTGAATGCTTAGAAAATGGAGCAGTCAAATCCATTTTCTAATCCTGTTATGCAGCAAGGTTCCGTTTTTCCCATAATATTGGGATACTTGAGTCTAGTTTGACAGAAGGTCAATGAACAGATGAGTGGCATCCTGCCTTGCCACTTTTGGCTGGAATGATGCATGAATAATCTCTGTAAATTCCTGTTGAGATAGATTGATGATCACAGAGCTAGGTTTACTTGGACCCTTTTCTTTGTCAAGCTTTTATCTATGGCATGGTTTGACAGTTTGCATGAAATCCTGTTATTTCCATTTAGAACACTCTCAAAATGGAGCACCAAGAGACCCTGAACAGGTTTATTTCTCCAGAAGGCATTCTTCCACATTTTGCAGATATATTTTTCTGATGTTTTAGTTTTTACAATGTTCTTTGAATTCTGCAGGTAGGATGGTGATTGGATTATATGGCGATGTTGTCCCGAAAACTGCTGGTAGATCTTTGTTCTCTTCTATTTTGCATGAGTAGAACTCTGGAGTGAAACTATCAAACGAACAAAGAAATATCTGCACTATAAATGCTTCTGGTCTCTTCTGTAACTCATCATCAGGCTTTACTTGCGACAAATATGTGAAATGATGTCCTATCAGTCTGCCATCTCAAGATAATGTTATTCTGCTCCTTAACTATTTTTTTTTCTTTTCCTGTTTTGTGCAGAAAATTTCAGGGCATTGTGCACAGGTAAAAAGCAGTTGGTTTTTGAGAATAATTTACATGTTTCCAGGGCCTCTATTGTGTTGCATTTAAGGAAGCTGGTTTCGTTCTTGTCCCTCCTATCAATATGTTGATCATAACCTGCTGATTGTGTCTGCAGGTGAGAAAGGAAAGAGTGCAAGTGGGAAAAAACTTCGCTATAAAGGAACACCATTTCATCGTATAATATCTGGATTCATGATTCAAGGTGGAGATATCATTCGTGGCGATGGAAATGGAACTGAATCCATATATGGTGGTACTTTTCCTGATGAAAATTTCAGGATTAAACATTCTCATGCAGGTTTCTTAAAAGTTCTCATCGGATCATGTGTTTTGCTTTTCCATAGCAACTCTTTGAATGTTTCGAGTTTTGAGGTGGCTTCTGAGGTTGTCTCCCTACATACCTCTTGCAGGTGTTGTTTCCATGGTGAACTCAGGCCCTGATTCCAATGGCTCACAGTTTTTTATCACCACAGTCAAGGCCAGTTGGTAAGCTGGTTTTTGAATTAGGCATTAAGTATCACTTCTGACTTTCATTTTTGTGTCTGTACCAAATGCGCGTTTTGACTTATGCTTCTTCAACATTCTGATTCTGCTTTGATCCGCATGTAAAACTCTATAGGCTGGATGGTGAGCATGTGGTCTTTGGCAAGGTTATTCAAGGAATGGACACCGTGTACGCAATAGAAGGTGGAGCAGGAACTTACAGTGGTAAACCCCGGAAGAAGGTTATTATTGCCGACTCTGGAGAAATACCTAAAAGCAAGTGGGATGAAGAAAGCTGAATCTCGATACACGCCTTTTGACATCAACAAGATTTACAAAATACAGGTTAAGAAATTTATTACTTTCCCTTTTTCCCTGTAAAATTTTCTTGATTGTAGGCGAGTCATTTCATATTGGGGTCATCTTGCAGCCAAGCTTTTTTCTTGTTTAATTTTCTTCTTTTTCATAGATTGGTTTTGCCATAGATGCTGTTGTGTTGATATAGGCTTGCAGACAAAATCAATGGAATATATCCTAATCCTGAGTTCACTTCCTTCTTTATGCTTGATCTATTACCTCATGTTGGGAATAGCGACATGCATAAATGCTAGTACTGAAGGAAGAGATTCGTTTCATGAAGCACATTCCCTAACCCTGAGTTACAAAAACCCAGATGAACCCACCCCCCCTTCCAAAAAAAAAAAAAAAAGAATCCCCTGATCTTCCCTTACCTTGGATTGGGGTGCATACATAGAGAATCCAGTATGGTTTTTGAAGATTTCAATGAGCTTTTGTGGTGGATACTCTGTATCCATTCGAATACTTACAAACTTAGGACCGATGCCCCACCCCTACCAGTTCCTCCATTTTTGGAGTATTTGCCCGTGTCCATTAAATATCCACATCACTGTGTGCTTTTTGATGATCTAGGCTTATGATTCAATGGCCATGTGTTTAACTATTGAGCTTGAAAATTTTTGCTTTTATGCGAGCACTGCATCTAAAAGAAAGACTAAATTTTCCATTGAAACCGGCTTGAAACAGTTGAGGCTTCATTAGAAAAAATATTTACTTGCCTATAAAGAAATAGAAAGTAAATATTACCATATCCAATTAGAAACAATGGCCTTTCATGATTCCATATTTGAATCAATTCCATATCGGTTTTGTTGGAGGCCGATTTTGACTCCATAGATACCGATTTCCTTTGACTTGAATGAATACTTCCAAGAACAGTTTGAAACCTGTAAAAGAGATCGCTGGAGGATATTCTGACGGGAGAGATTTCGCCACTCAAATCAGAAAGAGCAGTTTTCTATAATAAAGAATCAGATTGAGAGCGAGAGAAAGAGAGAGCTAGTCTCCATATGACTTGTGTGTTAGGTGTTTTGGGACCAAAAGTGCGTAATTGGGTTTCGATGTACAGAAAGCTTTTATATAAGGCGCCGCAAGAGCCGTGTACCCGAGGTGTTGCAACTCTAGTTTCCTTACGGAGAGATCCGAAGACTACGGAGCTTAATAGTCAAAATATTCAGAAGGAAGTTTGATTATTCGGGAAGTTCTTCCCTTATTTGGGGATACGTTCCTTGCCTTGATAGGAAACAAAGGTCATCGGAATATTTAGTTAAATATTATCTTTGGATGGTGAGAATAAAAGCAATTGATCTCTTAAGGAGCTATCGATCATCGATTAAGGATTGGTTGAACCATTTTCGTCGGGGACTAACCAATTGATCGATTAGGATGATGTTGATGATATACTCTCAGCGTGTTGGGCCGTGTTCATCCTTCGGGGAGATTGGTCTCATCTGTTGATTATCGATTAAGGATTGGTTGAACCGTTCAAACTTATCGAACACCTCTGTGGATCGGTTGAACCGTTCTTGTCGGGAACTAACCGATTGATCGATTAGATTCATGCCGATGATATACTCTCAATGTATCGGGCCGTGTCCATCATTCGGGAAGATTGATCCCGGTCTATTTACACGTCTAGACGTATAGATTTTTTAGATCATAGGTTTTGTAAGGTTAAACATACTTCGAAATGGATCCTTAGAACGGGTCCCATCTGGTTTCAAATTGGAGGGAGGTTAGGCTAAAAACTTCGTTTGTAATGACATGGTAGAAAGCAACAAGCGAATAGAAGGTTGAGACCATGCAAGGCAAAACATGTTATTAACCGTCAACTACTCAAACATACTGTTGAAGGCATTTTCATTATCTAACCAGACAGGTTTCAGATACAGGCCAAGGAAATTACAAGCCTAAAACGCAGAATCTGGCAACAGAAGCGGTGTACAGGACAGAAAATCACCTATGGGTCTTGTCTGTCTTGTTATTATCACCTATGGGTCTGTCTGTCTTGTTATTGACTTCATCAAGCCGTATAATATAAGGTGAAGAAAGAGGAAAGCCTTGAGGCCTGAACTTGCAAGCGCATTTTTCTGCTGATTTTCAATGGTCAGGATGTTGTCCACCCAGGAAGGGTACCCACCTTCCATGTTTGTCACATGTTTGAAGCCCTGCACCAAACAGGTTTAGACTAACCTAAGGTTTTCAATAGTTTCTATGAACATAGAACATAAAAGTTTGAAGAACTCACTGCATTTGAGACATCATCACAAGCGCATGATGATCTGCCTCCACTGTTGCAACCCTACAAGACATAGGATCAATCTCCAGAACATCTACAACATGATCATGCAAGTCCTGAAAAACTTGGTCAAGAATGAGAAAAAGAAACCCTAATTACCACGATGAAGCGATGGTCTTTCTTGCAGATTGAGGAAACTTGAGCAATGAAATCCGGGTTTTCCACCCTGCCTGTTTTGTTGCAGAAAAATTCAGTCAGCTGTTGATATGACAAAGGATAGGAAAGGGAATTAAGGTATGTATACCTTCTTGTGTAATGAACATGTAAGGAACATTGAGGGCATTTTCAATGTGACTCTTGTTGATTTCATCTACAGTCCTGAGAATGTGATTCGATTAGAAAAATGTTCTTGGCCGCAACTAGAACCCTAATTTTTTCAAAATTATAAGTTATATCTGACATCCAGACAAGGGTGACCGGAGTTGAGAAGATCTTTCGCTTTATTTATTTATTTATTTTTACCGATCGATATCTGGATTTTATTTAATTAATCTGATCTGAATATTGTGGGGTCCATTGAGGGGTTGACTCTTTCAAATTCTTTTTCTCTATTCTCAAGATTTGAACTCGAGATCTCTGATTAAAAAAATAGAGTATCCGATCACTCAATTTAAAAAAATTTAGTATCATTCACTTTATACATCAACATTAACCCACTCTTCTTCTTAATATTGTTTAGTGTGTTGATTAGTTGTCCTTCCTTATTTAATTTGATTTTAGGTAAGGCCAACTTGGATAGTTGACAACTTTGGGATTGGTTCTTTAAAAGCGTAAAGATCATTTGCATCACCAAACTACAACGAATGTAGCGTTATATTCATTTAATTATAAATTTTAGATTTAATTCATGAAAATAAAAAAATAAAATTTAAAAAAATTGATTTCTTAACGAAAAGCATCATAATACTCAGATCAAATTAATAAAACAAAATTTGAATACCAATTGATAACCTGAAATACATTTACACAATAAATAAATAAATAAATAAATCAAGATCGTAAGCACCTGGTTGACCAGATTTGGGTCACAACGCAAAGGATGTCCAAACCAAATTCATAAAACAAACAAAATGTACTTTAAAAGGGTGTCCAACTTTCATTGTGCATGACAATAGAATTTTAAATTAAACCATTCAGCAAGACAATAATTTGTTGAAATCAATTATAAACAGTATTTAATTTATATTTTACCTTTACCCACGTGTCACGAGTTCAACACTAGAGATCAAAAGCCTTGGAGGTACGTTTCTTCGGATGGTTTAAGCGATAAGCAATAGAGTGTTTATATTTTTATTATTTTTTTATTTAATTTCTTTTGATTATATTTATTTATAAATTTTTGATTATTCAGTATTTTTTAAAAATAATTTTTTAAAATAATTATTAGGTAATACTAAA
The DNA here is from genome assembly GCA_037126225.1 of Dillenia turbinata. Lineage (NCBI taxonomy): Eukaryota > Viridiplantae > Streptophyta > Magnoliopsida > Dilleniales > Dilleniaceae > Dillenia > Dillenia turbinata. The sequence continues at coordinate 22,050,127 of JBAMMX010000024.1, forward strand.
ATCACAAACAAACAGATTAGATAGTTTTTCAAGTCTCAAATTACGAGGATTTTAACTATTGATCATGATCGTAGGATATTGATGAAATTGCTGAAATCATGTGCAAATACACATCAAATAAAATTTTAGTTTGAATCTTATATTTAACAAAAATAGATGTTTCAAAAAATTTATCCTTTAAAGAGTTGGATTAATATAATTATGGGAAACCATGATTAAAAAAAAAAAAAATTTGTTGGAGAGTGCTCTATTTGTGACCTGTGTACTATAATTCTCCTAGGAGAGTGACAAGGTATTTTAAATTTGACCATTTACATGCGTGTCGTTTCCCCGTATAGTGTTGGAGGGTTTTTTTTTTTTTTTTTTTTTTTGTTACTTAAATTTTCCCTTTTTTGAAGAGAGAGGGGAGGGGAGGGGGCGGGGCTTTACAAATTGGTTAGCAGTCAGGCACACTGGCACAGACAAAATTAGCCAAACAGAAAAGAAAAAGAAATGAAAGCAGCATTTTTGTACGCTTGTTATCACTATTCCGCATAATTTCAAGACTCAATTTTTATCAAACCGACATTTAGTTTTTATATGCACTCGAACAAAGTTTTAGTATTGCCTTTCCAGACATGATAGCGTCAACATTGGCCTCAACAACATAAACAAAATGATTTTCTAAATCCACTCGAGCAACGATCGAAACCTACGGGGACGATCTGTCTCTCACCTCCTCATGGTCACTTCCATCTTTTTCCTCTTCAAAACCCCACTTTCTCTTCCTCTGTAATATCTCCATCTCTCTCTCTCATGGCTAGTACTGAAGAATCAACAAAAGACCCTATTCTTCTCTATGACTCATCCTCTTCTGCAACCCAACCTCTTCTCTCTTCAAAGCCATACCCAGAACTAGGGCAACAAACGCATGAAGATTCAGCTGAATCTGATCAAACGCAGTACATCCAAATCTCTTACAATTATAATCCTAGACAATTTAAAGACCTTCCCTTTCTAATTCTCTTCATTCTCTTCGTCCTATGTACTTATGGCTTTGGTATTTTTGCTGTTGTCAATAAAAACTCTGATTATTCCAATGTTTCATCCTATGTTTATGACTCCAATTCAAGCTCTTGTGTTGAAGACACGTCCTCATTGTCTTTATCCGAACTGGGTTTCTCTAAAAATGTGTTTTTGAATGCATTGTTGTCATCAAGTTCATCTTTTGTCAGAGATTTGATTTGGGTTCTTGTAATTACAGTGATTTTAAGCGTACCCATTTGCTATAGTGTTCTTTTGTTACTCAAGCATTACACCAAACAGATTGTGTACGTTTCAATTCCTTTCCTTGTGCTTATTCCCATTTTCTTTAATGTCTACTGGTTTGTCGCGTGTACTGTGAATTCATCTTGCAGTGATGCTTTTCCTTTAGCTTATAGAATTCTAGTACTTGTTTTTGTGTTTTTGGTCATCGGGATCATAGTGTGGATAATTGTGGCTAATTGGCATAGAATTGAATTGACTGCAAGGGTAGTTGGGGTTGCTTCCCATGCATTATCACAGAATTTGGGTTTATTCGGGGTCCTTCCTGGACTGACATTGGGATTGGTGATTTATTTTGCACCAATCATTGTGTTTTTGGTGTTTGCGAGGTTTAATGGGGAGATTGTGGTTGAAGAATCAAGTGGTGAATATAGTTGTGGTTGGAAGCAAGACAGTTGGGTGCCTGCATATTTTGCGTTGGCGATTCTTACACTGTTGTGGTCTGCAACGGTCTTGATTGAAATCCAGGTTTATGTGATTAGTGGGACTGTTTCACAGTGGTACTTCTCAAAGGATGACTCAAGACCAAAGAAAAGCATTAGAAGTTCTTTGAGGTGATTCTCTTACTATTTCTTGTTTCTCATACATTATAATTTTGCTTGTTGTTTCTTTGCAGATTTTTGGCTAGTCAAATTCATTTCTTGTTAGTGCTGAATATTGTGTAATCTTACAATTTGTGTGTATGAAATAGAAAATTTTCATGTGGACTATTTTGGCAAAGAGTGGCCTTGTGTAAGGATTTAGGTTAGTATTTTATGTAAAAAGCCAGTAGCATGGAGGATTGGCATGAACAATGCCATCTTAGTTGTTGTTGTTTTTTTTTTTTTTTTTTTTTTTTTTTTTTTTTTTTTTTTTTTTTTTTTTTTTTCAAGTGGCAAGAAATGTGAAAGGAGACTGATCTTATCAAGGTAGATGAGAAGGCAAACTTTATTAGATCCTAACAGATTGGTAACTCTTGTTGCCTCGGCAAGTATTGTGTCCTTGGCACAAACAGGTTTAGGCTACTTGTTTGAGGTTAATCATTTGAAACATTTTTTAAGTTACATGCACTTAGCAGGGTTTGAGATAGCTGGAGTTCACATTCAACTTGTGACTTTACTTTGAGTATGACGGGGTGGGTTACCTGCTTTGTCTGCCTGAGTGGGAATCTTGAGGTGAAGGATGGTCCAACGGTGGAGACCTGCAAAAAGCCGCTGGAGGGTACTCCGACAGCAGAAACTCTGATACTCAAGTCAAAAAGAGCGGTTTTGAATACGGTAAACAGAGTGAGAAGAGTCGTGTTGGCTCTATGTCGCCAGTGTTTTTTTAAGTGAAAAGTTCTTAGAGAACTTACCTTCGTGGCGGGCGATATTGTGCATACACACACACACACACACCTGCGATTCTTGGAAAGTGCCGTAGGGTTTTGGGAGTATCGAAATCCTAGTTTTCTTGTAGGGAGATTGCTGAGAATTCCACTTGTTTGAGATCTCTTGGAGATACACCATCTTGGTGGTGAGGGAAAATCTCGTAATTCTGGGAACTTTCTTCATTATTTGATATGCTGGTTAGGGCATGTTCCTTTGACTTGAGGGACCGCTTTGAGAGTGAGGAAGATTCTTATCCTTGTAAGGAAAGTTCGAATTTGTTCAAAGATTTATTTCCTTTGCAAATTGCCTTAGGTCATACTTGTCATTTTGGTTGATTGGACTACAGTTGTAAGGCTTGTCAGTCGAAGAGTGGAAATGACCGAGGAGCTTAGGTACCGAGGATAGGGATGACTGTGAAGCTATAGGCGGTTTTGGTTAAATGCCCCTAGTTTGATGGGTCCAAAGGATGAAGTTGTGGTTCGCTTGGTAGTGGGCCTGTGATGGCCTTTTAGCTAGGTATCATTAGTTGTCCCCCACTTCTAATTGGAGTTCCATAAAAATGACGTTTAGGAGTAGGATAAGGATCCAGAGAGTTTTGTAGATGAAGCGTTCTGTATGTCAAGCGGAATGGGCGTGAAGGTGGGGTATTTAATGCGGGTTATGTCTTTTCGGTTTTCCCAAATCTTCTGTTATACATTTCGTTCTCTTTGCCCTAGGTTTAGTGGTTGTGTTATTTGCGACGAAAAGTAATTTCTAGGGTTTTCATCTTCATACTAGGCGATCATGGCTCGGGGTTCTGGCGCATAGAAATATCGCAAAATTGGCGAAATTGCTAGTATAATGTCAAGGAGGGAGTTGGAATCCGTAGAAAAGAGTATGAATCTTGGTGCAAAATTCCGTTTGAAGTTACCTCTTATTTCAGAGAGGGCCAACGAATTACCTGTCAGTTGTGTTCCAATGTATAGGGAGTACGTCAGATACGGGTTAAGGGTCCCTTACCTGAGGCCCCTATCTGTGGTTCTGAGGGGTTGGAGTATATTCCCCACTTTTCTTATCCTTAGCGCCTAACGGATGGTGTTGGCGGTTGCTAGCTTAATGAGTTTCTGTCGCTTGAAATTTGATTTTGATGTTTTGTCTTCAATTTTTCGTTTGAGGAAGTGCGGGGGTGAGGGCCATACAAATGGATGGTATTGCGTGCAGACTCATCGTCAGTCAAAGTGAAAATTCTTCTATAAGGAGATCTTAGACAAGGCATGAAGAAGTAAGTTTTTCTCTGTGGAATTTGTGGATAGGGAGTTATTGTCGTTCCTGCCAATGCTTGATGCGGAGCCCTTGGTTAGGTCGAGGGCCCCTGTGTCTCCTTGCCTTTCAGGCTTTATTAGATCTGTAGGTCAATTTTGTCAGACATCCAGTAGAGCGTTGTGGGTGGCCGCCCTCGTGGAGGACGAAATGCTCAAGCTTGCGGGTCAGATCCAGAGGTCATTTATGCGGGAGGAAGAGTCATAAGATTTGGCCGATGTTATCGATTTTGCCGAGGCAAATGACTTAGACCGTGTTACTACTTTGAAGGTGATGAGGGCTCACATCTAGGCTTCCTGAGCTGGAAAGGGAGACGAAGGGAGTGCGTTGACGGCGAGTTCCCGAGTCACATTATGAGGAGGAGGAGGAGAGCATTGTGGGTGGATGCCCTCATGGAGAATGAAATGCTTAAACTGTGGGTCTTTTATTAGATGAGACGATAGTGGCGTTGGATCTTGAAAACTTTGTTGTTATTTTAGAGAAGAAAAGTTCCGAGGGAGAAGATTCTCACAAGAGGATCCAAGATGAAGGGGGTTAGAGCCCCATTGATGAGGGGTCAAACGATGAGTGTTCGATTGCGGCACTCGTCCCTCGAGGAAAAAGGGGGAGATTGTTGGTTCCTATAGCAGGTGTCGAGGAGGTTTATACTGTTGAAGGTGTTGAGGGAGCATGGGCTGGTGGAGAGACCGAGGAGTTGCGAATTGTCAGGGTTATCTAGGAGTCACAAGTTGCGGAAAGGTCACCCTAGGAGCCTCCTTCGGCCACAGGAGGAGCTGCCCTACCTCCCGTTCTCTCAATAATTGTGGGACGAGGTTCGTCCAGTACTTGACCGGAGTACTTGTATGTTAAGAAGGGCAAGGGAAAGGTTCCTGAGCAACAGGTTCCGCTTCCCCCTATTCTGATTTGATTGTTTGACCGATCAAAGCAGTTGAAGGAGACGGGAACTATCTCGATGAGCTGTGGTGACAATTATTTTTGCTATGTGGACATTGCGGAGGCAAGAAGGCTCATGGACGATTGGATTTTCACTGGGCGGAGTCTGGGTTGAATCGCTTGTCGGTGGAGCAAGGGGATGATTCTGTAGATGCTCTCTTGATTCAGGTACAAATATTGTAATGGATTTTTCTTAGATCAAGGATTTTCATCTTATTGGATCAAATTTGCTCTTTTCTATAGGGTGCAGTGATGGCCAAATTTCAGAGAATGAGAAAAGATCAGTTGATTGACCACTTAAGGAGACAATTGGATGGTCTTGGGGAGAAGTCACTAGGCTTAGGGCTGAGAAGTGTGAAAGGGAGATTAAGGAAAAGCAGGCAGCCTCTATTGCTCTTGAAAAGAAGGAGAAGTTAATAAAGACATTAAAGGTTGATCTGGAGTACTCGTATGAGGTCATTGATGCTGCTTTTAAGGAAGGCGAGTACCTGAGAGATCTTTTTGCTAATAGTGAGGCAGGTCATCTGGCTGCTGAGGCGTTGTCATGGGAATGGGGGGAGGCCTTGGTAAAGCAGAGGGAGGCTTACGAGCGAGATCGTCGGGAGCTCTCTGGAAAGCTACACCAAGCTGAGGAGACTATCCGTCGCTTAAGTAGCGGTGCTGCGGAAGGAGTGGATGTGCGTTCTAGCATCCCGAGTGCTACTCTAGCAGGATCTCCTAGTGGTACCCCCTCCGTTGCTAATGCATCCATTTTAACTCCTCGGGCTAATTTTGACAAGTTTCGGCAGAGACCTCGAGCTCCTCCCTCCCCTTGATGCGTCTCTGTTTTTTGTGTCTTTTCTCTACGTTTCTTGTGCTCTCCTTGCAAGAATTTGTAAAGATAATATCTCTGATTTCTTTATCGTAAAACAGTCTTGCTTGTTACGCCTTTTGTGGTGTTGTGTTTGTCACCTAGACCCCTTATTGCTGTGCTGTACCTGGACATTATGTGGAATGAAGTGGGGTGTCAAGGTGTTGTCATCTTTGTCATCATGCCGAGAAACATTGAAGTAGTTTACCAGATGATTATTGTATGGTACAGTGGGCATTAGGCGTCTTTTTAAGGGTGTTTGAGGGCGTTATGCCTCAAGACCGTTTGGTCTATTAGGCATTAAGCTGAAGGTACTTAGAGGCATTGCATCTTGAAAGGGTTATAGCGTACCAGGCGTTATGCCGTAGGTACTCAGAGGCGTTATGCCTTGAGAGGGTACTCGGAGGCGTTGCACCTTGAGAGGATCACAGCATACCAGGCGTTGCGTCAAGGATACTCAAAGGTGTTACACTTAGTGAGGATTATAGCATACCAACGTTGAGGGTATTCGAAGGCGTTGTGCTTTGAGATAATTACAACGTACGAGGCGCTGCGTCGAGGGTACTCAAAGGCGTTGCGCCTTGAGATGTCTATTTGGAAATGGTGTGAGTTAATGTACTCATTCAGTAGAAATAATCATAAGAAATCAGGATATCATTTTTATTGGAATACTTGAGACAGGAAACAAAAAGAAAATGAATGAAAATTTTTCATGCATGGTGTAGTGCCGCCAATAGAATAGCAGGAATTATTAAATTGGCTAAGCAAGTGAATTGGAAGGTAGCTGGTCATAGTTAAGTGTCTCGATGCTGAGAAGCGTTCTGAACTTGGTGTTTATATGTCTTGTATTTGGTAATGCCTTTAGGGCGTTCAGGCCTGGTCGACCTAGGATCGCATCGTAAGGAGAGGGGAATTTTATCACGTTAAAGGTAGCGCGGGCAGTGGAGTGATTCGGCGGGGTTCCCAACGTGACCAAGAGGGAAATGACTCCCTCTGGGTATAACCACTCGTCTGAGAGCCCTTTGACAGGTCCACTATGAGGTTGCAGGTTTGAGTGGTCGAAACTCATTCGTTTGAAGGTGTCCCAGTATAGGACATTACATCCTGCACCCTGGTTGACAAAAACTCTCTTGATCGTAAATTGGCTAATCATGGTAGTTATAATCAAGGGATCATCATCACAATCTAACTGAACCCTTATGAGATCGTCATTGTGAAATCCTATCATGGACCTTTTGGGCATTTTCCTTTTCCGCCTCGTGCTGATAAAACTTTATTAGAAGCAGATAGGCCTACCATCTGAAAGAACGGAGCAAGGATCATGTTGTGGGACGAAGCTGTAGCTAGACCATTCTTGGGTGGAGGAACCACTAAGGGTGGCTCTTTGGTTCCTATGTGTAGGACCACCCGGTTAACCTGATCCACCGCTGCTTTTGGGTTAGGATGTTCATGCGTCGTGTCTCGTCATCTCCCCCTTGAATTGTCTAGTAAGGATTATTGTCACGATCGTCGTGCATGAATTGTTGGAGCTTACCATTGCGGACTAGCATCTCGAGCTCACCTTTCAAACTTTCGGCACTCGTTTGTTAGATGGCCGTAATTCCGATGGAAATGACAATATCTGATTCTGTCTTTCTTTCTTAGCATCGTTGCCCGGGAGACGTCCAAGCCACCGTAGGTATAGTTTGTCTCTGATCTGTAGTAGGATCTAGGTGGGAGTTTCATTCAGGGGGTGTAATGGTTGAACTTGCGATTAGGTGGCAATGTTGGTCGGCTCTTCTTAAGAGAATGTGGTCGAGGGGAATAAGTGTGTTCATTCTTGTTGGGTTTGGATCGGTGTTTGTCAAATGCCTCTGCCTCCTCGGCAGCTATGTATTTCTTGGCTCTTGAATATTCCTATATGGTATTAGGCGGATTCTTAGTGATTGAAGTCTTCATGCCTGAAGGTCTTAGTTCCATTAACAATGCAGCCAAGGCTATGGAATGGTCTAAGTCTGAAACCTTCATCATTTCCAACTTAAATTTCTCTAAGAAATCCTTCAAGGGTTCATCATCCTTCTGTCGTAGCGAAAGTAGGAAAGTAGATTTCCTTTTGGCTCCTTGATTGATCACGAAATGGGTCTTGAACTGTTCTCTTAGTTTGGAAAAACTCTTGATTCCAAGTGTCGGCAGGGAATTGGACCACATCAATGCGTTGCCTTTGAGCATCGTGGGGAAATGTTTGCACATGGCCGCATCATACATGTCTCTTGAGACCATAATCATCATGAAGTGGGTTTTGTGATCTTGGGGGTCAGTTATTTCATCATACCTCTTCATAGGAGGAAGTAGCACATCCCGCGGCATGGGCTCTACAGAGATTTTCGAATCGAAGGGTGATGTGTAGGTTGCATGGCGGGCGGCTTCACCCTGTCCAACATTGGCGCCCCTAAGTTCAGCAGCCATAAAATCATCCACTTGTTTTCTTAGATGCTTAACATCATGCTGAGATGTCACTGAAGGCTCTCGATCCTCTCGAGGAAGAAGTCTATGTAAGCATAAGTGTCTCGACCTTTGAGAAGGCGAGCCTCCTTATCGGCGGGTGCAGTTAAGATCCTCCAATTGTCTACTCATTTCTTGTAATCTTGAAACTAGTCTCTCCATTTCCGAACATTGAGGTTCGTTAGGAGGAGCAGGGGCAGGCTTTTGAACTGGCTGGTTCGACTGTTGAGCTATCTAGGATCGGATTTGGGCTATAGTTGGGTCCTCAAGATTGACAGGGACCGTTGGTTGAACAGAGTTTGTTGGTATAGCAGGGCATCCTTCCATCATGGACGCGGCTCTGGAAGACATCATGGTCTTTCTTTTTGAAGGCATGATCTCTTGGAGGGCACAAAGTGTGAAATGTGATCTTTTCTGGTCTATTTCCACAGACGGTACCAATCTGATGGAGGTGGGTTCTCCCTCTCAGATATCGCCTCTGCCTGCCTAAGTGGGAATCTTGAGATGAAGGATGGTCCAATGGTGGAGACTTGCAAAAAGTTGTCGGAGGGTTTTTTTTTTTGCGAGAAAAACTCTGACGCTCAAGTAAAAAGGAACAGTTTTGAATATGGTAAACAGACCGAGAAAAGTCGTGTCAGCTTTATGTCGTCGGTGTGTTTTTTAGTGAAAAGTTCTGAGAGAAATTTCTTTCATGGCGGCCGATATTGTGCATTTTATGTACACACACCTACGATTCTTGGAAGGTGTCGTAGGGTTTTGAGTGTCTCGAAGTCCTAGTTTCCTTGTGAGGAGATTGTTGAGAATCCCTGAGATTACAGGAGGCTTATTTGAGATCTCTCGAAGATACGCCATTTTGGTGGTTAGGGAAAGCCACGTAATCTTGGGAACTTCCTTCCTCATCTGATATGCTGGTTAGGGTATGTTCCTTTGACTTGAGGAATTGCTTTGAGAGCGGGGAAGATTCTTATCCTCATCAGGAAAGTTCAAATTTGCTTAAAGATTTATTTCCTTCACAGATTGCCTCAGGTCGTACTTGTCGTTTTGGTTGATTGGACAACGGTTGTAAGGCTTGTTAGTCGAAGAGTGGAAATGATCGAGGAGCTTAGGTACCGAGGATAGAGATGACTGAGGAGCTGTAGGCGGTCTTGGTTAAATGCCTCTAGTTTGATGGGTCCAAAGGATGAAGTTGTGGTTCGCTTGGTAGTGGGCCTATGATGGGCCTTTAGCTAGGTATCATCAGAGTAGATGCACTTAGCAAGGATAACGATTGAAGCGGTAAGGAGACCTATATTCTAATGTGAGTGATTTGCAAGGACAAGCTAGGGCCAGTTTAATTGTAATTTGTAATTAGTTTTGTCTAGAAAGGGTAGGATGCTTTTGTTTTATGACTCCTCACTTTTCAGTGACATATTAATTGTGCAACTAAGAACCTAGATTCTAGAGTTAACAGGGGCTTAGGTCTATTTAGAATGTGTGTGTGCATAATTGCCCAGGATCAGATCTGCATATCAATGTGGTCTAATATAATAATAGATGGCTTCAAAAAATTTGGCCTTCTAAGGTTTCCAGCAACAAGTGTCATTCAAATAAGACCTCTTACAAAATCAGGAACGCTAATATTGAAGTGGGTCTTTGTGGAAGAAACAGTGAACATCTAATTAGTCAAGAATTGGGCTAAGGTGTCATTTTTCACTTCCTTTTGTGGAGATCAGTTGTTGCTCATCTACTTCAGTGCTGGCATTTGATGCTAGAAACTGCTGTGAATGATTTCTTCACAAGCATCACTGACATCTTGTGTCACTGATGCACCTCATATGGCTTCATCTTTTTTTTGGTTTGGGAGGCATTGCTAATGTTCTATTCTTGGTTTGGAACTTGCCAGTAAAGGCTCTTGTAGCTCATCATCATTACCTTGTTCCTCTTTCCCTTTCCCTGCATTTGTAATTTCAGGCAACTATGTTATGAAATTGTGTGCTGGCCTACTTATGGGCAAGTGTTTCTGAAGGGTCAATGTTTTGCAATTTAGGCTTCTAGCATGGCTCTACACGTGTCTTTCTTATAGTTCCTAAACATTACATATTCACCTCTAACTGATTTTGTTCATGAATAAAACATCCAAAAGAGTTGAACCACAGAAGTTAGATAAGGTGCTTCTATTTTCTCCAAGTATCTGATCATTTGTCTGGTTACATAGGAAAGGTGTCTCAGACTTCCTGCTTGCATCCTTAAATGCAAGAAATTTTCTCAAAAGTTGGATTGGAGGCCTTCATATATTTGAGAATGGTGATCATGATATTTTGTTTTGTAAACTGTGTTATAGAGTAAGTGAGCATAAGATCTATGAGGCATAATTGCATTTAATTTTTGTGAAGAAAATTTTCAAATCATATTCCCGCTTTTGGTGGGTTAGGATGTTACTAGGTTGAGGGGAGTGCATAAGCGCAATAAATGTAGAATAACAATGGGAGAATAGAGAGAGAATCATGGGAAGAAGAGAGAGAGAGAAAAATGGCTCTAACACCAATTCATGTAGAATGACAATGGGAGAATATAGAGACAAGTAGGGGAAGAAAGAGAGAGATGAAACCAGAGAAGGGAGAGAGAGAGAGAGAGAGAGAGATACTGAGAGGGACTATTGGGATCCGCCAATAACTTAGAGAGGGGGCTTGATTCAATTTATTAATCAAAGTATATTGCAAATAAGGTGCCCTAATGTCTAAATATATATGCAAGACCCTAAAAACAAAAATGAAAATAGTATCAAAAGAATGATCTGACAACAATTAGAAACAAACTAAATAATAGAAACTATTTCTAAAACCTTAAATATTAAATAACTTCTAGTATATTCTGCATCAACAATCAAGTACTCAACTACTAGCAGGATATGGTTCAAAATGTGTATCTCATTACTATCACAACCAATGAAACCATAAGAGATGCCTCTGTTAGTACCAGAGATTTGAATTGGCAAATTCAATGCTGTGCATGTTCGCAATATTAAGTTTATGAGACTAACTAATGATTGGGAGTAGGACACTTTCTTTTAATTTTTTCCCATTCTTGAAGGTGAGTCTCCCATGGGAGGCAAGTTTCGTGATGAGGTGGTCTTCTCAAAGATTCCTCATGAAAGATGGGGTGCTTGAAGTAAAAGGTTTCTATAGGGTGATCGAAGATGCGGGCAATGCTACGTTTCCTTGTTTGTAGGGAAAGCTTTGCAGATGAATTTTGTTCCCCCTAAATGGTGGCTTTCTTTGGCTTGGGAGGGTGGAAATTTGACTAGGAATTATCAGATGTTCTCTGTGCCAAAGGGAGATGAGATGGTGTACCATCTATTGCTTCGTTGTTCTTGGACAAGTGTCTTATCATCTGTTGTGTTTGCTATGCTTCACAGACGTTGGATGGCCTCCATTGATGTATATAAGGGATTGTGGGCATGGAGTGGTATAAATTGTTGTACTGCTAAAAAGGAAGTTTGCTGTCCCTCTATCTATTTTTTGGACAATGGAAAGGAAGAGAAATGTGAGTCTTTTAGGAGACCAACAAGCCCCTTCACAGTCTTGAGGATTTTGGGCTAAGTCTTTTCGTTTTTGGTTCTTTTGTAGGCCTATAATGTCACAAGCAAATGTGGCTTCTGTAGATTCCCTGTTTAGGTTGTCTGGATGCACCACTCTGGTGCTTCTTGCACATTTCTCTTGCTTATTAATATACGTGTCTTTTGTGTGTGTGTGTATGGATTCCCTTTTATGGTCAAATACCTGCTTATTAATATGTAAACTACTTGCTTATTTGCAAATACTTGCTTATTAATATATATGTCATTGCGTGTATATAGGGGTAAACTACTTGCTTATTAATATGGATTCCCTTTTATAGTTCTAATTGGCGGAATGTCCAGTTTAGGATCTAATCATGGAATGCATGGATAGCCTAAGTTATTGGGGGTGGGGGTGTTACATGTCTCCACTTCGTGGTTTGGGTTTCGCTCATATTCATGGAAGCCTGCTTCTAGAAACTATCACTTCTATTTCTCGCTTCCTCTTGATAGCTTCACTTTAACATGTAAACTTCTTCATATTGGATAATATTGCTGCCCACCTGCAAAAGTAAGCAATGCCCAAAGATGATGCCAATTTACTACATTGAAGGTCTAGCTCAAATTTTAGCTAGACCATTTTGACTTTTTTTTCCCCCTCTTTTTTAACAGAAGTTAAGAAAACCTCAGACTCAATGAAGTTTAAAGTTTTCGTAGGCATTACAGAAACTCTAGTTCATTAATTCAGATGGAAATACTATGATTTTCAAATGATCGCCTTGTTCTTCATTGTTCTTGGACAAGTGTCTTATCATCTTATTGTGTTTGGTATGCTTCATATACATTGGATGGCCAACAATGATGTATACTGGGAATTGTAGGCATGCAGGATAGGAAGATCACCATCACTGTGTGTTGTGTGTATATGTGCATGTTCACACTTAGTAGACTAGGTGAATTACCCCCCATAGATGTAGTGCATACTTAGTGGACTGGGAGAATCACTCTCAAAAGACACGTTATGGCAGAATTAGCTTTTTTGGGTTGCTTGTTGGGAACAGATGCTTGCTCTTTTATGAGTCAACAAGAAAAGGGACTTTTGGGGGTTGAACCATTTTGTGATAGGATACAGGGAACTAAAAGCGCAACTAAGTTCGTAACCGTATGTAGAATTGTTAAATATTGAATTTGAAAATTCCCAGGTCTGAGTTGAGGGTTCCTATCTCACACTTACAGAAACTCCAATTCATTGATTTAGATGCAAAAACCATGACTTTTATGCGATCATCCTACTAGTCGCCTATATTGTTCTTGGAGTTTAACCTTTATTGCACTTCTGTAACCCTTGCAGAAATGCCTTTGGACCATCCTCTGGAACTGTATGCTTATCAGGATTGCTTATATGTGCTGTTCGTCTGGTTCGTGCTGCTGTTGACAGTGCAAGACAAGAAGAAGCCTCGGGGATAGTGAACCTCATACTTCGATGCTGTGTTAATGCCTTTCTGGCAGCAATTGATTTTCTTAACAAGTTCACAATAAATTTCGCAGCCATTACTGGTGAAGCTTACTGCACCTCTGCACGGATGACCTTTGAGCTTCTGAAGCGTAATCTTCTTTCTGCTGTTATGGTTGAGACTGTCACCAGTCGTTTACTTGCAGGGATTGTTTTCGTCCTCTCTGCGATATACGCTACTGCGGTAGGTGCCTGCTTTATAAACTCCTTGTTTTCTTTGCTTTCATGAATCTGCCGCTGTACTGAGTGATTAGGTGGAACCATCTCATAGTTGTCTATGATGTCAAATAACATCATATTGTTGACACTTACTTGATTACACTGTTAAACACCATTAACTTCCCCACAGTATAATGGATGGGTTACCTTGTAAGTGAAGTGCTCTTTCTGGCCCCATGTGTCTTCAAATTGGTTGTTCAGTGCTGTGCTTGCTAGAACCAGGTATTGCAGGGTTGAATTTTGATGACAACCCAGAGATCTTATCTCCTTGCTAGAACTTATTGGTAATCAAAATCAATGATACTGTTCTTTGGGGTCCTCAACCACAACCATTATCTGTGCATCGATGCAGCAAAAAGGGTGGGATGGGGGAGAGTGATATTTGGAGTGACAGTGCCCTTGGACATGATATTGCTAGAACATTTGACACACCGTTGCACACATAAGAAATATATGCACCTGACACTGATCACAAGATCCCTTGCTTTGAGTCAACACATAATCACATATTGGTATTTTGTTAATAGATTTGTGAAGTTGTGGAAATGTTTCAAAAATAGGTAAAATAAAAGCTAGAATTTGTATAAAATGAAAAAAAAATAGCAATTTAGTATTTAAGATTTGTGAAAATTGCATGCAACATTATGTCTTATTTTACATGTGATTTTTTTTTTCCCTTTTTATGGGGGTATTTAGACAAAGATTAGTGCTTGTTAATGTTCATATCCATGTCATGCATTATCCTATGTTTTCTTTGCCCAAGCTTCATGACTCTCCATCTTTCTATCATATCAATTCAATGTTGATGCACTAAAACCATCACGCTAACATTTCTGGGATTACTGAATTTCAGGTCTGGGGTATCTTGAAGGGTATTGATGATCTTGGGGTGTACTCATACTATGTGGCACTTTTGGCTTGGGCACTGCTGATTGTGGTGCTAGGTTTCTTCGTCCATGTGCTGGACAACGTTATTGACACGGTGTATGTATGCTATGCAATAGATAGGGATAGAGGGGAGGTTTGTAAACAAGATGTTCATGAGGTGTACGTTCACCTCCCCATTAGTAGGAACAATAGATTTCTTCCTGCCAGAAATTCACATGTTGTATAAATGTTCTTGATTTGATCTTGTGTTGCTTTTCATTAACTCTCGTGGTTTGTGTTTGTCACCTATACGAGGGCAAATTGTCCATAAATTGTACAATTTTGAGGTTTTGTGCAATAAAAGAAGTGGATTTAAAAATAAGTAAATAAATAAATTCTTCCCTGCAGTGGAAACTCTTTCTGCTGGGACTGTGCCCTCCTTTCTCTCCGCCTTCTCAATCTGTGTGCAGGTTCTGCATTTCTTCTCAAGACTATTGATATACGTGACAAATAAACATTCATTGTTATCAGAAGAAAAATGCAGGTCTGTATTTCTTCCGATGTTCCTAGGAATTTTTGTAGTGCAAAAAGATAATGCAAATGATATTGATTTAGTATTCAAAATTAGCACTTGATCCCAGCTGTTAATCTTGTACTTGTCAATAAAAACAAACAATTCCATTCTGGGTATAAATCATGGACCAAGGTTTGCATCAATCTTTTAGGGAAAGATCATCGTGCTCCGCCAGATTCATTACTTCCTAACGATTGGGCACTAGAGGTGGCCTTTTTGTTTTTTTTTTTACTCTAGAGTCATAATCTAACTAATTCGGTTTAAACGTATGTAGAGAGTCCTATTCAGAGGACGGCTATCTTTGAACATAGTTTTTTCTATTCTCAAGTTTCGAATCTTGTGGGATTGTCAAATCAAAAAGAAACTCCTTTGATGTCCACACCCTGGACAGACCCGAAATGTGAGGACCGTAGGATGAGATTCTAGGAACAAACAAGTTGTGGACATTGGATGTGGGTCTATTTGGTCTGTTTTCAGATTTGGTAAAACAGATCAGGAGGGGCACCCACACGAGGGAGTATGTTATTTGACAATATTTATAAATAAATTTTGATCATACTAGCAATTTTTGTGTATTGATCCCATAGGTACCACTAGCCATTTTTTTTTCTCTTTCTTTGAACTTATTGAGGCATACAAAACAAATACTAATTACCATGTAACCAAAGAATCCTTCATCAATCTCAGCCAACATCAAATATTTTTTTTATTTGGTACCTGGATCGACTGATATCTGGAGCCATGCTTTGATTAATCCATCCTGAGCTGCTATCAAATCTTTTTTTTAAGGAATAAAGCTCTTTTAACATAATTCTTTCCAACATCAAATATTCGAAAACAAAATATCAAGAGAGTAATTAGCAGGGTGATTAGATTTGGTTTGAGACTGAAATTGTGGGCTACTCCAATAACAAATCTTCCAAATAGGTGGGACTAAAGAAGATTTGGAAGCGTCAAATCTGGTCCGCAGCCATTGGACTGATCTGGTTGAAATATGGGGCACGACCTGTACAGATTGTTGTCTCACTACTCTTTCAAGCCCAATTTGCAAGACAAGCCTTTTGTTCACATGTAGGGATGGCAATGGGCTCAGGCCAGCTATCGTAAAGTGTAGAGAACATTTTAAATGCAACGGCTCAGTGTAGATATAGCTGAAATAACGACTTCAATTAATTCAACTGCTAAAGTGATTCTTCAAACAAATCCAACTATAATAACTAATTATAGTTAAACCAAACTGTAATAATAAGATTAGTTAGAGTAGTTAGGCTGGTTGAATAACTAATTCACAAGTATATAAATAGCCAGATATAATTGGGAATGAGCAAACCATGAGATTTGTAGTGTTCTTTTCCCTCTCTGTTTCTCTATCTCTCTCTCTCTCTCTCTCTCTCCCCCTCTGTTTCAGATTCTTCTCTTCTCTCCCTCTCTCTCTCTCTCTATAGACTTTCTTTCTCTTTCTCTCTTAATTCTCCCTTCCTATCTCTCTCTAATTCCTATTCATCAAGTTCCATGGCTGACCGACTGTGAAAACAGTTGTTCATCAAGCCCCACGGTCGACTGCCACCCTCACCCAATCGACCATCAACCTTCCCGACCTCCTTCATCACCTAGTCGACTGGGGTTGTGACAAATTGATATCAGAACTATTGATAAAAAAGTCAAAGCTATTGATTCTTGAACCTGACTACTCAAATGGCAAAAGGAACTAGACAAAAGACCCAATAAGATCAATTCAAGAAACACGAAGATAGAATGGATGAACTAAAGTTTTATGTAGACAAAAGGTTCGAAGAACAGGACCAGAAGATGGATGCCTTTTTAGCAAACCATAAAGCTCGTTTTAGTGCTTTCTTGCAAAAATCACAGCAAGAAAAGAATGAAGAAAACTGCACGAAAAGAAATCCAAACTCACCAATTCTTTCCACACCAAGCAAGGGTAGAATGTGAATAGATGGGAAGACTTACTCCAACAAAAGAGATCATCAACCACGAAGCATGATGCCAAACCCACCCAAAGTTGAGCTTCCTCTCTTCTCAGTGGAAAATCCCTATGTATGGTTAAGAAAGTACAACAAATTCTTTGCTAAAAATCAAGTTCCTACATCCCTATGGGTAAATACCATCGAAATGTATCTAGAAGGGAAGGTAGAAATTTGGTTCCAAGGCCTGAAAATGGTTAAAAAAGAAGTTAGTTGGGATGAGTTTTCATAACTTCTGTACCAGCGATTTGAGGCCAAAGGAGCACGAGATGAAGTCGGAGAGTTTAACAAGTTGTAACAACAAGGGATGATGGTTGAATATCAAGAAAGGTTTGAAAAATTATGGTCTGTTCTACTTTACAAAAATCAAGACTTATTAAATCCTACTTTATTTCTAACTTTATTAGTGAAGTGAAAAAGGAAATTAAACCGATGCTAAAACCAACCACTTGTTTCAAACCTTCCAAATTGCAATCCTCCAAGAGCAGGCATTAGAGTTTGTTAAACAAAGGAAAACTGAGGTGAGCAAGAGCTAAGATCCACGAGGAAATAAGAATATGGAATTTATTTAATCTCAATTCTCAAACTTTAATCCTTGAGGACAAGGATTTCAAAGAAGGGAGATATTGTAACAGTAAAGAGAACATCTTAAATGTAATAACTTGGTACAGATGTAGCTAAAATAATGATTTCAACTAATTCAACTACTGAAGTGATTCTTCAAACAAACTCAACTATAATAACCAATTGTAATGAAATCAAACTGTAATAATAAGATTGGTTAGAGTAATTAGATTGATTGAATAACTAATCCACAAGTGTATAAATAGCCGGTTATAATTAAGAATGAGCAGACAATGAGATTTGTAGCGTTCTTCTCTTCCCTTTCTGTTTCTCTCTCTTTCCCTCTGTTTCTGATTCTTCTCCTCTCATTCTCTCTCTCTCTCTAGACTTTCTCTCTCAATTCTCCCTTCATATCTCTCTCTAATTCCTATTCATCAAGTTCTATGGTTGACCTGCTACGGAAACAGTGGACAATCAAGCTCCGCGGTTGACTGCCACCCTCACCCAATCGACCATCAACCTTCCCAGTCGACCTCCTTTATCACTGGCTTGTGATAAAGCTACCTCCGGCCTAGACCCGAAAATCGTTCGGATACGGGTAGGCCAGGGCTGAAACAAAAGGAGCATGATACAAAAGCATAATTACTCCCATGCGGCTATTCCACATAGACCCAAAATTTATCAAACTTTACCCGTTTTCTATACGAAATTATTCTTGTTTTATTAATTTTATCAACCAAATCATTATCAAATACAAATAGAGAATAACATGGTATTTAACCAATACTTTGTTGGTCTCGTGACAAAAACATTATATTTCTATTAATTAAATTTTCAGATTCCAATCTTGAAAATAAAAAAAATGCATGTCAGTATAATTTACCTTTTATGAGTCCGACAATTAATTCGAATTGAATTAATCAGAACTAATAAATTGGTTATTAGATACTAATATGTTATTAAAAAAAAATCATATTTAGGAGAATGCATTGCTTTGACTTGAGCTCTTTTTTCGGTCCTCGTCAACTCATTTCTGTCTTTACTCTACCGTCTCAAAATCAACGGGACACAAGAAAAAAATGATTTTGTTTGCTCTAAATTTTTCTTTCCATTGGATTCCCGAATATGATTAACCTACAGAAAGTTAGAAGTGGAATGATGAATGTACATATATAGAGTGCCTATGTCACAATTATGCAGGGATGGTGTCCCTCATTCTACAAAATTGGTAAGTTTAATAATTGATAGAAGAAAAAGTAAAAAGCATTGAATGGAAGACAGACATTTTCCAATCCAACGTCTGGGTCTAGTTGAGAATCGTTGGCATAAACAATGATACCCACAAAAGTACTTATTCATTAGCTTTTTTTTCCCTCTTTTGTGCTTTTTTGTTTTTATTTTATAAAAATTTAAATTTAAAATCTTTAATCAGAGAGTTATGATTATTAGACTATCCCCTTCAACTTCCGTCAGAAGTATCGGACCCTCATGTGTATGGAACGTTCTCCATTGAAAGATCCGTCCTCCAAAAGAAATAACTGCAGCGATCGATCCGGATTAATCGAGATAAAATCTTAGACATGAGAAATATCCAAGACATGGTAAAAAAAAAAAATTATTAGACTAATCACTCAGAAACTCCTCTTTTGCGCTTCTAAGTACTTATTCGTTCTCCACAAGGCAAAACGGACTTTTGAGCCAATCTCGACCACCATTTTGGGAAGCTTCAACTCCTAGGTCAGGTTCATACCATGTCAAAGCCCCTCTAACTCTGTATTTGGAGGGGGGTATGCATGAACCGGACAAACCCAACCCACTCGCAGAACCTGCTCATATCACCTGTCTTTATTTATTTATTTATTTAGAACATTGATATCTGAAAATTTTAAGTAATTTAGTTTGAGAAAATATAGGATCCCGTTAAAAAACCAACTCTCCCAATGAAAAAAGACCTAATTAATTTTGAATTTTTGATAAGGGTCAAATCAGATGGGTAGTTGTGGGTGCACCAAAAGATGCTTAAAAGCACGCGTGTGGGGTTTGGAAACGTAATCCAAGGCTCACCTACCAGCCCATCTCTGCCCCCATAATTGTGGAGCTCTTCACGCTTCTCCCATCCCATGTTTCTCTCTTTACCTCTCTTGGTTCATCTCTATGTACTATCTGATCGTGTCTTGCATTTCAGGGTATTTTACATGTACCCATTTCCAAAATTAGGATATTTACTGCCTAAATCTAAAATGGAATGTATGCATTTAAAGTAAAACTCTCTTGTACTGAGTTCCTAGAAGAGGCATATACAAAACTCTCAAGTAACTGCGGTTCACAATAAAATTTGAGCAAACTCAAACTCTACACAATCCTAACCATGTCAAAGCTATAATTAAACTTCGACCACTGTTAGGGGTACATATAGAAAAAAAAATTTAACTATTAATGAACTATAAATTCAATAATAGGATACTAAACTCTCATCTATAATTTGAGTTTTGAAAATGAAAAAATTTATATCGAAAGAGTCAAATTTTAAATTAAAATCCACAACTGTTCAAATCAAATTAATAAGATTTAAAAATATATATATATATGAAGAAATTAACCACAGACACCTAATACTTGTTGAGCAAATTAGCAAATCTAATAGGAGCAAAGCTCAACTCTCTCTCGAGAGAGAAGTAAAAGATTAAACTCCTTGTACAAGAATTCTTATAGAGAAATCACACACACTATCAAAACCTGCCGGTCAAACCCTTGATAAATACCATTAGGGACACTGTGGCAACCATCCATCGACAACAGCGAAAGGTTGCTAAAATTTTATCCTTCGTAGGTGCACAAAAGCCTAATCTAGTTCTAGTAATATTAAATTCTTTCTGGGGCAATGCTCATTGAATATGATTGGTCAAGTCCATGGGTGATATCCCAAGTTCCTCATATTAATCATAGGGGTAGCCTATTTCCATTCCATTGTGAAATATGGTTACGTCAACATTAATTGGGCTTAATAAAGTTTCATGCCCACAAAATGTTTGTTTCTACCAAATCTCAAAATTAAATATGGGATTCGTAATTTAAAAATAAAAAAATATATATTAAAAGAATTATTTTTTAAATAGAATCTTTAAAGACCTCAAATTAAATTAATATGAATATGATTTCAGATACTGATGATAAAAAAAAATATTTATTTTTATCCCTAAATATTGAGTTATTCTAAGTCCAAAACCAACCATATGAAACTATGGATTTGAATAAATTTGAATTTATGTATTAATTTTTTTGGTACCATATCGATCATTATCTAAAATTATATTTTAATTAATTCAATTCAAAAATTATAATAACCCATTTAGCGACTACTCAATATAGTCTATTCCATGTTCATGTATTATCATGAATTACTGACAACTTTATTTATATTACTATATATATATATATATGATTTATTCAATACGCACAAAATTTTCAAATATTATGAAAATAGTATTTATTATAATTGAAATATTATTTAGAATAACCATAATAAAAATTGTAATCGCAAGATGATAGCCATTTATAAAAGACCCATCATGCTGTTGATTCAATGCCTTGAACAACCGTTAGAATTCTTACAAAACCTAGGAATACAAACATCAAGATTGATTTTAAGAATTCAGCTGGGGGTCACCCACTGCCACCGAGTCAGTATCCGAGTCAAGTGATGACTTGGTATTATTAGTGTTGATAGTACTCTATTTAATAGGTTTTTAAAATCATACATAATTATCTGATAAAAAAATAATCACTGTTAATGCCAAATCTTTTCATATTTCTTAAGTAAATTTAAACTTTTCAGAAATCTCTAATTACAATTCTAACCATTTTAAAAAACTTCAAGCAAAAGTAAACTAGCGTTTTTCTATACCCTTGAGAAAGACTATAAATACAAAGTATAGACAACTCTCAAAGAGAATTTAGTTTTTACACACTAGAGGGAGACAATTCTATATGTCGTTTAAGGTAAAGTTCTATACCAAATTCCATACATCAGCAAAGGTAGAGTTCTATATCCAATTCCATACATCAATAAAGGTAGGGTTTTCATACCCAATTCCATAATCAACGAAGGTATGACTCCATACCTAATTCTAAATGACTTGGTAATCAATTATATACATCGTTTATAGGAGGGTTTCATACCCTAACATATTCCATCAAAGGTATGGTTTTTACACCGATCCTACACACGATCAGAGGTATGACTCTATACGTATGCTTTTATATTGCATCACATGGCTTCACATATGCGATATACATAATGTTTACTGTGCAATATGCATACATGCTACACACACATACGGGGGTTCCGACATTCACTCAACCGATACATCACATGCAGAGGTCACCAGAGCCATATTTCTCTTGGTTGTATTCAGTTTTCCTTTTGTTATTATCCTTCATGATTTGAGAGTTCGAGTCCCCCGTCGGGCCAGTCCCGGTGGGGTTTTTGTAGGTTTCCCATCCGAGGAGAGCGGACGAACATATCGGCACAGGTTTCTCATTCGAGTAAAAAAAGACTGTTATTTGTGGGGTTAAAAATACCTCCAACAGATTGACGTCGTCTGTGGGAATGACTAACTGATAAGCCGAAAAATCTTTACGACTCGACTCTGTCGAACGAAGGGATCTAACTCCATGAGCGAATGTTGGGCCTGAGTCGCCCTGCTCCTATCGAACGTTGGGCCTGAGTCGCCCTGATCCTACTGAACATCGGGCCTAAGTCGCCTTGCTCCTACCGAGCGTTGGGTCTGAGTCATCCTGATTCTATCGAACGTCGGGCCAGTGTCGTCCTGATCTTACCGAACGTGGGCCTGAATCGCCCTGATTCTATTAAATAAACGGGCCAGTGTCGCCCTACTCTTACCGAACGTCGGGCTTGAATCGCCATAATTCTATCAAACGAACGAGCTAGCATCACTCTAATCCTACTGAACAGAGGGCCTACGTCACTCTGATTCTACCGAACGATGGGGCCTAACTCCCCGAACAGGCTCACATCGCCCTACCCTTGCCGAATGTCAGGCCATCGTCACCTAGGCTTATCACAAGAATGTGAGGGTGACAAGCGAGTTTCTTTCGTACAAGGTCTTATTCATCACATAGTATAGTGGAAGAAGCAAACTCTTTGTAACAAGATGATACTGTTATCGATTCGATAACTCATGGCACGACCTTATGTCACGCCCCGACCCACAGCCGAGCCGAGCACGTGACCAGCCCGCCGCGGCACCTCGATGCACGGGCACCACGTCCCGCACATCGAAACACCGTAAGGCTGTCGATATTCACAAAATCCAGGTTTCCAAATCACAGAGATCCCCAAGAAATAAAAATAATACATGTATGTCTCAATGCAAATTAAAACAAGTGAGAGTTAAACTTATACAGACTAGAAAAATTTTAAATACAGTCATCCCAATTTAAACAAATATAATGGTCATTCTAACTTCCACAAATGATACAATAACCTCAATATATATATAGCGGAAGAGCGGGTAGTCATACCCAAGCCCAGTAGTCTCCAAGAATATCCAATACAACAATGCGCACAAATCTCTCAGTCCGAGTCTACACCTGTAGGAGGGAAATGTGAGGGGTGAGTACCATAGAGAGGGGGGGTTGGTACTCAGCAAGTCGGGGGATGACATGCTACAATTAATTTTCGGGTGAATTAGGAGTGTCAAAATTATGTCCCAATAAATTCATGGTATGCAAAAATATTATGACATCTCAATAAATCATTCACAGCATACTTATCAAATCAAATATGCATCCATTATGCATGTCCGTCATATCATGTAGAGCCGGCCAAAAATATCCCGACAAAGGCCAACCATGGCCAAGGACGGGCAACGTTGGGGGTTTTCATGGTGCAAGTAATAAAATAAGGCTCTCCACCCCAACGTTGGCCACAGACTACTCCAACTAGCCTGTATATATATATCGCACACGTATCAAGGATCAAGCGTGTATGGAAACCCACCGGTGCTAGACCTACCAAGGTCCTCCCCGAAGTGGTTCAACCGACGACTGTCCGTACAATATGTATGACAATCTGGCGGATACCCCCTGCAGAGGCGTATCCGGGCACAATAGGTGCCTCTACCAAATGTCCTTCGTAGCTACGGAATGCCATAGGAAGCATATCATCATCATCATAGTATCCACAGGGGCATTCAGCCCAAATCACATATCTCAAGCGAAATCTCAAGCCATAACATGTCAAAATCATGTGCCAATATGCAATGGAAGTATAAAATCATGTGAATATATCAAAGTGTGGCACAATCATCAAGTGTCAAAATCATGGATGCATATCGATATAAACAAGTTGGGACACTCCATATATTCACAAAACATTTTCATAAATCCAGGGAAATAGGTCAATCATACCATTTTAAATCATGCATTTGAAAACTTTTTAAAACACAGTATCAATTAAAAGTAGATGTCAAGTCCCACTCACAGTTAGGGGAGGATAATGCACTCTCCAATATCTTCACAAAGCGTAAATCAAGTGCTCCCTCCGTTCAACTCAAATAACTCTTAGGGAGACAGTCTGTAGATTTTTTTTTAACCTGCGCAGTCATGGAAAATAGACTATAACTTTGGCTATACCAGTCCAAATCAGATGATTCTTATCTCATTTTAAAGCTAAGAGATAGCACTATAACTTTCATTTTGCACACTTCCTCAGATTCAAATCACAGAATTCCCGGTAAGCCTCATTTTGTTACTGTCATATTTAAGTTTTGGATTCTGTCCAGTTTTTGTGCAGAAGCCATAACTTTCATTCTACTCACCAAAGTCTAATGAAATTTTAACATGTTATAGCTAAGATGTAGATCTACAACTTTCATGTTTTGCGTTTTATCCAAATATTCCTGGAAGGAGTTCAAAAAAATTCATGAACAGGACTGATACGTTTTAGTGAAACATAAAGTTTCTGTCAACACAGTTTTAAGGAAAATTGTATAACTTTCAATTTCCTCGTGCGAAATGGCTAAAATTTTAATATGTTATAGGCAAGAATATATCTATAACTTTCATGTTTTGTGTTTCTTCAAACTAAGACTGAAGAGGGGTCGTTTTTACTCACTACTGTCAAGGTTCGAAACAGGACACTTCTATGTCGAGTTTTAGGAAAAGTGCCATAACTTTTGGCACAGGAATCTGATTTTGGTGATTCTTATCTCGTTGGAAAGATAAGACTTTGATCTACAATTCATATAACTAGCACATTTTCAAATTTTGGCTCTAAGATGCCTTAAAACAGAGATGAAATCATGGACAGAAATGAAATTTAAAGTGAGACAGGATAAAATTTCTTACCTCACTTTCTTGGTCTTCCTCTCTTGCTTCTCTCCTTGTTCTCACGAATTGGGAAGAATGAACAAGCATTCTAAGGCCTTCTTCTTTTATTATTGTGTTAATACCTCACCACCCTAGGATCAAATCTCCAATTAATCTAAACCATAGGATCATTTTGACTATTGCATGTGTTCTCATTGGTTTTCATGTGCATGTGTTTTCATTGGCCCACCTTGCCTTTCTCATCTCCATTTGGCCAACACTTGTCCTCCTCACTATAACACTTGTTCAATACAAGAATACACTTGTCACATTTCATTTAAGTTTTGTTAATTGCTTACAAGTCCTTTGACTTATAAAAATTCTAATTTGACCCCTAAAATTTTCATAATTACACACTAGGCCCAAAATCTTATATTAGACCTAATTAAATTTATTTAATGTGAAATTAAGGTTTTGAATCTCTTTGAATCAAAATTGATCCGATTTTTATTTTACCGTCAAATATCTAAGATTGATTTATCGGAAAAATTTTCTTAGTGAAAATTTATAAATATAGTAGTAGAAACATCATATATATATATATATATATATATATATATATATATATATATATGAAATGGAATTCACTATAGAATACACCGAGAGTCGGTGTTACACCTTATTTTCTCTTGTTTCAGCCACTAGCCTCTCGTATTGCCTGACATAGAATCCAGGTTAGCTTGCAGATATTTTACTTTTCATAACACACGCACTCTACACTCCTGGTCACTGCTTGACCAAACACTTTTGTTTAAATCTCTCGACTTGGTAGTCTCTAACGACCCATTGGTCCCTAAACCTCCTAATCATCCGAATCGCTTGACCTATTGGTCTATCAATCATTTGATCCGTTGATCTCTAACGACCCGTTGGTCCCTAAATCTCCTAATCATCCGAATCGCTCGACCCATTGGTCTCTCAATCATTTGATCCATTGATCTCTAACGACCCATTGGTTCCTAGACCTCCTAATCATCCAAATCGTTTGACCTGTTAGTATTTCCATCGTTTGATCTGTCAATCTCTCGACTCTTGATCTCTCGATCGCTTGGTTATTCGACTCCTGACCTCATTCGATCTCTCAGCCTCGCATAGATAATCTATCGGTTATCTGTCTCGTGATGTTCTCTGATTTAAGCCATCTCAAATGAATTTTTCCAAAAGTAGAGTGTCATCAAAATGGGATAAAACTTCCCGAACAGGTGGATACAATCCTTCTATCTAAAGATTTCATGTTATTCGGAGTGTCTCAGTCACCCAGTTCCTGTCACTCGAAGGGTCTCAGTCGCCCAGCTCCTGTCGTTTGGAGGGTTTCAGTCGCCTAACTCTTGTCGTTCGGAGGGCCTTAGTCGCCCAACTCCCTTCATTCGGAGGGTCTCAGTCACCCAACTCCTGTTGTTCGGAAGGCCTTAGTCGCCCAGCTCCCTTCATTCGGAGGGCCTCAGTCGCCCAGCTCCTGTCGCTCGAAGGGTCGTAGTCACCCAGCTCCCCTCGTTCTGAGAGCCTTAGTCGCCCAGCTCCTGTCATTCAGAGGGTCTCAGTCGCACAACTCCTATTGTTCGGAGGGCCTTAGTCGCTCAGCTTCTCTCGTTCAAAGTGCCTTAGTCGCCCCAACTCCTGTCACTCAAAGGGCCTGAATCGCCTAACTTCTGTCGTTCAGAGGGTCTTAGTCGCCCAACTCTTCTCGTTCGGAGGGCCTCAATCACCCAACTTCTCTCGTTCAAAGGACCTCAGTCACCCAGCTCCTGTCACTCGGAGGGCTTGAGTTACCCAGCTCCTGTCGTTCGGAGGACCTTAATCGCTCAGCTCCCCTCGTTCCGAGAGTCTTAGTCGCCCAACTCCTATCGTTCGGAGGGTCTTGGTCCCCCAACTCCTATCGTTCAGAAGGCCTTGGTTCCCCAACTCCTATTGTTCGTATACGTCGTCAATAAGGGATATAACTTCTCGGACAGGTGAATGCGACCTATAATTTAAGAATTTCCTATCGTTCGGAGGGTTTTAGTTGCCTAGCTCCTATCATTTGTACGCGTTGTCAATAAGGGATGTAACTACCCGGATGGGTGGACGCGGCCCATAACTTAAGAATTTCCTATCGTTTGGAGGGTATCAGTCGTCCAACTCCTATCGTTCGTACCCATCATCAATAAGGAATGTAACTTCCTGGACGGGTGGACACAACCCACAACTTAAGAATTTCCTATCGTTCGGAGGGTCTGCTCAGCTCCTATCATTCGTTCGCGTCGTCAATAAGAGATGTAATTCTCCGGACGGGTGGATGCGGCCCACAACTTAAGAATTTCCTATCGTTCGGAGGGTTTCAGTCGCCCAACTCCTATCGTTCGTTCGCGTCGTCAATAAGAGATGTAACTCTCTGGATGGGTGGACACGGCCCATAACTTAAGAATTTCCTATCGTTCGGATGGTCGTAGTCGCTCAGCTCCTATCGTTTGTACGCGTCGTTAATAATGGATGTAACTCCCCGGACGAGTGGACGCGGCCCACAACTTGAAAATTTCTTATCGTTCGGAGGGTTTAAATTGTCTAGATCTTATCATTCGAGCATGTCATCAATAAGGGACGGAGCTTCCCGAACAGACCCATGTCGTCCTGATCTACTGATAGGGATCTAATTCTCCGAACAGGCCTGTGACGCCATGATCTACTGTTCGACCAGTTGGTCTTGTGTTCTCTCGATAGTACGACCTGTCGATCTGGTGTTCTCTCGATCGTTCAACCTATCGGTCTAGTGTTCTCTCGATTGTTCGACCTGTCGGTTTGGTATTTTCTCGATCGTTCAACCTGTTGGTTTGGTATTCTGCTCGATCGTTCGACCTCTGGATCTCACGATCAACTCAACCTATCGATCTGTCAATCTCTCGATCACCTAATGACTCGGTCTCTCAATGACTCGGTCTCTCGATGACTCAATCTCTCGATCATTTGATCTCTTAGTCTACTGGCCTACTGATTTCTTGACCTTTCGCTCTTCTGGAAGACCTCTTATAATCCACTCTACTCTTAATACCATTTTTTCAAAATGCAATTAGGAGTGGGGGCAAATGATAGTACCTTATTTAATAAGTTTCTAAAATCATGCATGGTTATCCGATAAGGAATGCAATCACTATTAAAATCAAATTTTTCCATATTTCTTGAGGAAGTCTAAACCTTTCAGAAATCTCTAATTACAATTCTAACCATCTTAAAAGACTTCAAGTGAAAGGAAACTAGGGTTTTTCTACACCATTGGAGAAGGCTATAAATACAGAGTATATGCAACTCTCAGAGATGACTCAGTTTTTACACACCAGAGGGAGACAATTCTATATGCCGTTCAAGGTAGGGTTCTATACCCAATTCCATACACTAGCAAAGGTAGGGTTCTATACCCAATTCCATACATAAGTAAAGGTAGAGTTTTTGTACCTAATTTCATATATCAACGAAGGTAGAACTCCATGTCCAATTCTAGGTGACTCGGTAGTCAGTTCAATATATCGTTCAGATAGGGGTTTCATACCCAAGCATATTCCACAAGAGGTATGGTTTTTACACTGATCCTACACACAATTAGAGGTATGACTCTATACGTATGTTTTTATACTGCATCATATGGCTTCACATATGCGACATATATAATGCTTACTGTGCAATATGTATACTTGCTACACACACATACATGGTTCCGACATCCACTCGACCGATACATCACATGACAAAGGTCATCAGGGTCACATTTCTCTCGGTTGTATTTAGTTTTCCTTTTATTATTACCCTTCCTGACTTAAACGTCAAAATCCCCCCATTGGGCCAGTCCCGATAGGATTTTTATAGGTTTTCCATCCGAGAAGACTGGACGAACATATCAGTGCAGGCTTCTCATTCGAGTCATAAAGGATAATTACCTGTAGGGTAAAAAATACATCCAACAAGTGTTAAGGGTATATTGGAATCGAATCGATCCTGAATATTCTTATACTTAAACTCGATTTTTTTTGCTCGAGTCGAACTCGATAAGTAGTATATAACAGGAAAATCGAATTTGATTCGAAAACTCAATTATTATATAATATATTAATATATATTATTTTATTTATTTTTATATTATAATTATATATAAATATATATTATATATTAATATATATAATCAAATTATTTATTAAATTTTTGAGTTTAAAATTAAATTATTTAAATTTAATTTTTGATTTGAATTTAATTTAAATTTGATCCGATTCGAACAGAATTAAGGTATTGATCGAGCGATTAACTCAACCCATCCGTGTAACAGTCCTGATCACTGCTGGAACCATTTTTTGTTTTTTGCCTCCTTGATATGAAACGCGGTTCTGTCCAGCTAAAAAGGTCGAGAGAGGGAGAAAGAGAGAGAGAGAGAGAGAGAGGGAGGCGGGACAATCAAGATAAACCAAAAATGATCATATGTCTGACACGAGTCCATGCATTTACATGCTCTCAACCAATCTGGGCCGTTTGATCGTGGCCAGCTTATGATGATAACACGTTCACGAATTCCTATGTATGACATTGTCCGTCCGATCCAAGAGAATCTAGGCCCAGAAAAAATATCAATGAAAAGAAAAGGAAAAAAAAGATAAAATAAGAATTTAAATTTTTTCTTTTTTTTCTTTTTTTACCTGACACCGACCGTTCTTTTTGTGAAGCAGTTGTTAAATGCATTCCACGCGCCTGTGGAAAATTGTAAGAGGTGGGGAATGTGAACCTGCTTACTCACTTGATAGGGGTGATTTTACTAAACTTATTTTATTTTAAATATATTATTTTTAATTAAAATATATTATAAATTAAAATTAAATTTTTCTTAAAATTTTAAATAATTTTTAATTAAATAATAATTTTTAATTAAAATATATTATTTATTTTTTTTTATTATCACTGATATTCAGAAGTTTGATTATTTTGATTCGGATAATTTTTTTATTTTCATAATTTTAAATTTTAAATTTTAATTAAATAAATATAATATCTTATTATTAGAATCACAATTTGTTTGGTTTTTTTTCATTATTTCGAAAGACGTTTGAATAGAACTAATCATAAATTAGATTTTGACTAAACCGAGGTTCTTCCTTAGTTAAGTTTAGTTTCCCACAATTATTAGTCAAACGTACGAAGAAAGACAAATGTTCTTCTGATCGGACGGCCCCAATTAAAAAAAAAAAACTGATTCTCCTCCAACGGTCAGAGAAGCGACCATGTGTTTAATATTCTAGTCCTTTGAGCCACGTTCGCATGTTTGGCCTCCTCATAGAAAGTTATATTTTCCACGTGGCAGCCTGTCGAGGTCATCAACTTTCAACTTTTTTGACTTTCACGTGCTAGAGGAACAAAACGACGATTTCCCGCAATATTCAGATTGGTATACTTGTGGACGGATGGAATGGGGTTTTATGATATTCGTTGAACAGTATTGATATCTGAATTTCATTTGAGTGTTAATCAGATAAGTTAGAGTTTTGTTTCGAACTCGGCGAGCTTACATTTTCGAGTTTAAATTTGGATTTGAGTTTAGAATGTTATCGGATAGTATCATAAATTTATATAAAAAATTTTATTTTAATTCTTTTGAGATTCGTAGAGCTCGAACTCAAATTTAAACTATATCAAATCATCTTCACTTGAATTTGAACTCAAAATATAACGGGTATCCATGATATTCCCAAGTGTCATAGCAGCTTTAGATGGGAATAGAAAATTTCCTATTTCCTCTCTTTTTTTTTTTTTTCCTTTTACCTCCACATTAAAAATCATATAATATAATAAAAATCAAAATAAGGAATCTATTATTCTATTTTAAACATCAAACCTTATTCCTAATTTCATTAAATAAATTTAGAAAATTTATGCATTCAAATTTAAAATTTTGAAATCAAGTTGCTTTTTCACTAGAAATACAATTTTGTTTAAATTTATTTCTAAAACACAGAAGTATTAAATTAGTTTGGCAAGGATAACATTATTAACATTTTTATATAGATTGTTTTTTTATCAGTATCTAATTGGTTCGATAATTAAATATTGATATTCATTAAATAAATTCTTGAGTTTGAGTTTTATATATAGAAAAAATATATCCCAAGTGAATTTTGCTCTTTAGTTTAACCCGATTCAAATAAAATTTAATAGAATCTAATGTGATGATTAAATATCAATGATTTATTCCAAAAAAATAAACTATCTTTATTATTTAGTTAATCCTCGTGAACAAAAATAAGAATGGACTCATTAAATATTAAGAATAGAAAAATGACATTATAAGAAACAAATGAATTAAAAGTTTAATACATCGAATTTCATATGAAATCTTAAACCTAAATAGTTATGAATTTTTTAAGATATTTATCAAATTATATAAAAAATATGTAAAATATATTGTAATAGATTGTTACATAAAATTTAATTTATTTGATTTTTAATTAAATAATATAATATTTTATATTAGTAGACAATGTAATTGTGCATAATTAATAAATATATATTTAAAAATAATAATTAAACATTTTATTACTATTAAATTCAAATTCTTGCAATTTTGGCCATATTTCTATTTTTACACCAAAAACCAAATCCCCCCCCCCCCCAAAAAAAATTCTCCTTCTATATTAACACTCACACTCCACTGCCCCCACTACTTCCACTCTTCTCCTCCTCCTCAGTGCTCAAAGCCATGTCTTCCCCTTCCCCTCCAAATAAACTCCTCTTTCTCTCTCTTCTTTCTCTCCTATTCTCTCAAACCCTAGCTGAACCTACCCAAGACCCAACAAAGACCTTCATCTTTAGGGTTGATAGGTTCTCAAAACCCTCCATTTTCCCAACCCATTACCACTGGTACACATCGGAATTTACCTCCTCCTCCTCTATCCTTCACTTATACGACACAGTCTTCCATGGCTTCTCTGCAAGACTCACTCAAACCGAAGCCGAGTATCTTTCCAAACACCCTTCGGTTCTTGCCGTGTTCGAGGATAGGAAACGGCAGCTACACACAACCCGATCTCCTCAGTTTCTGGGTTTAAGGAATCAACAAGGTCTATGGTCGGAAACCGATTATGGGTCTGACATTATCATTGGAGTCTTTGACACCGGAATCTGGCCGGAGAGGAGGAGCTTTTCGGATCTGAATCTGGGGCCGATTCCTAGTAAATGGAAAGGAATTTGTGAGACCGGAAAAGGTTTCGATGCTTCGAATTGCAACAGAAAGCTCATCGGAGCTAGGTTTTTCTCCAAGGGTCATGAATCTGGAGCCGCGGGAGTCGGAGGAATTAATGAAACTGTCGAGTTTTTATCTCCGAGAGACGCCGACGGTCATGGTACTCACACCGCCTCCACCGCTGCCGGAAGATACGCTTTTCAGGCGAATATGTCGGGATATGCCGCCGGAATCGCAAAAGGGGTTGCTCCGAAAGCTCGAATTGCTGCCTACAAGGTCTGCTGGAAGAACTCGGGCTGCTACGATTCCGATATCCTCGCCGCATTTGATACCGCCGTTTCCGACGGCGTCGACGTCATCTCGATCTCAATCGGCGGCGGCGATGGGATTTCCACGCCGTATTATCTTGACCCAATTGCAATCGGGTCGTATGGAGCCGTCGCGAAGGGCGTTTTCATCTCGTCCTCCGCCGGAAACGACGGGCCCAACGAAATGTCGGTGACGAATGTTGCGCCGTGGCTAACCACAGTCGGTGCCGGAACAATTGACCGAAATTTCCCCGCCGACGTGGTTCTCAACGACGGGAGGAAACTTTCCGGCGTTTCGCTCTACGCCGGAGAGAATTTGAAAGGAAAAATGTACCCTTTAGTTTATCCGGGAAAATCTGGGGTCCTCTCAGCTTCTTTATGTATGGAGAATTCTCTGGATCCAGAAATGGTGAAGGGTAAAATCGTCATTTGCGATAGAGGGAGTAGTCCAAGAGTCGCGAAAGGGCTAGTAGTGAAGAAGGCTGGTGGAGTAGGAATGATTTTAGCCAATGGGGCGTCAAACGGTGAAGGGCTAGTTGGAGATGCCCATCTTTTACCTGCCTGTGCTGTTGGGGCAAGTGAAGGGGATGCCCTAAAAGCTTTCATTGCCTCAAATGCAGCAGCTACGGCTACAATCGATTTCCGCGGAACGATAGTTGGGGTCAAGCCAGCTCCAATTGTCGCTTCGTTTTCAGGCCGAGGACCTAATGGGTTGAACCCAGAAGTCCTCAAGCCTGACTTGATTGCGCCGGGGGTTAATATTTTGGCTGCATGGACTGATGCAGTTGGTCCAACTGGACTAGACTTGGATACAAGAAAAACTGAATTCAGCATTCTGTCAGGAACTTCTATGGCTTGCCCACATGTAAGCGGCGCAGCGGCTTTGCTCAAGTCAGCGCACCCAGACTGGAGTCCAGCTGCGATCCGGTCTGCGATGATGACCACAGCAGCTATTTTGGATAACAAAATGCAGTTGATGACTGACGAATCGACCGGGAAGTCGTCAACTGCGTACGATTATGGTTCTGGGAATTTGAACTTGGACCTGGCCATGGACCCAGGATTGGTTTATGATCTCAATGCGAATGACTATATTAACTTTTTATGTGCAATTGGGTATAATGCAAGAACAATCCAGGTGATCACTCATAATCCGGTGACTTGTCCTATCAAGAAGCCATTGGTGGAGAATTTGAATTACCCGTCAATGTCTGCAGTGTTTTCCAGCACCAGCACGGGGGTTTGGACCAAGACATTTATTCGGACAGTGACTAATGTTGGACCCTTGAATGCGGTTTACAGAGCGAAGATCGAATCACCAAAAGGTGCGAACATAAATGTGAAACCTGGGAAGCTTGTGTTTTCTGAGAAGGTTAGGAAAATGAGCTTTGTTGTGAGTGTGACAGCAGACACTAGGAACTTGGTGTTGGATGAGTCAGGTGCAGCATTTGGGTCATTGTCTTGGATGGATGGTAAGCATGTTGTTCGGAGCCCCATTGTGATTACCCAGTTGGACATCTTATAGTCTGATCATGCGGCTGTGATCTGATCAATCAATCATCGATCAGATGGTGGATTCGGATCTATAGATTACTATAGTGTGTAGTGTTTTAATGTACAGTAGCAGAACTTTGCTACTCTTTGTTATGCTTTGTAGTGTGTTGGTGTTCCTTTGTTGTCAAGAAAGGGTTAGGAAGGGTCAACATGGGTCTTTGTCTCGGTGACGAGCTCTTTTTTCCTTCCCCACCCCCCTTTTGTTTGTATGTTTGATCACTCTTGTGATGCTTTTATAGCTCTAAATGTGAAATTATACGGACTATGTGAACTTTGTAGCATCTTTCCAACATTGTCTTCAATATGGTTTTGATCAAAAATTATGGTTGCGCATTTGTCGCATCATGTCTCTGGTATTCAATTTGTTTCTCCTTGTTATATAGCAGTTCTAATGTTTTGAGTTCTAAGAATAATATTTGCCTCGCGTAGGACTTCATAGCAACTATGAGATTTAAAATTATATAGATTAAATAATTTATGTATTATATGTTTCAATTAATTCTCAAATTTAAAATTTAAAAATAGAAAAAATTATACTGAGAGAGTAGTCCTTAAATAGAGCTTTAACAGACGAAATGAATTAGGTATGATTTCGGATATAAGTGGTATTAAATGGAATAATTTCAATAATTAATATTAATAAAAAATCAAAATATTATAAATTGAATGGTTTTGAAGCCATCAATATATTAAATTGAATTGTCATTTAATAGCGGATCTAGTCAATTTTAGCCTCAGCTTGGGCAATGATGTTATGCTCGCTTCCCTTCCTCCTTGAGTCCAGCCTGACCTGGCCATGTTCTTCTCTAAACTCTAGTGGCTGTTCATGTTTTCCTCTATACTCTAGTGGCCAAGGGTTGTCCTAATATTTAAAGGAGGCTGTTTCTTCAATTCTATTGCTTTGTGCCATGCTGTTTCCTAGTCAGCAAAGATAAACATTCCCCCACTGCAATGTAAGCCAAGAGTGCATCTCATGGCATGGCCCCAATTTGTCCAACTTTAGCAAGAGAGGACCAGTGATGCTGATTGATTTCCTTTGTAGGACCCCCTCCCGTATCATTGTCCTATCCTTTATACAAGGGGGAGGGGGAGGGGGAAGTTGGTTTGTTACCAATGAACAGTAGATCCAAAGGAAAGGATATCAAATTCTCTTATCAAAACTTAATTATGAGAATATAAAAAATTATGTGAATAGAGTTTCATCTTGTAGAGAGTTTGATACTTTAAATCAAATTAATCGAATTATGATTTTAGATATCGATCGGTGAAATACCAAAATGCTGATTGTTTTGTTTTAAAGCCAAATGTATTCATCAACATAGAGCAATGCCCTAACGAAGGACCCATTAGACTTTAGTTTCATGAAAACCAAACCTCATGATTGGTAGAGCTGGAGCCATAACAAGACACTAGAGGACCCTAGCATTTAATGTGGGAACTATGTGAATCATGCAATGTATCATTGGGCCCTCCAATTATGTTGGTCACATGCTTCATTGTACACCACCTTCCCTTACCCTAAACTGAGCCAATAGAGCCATTTTTTGGTTCCAATAACTGTACTAAATAAGTAAGAGCAACAACAAAGACCAATCAGAGCAAATAGATCCAACTCAGTACTAAAACAAATGACTTCAAGCCAAAAATATTTTATTCCAAGAAAGTGTGCTTATTCATAGAGTTAATTGAACTTGATCTTAGGTTATGTGAAATTTTGCATATACTTATTCAGGGTAGCAAAGATTTGAAGCAATGACACAAAGAAAAATTTAGCTTAAACCTTATTTATTTTACGATTTAAGTAAGTTGAGCTAAGTTGAATTAAACCTAAACGAAATGTGTATCTATAAATTTTACTTGTGATAAATTTTTTTAATTAATTAAATGTTCTTCCAATTTATAATTATATTGAATCGTAAATATTTATGAACTTTATTCTTTTTAAAAATGGCAACTTTAGCACGTCAATTGGCTTGTCTCAAAGAGAATATACTGTATCAATGCCTAATTGATTGCGTGGTTCTTATTAAATAAAATTTTAAATTTAAATATTATATTTAAAAAAAAATAGAAATCTAGAGAATTTTGTTATTTAAAGATTCAACCTAACTCGAACTGTATTTAGTCAAATTTAATGTGATTATTAGATATATATAATCTATATATATATAGAGAGAGAGAGAGAGGGGGGGGGGAAGGGAGGGAGGGAGAGATTGTTACGTGGGTTGTCCATCTAATATATACTTTGAATTAAAAAAAAAAAAATAGATCAATTCATAAAATATAATGTAATCTTTTTTATTTTATATTGGTTTTGTTTAATGTTAGATAATGTTGTCGTGGAGACTACCTACATTTAATGTACGACCCGTGACCTCAAACTGTTAAATCAAAGGACAAAATCAAGCATTAGACAAAATCTTGCCTACTAAATGCAAAATCAAACATAGTGGGGTGAGCAATTTTCACACATTTTTCTTTCTTGGAACATTATGCTTTTGCTTTTCTTTTTATTTGTAATGATTTTGTCCCTTTGTAAGTATTTAGTTATCTTTTTTGGGTCAAGTCATCTTCAATTATTGAAGCCCTTTGTCTGTGGGTCTAGAGACTAAAGTAGCCTTCTAGGCCACAAAGTAAGAGTTGGATTCAATTTTGGTAACAAAATGTTTATTGATATTAAGTCCCCCCCCCCGGGGGGGGAGCCAATGCTTGTCTTCATCCAGTTCAACCCACTCAGTGGCGTTGGTCTTGATGGTTCAGATTAAATTTGAGCCAGGTTAAAGTACTGTTTTGAAACTCTGAATACGAATCGATTGTGCCAAGAAATCAATGGAACACTAAATCATATTTGTCGGATCGAATGAAAAATCGAATGACATTACCATGATGTCATAGATAACTTTAAGTTATAATATATTAATAATTTAAAAATATATATATATATCTAATCACATATATTTATTATGTCATATTTAAAATATAAAATATTAAGAAAACACAATTCATTTATCTAAATATCACACATTATTTAATATAAAATATAATTCAAATATATCAAAATATAATTCAAATAATAGGGTTGAATATATCAAAATTTAATTTAAACAATACAGTGAAAAAAACAATAAAAGTGGCATTTAAAGAGAAAAAAAAGAAGAAGAATGGCCAAGGCGGACTGTGGTCTAGTGGTAATCGCAAGTTGAATGTTCTCTGTGCTCCTGGTTCGAATATGGATGCCAACATTTTTGCACAAAAAAGGGGAAAAAGAAGTAGGTCTTGACTGATTTTGATCGGTTTTTTCACAATCCGACCTTGTTAAGGAGTCCGGACCGGCGACTGATTTGGTTCTTGATTGGACCCGTCCAACCGATCAATTTGATCCGGGTTTTAAAATACTGGATTAAAGTAAACTAACATAAAAGTTACAATTATATTAGCATAAAAAAATATTTACATCAATCAATGGATGGTTTAGTGGAAAGAACGTTAGATCTCTTAACCAAAAACTCGGGTTTGAAACTTGAGAATGGAAAAAACATGTCTTCAGATACCGGCTCCCGGTCCAACCCGAGTCTTGACCGGTTTTGATTGGTTTTTTCACAATCCGATTTTGTTAAGGAGCTCGAACCGGTGGTTGATTTGATTCCCGGTCGGATCAGTCCAACCAACCAATTCAATCCGAGTCTTAAAACACTGGGTTAAAGTAAACTAACATAAAAGTTACAATTATGTTAGCATAAAAAAAATATTTACATCAACCGATGGATGGTTTAGTGAGAAAAGTATTAGATCTCTTAATTAAGAACTTGGATTTGAGATTTGAGAATGGAGAAAACTATATTGGAACAGCTTCCAGTAGTTCAGACCGGATTAGTCAAAACATGTTTTCAGATACCGATCGATGGACATGCTTCCATGGCACAAAAAAATATATATATATTTACATCAAATAGTCAATATTCCTTATTAGCACAATTATCATGTATCAAAAATTTCATAGACCACAAAGTTTGTCAAAATCCTAATTTTAGGGGTAAAAGCATACATGATACTCACTTTGGATCACCCGCAAATTATTTTTAGATAAATTTGATTGATCTCCATATCAGTGCTGTATCGACACTACTTTCTGATGGGACGTATTCCAAGGTCCAGTTCAAAAAAGTCAATTCCCAAAGGGTCCACGAAAAAGGGGGCCTACCGATCAATATCTAACGACCGCAACAACAATCTACCGAAAGGCCGTAGTCGCCCTGATCGGTCTACTAAAAGGCCTTAGTCGCCCGGATTCACCGAATGATAGGGCCTCAGCCGTCCCGATTAACCGATCGTAACTCATCAGGCGGAGACAGTCACCTCAATCAGTTAAACAAATGTTAGCCTTATAACCGGATAAGTCTCGAAAACCTTTTATCGGTCGAACAACCAAACGATGCGTAGAACCCTTGTTGATTAAAGAGGAATGTCAGAACTTCCTCGATTCCAGCTTCTTATTTCGTAACAGTAATTCTGAAATCTTTCATATAAAGAAAGCATCCCTTCCGAAGAGAAAGGTTTCCCGGTATAAGAGGATCGTGATCAATTCGTAATATTGGCTTCCGAAATTCTCGGATCAGTTCGATAAGGAAAGTAGAGTGGAAGTCCCCCAGCGGTGCATAACTCTCACAGGTATAAGAGATCTCAAAACCCTCAACATCGGGTACGCTCTCTAAGTCTAACATAGGGGACACATTGATCACAGGGAACCACTTTTCCTCAACTCTCAGTCTATTTATTTCAAATGAAAACCGTTCTTTACTGACTTGAGCGTCGGAATCTCCCTGTCGGAGCACCCTCCGGTGATTTTTGCAGGTGTTTTCACAATCGGTGATTACTGTTCGAATCAAGAAGGAGTCAGTATTTGAGGAGCCATCACCCACTTCCATCAGATTGGCGCCGTCCGTGGGAACAGACTAGAGAAGTCTATATTATCATGCCTCCAAGAACCAGAGCGTCCTCAAGAGCCGTCCCTCCTGTGGAAGGGCGAACTGCCACGCTTTCTGAAGCCGCTCCCCTTGTGGCGCCTGATCCAGCCACCAGCGATCCGGCAGCTCCCATGAGATCACCTCATCAAGAACGGGTTTTATAACCTGCGCTTCTTGTCCAACCCATGGCCGACCCCATTCCAGAGCGAGTCAATCGCCCCCAGATGGAAAGGCTAGAATCCAAACTTTAGGATGTGAGTAGACAACTAGAAAACCTTAGTCGCGCCCTCAGACCTGAAGTCCAATCATTTGTTGGGGGATCTAGACGTCCCCAACAACGACCGTTGTCCCCACGTGGGGAAGCATCCGAAAACTCCAAACTAGTCCCGGATGATCTTCGAAAGTAGGTCGAACAATTGGTAGTCGAGGAACTAAAGCGGACCAACCCTCAGGGAGACCAAATCCCCTCTTATTCTTACGCTTCGCCGTTTGACTCCAAGATCTCCTCAGAGCCTATACCTCGCAACGTACTCCTGCCTCCCATGGAGAGATACAATGGGACAATGGACCCCCGAGATCATGTGACCCATTTTATAACCGTAATAATCTCCAGGGACATGCCCGATGCAACCATGTGTAAGTATTTTCCCACTACTCTCTCGGGAAATGCGCTTACTTGGTTTAACTCTCTCCTACCGATGAGTACAAATACATTCTCTCAGTTACGCGAACAGTTCGAATCACACTTTGTGATATGCAGGGGAGTCAAGAGGAAGTCCACCGCCTTACTATCGCTGCATCAGGGTAAAGAGGAATCCCTAAGGAACTTCCTGGAAAGGTTCAAAGAGGAAATGATGAGGGTCCCTTCTTTGAATCATTCGATCGCATTGGCCGCGCTGTTAACAGGTTTGCGGCCCTCCAATATGAAAGTGTCCATCATAAAGAAACCTCCTACTACCATCCAAGAATTTTATGCTCGAGCTGAAAAGTACATTGTTGCCGAGGACGCCGAAACATCCGATCATAGAAGAGATCGGACTGCCTGAAAAGAATGGAACCAGTCACTCCGAAGATCTCTGTCCAGGAGAAACCTCCTCCTCCAAGGAGATACAACAACTACACCCCACTGAGCGAAACCACGAGTCGGGTTTTGTATCAAATAAAAAACAAGTCATATGTCAGATGACCCCCTCGTCCGGCGGAAGAATATCCTAAAAAAGACAAATCTAAATATTGTCATTTCCATAGGGACTACGACCACATGATCGATGAATGTAAAAGACTCAAGGACGAACTGAAATTCCTTGTCCGCAGCGAAAAACTACAGAAATTCATTAGTTTAGAAGAAAGAGATCTGCCTTTCCCAAACAAGCGTGACGCACCAAGGGAGACTGAGCCACTTCGTAGGTCAGATCCCTGACCACCGCGTGAGGAACCAGGAGGGGTGATCCTCCAAGTCCACCATAGAGATGGCTGGCACGAGCCTTATGTTCCCTTTAGCGTCCGTCCAGCGTATGTTCCGGACTTCCCGACACTCTTCCTTTAATAAAGATTTCGATATTTGTTACTACTCATTGACTACGCGTGGCCCGGGGTTTCAAATTACCTTCAAAGAAGAAACTCCCCGAATGAGCGGATACGACCCTAATTCCTAAAGTCTCTGATCGACCGAAGGGTTTCAGACGCCCAGATCTTCCAAACGAATGTGTTGCTAATATGGGATAAAACTCCCCGAATGGACGGACACTGCCCTGACTCCTAAAGTCTCTAATCGACCGAACGGTCTCAACCGTCTAGATCTTCCGAATGAATATGTCGCTAATATGGGATGAAACTCCCCGAACGGACGGACACGACCCTGACTCCTAAAATCTCTAATCGACCGAAGGTTCCGAATGAATGTGTCGCTAATATGGGATGAAACTCGCTGAACGGGCGGACACGACCCTGACTCCTAAAGTCTCTAATCGACTGAAGGGCCTCAGCCGCCCAAATCTTCCGAACGAATGTATAGCTAATATGGGATGAAACTCCCCAAACGGGCGGACACGACCCTAACTCCTAAAGTCTCTAATCGACCGAAGGGTTTCTGCAGCCCAGATCTTCCAAATGAATGTGTCATCAATAGGGGATGTAACTCACCGAACGGGTGAACGCGGTCCACAACTTAAGTATTTCATATCGTTCGGAGGGTCTCAGTCGCCTAATTCCTATTGTTCGTACGCGTCGTCAACAGGGGACGTAACTCTCCGGACGGGTGGACGCGACCCACAACTTAAGTATTTCATATTGTTTGGAGGGCCTCAGTCGCCCAACTTCTATCGTTCGTACGCGTCGTCAATAGGGGATATAACTCCCCGTACGGGTGAACTCGACCCACAACTTAAGTATTTCATATCGTTTGGAGGGTCTCAGTCGCCCAACTCCTATCATTCGTACGCGTCGTCAATAGGGGATGTAACTCCCTGGATTGGTGGACGCGACCCACAACTTAAGTATTTCATATCGTTCGGAGGGCCTTAGTCGCTCAGTTCCTATCATTCGTATACGTCGTCAATAGGGGATGTAACTCTCCAGACGGGTGGACACGGCCCATAGTTTAAGTATTTCATATCATTAGGAGGGTTTCAGTCGTCCAACTCCTATCATTCGTAAGCGTCGTCAATAGGGGATGTAACTCCCCGGACGGGTGGACGCGACCCACAACTTAAGTATTTCATATAGTTTGGACGGTCTTAGTCGCCCAGCTCCTATCGTTCGTACGCGTCATCAATATGGGATGTAACTCTTTGGACGGGTGGACGCGGCCCACAACTTAAGTATTTCATATCGTTCGGAGGGTCTCAGTCGCCTAACTCCTATCGTTCGTACGCGACGTCAATAGGGGATGTAACTCTCCGGAAGGGTGGACGCGGCCCACAACTTAAGTATTTCATATCGTTCGGAGGGCCTTAGTCACCTAGTTCCTATCATTCGTGTGAGTCATTAATAAGAGACGGAGTTCCCCGAACGGGTCTATGACACCCTGATCTATAGTTTAACCTGTCGGTCTCTTAATTTTTCGATCATTCAACTTGTTGGTCTGGTATTCTCTCTCGATCATTCGACCTGACAGTCTGGTATCCTCTCAATCGTTCGACTTAATGGTCTGGCATTTGCTCGATCGTTCGCGCTCAGTTCCTATCATTTGGAGGGCCTCAGTCGCCCAACTTCTATCGTTCAGAGGGTCTTAATAGCCCAGTTCCCTTCATTTGGAAGGTCTCAGTCGCCCATGATCTATCGCTCGATAGATAGGCGGACGTAGCCCAACTATTTGAAGGTTCCCTATCATACAAAAGGTCTCAACCGTTCGACCCCTGCTGATCATGTACCTCACTGACGAATGATGCTTACTTTCGCACCAGCAAGCATAATCATCCCGTGTGAGGGTTCCGAGTCAGGCGAAAGATCTGAGTCCCTTTAATTCTACTAAGACAATGTAGTGAGAAGCAAAGAAGATGACTCTTATTGGAAAAAATACAAGAATTTCTCATTAAACGAATAGAGGCCACTTAGTACAAAATCCCGAACAGAAGTTATACAGTTGGATTTGGAGTATCGATCTCTTCTTCGACTAAAGACAGAGCCTCACTTAGACCCATACTACGGATTATCTCTTCAGCACACTCTAATTTCTCGGCTAATCGATGGTGGGAATCCTTCTGAATGATAGCTTCCCTTGCATGGGACTTCTCAAACTTCGCTATCTTACGTTCCGCCGCTCGAAGGGACTCCTCACAAAGCTGAGCCAACTTCTTGTGCACCAGAGCTTCCGACTTCAGTCTCTCGCACTGCCCTTAGCACTGGACCAATTCCGATCGAAGGGATCTCAACTCCTCTTCCTTCTGACTGAATAAGGCACCGAGTATGTTTTCAGTGGCCAAAGACTCTCCTCCCCAAAGGGAGACTGATTCCCGTGGACGGGTCAACTCAGAGAGCCGTCCCTCTAAGTGACTTATTACCTGCCTCCCCTGCTGCCCTTGAAATCGAGCAAGGGCCATGGTTTGCAAATAAAACCAAATTAACAAACGATAAAAGAGGGAGAAGAATTCGAGAGACGCGATGAGAATATTACCATCAAGCCTCAGGATTCAAGGGCTCCGTCGACCTGTTCGTAAGACATCCTATGAAGGTCAAGTTCACAGCGATGGAAGTCAAATTGCCCAGCAATGCGCTTCGCTTTTGCCAGATCTATATAGCTATACTGCATGTCTCCAGCACAAACGGCGACGGTTCTGTGCTCTTTTGAGCCTTTCTTTCCATCGAAGGACCGAACATGGATAGAAGATGAAGAGAATGCTCCCTCAGGAACTTTACGTTTCTCCTTGCGCAAAAGCCAGATCGAAATATCGAAAAAAGGTCCCGCCATTCTGTCCCTTATAGCCTGAGAAGCGTCTTCTCTCGCTCCAGCATCAAGTAAAAGAAGATCTCCGCCTCTTTCTATCGGCGTAGCGGCAGTCGGCTCCGAGTACTTAGACAAAGCCCCCAGTGCAGACGGAAGCAAGGAAGTCCCCCTCCATCTCGCCGAAGAAGATGGCGACCCGCGAAGGATCCCAGTCACCCCTGAAGAAGATTTAGGTAGGGCGTCAGACACCCCGGGATCCTCCTGAAGAGATCTTTTAGCGCTATGATGAGTTAACTTGTCAAC
Organism: Dillenia turbinata; assembly: GCA_037126225.1. Taxonomy (NCBI): domain Eukaryota; kingdom Viridiplantae; phylum Streptophyta; class Magnoliopsida; order Dilleniales; family Dilleniaceae; genus Dillenia; species Dillenia turbinata. The sequence goes on from JBAMMX010000024.1 coordinate 22,093,689, forward strand.
AGTAACACTTTTCAACAAGACGTCGTCAAGATGATTCAAAGAATCGACTAGCTCGATCTTCGCTCTCCCCAACAGAAGAGGCCGATCAACTTTTCTCTTTTCCTCGAGCAGTAAACCAGCCAGGGATAACATCTGGTAGTCCAGCAAGGACTCGACCCAAATGCTCCGACCGGTGGACTTGCAATAGCCGCTAACCGACCGAATAAAACGACCATGCTTCCAAGCAGTCGGAGGTTTCAGCTCTACATTGGGCACCTCATCAGCCTTGGGAAGCCAGGGCATGCGATCCCTGTCCAAGAACTCGACAAAAAAGAACTTTTGCATCCAGTTCTTATCGATGGACTCATTGTAGAAAAACCTCCAACAGGACTCGGGCCGGGTTTGTAGTTTGTACCACCCCTTGGTCGGCTCTTTACTCCTACACCTCATCAGAATAAAAATTGAGGATAAAATGTCAAAATCGAAACGAAGACGATAAAACCCTAATAAAGAAGCTACCGCGACCACTAACCGCCAGGCATTGGGAATCAGGAGCGTCGGGAATATGTTCCACTGACGCAGAACTTCAGAAAAAGGACCCGTATATGGAACCTTCAAACCGTACTTGACCGATTGGAGATACATCGGCACACAGTTCTCTGATACCCTGTTAGCCCTATCAACCTCTGTCGTAGACAACAGAGAGCCCCAACAGTATCTCAGTTTGTATTTCTTGGAGCTCTTGTGCTGACATGGTACTTGTAATATCACTAATGCTTGGAAAAGTCTGAGGAGCAGACATCTTTATCACCAATAAAGACTATTTGGCAAGGAGAGTGAGAGAAAAAGGTGGAAGAGATGGAGAAAGCAATGACGAGAAAAGTCCTTATAGGATGTGTGATAAATGGTTTACTAAGACCGAAACGACAACGGCCGTATTAAAGGATCCTTGAACCTCCGATTTAAAATCATGACTCATGACGTCTCTTTCCAAGAAAACCATGAGTCAGGGGCAAATGATGAGACGTATTCCAAGACCCAGTCCAAAAGAGTCAATTCCCAAAGGGTCCATGAAAAAGGGGGTCTGTCGATCAATAACTAACGACCGCAACAACAATCTAACGAAGGGGCGTAGTCGCCCAAATCGGTCTACTGAAAAGCCTTAGTCGCCCGGATCCACCGAATGATAGGGCCTCAACCGCCCTAATTAACCGATCGTGACTCATCAAGCGGAGACTGTCACCTCGATCAGTTAAACAAATGTCAGTCTTATAACCGGATAAGTCTCGAAGACCTTTTATCGGTCGAGCAACCAAACGATGGGTAGAACCCCTGTTGATTAAAAAGGAATGTCAGAACTTTCTTGATTCCAACTTCTTATTTTGTAACAGTAATTCTGAGATTATTCATATAAAGAAAGCATCCCTCCCGAATAGGAAAGTTTCCCTATATAAGAGGATCGTGATTAATTTGTAATATTGACTTCCGAAATTTCCGGATCAGTTCGATAAGGAAAGTAGGGTGGAAGTCCCCCAATGGTGCACAACTCTCACAGGTATAAGAGATCTCAAAACTCTCGACATCAGGTACGCTCTCTAAACCTAACACATGGGGCACATTGATCACAGGGAATCACTTTTTCTCAACTCTCAGTCAGTTTCTTTCAAACGAAAACCACTCTTTACTGACTTGAGTATCGAAGTCTCCCCGCTAGAGCACCGTCTGACGGTTTTTGCAGGTGTATCCACCATCGGTGATTACTGTTCGAGTCAAGAATGAGTCAGAATCTGAGGAGTCATCACCCACCTCCATCACTTTCAAACTAATTCTGATAAAAGAGACTAAACGTTCGGTGGTGCTGACGTGTCGTACCTATCAGAATAATCCTCCACCCCCTCCCCCCCACCCAAAAAAAAGAGTAAAAATTTATGTTGCAAGTGAACAAAGCAAAATGACAACATGGAAAATTTTCTGATTTCCATACCAACTGTAATCTGTAAGTGCTTACAAGTATTAAATGAAGACGATGAAATAGTTTCTCTTTTTTCTTAAACAATCTATATGGTCACACCTCACAGAAGTAGCTAAAACAGACCATGTCACCTTTCATTAACCAAACTTATTGAATGTAGGTTGTGCCTTCACAGATACCGGCTCCTTGATGACTCAAACGGTTGCCGTCAATGGGATGTAAGACCTGTAAAAACTGTTGGAGGGTGCTCCGACGCTCAAGTCTAAAAAAGTGATTTTCGAATGTAAAAGAACAGACTGAGAGATTTAAAGAGTGAGAGGTTTCCTTTGACTCGTGTGTAAGGTCGAAAGAGCGTACTTGATTTAGAGGGTTTTAGGGTATCTTATACCTGGTAGAGTCATATACTTTCGGGGCATTACAACCCTACTTTCTTTACGGAGAAGATCCGAAAATCTCGAGAGTTAAATATTTCGAGATGTTCGTGATCCTTATCATATGGAAAGTTTCATTATTCGGGGGATCCTTTCCTTATCTGAAGGATCCTGGAGATACTGCTCTTTAGTAGGGAATCAGAGTCGTTGGGGTGCTTTGACCTCTCTATAGGATTAATAAAGCCGTTGGCTTTCGGACGGTCATTTAGCCAATGCGGAGCCTTCGGGCTTGTTCGCTCGGTGAACCAAGGGCTAAATATTCGATCGGGGAGGTAAATCCCACTTGGCAAATCTCGTTCGATAGGCGGGGCGACTAAGATCCTATCGTTCGGGAAATGGAGTGATTAAGACCATTCGATAGATCAGTTGAATAGTCATAGAGAGTAGTCGTTCGATAATATCGGGTTATGCTCGCCCATCAGTCGGTAATTATCCTTTGTGGGCCTCATGTGTGAGCCTTTCAAGCGCTGACCCTTCGAAATGGGCATTGGACTATGTCTGATCATTTGCCCCCGACTTATGGCGTTCTTTCATAAGAAAAATACCATGAGTACTCATTTTTTGCTTATGGCTTGACGCCACGTGTTGTTATTGGGGTATGCGGATCGTCTTTTGGCTCTTATACAAGGCCAGTTGCTTGAATACGCTAAGTATTTTCATTCCCTTTTCTTCTTCGAGGGCCATCAGAGAAGTTATTTCCGACAGTAATGGTGAAAAGGTCTGCTACTCAAGGTTATCCGTGCATTGGTGATATTATGAGTACCATGTCCATGTAGGAGTTTCAAAAAGTCAGACTGATATGCTGACGGGAGATGATCACACTTTGGTGTCCGTTACGGACGTCGATAGGGCTAAAATGGCACCGGAGGGGTGAGTGCCGATGTACCAGCAATCGGTTAAGTATGGATTGAGGATTCCGTATATAGGTCCTTTTGCGAAGGTATTACGTTGTTGGAACATATTTCCAACCCTCCTGATCTTAAGTGCCTGACATCTGGTAGTTGCCGTAACCTCTCTATTAGGGTTTTGTCATTTTCGTTTTGATTTCGATATCTTGTCGTCTATTTTTATCTTGATGAGATATGAAAATAGCGGTTCGACCAAGGGCTGGTACAAGCTGTAAACTCAACCCGAGTCTAACTGGAGATTCTGTTATAAAGAGTATATCGACAAGAACTAAACGCACAAGTTCTTCTTCATGGAATTCACGAATAAGAATCGTATTCCTATGCTTCCCGATGCCAATGAGGGGCCATCTTTAGGACTGAAGCCTCCAGCCATATCTAAGTATGGCCATTTCGTTCGATCAGTCGGTGGTTATTGTAAGTCCATCGGTCGAAATATATGGGTTGATTTTCTGCTGAATGATCAGATACTGTCTTTATCTGGCCTGCTGGTCGGAGAGAAGAGGAAGGTCGACAAACTCCTCTTATTTAAAGAGGTTGACTCTTTGGACTTTTTTGGCGATGCTGTGGTAGAAAAGGTTACCACCGATAGGCAGGTTCGGTCGGGCGCGAAAAAATTTCCTCAGGAGTTCGTCGGGGCGTCTCTGGCCCTCTATGAGTCTTTGCCACCCTTGTCGAAGAGGAGGAAGACTTGGCCGCCTTTGTCTCCATCAGGGCGTGCACTAGTTGTTTTGCCTGAGCGTTCGGATCTGACGATGGTTATATCGTTGGAAACCATCGTCTCAGAAGGAAGTGAATCGACGAGGAGCGGGAGCGTCAGTGAGGGTGAACTAGGAGGATTGGAAGGTGCTTCCTCATCTGGCGCCAAGATAGGACCGAATATTTCCAAAGCTGCGACAGAGAAGATGGCAGAGTCTTTGTCTGCTATTCCGGTTTGGTCTTCGTGCAAAGAAAAACGTAAAGTTCTTAATGGGGCTACTTTACCGCTTGTTATTCCCGTTCGGTCTTTTGACAGGAAGAACAGTTTGAAAGAGCGAGAGATTATTGCCGTGTGCGCCAGGGACATGCAATACAGCTACATAGATATGGTTGAGAAGGACCACATTATCAGCTGATTAGACTTTTATCGATGCGAACTCGATCTACACAAGATGTCTCAGGAGTAAGTTGGTGGGGCTTTTAAGTCTCTTGGTTTGATAGTATCATTCTCTTCATGTTTATTCGGTTTCCTCTCCTTCTTGCTTTTTCCTGATCCATCCTTCTTTTTAGACCATGGCTTTTGCAGAATTTCAAGAGCAGCAGAAGAGACAAGTGATAGATCACTTGGAGGGACACGTCGCTGAATTAAGCAAGAAGTGCGAGAAGCTAGAGTCAGAGGTCAAGGTACGCGAGGCGCGTCTCCAATCAGTCTAGAGGCTGGCTTAATTTCATGAAGAGTCTCTTCAGGTAGCGGAATATAAGATAGCTGATCTCGAGAAGTCTCGCACAAGGGATACCGCTGCCTTTAAAGATTCCCAATGTAAATTGACCAAAAGATTGAGGTGCGTCGAAAAGATAATTCACCGAATGAGTCTGGACGATGCTCTGCCCCCAGTTGAGGAGGTCGCAATGGCTCAAGGTTTGGCTGTCATTCCTGAAGCCCCTACTACAGTCCCAACTTCCATGGGATCTGCTTTTCTTGGAGTCTCATTATTTCCTTCCGATCCTATGTAGCCTCTTTTAAAAACTTTGTACCCCATTGTTTTTTGTTTTGAGTAATTCTTGTTCTTTGTCATTAATTGAGATTGCCTCGTTATCCATTGTTGTAGTTCTTATCATATTTGTCTGGCAGATTTAGGGCGACTTAGGTCCGATGTACTAGCTCGTTCGACCGATAGAAACTTTAAATAGATGGGTCGTGTTCACATGTTCGAAGAGTTTCATCCTTTTCTGATGACACGTTCGATCAGTAGGAAACTTTAGATAGGGGGTCGTGTCCACCCGTTCGAGGAGTTCCATCCCTTTTTGATAATACATTCGATAGATATGAAACTTTAGATAGGGGGCCGTGTCTACCCATTCGAGGAGTTCCATCCCTTTTTGATAACATATTCGATCGGTAGAAAACTTTAAATAGGGGGCCGTATCCACCCGTTCGGAAAGTTTCATCCCTTTTTGATGTCACGTTCGTTCGGTAGGATCAAGGCGACTTGGGCCCGACGTATGATAGGTGACAATTAATATTAGAGCCGTGTCCACCTGTTCGAGGAGTTCTATCCTATTTTAATGACACGTTCGTTCGGTAGGAAACTTTAGATAAGAGGGCTGTGTCCACCCGTTTGGAGAGTTCCATCCCGTTTTGATGACACGTTCGTTCGGTAAGCCCAGGGCGACTTAGGCCCAACGTTCGATAGGGAACAGTTAATATTAGGGCTGTGTCTACCCATTCGGAGAGTTCCACCCCGTTTTGATGACATGTTCATTCGGTAGGATCAGAGCGACTTAAAGCCGATGTATGATAGGAGACAATTGATATTAGGGCTGTATTCACCCATTCGAAGAGTTTCATCCCATTTTGATTACATGTTCGTTCGATAGGAAACTTTAGATAGGAGGCGATTCTTCTATAAATCACTGAGGATCATGTGTCACGAGCGTCATAAGAATGATCACTAAATGATGAGGAGGCGCAAAACTCTTTCTCAATGAAAGAGCGCAGGAAAATCTGGATCGTATGTTGGACAAACACCAGTGAGAACATAAGCTTCATGCCAGATGCTTTTCCCATGGATTTGAAGGATCACCCCTTCTGGTCAGTCGTGTGGCGGCCTAGGGTCCGGTCGGTTAGGCGACTCATTCTCCTGTGATAGATTACGCCGATCTGGGGAATATAAATTCTTCTCTTCCGTACTGATGAATCTTTGTAGTCTACCACTGCGAACTAGGAATTCCAACTCATCTTTGAGCCTCTTGCACTCGTCGGTCATGTGACCGTAATCCCGATGGAAGTGACAGTATTTGCATTTATCCTTCTTGGGGTCCTCTTATGCGGAACGAGGGGGCCATCTAATATACAATTTGTTCTTGATTTGATATAAGACTCGACTCAGGGTCTTGTTCAGCGGCGTGTAAATGTTGAACCTTCGTGGGGGTAAAGGCCCTAGTCTACTCCTCTTTGGGGAAGGTTAGCGAGGCAATCAACTGCGTTCTTTTCTATTCAAGCGGGTCGTTCGTCAATCGAACGCCTCCACTTCTTCTACCGCAATGTACTTCTTGGCTTGGGAGTAAAACTTTTGAATGGTTGAAAGGGGTTTTTTGTAATGGAGGTCTTCATGCCGGAGGGGCGTAAGCCCGTTAGGAGAGCAACTAATGCGATGGAATGGTCCAGAGATGGCACCTTTAACATCTTTGCTTTAAATTTTTTCAGGAAATCTCTCAGGTGCTCATCTTCCCGTTGTCGTAATGATAGCAAGGAGGTGGATTTTCGCTTGACTCCTCGACTGATTATAAAATAAATCTCGAACTGCTATCAAAACTTGGTGAAACTCTTGATACTAAACGGCAGGAGAGAGTTAAACCACACCAGGGCATTGCCTTTGAGCGTAGTGGGTAAGTGTTTGCACATAACTGTATCAGACAGGTTCCTGGAGACCATGACCGTTATAAAGTGAGCAGCATGATCACGGGGATCGGTTGTTCCATCATACCTCTTCATGGAAGGCAGAATGACGTCTATTGGCATTGGTTCCCGGGAGATTTTTGGGTCGAAAGGCGATACTCCCGAAAAGTGGAGAGGATTGTCGTCCTTTTGTTGCACCAGTTTTTCTAAGCTCGGCGGCTACAAATTATTCGATTTGCTTTTCTAGATCTTCTGGGTTGTGACGAGAGGTCACCGATGGTTCATAGTTCACGGGAGGTGCTTGTCACGGGGGACGTTCATGTTCAGAATCTGCTGCGAATGACTAGCCGTCTAGCCCAAGGGCTCGACTAAGTCCTTCCAGTTGTTTACTCATATTTTGGAGCTTTGACTCCAGCCTTTCTTTCTGGGGATGATTAACTCGTTTTGGCGTAGGGCCCATGATTGGTTATTCTTGAATCACAGGTTATAGGACCTGCTTCGGATGAGATGGTCGGGGAGAAACCATACTATTATGAATTGAGTGATCGGGCACCGTAGGAAGGATAGCTTTGGCGGGTATTGCGGTGCATCCGTTTATAGTGGGGGCGGCTTTCGAGGATGCTCTGATTCTCAAATACATGGTTACGCAATGATTTGTCAGTTTTACAGGAATTACTCTAGTATGTTCCCACAACGGCACCAATCTGTTGGAGGTGGGTTATGGCGCCACAGATACCGGCTCCTTGATGACACGAACGGTTGCCGTCGACTGGATGTAAGATCTACAAAAACCATCGGAGGGTTTTTCGGCGAAGGAGGCTCTGACGCTTAAGTTAGAAAGAGTGGTTTTCGAATGTAAAGAAACAGACTGAGAGCTTTAGAGAGGGAGAGGTTCCCTGTGACTAATCTGTAAGGCCAAGAGAGCGTACCTGATTTAGAGAGTTTTAGAGTATCTTATACCTGGTAGAGTCGTATGCTTTTGGGGCGTTGCAACTCTACTTTACTTACGGAGACGATCCGAAAATTTTGGGAGTTAAATATTCCAAAATATTCATGATCCTTATCATATGGAAAGTTTCGTTACTCAGGGGATCCTTTCCTTATCTGAAGGATCCTGGAGATACTGTTCTTCAATAAGGAATTAAAGTCGTTGGGGTGATTTGACCTCTCTGTAGGATCAATAAGGTCGTTGGCCTCCAGATGATCATTTAGCCAATGCGGCGCCTTCGGGCTTGTTCGCTCAATGAACCAGGAGCTAAGTATCCGATCGGGGAGGTAAATCTCACTTGGCAAATCTCGTTCGATAGGTGGGGCGATTAAGATCCTATCGTTCAGGAGATGGTGTGATTAAGACCCTTCGATAAATCAGTTGAATAGCCATAGAGAGTAGTCGTTCGATAATACCGGGCTGTGCTCGCCCATCGGTCGATAACTGTCCTTTGTGAATCTCATGTGTGGACCTTTTAAGTGCTGACCCATAGAAGAAGCCTCAAGCTAAGCATTAACTCTTGCGCCTAATTAACGCAAAATTTCGCTCATTCTATGATGTCAGATTGCATATTCCCTACACCAGCCTCCCATATCTGTCAAAAGCTTCACACAGTTTACACCCAGAAGAATCACTCATCCAAAAACACAAGAAAATGAAGGTCTTATTAGCACATAGGAAGATTAGAGGTTTTGTGGAATGATCATATGCTCGGCTTGGAGAGGATTGTATTATGTTTACGAAATTCATGCCAGCATATGCCACCTTTGCAGATCTCTAAGCTCACACTTTCAGGGTTTCTACGTTGTATAAGTATTTGAGTTGCAGCAAGATATTCACGAAGGAGAGCAAGAGGCCCCCAACGGGACAGCCTAGTGGTCACAATCCCTTTCCCCTAACCTGGTCACCCCAAGTTCAAATTTTGGTGTAACCAAAAAAACAAAAAAAAATGAAGGAGAGCGAGAGATAAGATGAGTAAGTAAGAGGACGCAGAAAGAATAAGTAGGATGAAGGTGGAGAGGATTCCTCCAAAGAACATGCCGAACTGTAGGAAAAATCTCGGCAAGATTATGTTTGTGGCCCAGTGATGACTCCAGTAAGATGCAAGAGTATCTGATACCCTCATGGCTTTTTGGCCTACCAAAAATTATCATCAAGTGAACAGAAAGAGAGAGAGAGAGAGAGAGAGAGAGAGAGAGAGACTAGATGCAAATGGAAAGTATAGAGCACACAAGTTATGACCAATGAAGCGAATGAAGTGTGCAAGTTATACCAAGTTAAAGTTAGATGGAGGTACAAGGTGTGTATCGTAAATTTATAGCACTGAGGTCCCTCATCTGCAGAATGAATCCAAGAATAATGGAATCTTCACAACTCATTAACCGGTCCATACCTGGAAAGAAGGGAAACGCACAATTCCCTGCAAGTTGAGATCACATAGATAATGTTCACCAGCTCCATACTCCTGCAGAAGAGAAATTTGAAGGGTTTTTACATCGTGAAAAAATAAGACATAAGTAAATAAAAAACACTTCTGTGTTCACAGCAGTCAAAAGTCCTAATCCAAAAGCTAATTTTCTGTCAAGATTTTCAATCATGCCAGACATAATCACAGACTGAAAGCAAAGAACCGACTGTAACACCAAGCAGCAACAGACATCCTACGATGCCAATGTATCTAGGTGTAAAGGTTGAGGTTTCCGTAAAATTACTGAAAAGCAGCAAAGAAATCAGTCGAACATTTACCAGAGCTAGTAAGACATGTTGCCAGTTCAATGCATCTTTGCTGCAGATTATATGCACAATAATGGCAGCCTCTCCGGACCATAACTATGAAATCCTGTTATTGAGATTGCTTCAGACAAGCTCCAAGCTGGCCAGAATAAAAGTTCGGTCCACCACTGGCCAATCTGTCCAAAATATCTCAAATAACAAGCAGCCACTGCGTTACCCTTTGCCCATAACCTGTGCAAATAAGTGCCCAGTCTAGTTAATAGATTGCTGAGAGACACAGCAATTGGGAGGCAACTTCTGAATCTAACCTATGAGCTATCCTACCATATCCAAAAACGTCTAAATGCAGTCCGCTGCAGCTGCATTTTAGCATGCCATATTGGCAATGAGCAATCTCCAGTTCACTTCCATCTATATGATCTACAGCCACCGATAGTCCAGAAAATGCAGGAAAAAAGCAAGGAATGATCACCCAAAATCATAAATGCACTTCTAGCAAACTGATTCCTGGTTTCTTGATCAACCTGTTCTTCTTCATACCCGATCTCAAAGCTTCCACATCCTGGAAATTCCCAAGTGATGCCTGAACGTTTGAAAGCAGCACAGCGTGATCAGACTCATTGGGATCCTGATCGCTTATTTTGCTTGCAACAAGTTCTGCCAATGCCATTTCATTATGATGCACGCACCAATTAAGTATAGCCCTCCACACATGAGAACCAACTCTCTCTGAAAGCCCATCCATAAACCTCCAAGCCTCCAACAGGTGGCCTGCTCGTGCTAGCATGTCAATAAAGCAGCCATAATGATCCTCAGTAACTTCAATTCTATTCCCTTCCACAACTTCACTGAGGATCCTCAGACCATCATCTATCAATCCTGAATGACTACAGGCACTCAATATGCAAAGGTAGGTTGCACTGTCAGGGACTTTCCCACGCTTCTTCATTTCATGGTAGAGAGAAACAGCAGTTTCTCCACGACCATTGATCCCATAGCCATTCAGAATGGCATTCCATGACACTACATCCTGCAGATAACCCATCTCCTTGAAAACATTACTCGCAAGTTGTACATTTCCACATTTTGAGTATGTTGATATAAGACAGTTCTGAACGGATCTGTCGAGAGAAAAACCAGCACTGAAAGCATAACAGTGTAGCTGCTGACAGAGCTTTAAAAGAGCAAGATCACCGCAAGCAGATAGAAAACTGACTAGCGATACAGAATCAATTGCATGAATTCCTTGTTCTCTAAATTCAAGCAGGAGATCTAGTGCTTCTCTTGGTTGTCCATTCTGCAAGTATCCCGAAACTATTGCTGTCCATGAAACTAAACTCTTTCCGGTTATTCTGTCAAACACACTTCTTGAGGTATCCATATCACCACACTTGGAGTACATGGTTATAATAGAGTTAGCAAGATTAAGATAAGATCCAAATCCACAGATGATGGATTGGGCATGCAGTTGTCTTCCATGCTTCAAATCTCCCAGTATTGCACTTGCTGAGATGAGATTAATGAGGACTACCGCATCAAAATATATTCCATCGGCTCTCATCAAGCAAAAAAGCTTCATGACATCATGGGCAAGTTCAAATTGAAGTAACAATCCCATCATTATTGTCCAGCTAAAAGTATCTTTATATTCCATAGCGTCAAATATCATCATGGCAGCGTCCAAATCTAGGAAACTTGAATACATGTCTAGAAGTGAATTACAAACAAAAGTATCTGAAACAAGACCTAGTTTGAGAACCAAATTGTGTATTGGCCGACAGAGTGCCTGTGACTGCAAAGCAACACAACCCTGCATAAGAGTTATCAGGGTTGTGCCATCAGGAACAAGACCCGCCATTCTGAGTTGATTAAACAATAAAACAACCTCTTCAAAGCAATCATTATATGCAAAACCCGCTAAAACTGCATTGGAAGAAACTAAACTCTTCTCCATCTGGTCAAATAACTTGCAAGAATCGACTACACTTTCACATTTTGCATATGCATCCAACAATGCAGTCCCTACAAAAGACTCAAACTCCAACCCGCTCTTAACGATCAACCCATGAACACAGTGGGCAAGCATCAAATCTCCCAACCCTCCCACTCCAACCAAAACGCCCACAATAGTGTAAGTATTCGGTTCCAACCCCAAAACCCTCATTTCCCTAAACAATTCCAAAGACTTCCCCCCAAAACCATTCTTAGCATACCCAAGAATTACAACAGACCAGGAAACTACATTCTTCACAGGAATTTCACTAAACAGCTTTTCCGCATTCCTTATCTCTCCCATTTTAAAGTAGTTGCTCAGGAGCTTGCAGGCGCTGAATACATCCAACCCAGAATAAGAAAAGTTTCTGATTTGACCAAAAGGAAAAAGCGTTTTCCTGATTTTCTCGAAAATCATCTTATTACATAAGACACAGTTTGGTAAGTCGCTTGACCCTGGCACTTCCTTGTAAAAACCAATCTTAAACAAAGGTCTGGTAATTAGACTCCAGCTTAACTTTGTCAATACACAATGAAAACTTTTCTTGCTCACGAAACCTTAAGGAAAACAGAGAATCTGATCTACGAAGAGTCTAACCTAAAATGAAAAATCTAAATTCAATTAATATTATATAGGAGGACAAAATTGTCCAAACAAAATCTTACTTCTGTTTGTCTCCAACACGTGTTCTGCGCGTGCGAGGCTTGTCAGAATCGACCCACGTGTCAATTAACTGCCATCAAAGCAATCAGCACGCGCGCTCACTGCCTTAAATACGAAGTTTCAAAGCCCTACGGTAGTCCTCGAAGAATCAATCTCTTCGTATCCTAATCGAATCGAATTTGAAACCTTTTTACAAACCTGTTATCTTCGACTTCTCAAAATCCTAATTCTCTATACGTCAAACCCAGATTCAGATTCTCCATTTTTCAGCAAACCCCACAAGTTTTCCCTCCTCATCTTCCTCTCTCTACCCTTCTCTATACCCAGAAGACGAAATTTCAGAAAACCCTAATTTGAGCCCAATGTCTGTGCCTATAGAAGAACTTCTGATCAAAATTTCAGGCTCAATCGTTCACTTAATTGACAAAGAACAGAGTGTTGAACTCTCCAGTGGAAATTTCTCGATCATTAGTCTCCGACAAGGCGAAAATGTCATTGAATGGCCTCTGGCTGAAGATGAAGCCTCTGTTAGACTTGATGAATCACATTATTTCTTCACTCTACGCCTTCCTGATGAGAATTCAGAAATGGGTCTGCGAATTTGCTGAATGACGGGTTAACAATCGCATCAAAGATCAGGAAAGAGTTTTGAAGGAATTAGATAGAATTTTGGGGAAGTACAGTAGCTTTTCAGTGCAAAAGGTTTCTAGGGGTTTGAATGGATCAGTGGCCAAGGAGACATCCCCTGAGGATCTGGAGGTGTCCGAGAAGAAGAGGGAGTTGATGGAGAACAGCTCGGCGGCGTATTGGACAACTTTGGCGCCACATGTGGAGGATTATAGTGGGAGTGTTGCCAGGATGATTGCAGCGGGTTCAGGGCAGTTGATCAGAGGGATTTTGTGGTGTGGTGATGTTACTGTGGATAGGTTGAAGTGGAGAAATGAATATTTGATGAAGAGGATGGGACCTGGTACCTCTTCTGAAGTTAGTCCTGGAGTTATGAGAAGGATTCGCAGGTATTCATCTTCTGATGTTTGCTAGTTATGATTTTTTCTAATAAATGGGCAATCTGAGTCATTTTGCATTTTCACGCGCACTAACCAAGCACACTAAAAAATTCTGTGTTTAATTATCAATTAGACGATCAATTAGACCTTACTTGCACAGCTGCATCTTATAATAGCTGTCACAACATTCAAGTGACATCAGAGCACAGACCTCTTTTCACCTCATTTAAGAAAATTCCATGCAATTGGACGTTTTGCCCTAACAAGTGAGGAAGAGTGTTAAATATAAAAAAATTGATAACACCTTCCTTTGCCAGCTTGGGCTTTATGGTTTGTCTCATAGAATTTAAGAATATCTTAGTTGAAAGTCAGGGCTTTTATTAGTTCAAAAACAACATTTGCTTTTGTTTTATTTGTTAATGCATGTGTCTTGAATATCGGTTATAATTTTTACCCTTTGGGAATGAATTTGATTATGAACATGTGGACTCAAAACTCCACCAAGTTTAACTCCTGCACCTTGATTTAGGAGAGCAGGATTCCTTGCTAGCTAAGTTGGAAGTCATTTTTTTTGCTGGTTTGTGTTTAAAATCTTAGATATTGGTCATGGTTTTTGTAATTTATTTGATGGCTTTTGGTGGGTCTTTTTTTTTTCCCCTCCAGGGTAAAGAAATTGACGAAGATGTCAGAGAAAGTGGCAACTGGATTTCTCTCTGTGAAAGTGTGGCTTTTTCACAAGTTCTATTTTCAATTCCTCTGTCGGAAAGAAGTTTTCCAGCCTCTTACTTGGAGAAATTGTGCTTGCTAGCTTGGAAGGATTCAGTAAGTTGATCTGCTCAATATATATGTTATTTTATTTGTTTATGAATTCTTCAGTATTAGGTTTGTCTTGCATTACTTTTTAGATGTTATAAAGTAGTACATGTTAGGGACAAGCCAAGTCTTTACTTGGTAGGAGAGTCCTAGTTCTCAGCCTACACACCCACTTGAAAAGTTTTAAGTGAATTTCCCATGACAGGTACAAGGAGTTCCGTTGGTGTAGACCTCAGTTGTACTTTACTAATTAAATTTTAATATAAGTCTTCTAACTACAAATTAAATATATCACAAGTTGGAGTATGTGAGACCGGATAACTGATTTTCTATGATGATTTGGTTAAAGGTAGCACATCTACATTTAGAGGTATTTCTCATTGCTCAAGATTTTTGTAACTGAAATTCAAGAATAGCATACTTGACAATAAACTTGAAATTCCTGAGTCTTTGATGTCTTTAGTTTAGATTGTATGCAACTTGCAGATTTTAAATGCAGAAATTGGATGATTTATTTCTCACTGATCTAAACAGAAGATGACTCCTGGCAAATTGAAAGGGCAGAGAGTCATGCCTTAGCCACATAGTTAAGATACTAAGTTGTCTTATTCTAATATATGGCTCTAGAATACAAATCATCCTACTTCTTCCTTATTATGTTTTCCTTTTCCACTTGAACAGACAAGGTCTGTGATGCTGTTGAAGTTGCTGGTAAGAACGTCATGTCAACCACTTCTGTTGTGACCACAGGACTCGTTTCACAGAGATAACAGCATTTCTCTAGTTGTGTCTCTATCATTGCCGCAATCATTTTATACCCTCTACGATTAAAGCAGATCTTCACTTTTATGACTGTATATATCTTTCTGGGAATGTTGGCATAGAATTGTACCGTGTCTGTTGTTCCTTAGTGGAATATTACCTATTGCTCTATGTTGCAAGGTTGCCATCTTAAGGAATCTTCAAACACTCTTACAGGACTTCTCAAGATATGCCTCAACCTTGTGAAAGTCTAATCCTATGGTATGCATCCTTTTATTTTATTTGTTGCCATTGATATTGCTCTTAAGTGATAGATTGGGGGTAGTGGAACACATGATTCGTGGATATGGGCAAGGTAGTGGGTGCATCTTTCCTGACATGAGTGCTGAGTATATGATATGGTCTTTTTGTGTGCTTGCGCACTTAAAAAAATAGAACAAATGCTCTCATGGTTATCCAAAGATGGATGACTTTGTCTCGGAATAGTGAATTCTAAATAATTCGTTTTATTGATTTAATGTTCATCTTTCTCAGATTGAAGACAAAGAAAGGAAAAACTTATAACATCGAATAAACTAAGAAAAAGATCTGTATTTTATGCGCAATGTCATCACTTCGTGCTATAACTAAATGATGAACAATGTCAACACTCAATGGGTAGGGAGAAGAAGCTGCATGTGCTACAAATGAAGGGCTTGATGCTGCAGGTCATGCAATTGGCACTGTATCGGCTTGTCTTCAAAGGCTATCAATCCAAAGAGTGTCATCAAACCAACAGCCCTTGTGAAGGCTGCTGCTGATGCTGAAGCAAAAGCCAAAGCTAAGGGTCCAAAATAAATAAATATCTGTTTTTGGAATCCTCCTTTTTTTAGTTCACCGTTTGGATACTAGGTTTTGGCAGAGTTTGTAAACAGTTTCAGTTTAGCTTTGTACAAGAATCTTTATAATCTAGTTAACACAAGTAATTGTTCTATTCATTCAGTAATAAATCCATCGATTCAGTTAAACTTCTGGGACGAAAGCATTTCATTCTGTGGAGTTGAAGTACAAAACCACGGAAGAAAGAATATGAGCATTTAACACTTAAAAACTTCTTACTTCAAAATTGGAATCAGGGAAGAGTACGCTTTATTTCAATTAGAATTATAGGCATAATTCAGTCTGCATCTTCCTCTTCAGTAACTAGTCTTGAATGGCTTGTAAGTCTTGAGATCAAGAACAACACCAGCAACAGAGCCAACAGCTGCAGCTACAGAAATCAGCAGACAGGTCATGCTAAGTAATTGAAGTCCAAGCCACCGGGTTGTCCATTTCGGGATCTTTTTCTGTGAAATATACATCTCAACGGGGAAGTAAACTGTCAAAGGCCAGAATCCGAAGGCTCCTAGAATCCCTACAACATCGTTGAAGAAGGGCAGCAGCATGGCTGTAACAGTTGTAACCACAACAAAAGCTGTCCTCCATACTAAACGGAAAAAGTTGAGCTGATACACACCAAAGAAGGGAACTGGTATGTCGTACTCTTCTGTTACAAAAACACTCTTTGACCATTTCTTTGTGCTCCATTTTTCCACAAATGCAAATAATGGTTGGCAAAAAACCTACAGGTTCATCTTGCTATTAGTTTATGATCTGCAGAAGTAAGGCGGTGGACAGTGATGAGTTTTCCCAAGTGTTTACCTGAAAGGCACCAACAAGGTGAACAACGATTGCCAGATTGGCAATGTCAAGAAGCCAATAAGGGTTGTAGAATCCAAAGCCAGTAAGGAGATTTCCCGGGGCCTCATCTCCAAAGGCGGCATAGCCAAAGCATCCGCAGAGCAAGTAGAAAATTGTTGTCAGTATCACACTAAAAAGGGTAGCCTTCTTCATCGTCTTGTGCTCTGCAGGCGGTGATTTTATCGTATCCTACAAATTTGAGGGATACACGTTATTTTTGCACTACAAAGTGGTCGGTAAAAAGCGAAATTTGCAACTACAAATGATCAAAACAAGTACCTGGATTTCTATGAGGATAATTGAGAAAGAATATGCAAAGGCAATAGCTCCAAGAGCCTGCATACTCCTCCATACCTTCTGCATCTCAGTGACGGTTCCTGCGTGAGTCTCTGTCCCTATGCTGATACCCGTTAAACTTCCTTTGAAGTATCCATTTTCTGCAAAAGCAATACATTCTTTATGCTAAGTAATGGGTCGTCTAACTTAATGCACAAGGCAGATATGTAAAAATCTGGAAACTTTCTACTTTAGCAACAAACTTTTAAGGTAGAAACTAAATTTTCTCCTAAGAGTTTAGTTTACAGGACATTTTCTTAACTCAAGGTTCTGGATGATAAGATTTAGTACCTGCCACTTTGGCAACACCAAGACCAAGCCCAACGGTAGAGTATGTGAAAGACATGATGGCAGCAACTATAGAGAGCCACCATACTTGATCAAAGTCTGGTATCTGAGAAAATATGATCTCTGTTATTCCAAAAGTTATCATATACCCATTGCTTGACATGTGACACGGATCCTTTCCGCCACTCTTATGGAAGCAGTTTGATCTCTTTATTGCCCTGTGACAGAAAAAAATGGCAAGTCATCAGGTCAAAACCAGAAATTTGTTTTCGAAGAAAAGTAATACTGCAGGTTATGAATTTTAACAGTATTTGCTGAAAATTCGCTAAATATATACATATTATTTCTTTTTTCCTCCCAAAATTTTAGGGACTTTGCCCATGGTAGGCCTTTTCAATCCTTTATTTTTCTCATTCAAGTCATCCATTCACTTCTCTATTTTCTTGGCTTTGTATAATGCTTGCTTACATCATACTGACTGAGGCTGCAATTGTGTATCCAATTGCTACACCAACCAAGTTTAAATATTGAATCACCCCACAAGCAGTAACCTTTTTCCCTCCTGAAAAATCATAAAATCAGCCCAAATTTAGAAACAAAATAATAATAATAATAATAATAACAACAACAATAACAACAACAACAACAATTATAGCTATGTGAAATGAAAAATCATAGGACAAAAATTTACCTAGGTAAGCCTTGACAGCATCCATATAGGTGTAGTTTCTTGGACCGGTGACTGGGTCACCAGACCTGTAACACTGTGCCAGGAGATTGGAAGTGTAGAGATTAACCAAGGCAAAGAGAACCATGATTAAAGGTCCAGTGACCCAACCGAGCTGTCCAACTGCCCATGCTAAGGACAGCACCCCTGACCCTATAACTGCTGTGATTATATGCGCTGATGCAGTCCAAAGGGTTCCTGCTCCAACATGTTGGTTGCACAATCAATTCAAATACAGTTTGGACAATATGGTAGACATGCCCTATGTCCCTAACACGGTATAGAATCCTAATTTCAAACATGTCCAGCCCTTAAGCCGCTTTGATATTTCACAAGTTTGAGAACCTCCTATAAGACATCACAAGCCCTGGCCTAGACATGAGAGCTCTTAAGGTAAAATCACCAACATATTTTCCACTTGTTTTTAGCTTTGAGTGCAATTGATCTTTTTACCTTCTACCAACTAATTCATCAGTTTAAGCTTTGAAAGCTTTATCAAGTTTGAAAAACAACATGGGCAACTAAGGAAAAAGAAAAAAGAAAGATCCTAAAGAATAATACAAGGATAGATCCTAAAGAATAATACAATACTTTTATGCTGAAAATCAAATTTCTCTTGGATAATCCATTTTTTTTTACTTGACCACCGGTGTTCCAAAATTTGATTAATCCGGTATTCAAGTAAAGGGATGGCTCTCTTGGTGCCTATGCCTGTTTTTTTATTCCTAATACTCGAAATCGAAACCTTGATTAAGTGAGATCAAAAACTAAAAAAGTAGGTTAATTTCAAAATTTTAATTTAAAATTATTACATCAATATTAATTCTATCAAAATAGTGACGACTTCTCCCAAGTATAAAAACTACAAAATCCTTCGAATATCATAAATTCAATGTCAAACTATTACATAAAAATTAATTTTCTTAGATATCATGCCAACATCTCAACATATGGTCGGCCTCTCATTTAACCACACCCTCTTTCATGTTATGTCCTACAATATTTTCACTCTTTCATTGTATGTTTTGCAATGCCTGCCCTCTTTTCAGTCAGCCTTAATAACAACATTACCTCTCTTTAGCAGTCTCACAAATTTCACAACTTCCTTGAAAACAAGCCTCTAATCCATACAAAAACCCTGAGTAATGATCCTTTGTAGTACTTACTTTCCTAATCAATTTAAAATTCTACTCATTCACCAAAACTTAAATTATAAACACTTGGATTTTACTAAATATCTTTTTTGGTTGTATATACCCACAATCTCCCCCTTTCTGTTTCAAAAGTTGTGCATGTGAGTAGTAATAAGTACATGTTGAGGTTCTGAAATGAACTTAATTGTCTATGGATTCTGCAAAATTTACCTGTTCGCTTCAAGCGGCCATCATCATCAAAGCACTTGGAGTAGTTGGCTTGTGGGTTCATGGCTTCAGTCTCACCATGATGCTTTGGTTGGACTTCTACTTGAAGGTAGTGCCTTGTGTCTCTACTTTCATCCATCTGAAAAAGACAAGAACGTGACCATAAGCATAGTCGTCCAAGTAGAAGTTGGAAAGAAATTAAGATGCTTTGCGTTCTTACACTTCCATGGTGCAATCTAACTGGCATAGTTCGACTCCTAGGCAACATGGTTAGGGAATGCTCCAAAACAAAAACACTTCAAGAAGAGCAAGGTTGGGGGGGGGAGAGAGAGAGAGAGAGAGAGATTGATGGATGAGAATGGAGATTAATGGTGTTATATATAGGGGAACCTATAATGCTTGGATTAAACTGTTTGCTATGGTGGAGGAGAGGGAGAGATTGGTGGGGTAACGCATTTGTAGATGGTGTCATGTAACACGCACCCTTGTATGAAATCTCTCTAAATTCCCACCCCAACCATATGATGAATCAGAAGTCTCAGAAATGACCTTCAAAATTTAGGGGGAAAAAAAATAGACAAAGGTATCCCAGTTTTTATGGACAGATGTCACACTGTGGAATAAGAACATCACATATATTGGGATAATATCCTCAAACATCCCCCCAAAATGGGGCCATACAAGCAATATTTTAAGCTTTGGAGTTGTAGTCTTTGGGTAATTATTGTCCTCTGCTTTTCTAGGTTAGTTCAGGTACTTTTTCTTCACAAGTTACCTCCTCTATTTCCCTGTTTTGACAAGAGTTTAAAGGATAATTGATGGTGAACACTTCACCAATGAAGGACAAGAACCGATGGAAGTTCAAATACCCTGGTTCTCCTGTTGGTGAGACATACATGCAGAGGGGAGGAAAGCCAAAAATTTTTATAGGAGCAAAATACAAGATAAACTTTTTTTTTGGGGGGGGTGTTGGTTGGGGTTCAGTTGACCCTTCCATCCTCCTTCCCCTGCCCCTGTTTTGAGACAAAGATATACTAAAGAGGAGCATTTCGCACCAACACTGTATCGATGATGAGTGATCGGAGGTAAACTTCTTTAAACATGAATACTGGTGACTCAATTTAGGATTTAATTGGCTAAACTTTTTGTGCCTTTAAGGGTTAGCTTGGCTTTGTCCGTTGTGTTCTCTTTTGCCAGATGGTCTCTGGAACTTGAACCATAGCTTGGTCACATGTCATTAAGAACCACCAACCTTTTCATATATAACTCTTTAAAGAATTCAAGTACCAGTTGAAGTAGCTAATACTAGTTAAAGGATATCGAAGTCCTCCAAAATAAGGTAGCCTGCTGCAAATGTTGGATGGTCCATGTCCTCTATGGTCATTCTTGTTCCAACTTAAGACCTTCAGTTCACAGTCGATCTCTCCTACCCTCCACTAAGGGTAGTATCCAAAATCAATTTAGTGGAATAGGATAAAAAATATTACACTGGAGAGCTATCCCCTGATAGAGTCTCTATGTACACTCAAACCGGATTAATCAGATTATAACTCTACGATGGTGGTACCCAAAAAAAAAAAAAAAAAAAAAACAAAGGTAGTGTCCTAGAACCATTTAGGATCTTCTGTATCACTTTGTTGTCCTCGCTTTCTTGCCATCACACATGCACATGGTCGAATTCACTCGCTTTTTGATTCTTTTGGAGTGCAAGTCTTCAGGGGTCAATGACAGGACAGCCCAATATAAGCACAATTAGAACAAGTTGTTTTTCACGGTAGGCTTCAGTCTTTCCCACAAAAAGGAATGCTTGCTGACTCTCCCACCACAAACAACTGGCACCCATAAAACCAAAACAACCTTTAACTGTGTCAAACTACCTTCAATTCTTAAAATGGTTCAAAAGACACGTAATGTATCCCTAAGAGAGTTCTCTCGGGCAAAGGCGATGGACATTTAACTTTTGGGGGATTTCCAATATGTATCACTTATGGAGTTGGCTTCCTAAAAAATATAGGTATAATTTATTCGTAAAAACATATTTGTTAAGAGATTAACTAATGACATGATTTTAGATAGAAATAAGAGGTATATGAGAATTAGAAAAAGTTAAACCACCTCTTTTGTCATTGTTAGTTTATATGAATTTTTTTAGATTATTTTCTCTATTATTTTTTAAAGTTTTAATTATCCCCTCTCAAACGATTAATCTCAAAATTTGATAATAAAACTCAGACTGTTATTGCTGTTGTATAGAGTTGGATCCAATGGCTACCGATTATTTCATCCTCCAATTGTACAAAAAATAATACCCTTAGGAGAGAATTCAACCCCTATTGACCTCATGGTTATCAACACACATGAGAATGATACAAAATCCTTTACCTTTGGTTTTACTCACTAAAGTTTAAAAAGAAACACACACACACATATACACATAACTGTTTCTAATTCTAAATGTTGAAATTGACAGGTATCAGAATTTAATGTATTTTTTTTTCTTTTTTCAGTTTAACTTGCTCAAGAAAGATTTTTAAATACATAGGGAGAGGTTGGTTGGTTATAGATCGCAAGTAAGAACTTTATTTATTTATTATTTTTTTTTTTGGGGTGATGATTTAGAAGGAAAAGTGTGCTTAGTAGTGGTAGAAATCATTGGTTTGAAGAAAGGGAACAATACCTAAAACGGGGATTTAATGTACGATTGGTGAACCTGTCTGCTCTTGCTTATCAAAAACAATCCAAGTTGGCCATCAAAACTGACCATGACCATGACCCTCCGGCCATAGCACCAAAGGATGACCTCAATCACTTCACATTCATTTGGCCCACCATCCACCCATTTCCTGACCCGTCGCTCGCAACCCCAAAAGCAGCACCATTTTTTCTGATAAGGGAATAATCAATAACGAGTTTCTATTCTAGGTAGTGCAGGGGGTAAAGATGCCACTTTGATATGTTCCTTTTGTTCCGGTACAAGAAAGAACAATCCTACATTTGTTAGGAATAAAGTTCATGTGTATGCACATGATTGAAAGTATATTAATTTTTCACTTGGTTTAGTAAGATAATTTTTGTAAGAAAAAGGATAGAAAAATGCCTCAAAGTGCAAGTAGCTAGTGTTGTAAATGATTTGAGCATCAAAGGGTATTTTAGGGTGTCAATTTTCTAGAAGAACTGAGTTGCAAATAAACTTAAAAAAGATATTGGATAAGTTAGTTGAATGATCAAACAATACATCCGGTATCATAATTACGTTGAATTCGACTAAATTTAATTCAAGTCAAGTTTGATCATTAAGGAACAAAACTCTTCGGAAACCTGTTTTCACCGTACATAAAAATTTGAACATAAAATGAGATATAAATATCCGGTCATGACCCAACTAAGCATTCGCATACTCATTTTGTTTAGCTAAACAAAGGAGATGGATCTAGTTATTAATGAATCAATTTAGGAGTTGCTTATAAACTGACTCAATTTATTCATCGCCCTGTAAGTAGCATTTTGTTTTTCATTTTGCTTTTGAGATGGACTTAATGGAATAATGCCTTGTTTGGGAGAATTGAGACCGGATTTAAAAGTTCAATGATTTTTTTTTCAATAAAAACTTATTAATATAATGATAAAGTATTATTTTTACAGAAATATTTGATTTTTACTTGTAAAATCTTATATTTTTCTAAAAACATATTTTACCTTAGTTAAAAACTATTTTAAATAGATTAAACTCAGAGAAAAAGTTCAAGAAAATTGAAAATTTTCAAAATTCAACCTCATAATAACTATCGGTGAATCTTGCCCATTTGAGATGCTACAAGATTTTTTTATTTTTTTGTTGGTTATATAAGTGTCGCGAAAATCGTGAAAAAACTTGAGCAAGAGCTCTTACCACTCGGATGTTCCTATAAGGACAATTGCTACAAGGAAATTAGGTCAATGCATTGTGGAACTTGTTTCCAAATCCTTTGTGTGTTAAAATTGAATGATGGGTTCACTTGATCTTGGCCAAACGGCCGAGAAAGGTATGCAATGATGGGTTCACTATGAAATGCTCATTTGATGCCACTAGATGCTATGCAACACATTGGAGATTATGTATACGGTATAGCGGGTCAATTGGCTTTGAAATCTCTAGAATTAAAATAATTGAATTCAAGCATTTAGATTTTCAAATCCGAAGGTTAGAATTCCAGGATTTGAAGCTTTTGTATTAAATATCCACTTGAATTTGACATCTTTCTTCCTTCTACATTTTTTTTTTTGGGAATATATTGGACAATACAAGAAAATTTTATATACTTTTAAAATGATCTTTATAAATATATATATTATAGATCTTATGTATTACAAATACGTAATTGGTTCAGTAACTGAATACTGATACCCATTCAAGTTTCATGTTCAAGTTTTGTACATAAAGAAAATAAATGTCAAAAGAGTTTTGTCTCTCAAGGTTCCAACTAGCTCGAACTGAGACCTAGGTCGAACCGAATTTAGTCTTAGGTAGCTTATAAAAAAAAAAAAAGGATCTCCTATTTTGTCATTTGGCATATCCTAATTTTTTTTTTTTAAAAAAAAAATGACTTTTATATTAAATTTTGGATGAAAAGATATCACTTGTATGAAATTTATGACAGTATAGAAATTTCTCTAACATATTTACAGCAACAAGCCAAATCTATAGCTCTATAGTCCATTGAGTATTTAAAATATTTTGAATTTTAATAATAGGATTTTACCATCTAAACGGGCTAAGCCCGTGGGGCAGCCTGGCCCGTCCACATAAAGGGATAGGCTTGGGCCTAACTTGTGTAGGCCCATCTAAAAGCGAGCCTACTTGGCTCGACCATTTTAAGCCGCGGGCCAAACGTGGGCTAGCCCTTTTATTTATTTGTTTTAAAGGTTTGCAGGATTTGTATTGGAATTAAAAAAAAAAATCATGGAAATACGTTTGGAGTTTTCTTTCCACCATCCCAGAGATAAGGACTTGATCTTTGAAATAAATAAATCAACAAAATTTTTCTGACTCTTCACGCATTTAACAAAAAGATTGGGATTAAATAAATCAGTAAAAAAACATGCAACAATATGAAGGGGAGGAAAAAGACCCAAAAGAAGATTAATTTTACAACCCACAAAAGATTATATGCATATGAGTCAATTATTTCAAACTCTTATTTTGAGGAGGGGAAAAAAAAAAGCCAGCCCATGGGCTAGCCCACAACGCTCGATCCTAGACCAGAAATTTTAAGGCCCCGCATAAAAGGGACTGGCCCGACCCATTTAAGGCCAGCCCGTGACAGGCAGGGCCAGCCCAGCGCGTTTTGACCGTTCTAATTGAAGCTTTATTATTTGAAATCCACTTGGATTTCAAATCGCGAGAGTTCGGGCCAGATTGGGCTGAAAATTTCAACATTAGCAAGCCCACTCGGATGCGCTTCGATGTCTTGCAGCCCAACTCCTCTCCCTCTCTCTTCCACCATCTCGCTCTCAAGGTAAAGACTGAAACTTTTCACAGAGAACAAATCAAATCACGAACTTGAAATCGAGAGAGAGAGAGAGAATGGCCAGATATGATAGAGCAATAACAGTGTTTTCGCCGGACGGACATCTATTCCAGGTGGAGTACGCTCTCGAGGCCGTCCGTAAAGGCAATGCCGCCGTCGGAGTTCGCGGCACCGACACCATCGTTCTCGGCGTCGAGAAAAAGTCGACTCCCAAACTCCAAGACTCTAGGTCCTCTCTCTCTCTCTCTCTCTCTCTCTCCCCCTTTCAAATTAGGGTTTTTAGGGTTCTATGTTTGAGATCTTAGTTTAAATAGGAGCAGAGAAATTTCTGTTACATTTTTTCTTCTGGGCTTTACATATATAATGATTAAGGGTAAGGTAGAGAGCCATGATAGTGTTACTGGTATGCCCGAACGTTACATGAGAAGAATATGTAGAGAACCCCACATACGTAGAGCCTTTTGGGACATTAAATTGACATGGGATTGTTGTCTCTTTTCACGTAAGTGCCTAGTTTATGTAAAATCATTGTAGAAAAATGTAACCAGTCCAGGGAAATTCAAAATCGAAGCTTGGGTTGGAATGCCCAACAGGTTGAAATTGAAGCATAGAAACTACTAAAATTGAGATGTGTTGGTATCATGTCCATGTCGAACACGTCTTTGGCGGACACACGACATAATCGGACACTTTGTAGTTTACAAATAGAACAAAACTTTTCAGAAGTTTGTTGTGTCAATGTTGTCTGTCTATGTTTATGTTATTTTGTGTAATGTCCTGTGTCGAATATTCGTGCCTGTGGTTCATAATATATAGCAGTGCTGATTCCACTGTGTAAAAGCTTCTCCTTATGATAAATTTGTTTGGTCTCTAATGGTGGGGATGGTATTTTTTTTTTTTAAATCATTATAGAAAATGTAACCAGTCCAAGGAAATTCAAAATCTTAAAACCTTTATTAGACAGATACTTGTAAATTTTTTTGTGGACATGTCATGATAGGACACCTTGTAATTTTTGATAGTGGAAAACTTTTCATAGTTCATAAGTTTGTTGTGTTGTGCTCTGTGTCCCAAATTTGTGCCTGTGGTTCATAGTTCACGCCAACCTTAGTGTTGATCCCACTGTTATAAAAACTACTCCTTTATGTTAAATTTGTTTTGTCTTCAATGGTAGGCAAAGATGGCAGGATATATAAAGCCCATACGTACCACCAGGTTGGGATTTACTCCAAACCTTGGTGTATGTGACTACTAAAACTTGATGTTGAAGATACAAATCTCAAGACTACTAAAACTTGATGTTGAAGATACAAATCTCAAATACTTCTGACTTTCAACTATCATTGACTCTTTGAGTCACTTTCAACCCCATCTTCTTCAATGTTGTCACATGACCAAAGATCCCCTTTTTGTTTGATTGTTGAAGATTGGTCTGTAATAACCTATTATTGCTTGTGTTAGGAATGACCTGTAGTTGTGTTTGTTGCCTTAATACTTGTAGTTGTTTCCACCTCTTGTTTCTGGTCTGGATAAGATTTTCTGAGCAGCTTTTCAGCCATAAGTTATGATGCAGTGCAATATTCCACCTTTTCTGGGTGTTTGTTGTTCTTAACAGATTTTCACTTGATGAATATTTCTTTTCTCTTTTTGTTTCGAAGATTGTAAATTTGGACAGTCTGGATAGTCTGGGCATGTTCTGGGCATGAATCTCTCTCTCTTACGTTTTCAAATTGCTTTACCCAATTTTCAGGTCAGTTCGAAAGATTGTAAATCTGGATGATCACATTGCATTGGCATGTGCTGGTCTAAAAGCAGATGCGCGTGTCCTCGTCAACAGGGCTCGTATTGAGTGTCAGAGCCATAGACTAACCGTTGAGGATCCTGTGACTGTAGAATACATTACACGCTATATTGCAGGTCTTCAGCAGAAATATACTCAGAGTGGTGGTGTGAGACCATTTGGTCTCTCCACTTTGATTATTGGATTTGACCCATACACAGGAGTTCCATCACTTTATCAGACTGATCCCTCAGGAACATTTTCAGCATGGAAAGCAAATGCTACTGGAAGGAACTCAAATTCAATGCGGGAGTTTTTGGAAAAGAATTATATAGAAACTTCTGGACAAGAGACTGTGAAGTTAGCAGTCCGTGCTTTGCTTGAAGTAAGTTCAACTCTACTTGGAATTTAGACATGTATTTAAATTGAATTGCATCTATGCATCTTTTGCATAATGATTTGCTTATCAGTTAAAAAAGGCAAAATTTTTTCTTTCTTTGATTTTTATCGCATATGTTATTTATGCTCTGCAAGTTTTCTTTTTATCTGGGCATGTTCTTTGTTTAGTGAAGTTAAGCCATAACAACAACAGTCTAGACCTTAATCCCAAATTTTGGAGTCGATCATTTATAGGAGAGATGAAATAATATATAGTTAAAATTTAAAATAAAAATAGAGAAGATAACCAAATATATATATATATATATATATATATATATATATATATATATATATATATATATTTGGTTATCTTCTCTATTTTGAACTTAAAATGACAACAGAGAAGATTTAACTTGTTCGAATTCTCCTACACCATTCATTCGTATCTAAAGTAATCTCTTTAACTAAATTCTTAAATATCATATCTTTACGGATATTTCGTGTCCAAGTTTTCAATGGTTTACCCCTATATTTCATTAAATTTTCTATATTTAAGTTCTTGGTTCTCTTATTTGGTGTGTCTTTGCGTTTTCGTTGCACATATAAAAACTACCTAAGACGATACTTTCACATTTTATTCACAATTGAACTCACTCCCAACTGAATACGTATTTTTTCATTTCTAATTTTATTTTTTCTAGTTTTATCAAACTTTTAATTAACTATTCTCATTTCAGTTATGATCATTTTATACTCTTATTATTTAATGACTCAACACTTGATATCGTATAATAGTGCAAGTCTTAATGTGATTTTATAAAACTTTACCTTCAAATGCAATGGTATCGTGCAATCGCAAAGAACTCCAAATGTTTTTCTCCATTTCATTCAACTCACTTGAATCCTATGATTTACATTCACATTTATATTGTCATCGTTTTGAATGTTGAAACAAGATATCTAAAATATTCACTTTTTAGTACGTTATTTCCTTCTAATTTAATCGTTTTTTTTCATCATTATAATAATTATCACTAAGCATATATCTCATTTACTCAGTTTTTGATCTAAATCCTCTGAATTTCAGTGTGGTCCTCTATAACTCTAATTTAGTACTAATACTTTCTCATTTCATCTACTACACTATATTATCTACAAAAAAAAACATATATCATGGTATTTCATTTTGAATGCATTTTGTGATTTCATCTATCACTATTGCAAAAGATGTGAGATTTAATGCTGAATTTTGGTGAAGTTCAATGTTAATTGGAAAGTTATTATTTAAACCTTGCAAATTTTTACATTGGTAATAGTTCCTTCATATATATCTTTAATGAGATTAATGTATTTCTAGGAGATTCATTTTTTCATCAACGTCTACCATAATATGTCTCTAAGAATCCTATCATATTCATTTTCTAGATCAATGAATATCATATGTAAGTTTCTTTTTTGTACTCTAAATATCTCCATCAAATGCTTTAGCAAGTGAATTATTTCGATGGTGGATCATCCTAACATAAATCCAAATTGATTTTGAAACACATTTATCTCTAATCTCAATTTATATTCCATCACTCTCTCCTATAACTTCATGATATAACTCATAAGTTTAATTTTTATATAATTGGAATAATCTTGTATGTCTTTTTTATTCTTATATAGTGGTACAAATGTGTTCTACCTTCTTGCTTAGGGCATTTTCTTGGTTTGTCAAGATTTTCTTAAAAAGATCTGTTAA
Organism: Dillenia turbinata; assembly: GCA_037126225.1. Lineage (NCBI taxonomy): Eukaryota > Viridiplantae > Streptophyta > Magnoliopsida > Dilleniales > Dilleniaceae > Dillenia > Dillenia turbinata. The sequence continues at coordinate 22,122,377 of JBAMMX010000024.1, forward strand.
CATTACTATTTCAAATTCACTCAAGCATTTCCATACCTCAATCATTGGGTCCTATGGTTTTATTATTCTTCATTCTCTTTAAGGCTCCCCTTCATGGGTCGAATTTTACTTTTAAAGTCCCTATTGATCTCTTCTATAGGTATCGAGATATTGTCGATATCTCTTGTACCTTCAATGTTAAAGAGATTATCAAAATAATCTCTCAATAGCTTTCTTATATTCTCATTCCTTACAAGTACCCTTAGTTTGACAATTTTGTAAAAGTCTTTTTTTTTTTCATTCATTTCGTAGTTTCTAGTTTTTTGTATAATTCATTATACACCTTACTTGTTGACTCTTAACTAATCTTCTACACCTCTTTTTCTACAGTCTTGTAATTTTCAAAAGTATCGCTACTTCTGTTACTTTTAAGATTCTTATAATACTCTCGTTTGATTCGTATAGCAGTTTGAATTTTCTCATTCCACCATCATGACTCTTTGCCTATTGGAGTCCGACTCCCTAGATACGCTAAGAATCTCCCTACCTATACTCTTAATATTATTAAACATCTCTTTCCACATTATTTTTAAATCATCATTAGTAGACCAAGTTGTTACTTGAATTGATTTGTATCTAAAAGTCGTCACTTTTTCTTCTTTCAGATTTCTCTACTTAATTTTTGGTTCCGCAAATGGGCGATACTTCTTTTGTCTTTTTAGGCACACGTATATCTAAAACTAACAGTTTATGTTGAGTTGCTACACTCCCCATGGTATAACCTTGTAATCTTTACAATTCAATTTATCACTCCTCTTGATGAGAAAGAAATCTATTTGGTTGGCATTCAACCTAATTTCTATGTGACCATGTGCTACTTTTTTTCCCCCTTAAAAAAAGTGTTTATGAATATCAAATCAAATACTGTGGTAAACTTTAAGATGGTATCTCTCACCTCATTCCTACTACCAAATCCAAAGTTTTCATGTACGGTTTAAAATTACTCATTATTTTTTCCTACATATCTATTTAGATCTCCTTCAATAAATAATCTCTCTTTGCTAGATATGGTTTGTATAAATTAATCTAAATCTTTCCAAAATTGATTTTTACTAATTACATTTATATATATTTGGGTCATATACACACTGACTATATTGATTACATCTTCACCATTAACTAGCTTGGCAAACAAAATTCTCCCTTTCTTTTTTTCTCCATTGCATTCTTTTGTAAGTTCTTATGTACAATTATTTGTACATCATTCTTAATTCTATCTCTATCTGTGTAACAAAGTTTATGGCCATAAGACACTACTACTTTAGCCTTATTCTCCACTAACTTAGTTTCTTGGAGACACGTAATATTAATCTTTTGTCGATTTATTATTTCTTCAATCTCTCCTAACTTACTAGTTAAGAATCCTATATTTCAAGTGATAAGACGAATTCTATCTTCATGGACTAACTTCTTTACCCGCATCCGTTTACATAAATGTAGGAACCCTTCCCTATCTAACACCATATCTAGGTAGCGATATGGCGCATCACTTTTGGGCAACACCCTAGATTCTTTTTTTTCCCCTATATTTGTCTCTCTTTTTTTTTTTTTTTTTGACAAGGGATTTTACCCGGGGGGCGAATTTTGGCGCAATGGTAGAATTGCTCCTTTAGTTATCTCGAAATCACGGATTCGAGGCATAGAAATAGTCTCTTTGTAAAAATGCAATGGAAAGACTGCGTATATATACATCCATCCTTTCTTTACCCCCATACTAAGTCAGAGAGCACTTTATACACTAGATAAGTTCTTTTCTAAGAGATTTTACACTAGCTGTCAACCTATCGCAACCTTACTCCTTTATCCGAATTTGGAACCGGCTATGGAAGAGTTCTTCCAAAAATAATATGTAAAACGAAATGGAAAAAAAAAAAGTAATATATTTTACTGATAAAATATAATAATAGTAATAATTAGAATCTTTTAAATTTTAATAACTTTAAATTTTAAGTTAAGCCTCAGCAAGTTAGAAAATTTGGTTGGACTCCTAATGTATCTGGTAGGTGAAAGAAATCCCCAAAAAAGATTACAGATACAGACAGTCAGTCTATAAATTTAGTGGGAGTGGATTATAGGTTCCAAGTTCATCCCACACTAGACTACTTGTGTTGCCTGATGCTAAAAGATGGGTATTCTTCACTGTTCATTAGATTACTACTTCAGTCCATATAATTCACATAATGGAAAGATAGAGTACATAGCTGACTGTAATATAACCTAACTTCCCTCAGTGAGCATGAACAAGAAATCATTTAACTAAATATTTCATCTTTTTAACTATACTACAAATAAGGAATTGGTAATCCATTGTTTGCTGCTATTTTTGAATATGCAACAAGATTTTACTGTGATCAAAGTCTTAATGCTTACCCTGCACAAGATCCTTACTATTTAACTTGCTACAAACACAGTGACTGGCTTCTTGACCAAAAGTCTGAGACAATATGTAATGGGCAAGGTTGTGACCTCAACAAAATTCTTCCTTGGAAGGGGGTCAAATATTTGATGCCACTCCTTAGCCAATATGGTGGTTGATTGAAAATGAAAGAAGGGTAACAGGGCTTTGTGATCTTGTCTGGTGGGATTTTTTTTTTCCTATCTCCTACAAAGGCTTTGGGGGCAAGAGGAGGAGATGGACTAGAAGTTGCCTCTCTATGTTAAGCGTCTCTATCCTGGGTAATGTCTTTGAAGTCATTTCAGAGACTTCAGAAAAAAAATGAAATCATGCCTTTTGGTAAGGTATATTCTTTTTCCCATCCAACATCTGGGTTTCATGTAAGTGCTCTACCTTTGACCTATTTGAGCCTTTCTTTTCAAAAAAAAGAATGGGTACAGAAAAAAGCTAGTTAGGACATATAATTTTGAAGTTTGAGAGAAAGCTTGTGTCAAGAGTGCAGGGTGCCTTGTCGGAAAAAGAGCATTTCATCTGATCTTTTGACATAATTCATATCCCTTTTCCTAATTAAGTTGACTAAAAGTGCAGAATTTTTTGGAACTGGTATGTTTTGGGATTTCTAGATTCTATCTCTTCATTTAATTTGCTTAGACTGTAAAAATTTTAGCATCTAATTCACAAGGAAGGCCTAGGGCTTAAGGCCCTTAGCACATCCAATAGAACTTTGCCAGGAAAAAGGTTGTAAGGGTTCCTCAGAGAGGACTTCTCATGGTGAGCTGTGATTTTGGCCAAGCATGTCTATTTAAGGGCAACCAAGCCTTCCAAAGCTCCTCAAGGATAGGCTTTGATATGAACATTTGACCGGATGTAGACAAGGTGATGAGTTGGCTGTGGTTCCTTGAAATTATTCTTAGAGGTGATCATTTAGTTGGTTAACCCAAGAAATGGCATTTTTTCCTAACATACTTGTTGCTAGGATGGAACAATGCTTGTTAATTATTGCTTATCTTCATATTAGGGGATTGAAGCCAAGGTTCAGAGCCTAGCTTGTTTCATAGTGTTGCTTTTTATGTAGCATGTTTATTGATGTTGATGGAAGTGACTTTTATTTGGAAGGCTTTGAGCGCCATTTGGCCTACTTTCTTCTGGGGATGGGAATTGTTTTAGAATCTATCTTTCTCATGGACAGCAGTCTAGGCCCAGCCCTTATGGTTGCTTCTTTTGCTCACAAGGCTATTTAAGAAATAATTATAAGTAAGATCATCAACAAAAAAGGGAAGTGGTGCTTGCAATTTGATGTTCAGCTATCTTGAGAGACAGGTCCAATCAAATGCAGTTGAGTATAGTGCCTGACTGGTAGAAATCAATGTTATCTTGAGTGAATCATAGGTGCAGATTAGTGAATCATAGGTGCAGATTTGTTAATCTTCCATGGGAACCTCTTGTAACCTACAGGCCAAGAAGACCTGGCTACCCTTGACAGCTTCAAGATAACTATATTCCAGAAATTATGTGCAAGTCTGACGCAACTGTGGGGACAAAGTTTAACCTTGTTAATCCTCAAGAACTACTTTGGAAAAGATTGTGGAACTCCCATTGAATAGTATAAAATATCTTATGGTTGCAATTGAGGAATGTCCTTGTTGCTGAATTAACCAAAACAAAAAATAAAGAGATACGATTGATAGTATCAGCCTTTTTTACCTCTAATCTGTAGTAGTACCTAGTCCTGATATTTTGATTGTTGTTGTGCTCTCCAAATACAGACTTGACCCGTAAGGGTTAAATCTAAAACTCTCTCCCACCGGAAAATGCGGTATTGCAATCTAATAGAGCACAATTAGTTCTGGTTCTTTATAGGAACAGCGTGGATGTTATTTTCCAGCCTCCAGCCCGATCAAGCCTGCTCCCATGAGGTCTGATTTCAACAGGGCCAGGCTTGGAATTCCTGCTCCCTTTAGCAGTCCAGGCCCTATAAACTCCTAGTCCAAGTAGCCTATCCCAGCACAATTATTTGGTGAACTTGAGCTCCAAATAAGGCTGGGCCGGGCCTGAGCACCAAAAAAAAAGAAAAAAAAAGATTCCAGAATGGCAATAAGAGAAGTTCCTTGCGCATGAATTGAACAATTATAATTTACAACTTTGAGATTATTCACCTATATGATTTAACAGTGATAGTCCACTGAAATATCCAGAGAACTCTTTAGATGTTGATAGAACTTTATATGCCATCTTTGCTTTATGGTTTTTGTTGAAGGATTTATTTCTCAAAAGTCAACTGACAGCTTATCATTGATTTGGTGAGACCATAACTTATGGATTTAAACTAAGGTTCTATTTTCAGAAATGTAGTTATGGAGTGGATAAGTGCAGTACTTTATGCACATATAATGGTTGACAGCCTCAGGCAAGAAATAAGAAAATAAAGTAGTTAACATCTAAAGGGATGATGATCTGATGTGATTTTTTAAGTTATCTAATGCATTATTCAGTTCCTAGGGTAATAGATTCTGGTTCTTTTTTGTGGGCTCTGATTAGCAAAAATTAGTCATGGAAATATATTATTATTAGATCCATAAGTAGCTATCCAGCTACAGAATGTGGATACGTTTTGTGGAAAACCATTTCTTAGCTTATTGCTGAAGGAATAAAAGAATAAGTGCTGCATTTTGGTTGATGTTAATTGTTCATGTTATATTAACATTTGTTTATGGGGTTCTTTGAAAATTTGTAAATGCTGTTCACTGTCTGCTTCATCACCAGTGAAAAATCCGACTTTCGAAGAACTTACACTCATTATTTTCTTTAGGTTGTTGAGAGTGGGGGAAAGAACATAGAAATTGCTGTGATGACAAAAGACCATGGTCTGTGCCAACTTGAAGAAGCTGAAATAGATGCCATTGTTGCAGAGATTGAATCAGAGAAAGCTGCTGCAGAAGCTTCAAAGAAGGTCCCTCCAAAAGAAACGTAATCTTGGGTGCACTTCATTTTTCCCCTTCATGTCTTTTGTTTCCTTGTAACTTAAGTGAGCAAAATCCGAGTTCAAGATAGGAAACTTCCAATAATATGAGGAAAAACGGCTCACAGATTTACGCCAAACATTGTAACTAAGTTGGTGGGAAGTCAGGTACTGCCAACCTTTTTATGTTTTAAAGAAGTTTCCAATTACCATATTCATGAGGTGAAGGTTCACCTAATGTTGGGTGCTAATTGGATGGCAAAAGTTGTGACATTCATGTGCAGATCACCTGAATGTGTTTATAGAGTTGTTAAAAGATTCTCTCTCTCTAGAGCTGAACTTTACAAAATTTTCTTTCTCTGGGTTTTAGACTAAAGTTGGGTGGCAGTCTTCTTCCATGGACCTCAGCCATGTGATAGGTAGAGGAAATGATGGAATTCTTGAATTGGATAAAAGGTGGGCGACAGTTTGTTCTGTCTAGTCTATGTGCAGTTTGACCCATACTAGGTGCCCATGAATAATCTACCTAATTATTTGCCGTTTTGTGGCCATTAAGGTTGTATGTTAAGGTTAATCCCTTCCAATATCTTTCCCTTGTGGGTCCTGTGGCGTTAGGCATTCTTTCACGTCTTTAGGCTCTCAAACATTTTGCCCTCCAACTGTAAGTTGGGCTCAGAGGCTTAAAGAATTTGGAGTAAAGTTTCTTTTTTTTTTTTTTTTTGTTTTTTGGTTATAGGGTTGAATTTGATATCTTTATAAAGAAAAAGGGGATAGTATAAATTGAATTATAGTTCATTAACTTAAAAGTTTTTCAAAACAATTGAAGACTTATTTTTTACTATGTTGGGATAGTACGTTCAAATCGAATTAATCAGAGTATTATTCTGAATACCAATAATTAATAATAAAAAAAGACTTCTTTTTATCTTTTCTTTTACCCCTTTGAACATGAAGATATGGCGAAACACTACTATTGTGGGTTTTATGAAACATCTAAGCGGAGAGGTGAGAAGGGCAATGAAAGCTATAGGAAAATAAATAAATAAATAAAAATTAAAAGAAGAAAAAACAAAAACTAATTATTTGTATTTTAATTATATTATTTGTACTTTTTTCAAAATAAGTCATTTCACATGGGCAAATTTTGAATTTAACTTACAATTTCAGACATGATCTTTTTGAAAAAAATCTGAAAAATAGTTTACAATAGATAATAATGAATTGATCATTAATCTCAAAATTTTAGATCAGATGTTTGAGAGACTAGTATAGAAGAGAGGAGAGAGAAACAAAATAAAATAATATAAAATTAAAGTTTGAAAAATTATTAAGAAATTTTGCAATTTTACTTTTCTTCAAGCCACAATTATGGACCAAAAAGATAATAAATATTTTTCTCACGAAAAAAAAAAAAAAAAAAAATCGGTTCTTTCTAACTTACATGTTGCGGTGGGTCACGTGTTCAAAGCTAATTTCTATTTTTCTCATTAAGAAAAGAGTCTTACGTCACGTGATTTGATATGTGTTCCCTTTTTCTCATATTTAACTTCTTCGCACTTGGCACGAAGATGCTGAGGTTAACCTAATAAAGTTTTAATATAAAAAATTATTCATAAATAATAAATTTATTATTTTAATTAAAATTTAATTAATAATCATAAAATTTTTATATTTTTTAAATTGTACAAAAATAATATTAATAAAATAATAATAAATTGAGATAAAATGATATTATTAAATCAAATTGACAGATAACTTTTTATCATTATTCAATAAAATAATTCTCTTTACGTTTCTATTTTTAAAAAAGGTTCAAGATTAGATTGGTTGATGATGATGGAGCCATGTTATGGTCATTTTCTAACATATTATTTACTATTCATAGAGAGAAAAGCAAAGGGTCAGCTAGTGTTGTGTTTGATAGATAAGGATATCAATATGTGGGTTCAATTCAATTGAGTTGAACATTACAAATAAAAAAAAAAAATGTTAAATCTCACTTATTTTGTATGAAAAATTTATTTTTAATTTTAAGTAAATGTTAATTAAAAAGAAAGAGCAAGACTGATGTAAAACTACGTTAATCAATCGTAAGTATAAATTAATTTTGCATAATTTTTTTATGAAAAATAAAAAAAATGGTGAAACATAAAACATGTTGAGAGATGTTTATTTGTTTACTTATATGTTATCTTGATTATGCTTATAATTAAGTAATAAATGGACCAAATATACTAACACCTTATTGGTATATAGACAAAAAACACTATATTTTTTGTCTGAGATCTCGTATTCAAGTTTTAAAAATAGAAAAAACAGGCGTTAGAAGAGTTCACTCCTTAATAAGTCTGACAATTAGCTCAAACCGAAATAATTAAAATCAATAAATTGATTATGGAATATCGGTTAATCAAATCGAACAAACATAAAAATCTTGCCAAAAAATTCAACCTATGGTTATTCCCACATCAATTATTCTCTGTTGAGACCTCTGCCTATGGTTTCTTGATGGGATTGTCGTAGAACTCACTATAAAAATAATAATTATGACTTAAACTGATCGATAAATGAACAATGATAGTCACCACCCGTCTCTTTTTTTATTAATAAAAAAAAAAAAACTCGCACAGAAAATTACCAAAAAAATTATAAAACTCTATATATGATTAGGTGAGAACTAATTATATTTAATCAAACCATTGGACTTTATATTAGCTATCTAAGATTTTATCCTGCCCCCAAATAATTTAAGAAAGATGTGGGAATGAAACATCTTTCATTTTACAAATTAAGAAAGAAAGAAAATTTGGGAATTAAGTGAAGTTAAGGATCTTGATTGAACTAATAAATACTTTGAATAAACTAAGAAAGGAATATAAAATATTAAATTCTTTCAGGTGATCAGATACTCTATTCTCTTAATTAAAATTTTTGAGTTTAAGTTTTGAGAATAAAGAAAAAAAATCAAAAAAATACTAATCTTTTAATAGGTCTTACGATATTCAGACCATTGTGATATTGATTAATCCAATAAAAATAAAAAAGAAAAAGGACGGAATATGAAATATTATAGGCAGAATGGTACGTGGCATGGTACAGACATGAGATGATGTAGAAAACCAAATGTTCCAAACAGGGTAGATAGATGATGTGGGACAGTTGGTGGACTAGAGAGAGATAAATGAGGAAATGGCATGAGAAAAGTAAGATAATGCAGAAAATGGGGGGGCCACTACAATACTTATTTATTAATTTATTCAATTAATTAATTAAAGAGATGATGCTAATTTGCTAAGGCTTTGAAAGTGATGGGTAGTTGACCCACATGGTATGGTTAGAGATCCTCTTTTTCTCTCAATTTTTTAAATAATTTTATTATAAGATATTATATTCAATGATTATTAAATAGTTCGTATCAAAAAAAAAAAATTATAAAAAGTGATATATTCGATGATTATCTGACAATTCGTATCAAAAAAAATTATGTAAATAATTTACCCTATTATTATAAATTAAGACTTGAACAAAATTTTGATAAAAATATGTTCATAAATATCACAAATGGCATAGTCTTTAAAATCTTGGAATCATTTTGGAATCCATCACCCTCACCGGTCACCACTCCACCGCCACCACCCATGAGAACATCTTAGCCATATAATATTCACATACCCATATGCTCTCTCTCTCTCTCTCCCTCTCTCTCATCTTTATCATAATCTTACCAAACTCTTATCATTCTCTACCAGCTAAACTTTTGCTATCTTGCGCATAGCGTGTTCATAAACACCACCCATCCTCTCCCCCCCCCCCCCGGCACAAATAATATGTATTACAAACTAGGAGAAACCAAAAAGCTAAATTTAATTTCCAAACACACTAATAACTACCTTGTATTCCAAATTTATCGAAAGATAGAAATGGAAATTGTAGGACCAAAATAAATTATTTTCTAAAAGATATATATATATATATATATATATATATATATTTGAATTCCTAAAGAAAAAGAATGGTACATAATTTGGAACAAGCAAGTCCATGCAAGACCTCACCATCACTTAGTCTAAATTTCCCATGCAATTAATAGGGTTGGGGACCCCTTCGACTATCTTTGGGGTCCAATAATTAGAATTAGTAGGTGAATGAACGAGGCCCCGATGAGTTGGGGTGTTAGTCCATTTTATCGTCCTCTCTCTTTATGTGAGGTCCCCCCCCATAAGGGCCATGATCAGGTTTCATAAAAAATAATGTACCCCACATATATATATATATATATATATATATATATATATATATATATATATATATATATATATATATATATATATATATATCCCCATTATTAACATATGAAGGTAGGAGACAGAAACAGAATATAGGGTGTGTGCCTACGTACATGAGTGGTTGTAACCTATTCCACATCACAAGTACTAATAAAAAAGAGTACCAACATGGCATGGAGAGAGGTGGGTGCAACCCCAAATGTTGTGAGAAATTTAAAGAAGACCCATCTCCAGTGACAATAAAAGAACATGTTGCATTTAATAATTTCTGAATTTTAATTTGTTTTCGCCATGTGACCCTTCCATCTAACTTGTTGATATTTAATAAAGTAGCAGGTAAGGGCACCCCATCCACGTAAGGGCATGTATCCTAGACAACCAACTTCTAAGTTTCTAGATTGAGAGAAAGTGAGAGAAGATTTGCCTTTTGATTTCCCTTTTTAAACCTAGAATTAAAGCAAGTTGTTTGACTTGTTTAAGGTTTAATTATCAAGTGCATCCTATGAGTTCTTTATTCTATAGCATAATAATTAAGTTGCATGTTTCATAATTAACATAGTTTTTCACCTTTTTCTCTTTTCGATAATAGAGTACCCTTTGTAACTTGTTGCTCCATTGCTTTGGGAAACAAGTATAATCCCATTTTCAAGATTTTTGCATGGGAAAATTCTTATGTCCAAGTTTTTACATTATACAAATCTTTCAATGATATGATACGAATCTTTCAAGTGTATTAATCCATAATTTGATATTAAGAAAATAGTTAATAAAAAATTCCTAAATTCAAATTTTTTTGGGTGCTTGATGGATCAGTATTCGATAACTAATTTATTAGTCTCGTCTATTCTAATTCTAGTTAATTGTTAGCTCCATTAAGGACTAAACTCTTCCGACATTTGTTTTTTCATTTCTAAGAATCGAATCCGAGAATTTCATTAAAAGATAAATCAACAATATTAATTAAAATTTGGATCTAAAATAAATGCAACTGCGACATCTCTGATCTTATGTTATTTTCAAAATGCCCACAAATTTGGATGTACATATTTACGTCAAAGTATAACTTTGGAGTCTTTCCTTAATGTCAAAAAGGGTTATCATATGTTGCTCCTAATTTTCTTATGTTGTGGAAAGAAAAAAAATTAAAATCGAAAAGTCTTCTGTTTAGGGGTTGAAATTCAATTATTATATCTAAATTTCAAAACCCTACACAATTGACTCCCTATTGTGTTGACCCTGCAATAAATTTTATATTATGAGCTTTTCATTCTATTATTGGAACCAAAATTTCTTTGTTATGATCCTTCCTGATGACTGCAAGATTACCATGTTATCTCAAGGTTGTTTTCATTGAAATTTGTATCCCATTGCTTCATTTCTTCTAAAGGAGTCCATAGGTCATTGACAAAAATGCCCCCACGTTATGCAAATGATTTCCATGTTATCAATATAGAAAATGCACTTCTTTGATCAAAATTTATATAATTGTAACGGAGAGATATTGAGGTCTTTTATAAGGGGGTATAGGCTAGGTTTTTTTTTTAGTCATACTCCAATTAATTCAGTTCAAGCATTTGTAAGGGTTTTATTTTGGAGACAGATCTTTCAGTATAATTTTTTTCATTTTTAAATTTTTGATTCAATGATTTAACATTTTATTCCAATAATCTGATTGTCTGTTGGTGTATTAATCAGTTTATTGTATGTAATAGGGGCAGAGAATGGAAAAGAGTGGCAAAATGTGATTCATTCTATTGACCCTCTTAAAGTTGGGATTAATTTTGGACAATTGGAGAGGAAAAAATCACTGTCTTTTCTTTGAAGAGTAGACTAGTGACATTCACGCCATGGACATGGGGCATGTGTTGTGATAAAGAGAGAAAAAAGGGAGAAAGGGATTGGAATTGCGATAAGAGAGTAAAGGGGGAGGGGGGCCACCAAGGCCCGATGGGACAATGGGGCCCCCCGCCGCAACAACGCACATGAAGCTTCGTTTTGAGACACTGAGGGGTTCGGGCGTCTGCCAACTACCGCCCAAAAAGGGTGGAGTTGGTGGCGTGTGGGTTGTTCATGTTCTTTTTCTTCACCCCTTTGCCCCACCATTTTCGCCATTATTTCCTCTCTCTCTCTCTCTCTCTGTAAGCATTAAACATAAATCCATATCATAAAAACTATTATAAATCACAATATTATCTTTCAAGAGACCAAACCTAACTAATCAATACAATTATTATATCCTTGATATACATGCTCCAACGGCATCTCTCTCTCTCTCTCTCTCTCTCTCTCTCATATAATTCTATAAAAATAAGTAAAGCAAAACATTATTCATACAAAATTTATTACCATAATCTCAAGTTTAAGGCTTTGTTCACAAATAAATCTTTTTTAAATTAAATTTTAATTGAATAAACCGAATTTATACATAAAATTTGAATATTAATCTAATAAACTTACTAAATTTATACGTGATTTATTTATTTTATAAATATAATTTAGATTATATAACCATCTGTAACCCTTTTGATTTATGCCAATTTATTTAGAGATTTTTCATAACTTCATGTCTTATAATCCTTCAAATGGGCCACACAAGTTTAGGTAATATACATATATTTATATATATCGTATTTACTTACTATTAAAATATTAATTTTACCTTGACTAGTCTCAAATTCTGATAACGAAGAAGGGTTGTGATAGGTTGAAACTCAGCGTAAAATTTTTGTAAAAACTAAAATGAGAGACTTACTATTAAAATATAATTTAAGAATTTATTATTATATATTTTAAATTTAATTGTTTTCTATGTGTATGAAGACAACTTTTGCGATTAGAATTTCCACCGCCCAACCAAAAAACAATGGAATTTAAGTCCCTTATTTTAAATTCCATTTAAAAAATAATTTAGTACAAGATTAAGTATGTGTTATATACAAAAGAGATTTTTTTTTTTTTTTTTTTTTTGTGAGTAGATGAGCTAAGTTGTACTTTAGTACTTTTGAAAAATGAAGATGATGTAACAAAGGTGATGAACATGACAAATACATTTGGCATTTGGAAACAATTAAAGTACCAATTATATTAATTATATAATCTAAAAATGATCTAATTCAGGGGAAAAAAAAAAGCTAAAAAGTTGTTTTATCTACCAATTATTGGTTAGCAAAGTATAGAATTGGTCCCGATCTCAAAATTTGAAATTAAAACTCAATTTATCGTTGTTGTATTTTTTATATTTATTTTTTTCATTTATTATACTTACTAAATGAATATATCTATAGAATGAAAATTTTTTGTCTTCACCCAAAAAAAAAAAAAAAAACTAATATTTAATATGATCTTAATACAAAGATTTACACTAAAATTTTGTCTTAATCAAAATGATGTTACTTTCGACCTATCCTCCCATTGCCCATTAAAGAAAATCAAGGTAAAATCACTCTTTTTCTACTCACCAAACAAATTTAAAAACCCTATTTTGATCCCTTGAAATATATTTATATACCCTTTGAAGAGGATAAACCGAAATATATTTATATACCCTTTGAAGAGGATAAACCACTTCACATTTTTCTCTTTCTATTTTTCTTTTTTTATTATTAAAAAAAAAACAAAGAGCATAAAAGGCTATTTAAGTCCCCAATAGCTAAATCGGTGGTATCTCTTTATTTTTTTTTTTTGATTTAATTTTACTAAATTATATTATTCTATATTAAAAAATAAATAAATAAAAAAGATTACTTAGCACGTACTCAATATTATAATTGGCCCTAAAGAAGCACAACCTCGATTTTTGGCTATGGTGTTGTCTCCTTGTTTTATGGGTGCCCTTAGAATTTGAGCAAGATGATTAGGGTACCACACCCAATTCTACTCTTTTCTATTTTTCTCTCCCTTCTCTACCCCAAACTCTTAGTAGCCCAGAACCCTATTGGAGGGCAGGCCCCCAATTTAAGGCTCACATGTTGGATTTCAAATGCTATAAGCTTCGAGACGTGTGCAACTCTAGAGTTGTAGTAAATATAGTAAATAATCAAAATTTAGAATACAGTCGTAAGTAATTTTTTTTTATTATATTAAAATTTAAATTTAAAACAATCGAATTGAAAAGGAATCTGTAATCGTTGAACTGTTTTTTTGAAAATACTCTTGATCTACAAGTATAAAAGAATTCATCGCTTATCCCACTAAACTTATAATTTTTATAATTTATACATTTATTTATTTATTTATTTATTTAAGATTTAATAAAACCTCGGATTCCAATTGCCAACCTGGTGATTGTCCCTCTCAAGCAAACAGAATATTTGATTATTTTTTGGAAATTAGCTTTAAATGTGCATTAATCACCTAAATAGTATTGTGCCTGATTTTAATTGTATTGACAAAAGGGAGGGTTATTGTAAAATTGTGTAAAAGGAAGGGTTAGTAGTCTAGGAAGAGATCTAGAAGGCAATTAAGAGGATCCCACCACAAGGGTCGTGCATGTGATGTTGGTGGGGGTTGAACTATTTAACTATTTTAAGGTAGGGAACAATAATTAACCTATTGAGAGAGAGAGAGAGAGAGACAGAGAGGGGTGGGGGAGAAGGAGGAGAAAGATATGAGGATGAAAAATGGAAAGTATTATAAGTAAGATTTTATTTAGATTATTTAATTAATTTTTAAATTTAAAATTTAAAAATAAAAAAAATTTATGATAGGAGAATTATTTTTTATTAGAATTTTATAAATATTTAAATCAGATTAATTAAAATATCGAAAGCAAAAGAAAAAAAAGGAGGGATTTGATGATGACGAGTAAATACCTTGTTAAACAATTTTCTGAGAGAGAGAGAGGGGGGGGAGAGGGGGTTATAACGAAAGAAAAAGGAAAACAAAAAAATATCTATCGAAGCTTCTAATGACTTTACCTAACACCTTTGAAATTGTTAAAGAAAGGAGGTGAATGGTTGAAAAGTGATCCTCTTTGATGCAAGGGAAGGGGCCATTGCTTTTTGGGATTTTGTTTTGAAGTAGCCCCCCCCCCCCCCCCCCCAAAACTCATGGGTCCTTTTCCCTCACAATCATCCATGCCTAAAAATTTGCTTTCTAGGGGATAGACTTCCCCTTCTCACTCTCTCTCTCTCTCTCTCTCGAATTTCCAATTTGTAGCCACTTTTTTCAAAACATTTCTTCAACCCCATCATTAAATTAGTTTATAGTTTGGTAGGTCACATATCCATATTATTGGAATCGCCAAAAAAACTGTTATTATTTTCGGTTGGGGTTAGTTCACTGTTCTAGCCCAAGACTGGTGAAATATATTGATAAATGGGTCAAGCAAGACTTTGATTGGTCCTTTTTTGGTCGGACCCTCCCATTGGCATGTCCTTGATTTAATGCTTATGTTGGTGGTTTGTCATTTTAATGATAGTGTGTGTATGTGTATATACATATGTATGTGTGTGTGTGTGTGTGTGCGTGCGTGTGTGCAAGTGCAACCCCTTTGATAGACTTCTAAAAAGTGGTCAACTCTTGGAGATATTAAAATTTTTAGGCCAGCTTGAGCATATCATGTCCAATAGCTACTGGTGTGAAACTATTTTTTTTAACAATGTTTTCCCATTATGTTTTAATTAATTTATTCTCAAGAAAAAAATATAGAGTTACAGCTTAATTGGTACCATTCTTTTATTTAGAAGTCTTGATTTTGATTCTCTTTTATGTATTAAAAAAAAGAATAGTTATATTATAATATTTTGATATAACGATAAACAATTCATTTTCACACAAAAGGGAAATTTAAATTAAGATCACTATGCTATTTGGGTCATAACATGCAAGAAAGAAGAAAACCCCCAAGTGATACAAGTGAATGAATCAAAGCATATCCATATATGTAGGAATATAAAGGGTAGTCTAATGTTGGATCATATTGGCTATGAGAGCAACAAAAACCCTTAGTTAGAATATGAAAACCCTAATGGGAGTGGGGTGAAATTATTATAATTTGGTTGGTAGAAAGATGGTACCACTGCACGGACAGTTGTTAGTTTCTTCACATTTTTTATAATACAATACATATATATATATATATATAAATGTATATATAATTTGTGCTATTATTATGGAGAGATAGGTTACCCACCCCTCTTTCCTTCCTGTCTTCTCCTCCTCTCACCGCTTATCCTCTCTCTCTCTCTCTCTCTCTCTCTCTCTCTCTCTCTCACACACACACACACACACACATGAAATATCCAAGCTTTTTCCAAAGGTGAATGAAGACTAGACCCAAGAAATAGACCTCTAAAAATGAACACGGTTGAGCTTCATGTAATGCTCAATGAAAATTATGATAAAAAAATGTAAGAAGATGAGTCTATGATGGCTACATATATGTTAGATTTTTTGTCATTTTTTAATATCAAAAGAGTTATAATTTTCTCAAAATATACTATAAATTATGTGATAATTCTCCAAATTATTATATAAAACTTTATTAATTATAATAAATTGGACTAAATTAAGGATTTTTTAATCATAAAGAAACTCTCACCATAACATGAAAGTAACAACAGATTTTGGCATAGAAGCAGTGGTGATTGTTCTGTCATCCCTTTTGTCCTGCCAAAAGAAAAAAGTAATGATGGATTAACATAATCCAGCACATAAATCAACAAAAAACAAAAGGAGTTATCCAAACGTGGAGAAGGGAAAAGACAAGATTATGTTGTGGTAAGATTTGTACGAGAAGATGGCCCTTCACACTGGTGAAGCTCCAGAGCAAGGTATGAACCCAATCCAGGTTCATGCTACAGTTCTAAAACAACTCAATGAATGAAAACAAAGGCAGGGTCAATCTCCTCTCTCTCTCTCTCTCTCTCTCTCTCTCTCTCTCTCTCTTCACCATGGTACAATTCTTATCCAATGCAACTATAAATTCACTATTCCTAACAAGAAGGTTCTTTTAAAGATGCAGGTTGGTCTGTGTGCCCCATCTTTGTACTAGTAAAAGTGGAGTCTTTGATAATCCATGAAAAAAGTGGAAGAAAACAAGAATTGAGAGAGAGAGAGGAAAGAGTGAGATAATTACACAACAACCTAATATGGTTATCATCTATATTGGTACTTTATGAACTGATGATAATTACACAAATCAGATAAGAAGGAAGAAATTGGAGAGATACAAAAAGAAATAAATACTTTTTTTCCTCTTCCCTCAATTCTCTCCACTCGAAAATTCCGCTTTTAACACAACAACCCCTCCCCCCCCCCCCAAAAAAAACCCTTAAAATAAAGTTCCAATTTTTTTTAATGGGGTTATAATTTTATTTCATCTCCAAGCTTCTATAGTCCAAAACACCGGCCTTCAACCCTAAGAAATCATAACCACTTTTGGTGCGAGTACTAATTCTAATTCCACCACTACTAGCACCACTGCAGCAGCTACACTCTTTACTGTTCTGCAACCCCAACCTGCATGTAAAGCAAAGACTCATCATCCCACCACCAGTCTTCAATGTCTCAGATGATGATGATGATGTTGAAGGAGGACTAATTCTCAGCTCAAGATTCAAGTCAGGACACTTTTCTTGAATTGGGTTTTTCTCTTCTTTCACAACAAACACACCATTGTTGTTGCTGTTGATTTTCTTCTCGTCTGCTTTGGAGGCAGCAGCGATAGAAGAGGCAAACGAGATTGTTGATGCAGCTTCAGTAGTTGAAGGTTCATTGATTGGTCTATGTGTTGTTGGATCTATGCCTCTATTTATCAGCTTTCTTCTTATGTGCGTGTTCCAATAATTCTTAATCTCATTGTCGGTTCTTCCTGGCAGTCTCCCAGCAATTAAAGACCACCTAAAAACACACACCCACAAAAAATTAAAAAAAAAAAAAACCATTAAAACTCAAGCGTCTAAACTGAATTTTATATGTAAATCAGGAAATTCTAATTAAAATTTAAAAGAGAAATAAGAAAAAATGAATTTTGAAATGTGGGTATTTATTAAAATTGACTAAAGTGTCAAGAGACCGTCTAGCACACAAAAACAACATTAACTAAAAGGATTTTGACCACAAAAAATGAAATTTGAAATGCGGGTATTTGCTAAAATCGAGTGAAGGGACAAAGAGACCAACCACAAACACAGAAGCCACATTAAGAATCAAGAAAAACTTTAATGAAAATTGAATTCTGAAATGTGGGTATTGGCTAAAATTTATTAAAGAGACAGGAAAACATATAAAACGCAGAAGACATGAAAGCCCCACTAAAATTCAAGCAAAAATTGAATGAAATGTGGTGTATTTGCTAAAATTGAGTGAAGACGCAAAATCCGAATTAAAACATGGAAAAACCTTAATAAAAATCAAAATTTGAAATGTGGGTATTGGCTAAAATTGAGTGAATTTTAGTAAAATTATAGTACAGAACTCACTTGTTCCCAAGAAGGCTATGAAGCATAATAATGAGTTCATCTTCTTCCTCAGTAAAATTGCCTCTTTTGAGATCAGGTCTCAAGTAATTAATCCAACGAAGACGACAGCTTTTCCCACAGCGAAGAAGTCCTGCAGCTTTAGGAAGTGAACGCCAACACCCTTCTCCATGTGCTCTAATATATGCAATCAAACGATCATCTTCTTCTTTTGTCCATGCTCCTTTGTTTGTGTGAGCTTTTTCGCAACAAGGTGACCTCCCCATGTTCGAGTAGAGAGAGAGAGAGAGAGAGACTTCTTTGGCTGTGGGTTTTTTCTTTTTTTCTTTCCTTAAAATTTTTATGAGGGGGTGGGGGAGTGTTTGATGATGGAAACGGAAGGTTTGAGCAGGCGCCTTTTTGGGGGGGTGTGTGGAGCAACAACGCCGGCCCTTGAGAGGTCTTGGGATGGGGTTTTAAACGCTTTTGACTCGAGGGAAGAGAGAGAGAGAGAGAGAGAGGCTAAATGCTTCTAGATGCGAGTTGGTGAGACAGGTTAGAGGGGGAGTGGCTGGTGGCTCTCTCGCTTCTCTCTCCCTTAACATCAGCATATAATAAGTTAAAATGACATTAACTATAGGGTACCCCCCCGGTAGGTGCAAAGTAAGGGTAATGAAGTACTGGAAGACAACCAGTTCTTATTATTTTTTTTTTTTGATTTTTCCTTTTCTGTTGTTGTTATTTTATTAAATGAGTAGGAGGTTAGATACAGTCTCGGTTAAATGTGTTAGTAGATCAGAAAAAAATTAGAAAATATTTTTAAAATTAAATAAATTCTCTTTAAAATTCCTAAACATTAATATATGTAAATGAACATCATAATAACTTTAATTATTAATTTTTTTTAAATAATTAAAATTTATTTCTATTAAAATTGATGATTTGCTCCAATTTTATCCATATGAGTATCAATATCTAGATATCAAAATAGCGAATTTTTATTACCGATGGATCAAATCAAAGAGGAAAACCATGTGTTGCTTATATTCGATTGAATCATTGGAGATTAGATTTGACATTTTTATTAATTTTTTATAGAATTCATGGATATAGATCCGATATTAAAGAGAAAATTTTGCTTCAATTTCAAGCAAACATAGAGATTAAGTAAATAAGTTAAAAAGGGTAAAAGTTTACATTTATCATCGATATTTAAAATGATATTTTGATTAATTTGATTCAAACTATTGTCAAAATCTGATATCTAATTATATATTGTTGTTACTAAAAAACCAAATTAAAGGGTATTTTCACAATTTTTTTACCCATAATATGGATTTTTTATTATCCCAATTGGTCCAAAATTTTCCAAAAATATAAAATTATACTTATCTATCTAATGGTTATCGACTCCATAAATATATGACGCCAACCTAATGGTATTAATACTCCCCGACATGGTAACATAACCTTATATAGTAATACTATATTGTTGTCAGTGATACACAATATAATCACGATATATGTATGTAGTGGTAGGTTATTAAATTCTCTTAATTAAAATTTTAAGTTTAAGTTTTAAAAATAAAAAAATATATACTAAAAAAGTAGTTTCTAAATTGGATTTTATAACTGGTTAAATTAGATTAATCGGATTTTCGGATACTAGTCATCAAATACCAAAAAAAAAAAAAAATCAAATCCTTATCATCCAAAATTTTTCAATTTAAAAGTTAGTTTATTCAATTCAACTATCACTAATTTCACGAGTATTAGTATCTAAAATAATAAAATAAACTTGTAAATAGATGCATAATATATATTAATCATTGGCCAAGGTTTCGGCAATTTCAATAACACATATTTTACCTTAAAAATGGCCTAACTAGGATCATCTTACGATGTTCCAAATCATGGATGACCCAAGGTTAACTCAACTAATACATTTTTCTAATTGCATAGATGAGATCAATCCTGATCAAAACTTTTTGTGTCCTCTTTTGATTCACATGAAAAAAATCCATTCCATATTCACCCCATTGGGGGGTTTTATTAAGTGTCATGATTTTTGTATTTATCATCTTTTGGGACAGAATATCAACTAACCCCCATCAGCCTCGCCAAAATTTGGAATATATAATATTAAAATAATAATAATAAAATGTATGTATTCATAGTCATGATAGTTAAAAATACTGAGAATATTATTCTGCTGAAATCCAATGGAAATCTTAAAGAGGGGCAAGTTGTGAAAGAAAAATATTCCATTCAATTGATGGAAGTCAAAAGAAATCATGAATTTTTGAGAGTGAGAAAACAAAAGCATAAAATCCAGTGTTATTTTAGTAAGTTTGTTGTGGTGGGCATTTAGGAATGGGTTGTCACTAGTTGTTTGCAATTCTTGTGCGTAAGTAACAAAGATGGTAGTTGTGGTTCTTTATTCTATTGGCACTCTATCATGCACATGAATATGAGATAGAGAGAGAGAGAGGGGTAAGATGAGCTTCTAGAAGTGTTGGAGGTTGGGATCAGAGAGGAGGGATGATCAAAGCAAAAAAAATAAGAAAGAGGGATAGAGAGAGAAAGGATAATGAGTGTGGTTGTGGTTGTACGTGGGCTTTGGTTCACCTTCCACTTTTCTTCCTCTCTAACCTTGTGTTGCAAAGTTTAGGCAATAGGGGGTGGGGGTGTGGGGTTAGGCATGGGGAAGTTGATTCACCTTTTTGTTGTTATCTTCCCCCCAACCCCCCCCCCCCCCCATTTGCAAAATTATTTGTCACCCACCACATTCTCTCTCTCTCTCTCTCTCTCTCTGTCTCCAAGTTGATGGTAGGAGCTAAAGATCATGGGAACAAGTTGTTTTCATGAAAGAGTGGGAGAAAGATTTCTGATATATCCAAATTTTGTAACTTTCTTTGAGGGAATTTTACCTACTTTCTTTTCTCACCATCTCACTCTCTCTCTGACTGTCCCAAGTTCAAACTCTGGCTCTCACTGCACAAACAAACGCGCACAAACTCACTGTCACTGGCCATTTGTGATTTTATTTGCACAAACACAAAAGTACTACACTTTTACCCTTCAAAAAAAAAAACCCCACCCAAGCTTATCCATTCATTCTGCTTTCAAAATTGTACCAAAAGAAAAAAACAACCAAATGCCTCTCATAATCAACATTTACATAAAACTTGCTGAAGAGGCTGAATCAAAGTAATACCATCATTGTTCTTTCTTGTCGTTATATATCAAATTTGTGTGAGTAATTTTATATTTAAATCGGAAAAATTATTAAAAAAATATTAAAACAATGAAATAAAATAATGATTAGGTCATTATCAATTCAATTAGGTGTAGTTTTACCTGGCATTTATGTCACTATCTCTACCAATCTTTCCTATAAATTCACCTACAAATTCTCAAACAAATGGCACCAAGGAAAAAGAAAGAGGAATAATACCAAAAATTGAAACCAAGTCATTTAGCTTAAAGACACCTTAGGGTATGGTTCATGGTTGGCAATTGATCAGAATTGTGTTTGTGTGTGACAGCCAGATTGGCAGCACGTGAATGTCATGTGCTTAGGTACCGAAACAAGACTCGTGGAGGGGTCGTCCTAAAAACATTTTACCTACCCTCTTTGGCTGTCCTTGCTCCCATGTGAGACTCATGAACCCCCGGTGGGGAGGGAGAGGGGGAGAGAGAGAGAGACAGCTATCAATGAACAGTATGTTTAATGAGATCGGTGTTAGGTTCTTAAAACTTGAAAATGAAAAAATTACGTTAAGAATAACGTCTCTTAAATAGAATCATTGCAAACACTCGAACGCTCAAATTAAATTAATCAAAAAATAACTTCAAATACCAGTGTTCTTGTGAAA
Organism: Dillenia turbinata; assembly: GCA_037126225.1. NCBI lineage: Eukaryota > Viridiplantae > Streptophyta > Magnoliopsida > Dilleniales > Dilleniaceae > Dillenia > Dillenia turbinata. Next base: position 22,144,333 of record JBAMMX010000024.1, read on the forward strand.
AAAAAAAAAAAAAACAGAGCGAGACAGAGAGAGAAACTGCTTCATGAGTGAGACCCCACCTGGAAGAAAAAGCTTCAAAAATGGCATCCTTTCAATATTTAATGTTTGGTTATATGGAATGAGACACCCACTTCCAGATCTTCTCATCATCTTCATTTTTTTCCTCTAATTAAAGAAAACATTGAAGGTCTGTGATTATCAAGGAACTCAGACCCGAAATGGCGGGGGTAATTATGAGGTTATCATATGATTGACAAAATGAGATCTAGATCATTTGATCCCTTGTAACATAAGAGACCTAAGTTCTAAGGTAAAACTCATAATGCTGCATTTAATTTTCCTTATTTATTCTTCTAATTTTGAGTAGAAAGCTAACCCTTTTGCATATCACGTATAGCTTGAGGAAGAGCTAATCAACAAAAACCCCTATGCTTTCCAATTCACTTGCTTTTAGGTTATAGTCAAAGGAGAATGTTTATTTAGAGCATAGGAGGTCAGGTTACACAAAATAAGTTCATTTTTAAACATCTAACTATCCATGTGACTCAAAATCCCTAAGGAAACAACTACAACCCCCTTTCCTAACTCGATAATCCCGAATTCAAATCTCGATATTACTAAAAATAAATAAATAAATAAATAAATCCACGTGATTGAGAGCCCTCCTAGCCGAGGCACCACGACCCAATTATCAAAGGTGCGCTCTACCACTCAACTAAATGCCCATCGCGCGGGCCTTCCCATTGGGGTCCGCTATGCCAAAAGCGAGAGAGTCCTCATCCCTCTCTTTCCTTTTTTCGTCCTATGTCGCCACACGGAAGAAACACGAAGGCATAAATAAAGAGGATCTCTTAATAAATATATTTTAAAAATTTTATTCAAATTCAATTCATTTAAACTATCTGAATCAATTAAGTTTTAAATAAATACTTATATCAAAGCTTCTCATTAAATAGGTCACAAATGAACCAAGTTGAAATTTTTTTTCACCAACAACTCATTTGTAACATGGTTTTTCTGTCATTCGAGTGAAACACAGAATTTAAGAAGATAGCCATCTAACGGCTATTATTCTCATAAGTATCATAATCAAGGGACAATCGAAAATTCCATGTCAACTTTTGCAGCCCACTTTCTATTTTCTTTATACCTGCACTCATCTATATCTTCAGCATGTCTACATTCATATGAAGTACACCAAAAGCAATCATTTATTGGGAGCATTAGGGCAATTTTTACCACATGAAGGTTCCAAGAAACAAAAAAGTCAATCCTCCCAGCAACCAACCCTAAATAAAGATCTAGACAGGTCTCTGCTTGGTTAAAATTTTAAGAAAAACAGAAACCCCATATCATTGCATTCTGTGCTAAACTATATCCACTGAACCAAAGACATGGTTATGGACTTGCAAGAAAATCCTACCAAATGTTTTTTTAGCAAATAGATCACTTCTTCAAAACAAAAATTATAAAAACATTCTAAATATTAACCAACAAAGTTTATACTCCAAAATTAGTCGATGACTGAAATATACCAAATTCATTATTGGCACAAAATTACTAGTTACAATACTAGATTTTTCATTATCATCTGCTCACATCAGATCCAATTCTTTTTCTTCGAAAACATAACAGAAACGGCAATAATAAAGAAGCAGCACAATGAATGAATTCAATGAAATAGTGCCAATTTCATAGATCTAAAAAAATATATTCCAATGGAAAAAAACCAAAAACTTCACCATTTCAGGTCACAGTAATTGTAGGATGTATTATTGCTATAAATGTAATTAATCAGAAAGACCTTTCTCGGCCTTTTGGCCAAGATCAAGTAATTAATCAGAAAGCAATGTTGAAGCAACCACTTGCCTCACAGACATAAGCTTCATCAGTAGCACGTACCAGAAATAAATGTGACTTATGAAAAATAACTGGATCAAGTGAGATTGATTTACTTCATTCTTTTGCGTACTTCATAGAAATAGCTAAGAACCACCACAGCAGCAGCTACGGCAACTCCGACAGCACCTTGTGCCAACAAGGTGCTGTCCTTTATTGTTACCCTGGAAGCAGAGGGTGGAGTAAACCCCAGTTCTGAGAGCTTCTTGTGGGACTCTGCATAGTCTCTGAAAAATGCATCCTCATCCTGCCATTAGCCCGATATTTTAGCAAAAATGACTGAATCTTATTAACGTACAGGGCCAGTGAATACAGGAACTCATACAAATAGACTAACATATTCAGTGACTCATCGTGGGACTAATTATCCACCTCGTCTTGTGTTTCCAAGGCAAAGACCACATGAGAACACTAGATACATTATAAATGGGCCAGCTAGCCGAAAAATGGATCAGGTTCTCGTGGTAGGAGCTCAAATAGGTGATTGGAGGAATAGCACAAAGGCCCAGACCTGACAAAGAATCCTTGAACAATATTATACCAAAATACTGGGGTACAAGTTGCACAAATGTAAAGCTATAATGCAACTGCAGCCAAGTGCGAATCCATCCCTCAATGAGAACATCTAAAAACTACCTATACCTTCTTTCTTTTATACCTCTATCTTCTGCTAGGTTAAGCACATTTCTCTTTGTCAGGACCAAAGTCTTTCTCGGCTCCACAACTATAAAAACAAAAGAGTAACTGTAAATCTTTAAGTGTCCCATATTACCTTTGCATATAGCTCAACAAAAGGGCGGAATGCAGGATCATCCACCAAAGCCTTGTCAGTTGGAAGCTTCAATAGTCCCTCAGACTCCCCTTGTAGCAACTCTCTGCATGGTGACCAATTATGTGAATTAACTTGAGGAGAGAATTTAAAGCCAAATAACACAGAAGGAAAAGACAAGGAAGGTAGGGAAAATTCCACAGCCAAGTGCCAATTTAAATCTTACACAAAGTATGAGTTATCAAACTTCAGAGGATCCTTGGTCCATGGGCCATCAAATCCAGATCTCTCAGGATGTGCCCTTCCCTAAAATGCATAGCCAGTCGAAAAGAAACACATGCAGAGAAAGCCAAGGAAAAGATTAGCTAGAGGAGAAGGAAGTGAACAAGTAAAAAGGAAACAGCAACTAAGAACATCACCAGGGTGTGTCCCCCAGACAGTGCAACAATGTCTTTGTCAGATAATCCCATTCTGTAGAAGATATCCCTCAAATGCGGTGCACCTACCATCACCACAACAAAGAGAATATGCATGATTCAATTTCCATATACTGCATAAAACATCAACAGGTAGTTTATAAACAACCATGCAATAGCATAAAAAGCAATTCTCTAGAGGCTTTTACACACCAAGCTGTACAGAGTATTAAAATTGGACAATCTTCTAAAACCCAAAGAATAGCTGTTAAGTAGCACCCTTCAGTGATAGAGACATGTTTCTATCCTATGCATTCATAACATCTCTGACAGATAAAAACTATTCTCATATACACATATAACTTGATATATGATAGGAGTAACCAGATTCCGAAAAGAACAAAATTAGCAAGAGCCAATGCAAATGGAATCCGGGGCCTGGTTCCCACATGTAGCATATGCAAATCTGCATTTCAGATACATGAACCTCCTACAAATTTCACTGCAAAATAATTTCTTCTCAATAAGTTTGCAAGAGGGCTAAAGCTATAACAAGTTTGTTACAGGCACAGATTTAATATTTTGCCGGTCCTAGTGTCATAACATAATCATTAAACTATTTTGACTCCTGGGAAAATTTGGAAAACTATTTCTTGTACATGAATTCAAATTCTCATCTAAATTCTAGTTGTCAGCTCAACTGTAAATGAGTAATCCATCATAAGTAGTAAAAAGCCCATCTTTAATGGCATGAATAGGAACAACTCAGCCTAGAATTTGGTTTCATTAATCTACGCTGAGAATAGATCCACAAAACATGAGGTTTAAGAACCATAAAAAGCAAGTTTACACAAGGGCAAACATCGCATCTTGTAAGCATTTGCAAGACTCAGGCTTTTCTCAAGTTTTCCTTTAATTCATAAACATTTCCAGCCCAACAAAATAAGTTTAAACCATATTTCATACTTGGTCGCTCCCGCTTGGTGATATCTGGAGAATTTTATCAAGAACATATCATTTGTTTCTTACAAGTGCAATATATATGCTGCTGATCCACAATGCCCTTGAGAGAAAGGCTCATAGTAGCATTTCAGCCATGGCACGGTACTAGGAGAAGCAAAAACAGAGACTACTCTCAGGAGCATCATGATCCTTTTAAACACAGACACTAGGGATTAAAACCTTGAAGCAGAAATTCTGACATTCATCTAGGCCAGTGCACACAAAGAAAGTAATTCACAACGAGCAAGACAGAGAGACTCATAAAAACTATGCTAAAGATTTGTCACAGTGTAAGTTCTCAAACTGCACCTTTATTGGCATCAGGGAGTCGCCCTTCCTTGGGACAAACATTTGAATCCTGTGAGAGTGAGACATCCACAATTAACACCAACAAGAACTTGTTGACAGGCTAAATTCTAAGATTTTGCAAGATAAACATACCTTTCTACCAGGAACAAAGTCAACAGTATGACCTCCAGTGACCTCAACAGCAACGACACCTGCAAGCTGGAAAAGAACTCAATAGGTTAAGCATCCCACCAATTGATACACAGGCTTTCAGGGACCAGACCTTGCCCTTGTTATTATCATTACCAGATTTAGAGATATGAATATTAAAAACCATGTATAGTGAATCATCAAATGCCAACAGACATCTTTCTGCTGGTTCACCCAAACCACACCACTGCCCAGTGATGAAAACTGAAGAGCTCTGGTAGTAATTTCCGCATGTTAGCACTTGCTCTTAGCATAAACAATAGTATGTGCCAGTAAACACAATAACACAAAGACATCCAAAAAAAAAAAAAGAAAAGAAAAGAGAACACTTCAAATAAATTTAGCTATCATGGAAAATGGCTTTCAGTTGTAGAAAAGATTAGAGACTGATCTACAATATAAATATATATATTGATAAAACTGAAATAGAATAATTCAGATGATATGTCAAGAAATGAAGATCCCATTTAGTTTAAAACAAATCAAATAAGGAAAGAAATGTCCATTTCAACCAAAAGGTGTCCATATATTCCATTCATGAGAACATGAACATGGATCTCTAAGAATGCCAATGACAGATTGCTTGATTAAGATACCTCTAACAAAATAGGAAAAGAAAAATTCTTTAGTACCTGGTATAAGTCTGCATATGTAATCCTTGGATGTTTTGACTTTATTTCTTCTGCAATTCAGAACAAGGTCCAATCACTTAAGTAATTCACAGATATAAGAGATAATGCTAGAACATACAACCATGCCTTTCATGCTAAAATCTGAGGTGATTTAATATATTTTGACCATTAGCTCATGCAAAGTGTTTCAAAGGCTTCCAAATCACAGTTGAACTTGAATAAAACATCCCCTAATTGATTGGCTAGGTGAATCACCTCCTCTTCCATCTCATAGGATGAATTTGAGGTAAATATTTCAGCTTGTCATCAAGAACATAAGACCGTGACACTTCAAGATTCACATTGATAAGGAAGCAAACTATTTCTTGCCATGTTTGACTAATCATACTGAAATGCTACTGAATATGCTTTCTTATGATCAATGCTGTTCAGTTAACAACACCACATATATGAAGTTCAATAAACCCAAAAACTATAGCGATCATGAGGTCTACTCCCCATCCTCGAATATATTGCTTCCATATCATTTGCAATTTAAGTAACAACTATGAAAAATAATAATTTGGTACGGTAAAACTCCAAACAATGGCACAGATAACAGTGAAATTCCACTATTGCATCGCTGTTATAAGGATTGAAATATTTTTCGGTTGAGGAAAAAGGGAAAACATCATTGTTTAGTGTTAACAGAGAAAATATGTAACAAAATGATGAACAGATAGTATTATCCTAAAGTAGCAATAGTATACCTACATACATCAAATTCAAACCAATAATATTAAGAGCCTCAGGTCACACTTACACAACAATATTCATATACAAGACTCATCTAGGAAACCTCAATAAGTCTTAAGTTGGCTCTATTTTTGTCTCATTCTATTTATAATAATTTTTTAACCGAATGAACAAATTTCTTAAGAAAATATTAGAATTTACAAGTATAAATCAAATTTCTTTATTAAAGTAAAAATATATTACTATATCAATAATTTTTTAATCTGAATATCCTATCTTTCCAAAATGGGCCTACAATGTGCTTACTAGTATACCAGCATCCTCGCATTACTAATTGGATCTTCATTCAAACCCATAAAAACAAGCAATAGAAATTAAACTAAGTGCACATATAGACCTATCCATTGGGTGGGCCAGCCCTATTGGATTTGGTGACTTATCCATTGGGTGGGAGGGGCCCTATTGGATTCGATCTGGCCTAGGTTGGGCCAAACAAGCATAGTCCCGACCAACCAATAGTAGTAGGCCTATATATTTTAACCCTTTTATTACTGGGTCGGGCTTCCTTGGGCCTATAACACTTTTTTTTTGTATCCGACCAACCGATATCCGAAATCATACTCTGACTAATTCGATCCGAACTGCTGTTAGATCCTTTTTAGAGAGAGTTCTCTCAACATAGTTCTTTCTATTCCCAAAATTCGAATCGAGTCTTAATTAAGAGACCTAACACCCTTCCCACTTGGCCTATAACATTCAAAACTATACCCAAGCAGTCTCTATGTAAGTTTGGGCCCGAGTGGGACCCTAACATTTCAAAACGGGCCTACAATGTGCTTGCTCATTTACCAGCATCATTTTTAACCACACATACCGATTCAATCTTCATTCAAACTTGTAAAGACAAGCATAGAAATTAAACCTAGTATACAAATAGACCTAAGCAATGGGTGCACGAGCCTCATAGGGTTCACTTGCTTAGATTGGGCCAAACAAAATGAGTCCCCATCAACCAACCATTAGGCCAATATTTTAACCCTCTTATCCTTTGGGTGGGCCGGGCTTCATTAGGACTATGTGTAATAGTTAGAAAATTGTTAAAGAATTTGTTAGATTAGTTAGTAGTTAATAGATCTATTAGTAATTAATAGATTATTTAATGTTAGTAGAAGTTAATAAAATTAATTAGTATAAGTACTATAAATAATAATCTCAAGACATGTAATACAAGGAATGGAATTCATCTTTGAGCTCTCTCTCTCTCCCTCTCTCTCCCTCTCTCTCTCTCTAACTTCTCTCTCTATCTTTTTACTACTCTTTAGAATTGGATTGTTACAAATTGGTATCACAACTCACGATTCTTGACAAGACAATTAGAAAATGGCAGAGGAAGCCTGGTTCAAAGAACAACTCAAGAAACTAGATACAAAAATTAATGAACTGCAGCTACATATCAACAAAAGGTTTGATGAACAAAATAAAAAGATGGAAGCTTTTAGCCAATTTTGAAACTAAATTTGGTACCTTCTTGAATATAATGAATAAAGACAAACATTAAAAACAAGGTATTGAAACACTTTCTGAACCTCTCATTTTATCCACTTATAGTGAAAAAAGGTTGAGAGTAAAAGAAGGGTCTTGGATGTCCAAGATAGAATCTGTTAATCATGGTTTCTCACTGAACCCTCTAAAAATTGAAATTTTGGGGGTTCATTGAGAAAATTCCTTTGTTAGGAGCAGGAACTTAATTGTCCAAAGAAGAATCAGTTGATAGTGGGTTCTTGTCAAGCCCTCCAAAAATAGAACTTTTGATATTCACAAGGAAAAATCCTCCATTAGAAACTAATTCAAAAAAAATCTCTCTCAAACTTTCCTATCTCTATTTTTCTTTTACTACTCTCACTGCAACTCAAGTCACACCCGTTGTTCATCATCACCACTTTATCTCTCAACACAAATGCAAGTCTTGATTTAAAATTCATGAATTCCATGTCTCAATTCTTGATTTTTCATCCTCGAGAACAATGATGTCTTTAAGAGGGAAGTGTTGTAATAATTAGAAAATTATCAAAGAATTTGTTAAATTAGTTAATAATTAATAGATTTGTTAATAATTAATAGATTAATTAGTAGTTATTAGAAACTAGTAAAATTAATTAGTATAAATGATATAAATAGTAATCTCAAGATATGTAATGCATGAAACGAAATTCATCTTTGAGCTCTCTCTCTCTAGCCTCTCTCTTTCTCTTTCTCTTTCTCTTTCTCTTTCTCTTTCTCTCTCTAGCTCTTTCTCTCTCAATTCTCTCTACTATTCTTTCTCTCTCTCTCACTCACTTTTCTCTCTATCTTTTTACCAATTCTTACCACTTTCTAGAATTGAATTGTTACATTATGACCGACAAACTATACCAAGTAGTCTCCAAGGTATTTCGGGTCTATGCGGGACCCGCCAATGAGGCCTGCGGGCTTAAATGCTTAGTTTCTAATTCTATGCACACATTCACACAAATACCCTAAAAAAAAGGTTTGTAAACACAAAATTGAAATGATATCTTGAAAAATTCGCTCACCGCAGTAATCAAGGGCGATTTTCAAGCCATTATTGGAGCCGTGGGAATACTCCTCTTCATTCCTAATCGAACCATTAGGTCCTCCAGTCTTCGTGCTCACGTCATAGGTTCCTGCATCGTGCCATCTACAACACAACAAAGTCAACTCTCCAAAATCAGAAACAGTTAGATAGAAAGATAGATAGAGAGAGAGAGAGTTACGCGAGACGAAGCATAATCGGAGCGCAGTTCTTGAAAGCGATGAGTGCGCGAAAATCGCGACGAGCCCTGTCGATTTCCTTCAGATACTCGGTGTCTACAATCGGTTTCGCCATTGAAGACTCCCTCTCTCTCTCTCTCTCTCTCTCAAAAGAAACAACTGAATTCTGATTTGTGACTTTTAGAGAGAGAGAGAAAGAGAGAGAGAGGAGAGAGGGACCAATAGAAGAAGATTGCCCTTCTGATCCAAGCCATGGGCCACACGCTAAAAAATATAGTTTTTCTTTTTGGGATTATTATATTTCTTTTTACACATGAAAATTCGCTAATAAAATATATATATATATATATATATTTTCAAAATATTGTTAGGGGTGTGACGTCAAATAGGGCCCTACAAATTTTGGGACACTGTGCCCTTTCAATTTTCAAGATAAGAATTTAAAAAATCAGGATGACCGTTGAGATATTTCTTGGTCAAAGGTAAAATAACTTATTTTTAAAAATAAATTCACTAAAAACATTTTTTTGGACTATTTTCAAAAAAAGGATAATATTAATATTATTTTCCCCTCTTTCTTAATATTATATTTATTGCTCTGACCAGTGGCATTGAGGTTTCAAACAATTTTAAAAATTCTTTGAAATTTTTTTAAATGAAATTTTTAAAAATTATGAATATATATTTTTGAAAAATATTAATTTATATGTTAATGGTATTTTTTAGAATTAAGGAAAAAGATTCTAATGCATTGTATTGAATGTGCTAATGTCATATGTATCATGATTCATGATTTTCAACCTTCCATTTATTATCTATGCTCCAATGTGGAAGGTGTCCATTCATTTTTATATTAATTTTTGAATTCAAATGTGATCAAATTATTTATAAAATTTTTAATAAATTACTAAAAACATACACAAACCAATGGAAAAACAAACCTTTCATTCTCTTAATTGCTAATGTGATGATAATGCGACGGCCAAACAAACATAAAATCTATAATTAAAATAATTTGAAATTTGAAAAATTTTTAATTCTTCACACCGTAAAAAAAAAAATAATAATAAAATAAAAGAGGCAAAGTAAAAGAAGTATAATTATTTTCTGTATTATTATCTATCACAAACATGTACAACTTAAAAATGAAACAATTTAATAGTGACGGACAAAAAAATAAGAATATGAAAAGTTCTCACCAACATGTTATATTTTAAATTTCGTATTAAAACCCTAAAATCTCAAAAAAAAAAAAGGGTTAAAAAAGTTGAAGAAGTTCTCCATTGTAGTTGGATTCTTCCATTCTTTGAGTCAATCAAATGGTTCTTCTCATTGATCCTTTTGTTGGTAACAACATCAGAAAGACTTATATCCACGTATCCAAGTGATTCCTGATTCAAAAGAGAGCAAGGGAATGTTTAAAACCACTGAAAATATGTTTTAGAATAAATAACAAATCACAACCGTAGAAAAGCAACTGTACTACCATATGAATATCTAGTTGGGATTCACTGAGATCTTTAGTATTGTGGACTTGGGGGGTGAAAACAAACCTAATACAGTAATGATAACGAATAATAGTTGGGCTCGGACGTGGCCTGTCCAAAAGGTCAAGCCTACAAATTAGGCCTGACCCCGTCACCTTTGGCATACTTCCGAGCCATGTCAAGCTTCTAAATGGAAGTTAAATCACCGGCCAGCCAGATTCTTAGCACAACATTCTCATGATTATATTAGATTTCTATGCTGCCTATTCTTCAATTGTCTCTTGATATGCGGTTTATCCTCTACATGGACATGCATGGATTGGTGTAAACACAAGCTCAATCTTCCGAATGCACCCTAAAAGTGATCCTTTTAAGTGCTATAGTTTGCTAATAAAGAGAAAGCAAAGAACTACATGCCTTAGGATGCAGTAAGCCCATCCTCGATGAGACGCTAACTACTTCCACATGCATTTTATCATCAGTTGGTGGCTCATCTAGCGTAAACTGGAATTGTTCCTCCCATCTTGGATCTCAATTCTTCTTCAGATGCTATAATATACATAAACAAAACAATAATACATATATATATATATATATAACAAGTTTGTAAAGACTTCCCATACAGAATCGATAATCATCAAACATTTTCCTTATATCTTGGTTTCCAATCCAAATATAGCAGGGATTGTGTATGATAAGAGGGTGCATGCACGTGGAGCCAGCACCAAGGGGGCAACAACCTTGCCTGAAAACCAGCCCTGGACAGGCCTGTAGCATTTCATGTCCTTTGTGGCCTTAGCATAGAATGGCCTTCGATTACATTTTAGTAACCAAGCCTTGCAACTGGAGTGATAAGACATGTTGAGCTTGCCCGATCAGGCATTAAGGCCCAAAAGAACTGCCCAAGTTTTGGGTACTAAATACAAGGGAGGGAAGCTGTGTCACATTTGCCCATACCGTCTGAGCAACTTAAAAGCTTTTGTCGAGAAAAATTATTCAGAGTAAAGTGCTATTGGACGATGATAAGACCATACAAGCAATATCAGATTTTGACCATGTTAATTAGGTATTATTGCATCAGTTGCAGTGCTGCCCTTCAAAAATTTCACACTCAATTTCATATTGCATGGCAGAATTTACTAAATTATTTAGAAATGACAAGTCTGAGACAAACAACAAACAGCCATACACCAATTTACCCACATACCTTAGTTCTGCTCTCCTCACTTCTGAAGAGGATTCTTGCTGAAGGGTTAGTATGATGTTTTCCTTCAAGAGCTTGTGCTTCATGACCTATGACAACAAGCAGACCTTCACCATCAGGTGTTCCATTTGGAGCCATTGCCACAGAATTCGGGACTTCAGGATCTTGTGGCATATCCTCCTCTTTAAATGGTTTGTATGCCAATTCCAAAACAATCTGCCCACATGATTTGTCATTCTGGGCATCATTGGGATTCAAATTTTTCAGAAGCTCCAAAGTAAAAACTTTGGGTTCTTCATGAGGCAGCTCTTCCAAGGGAACAACATTCATGCCCATCTTGTCATGTTTTCCAACCTAGGAAAATGGAATTGGACAACCTGAGTTACGCCAGAACCAAGCAGAAAAACCAATGTATAATCAATGATTTGGATATATACCTGCTCCCAGTCATAAACACGAAACTCTAGCGCTTGGGATTCTGGATGTTTGACACGCAAGTTGAATTCCTCATTCCACTCAGGATTCAAGTTTTGTGCTTCACAGTGGCCTTCTTCCCTGGAAGATTATCATCAGTAAGATTTAGTTTCACATAAGGGTCAGATGCACCCAGCAAATCCTTCTTCTTCAGTTTCATTGCCCCCACAACCTTCACATTCAGAATCCCAACTGGCATCAGTTGGGCTCTGGGTGTCACCATTTAGATAACCGTGTAAATGACATGAAAATCTCAAAAAGATAAAAACAAAGTCCATAATCTAGAATAGCATACTGTGCTGGATCCATAATTGGCACTTCCAAGGTTTTGGGCCAAAGATACATGTTGGCAACCTGATCTTTGATGATTTCCTGTAGAACAATAGTAGAAGAATGAATGCTTTCTCGGCAGGAAACAAAATAAAAAATAAAAAAATAAGATGGAAAGTTAAAAATCATCATATAATAATCCAGAAATTGTAATAGAAAAGAAAAATGGGAGGTTTGATAATAACGATATTTTTATGCATTTGAATTACTTTTTTTTAATATTTATTTATATATTTTATGACTGATTTGAATATGAATTTATATTGATTTATTTTCGTGGCCATTAACTTAGGAAAAACAAAACAAACGTGCTATTTTCGGATTGGACAGATAATATTCATTATTTTGGTCATAACTTTTTATTCCGATATCCAATTGAGGTGATTCTTGCGACGTTAGAAAAAAGACTTCAAACCCTACAATTCTTATGAAGACCTCAAAGGCTGGATCAGACCAGAAGACATTCAAAAATTAAGTTAAATTTACTGTAGTGCTGAAAAATGGAAACTAAGAATGAAAATAGAAACAAGGTGTTACAATTTCGGATTTGCATTGCTAATAATATTAAAAATTATCCAAATTGAAGAAAAGAGAGTTTTCAAATATTTGGAAAGTTAAAGATCATCACCAAACAAGAAGAAGAAGAAGTTTTCAAATGAAAATCAAAGATCAAATTTCCAAAAAATTCCAAGTTTCCAAATTTGTTTTAAAATTTTCACTCCTATATATATGTTGCACTATGACAACAGCCTTATGCACGTTTTTCCTTTGTTTTTGATCATTCTTCTCCACCAATTACAAATCCTAGCAGTCTCCTTCGTCCCAAGAGTCTTCAATATCCATGTTCGTGTATTCAAGGGTTATAATATTTTTTTTTACTTTTTTATTTTTTTCAATGTCTAGCTAATTTTATTGTATCTAGGACTCAATAAATTTTATTTTTTGATTAATACATGGCTTGATTTGATTTTTTTCCTTAAATTTTATTGGCATAATTATTATTTTGATAAAATTTTATTGTTGTTTTTAATGTTTCAAACGTTTTTGGACCCGATGTTTTGATGATTTGAGATTGAGTGTATGCATGACCAATAAGTTGCACAAAATTAGTCCGAATAATAAAATCCATATGAAATTATGAATGACCATTGGATTAATTTCATATGTGGGAATTAAGGGAAACCTTAATTTATAAATTTTTACAAGACTTAATGCAGTTTGATTTAATCGAAATTGCATGACCATTGGGTTTCGATTAATCGAATTAGGGATTTACTGCATGACCATTGAGTGAATCTAATTTAAGAAAATCTATCATCATCAATAATAAATCGTTAACCAATGAACTTAGAGATTGAAGAGAGTCGACCATGTAAAAAGATAAAAATAAATAAAATCGATATTTTAGGGTTTTCATCACATTAGGGTTTCATATTTTAGATTTTGCTTTTAATAATTTCTAAAATTTTCACAACTTGATTTGCTTTGTTCAATTTAGATTAGGGTTATTCATACTTGGTAGTATAAAATATCCTTATGGGATCGATACTTGTTATGCACTATACACAACACTCGACTAAGATATAGTTATCCGAAATCGTAATACACCTAAATCGCATAACATTTGACACTTTTGATAAACCATTTTTGTGTCTCATTTGAAAATGTAAATATTTGAAACAAGGTAGTTATTTAGTTTAAAATCTTAGAACCAAAATATTTCCATTTTTAATTTTGGATTTTTGTTGAGTTATTTAAAAATTGAGCTTTCATGGGTGAAAATATTTACTCTTTCACAACCTTTAAAAATGAATAAATTCGTCCTAAGATTGTTTCGCCATTATAAACTGTCATAACCCCCCCCCCCCCAAAAAAAGATCTTAAACCTTAAGGAGCCAAGCATCATATAAATGCTGCCCATCATTCAAATGGGATTGATAGAACATGTGTGGATAACACAAAAGTAATGCCAACCAAAATCATAGTACTAACAACAAAATCTTTTAGATAATCAATCATTATTCAACAAAAAACAAATAGTTTTGTATATTAAATTTGAAATCCTTATATTTAAGTAGTCAAACCCACAGCTCAAAATTCTTAACATAATGCCCCCAGCAAATGAGAAAAGAGTAAATATAAAGAAAATTGGACATGGAATAGATACATCAAGAGCAACAAAAGTATTGTACCTGAACGAATCTGTACAGACCAGGAATTGAGATGAGATCTGCACCAACAAGCTTCAGCCCAAAGTCAACATGTGGCTGCACAATCAGAGCCCACAAGATCAGAATGTGGACATGTTCATGTACATGTGCCCGCACTTGCACACACAAGGAGACACAGAAGAATTTCTTGTCTGAGGCTTAACAACACACAAGAACAGTGATTGCAATTTATGTGAGGCATAAGCAAGGAAACAGTAGTGCCCATATAGAAGGGGGGTTTCCAACATTTAATCACAATGGAAGAGCATTTTAAAACACGGTGACAAACAGCATTAAGCTGCCCTCAAAGGGCATGACGTCTATGTCTTCCTAAATCCCAGCTTTGGCTTGACATACGATCTAGTTACCTTAACTAAATTACTAGATTGATTATCAACAATCCATTTTAGAGATCCTGGATTTAACTTCAGTATTGGATCAATGTTAGTAGTGAGTAAAGGGGGAAGGTGGACCAAAATGTAGCAAACATCACAGATCTTACCAGAGTTTACAAGAGATATTCGCCAATCCTACAATTACCATAAATAGGATTTTAGGTTACTTAGATATGATTATTGATTCCATAGTCCACATACAAGATAACTACATTGTTTAGAAACCACGATCTCCCCTAATCAAGCTATATTGTGACAAAGATGAAATACAATGCATCAAATTAAGATCTCAGTCTCTGTAATACTGCCACCAAAACTAAGAATGTAGATTTGAACAAGCTCACACATATTAATGGAACATGTGTGAGAAGGAAAGTGAGTGATCAAAGACTGATTTATCTCCTTCAAGGCCAGCTGTGTCCCACTAGAGCAACTGACTAGAAATCAAAGGGAGATCTCAAAACAGACCAAAAAAGTCAAACCAACAAAGCATAAGAGAGGAGACAAGCAATGGCAGATTAGGCATCAAAAGTCAAGCATTTCCATTCCCAACAAATGTCACATACCTTCTCCATCAGAGACACGAGAATTTTTGCAAAACAAGGAAAGGTAGGAACCAATGGCTTCAAAGTGATACGAGGTGCAGCAAAGACTTGTAAATCAACCACCTACGACATCCCATAGAGGTCTTACTTACAACTTGGAGAAGGAAAAAAAAAAAAAGGGCATGCTTCACTGAAAGCTATGAACAAGACTAAGTAATAAACAATGATATGTAATGGAAGTGCAACATTACTTCTACTTTGCATTTTAACCTTTTTCCTTTCTGTCCAATCCAAAAGAGAAAGATTGGAAGAGGGAATATCTCCCTCACTTCTTTACACATACATTTTCTTTTCTTATCCTTCTTTTACCAACCAAACACTGTAAACAAGAATTCTTTCCTTTCCCTTCACTCACAACCAAGCAACCAAAAAAAAAAAAAAAAAAAAAAACTACTAGAATATATATCTCCTTTCTTGCTTTTATTAAAATCATAAACAGAGCACAAGAAAAGCAACATCAGAGGCTCCAGAGCTCATTCACTTATGGAGCAAATAACCAACACAGTTAACTCCAAGAACTTTATAACCTAATAAAACAACTGGAACAAAGAATGCTCAGAAAAAAATAATAATAATAATCTGAGAAATTTGTGCCACTATTTGGGCTTTAACCATACATGTTGATAATGAAATACAAGGTTACTATTTTATTATTTCACACAAAGTTGTCCTCAAAAATAAAAAATAAAACAAAAAGAAGCAAATAACCTGGGCTGTGGCTTTCAAACCAAAAGCTTTAACAGCGACAAAGACATTCGGGTCCCAGCCCACTAGAGATATGGCTCCATAATCAACTCCTTCTCATCAGTGATATAAACCTTCATGCCTGACAGAAAGAGTGAAAATGAAAAAAAGATAAAAAGTAAAGACTGGAGAACATTAAGGAAACTTTATTGCCAAATTGATCAAATAGTATGCATTGTAGACCTGGATCCAATGAGCACATATTGCCTTTTCCATGATGTAGGTATCACATAGAAAATATGTAGGTCCCTCAATTATTGAGAGAGAGAGAGATTTCCACAGAAAACCCAAATTCCAGAAGAATAGCAGGCAACAAGGGACATTGAGGGTAACAATATGAATTGATGTAGGACAAGAAGCAAATAAATGTGAAGACATTATTTTCACATGTATTCTAAATATTTTTCTGTTAAGCAACTATTAAGGGTAGAGAAATGTCTTTTGTTGAATTAATTGAACAGTTGAATTTAGAATTAATGAGTGTATCAATTGTAAGGCTCTAAAAGGGGGTTCCAAACCTCCTAATTTAGCAGTCAACACTATTTGGAAAATTGAGCAAGAGTTGATTCCTTGACCTCTGATTTCTATATTTTCTCTCTCTACCTCTCACTCCCATGTCCCTGCATCAAATTAGATAGACTAGAAAGTAAGAGAGATAATAGAGAAACCCAGTGTTTTAAATACCTTACTATACTAGCTGCTTGAACCGACCAAAAAGGTGAACTGCGTGAAGCACAACGGTGGAAGAGTTTTGGAAATCCAGAGAACATTAAAATTTTGGAGCTTTAAGCTGTCTTTTGAATAATGTCATGCCATCACTTTCAAGTTACTTTTTCTTTCAAGAATACCAATTTGCATAATAAACTCATAATGATAGAAGGGAAATCAGATGGAGCTAAACAAACACTCATATTTGCCTCAAAAACCAAGACAAAGTTTTTCTACCATAATTTTAACACAGCCAAGCAACAAACATCATCATGGAAATAAAAAAAAAAAAAAAAAAGCAAGAGACATCCAGGAAGATCTGTTGAAAGTGTTCTGACCTTGAAAAGTTGGTGGCAGAGTCCCCAATGTAAGAGCTTCAAATTCTACAGACTCAATTTTATACTTTGGAATTTGCTCTGCTATGATTGGTGTAGTGATGTTTTTTGCTGTCTTGCAAATAGCCTAAGCTCATTAGCAGAGATTGAAGAAAGAGATTAGCAAGAAGCAGTCAGTGAAAAAGAATTGACGACAATCTACCATTTTTTAGCAACATTCCAGTAATTTTGAACATGAAAATACCTTGTCCAGATGAGGCCACATGTATTTAATAAACTTGTTGAGCCAGTCAAGCTTCACAAAGAATCAACGGGAAGGAAACTGCCAGTGTACAATGCAATACTAACCAGCATACATCAATACAAGAAATGAAAGTGTGAACTCATTACATACCGATCAATGTCGGGGTTTTTCATCCAAAGAGGTATCTCCGGAACCAAACGTTGTATATCATCTAAATCTTGCTCAGCCAATGGACAAATAACAGGATCCTGATAAAGTGGACAATTGGACCTAATAAATTTCAGCTAATTCACTCATCACTATGGTAATCTACACCTTGCAGAACAATAAACAGTGTTCTTCTTGCTGGAAGTGCGTTTGGGTTAATTTCATTTGGTTCTCATTAGGAATCTCTCTCTCTCTCTCTCTCTCTCTCTCTCAATAACAGACACGTAAAAGCAAGACTGTGCAGTTAATTGGCAAAAACTAAGTTGTAATTCCTTTTATTCCAACCATGGCTCCCCATAGTCCAGATTGCAGCAGCTACTTTCTTTCCGACCAAGTTGAATTAAGTTAAAGAAGGATAAAAGAAAGAACAAAAAATAATTCAACAAAAAAATCTTAATGCAGAGATTCACAGGGTAAAGAAGCTGTGATGCATACAAGGATTATCAACAAACTTTGATCAGAAAAAAAGATATAAACAAATTACATGTCGTCAGCTAATTTTTTTTTCTGGAAACTAAATATAAAATTTCCGTCCTTTTGCGTCCCCTGCCAATTTTTTGCATCAGCATCTAATGTACTTATCCTCCCTGGGAGCATAGGTAGAGCTTAGAGGCCATGCCATTGACATTTCCATGATCCATCTTTCTCCATGGAAACCAAATTTTGGGCAACACTCCGAGAAATCGAGTGTCAAAAATGAAACTGCATTTTTCAAGCCATTGATCAAAAAAATACAAATAAAGTAACTTCAGGCACAATAATATTATAATTTTCTCCTCATTTGGACCAAGGGAGCTGCACTCTTAATTAGAGGGCCCAACTGGCTAATTCTATGGAACACAAAAGTTGTTCTGAGTGAGACGCATCTACTAGATGAAGGTGTAACAGAGAAGAAACTTTTCTCCTCCCTTTTTTCCTCAAAACAATTCTGCCAACATTAACCGAGATTCTCATTTCTTGCAAAAGTTAAACTCATGAGGGGCCATAACATACCCCTATTCATCTTAAAAGCCTCTTGGAAAGAGCTTTTTCCGCATTTTCTTGGCACTAATACATAATTATGGTACAACATGTGATGTGAGCATTGACTTGGCCCAGGCCTTGTCATGTTCAAACAACAGGTCCACCCCACGCCAGATCTCGATCAGTCACAAATGAAGACCTCAGCATCATAGCACATAGACGTTACATTTGCTTTTAAATTGCAACCACAAGCATATTCCTCCAGAACATAAACTACAATAATGTGATTAGGAAGTAAGCCATGCTCTCTTCCCTATTTGACCACGCCTTCTCGAACAACAGGGCGAGGTAATTCTCTGTTTAGGGAATGTTGGAATTAATTAATTCACATGCAGCGGAAGCATTCAAAAATAATTTTCGGGAAAAATAAATATTGATTGGGTATAGGATATAAATACCTCGAATATGCAGAACCAAAAATCGACCGTGCGTCTCTCGATCGGATCTCGCGGTCGGGATGGTGATCACGATGTTAATCGAACCACCACCGCAATGTCACAACGCCGTAACCCTCAGTCCGGCGATCAACGTGACGGGAAAAATTCCCTACGCGGAATTTTTCTCATGCCCTCTATATTCTCTCTCTAGAGAATATTTTTCTCTCTCAATCTTCATCCATGGCTGCTCTCAAAACAAGGTCATCAATGGTGAACTCCCCCAAGAGAGAAGGAGATGTACGTCTCCTATTCACACTCCAAAATTGATGCTACCCACAATGAGAGAATAATGGTAAGTGGTTAATATATGGTTAGTGGGAGTTACCCCACTAACCCCTATCACAAATGTCTAAAATGCCCCTCGTGGGCATTTTAAACTAATATCTCTCACTTGCACGCGAGGGCATTTTAATATTCGTCACAAGATCACAACTCATGCGATCACATCACCCTACTGGACTTTCATACAGAATTGGGCGTCGTGCGACCTGCGAGTACACCTGCAAGCAAAGACCTCTCGATACACCTGTTAGGATGATCGAGAAGCCATCGTTAGTATCAAAAGAACTCGCTGCACCCCAGATCCAAGACAAATTACATCCATCGAGCTACTTTCCTCAACGAAAGTAATCCCCAATAAATGCTCAACTGTGTATCCACTATTATGCTTACATCCCAACATGGACAGACATAATAGGCTAGCCGGTGAATACAACACAATGATATAATGTCAATTGGTCTTCCTTTTCCCAAACTCGAATCTATTAGCCTCAATTCGATCTTTCCTAGACCTGTCCCTCAGACCTCAATTTATCTTCCGGGCCATCGGTAAACAAACTAAAGTAGCAACACTGAGCCAAGACTTCTAGAAACAGTCGAAAGTGATAAGGGTACAAGAGATCCCACCCAATGGATCTCGGGTCTCACACAGTGGGAACGGGGATCAAAATCATATCAGTGTCTCAAATAATGCTCCCACTATCCCTGGTCGACATATCACACGCGGTATGAAACGCGTGCCACAGTGTTATTCCCCCATCTCTCAAAGGGCATATGTCAGATTTCTCTAACACTGTGCAGGTATGGGACTCAGTCTACACATAAGACTTTACCCAGAGATCTCAGAGAGAGTATCTCAGAGACAATATCATTAGTCGCAGGTGATATCTGAGATCTCAAACCTGGCTACTTACAAGCAACATGGATGTGGGTACGTCCATGCCGATCATATCGCATATGACCTCATCCTGAACACATATTAGGGTGACTTATGTTCTAGTATGGCCACTCTCAAAGCCTCTTATAACTAGAAACTGTCTCATCTCCGCTCACTCAAAGCTGGAGGTGGTCACTCGTGTGAGAGAGTCGACCACGCCTGCCTGACATATCATTTATCACAACATATTACAAAATATATGACAATTAAAATAGTGCAATAAATAAGTGACCCAATCATGCACACATGTCATATATATAACACAATAAGCATCAGTACAAAATGAGAAATGAAAATATACATGCAAACCCAATGATTCCAATATCTCATACAGGAATCTATCACAATGGGTTTATTGAAGGGATCAGCCAACATGCTGTATAGTAATGTACTTAATTTGTCACTTCACCCTTCTCGGTGATGTATCTCATAACGTAGTATTAGGTATCAATGTGTTTGGACTTACTGATACTTAGGGTCTCAAGTGTGGTCAAAGGCGGCCTGATTTTCTCAATAAATCATCACTGGCCTCCCACTATCTGACACAACCCCTAAGTGATCCGGAAATCTCCGGAGCCAAACACTCTCCTGAACTGCCGCTGAGCATCTCATAAGCTCAGTCTCTATCGTAGATAGAGATATACAGGTTTACTTCTTACTACTCTAAGATAGTAAAACCTAATATCGATTTGCATACGTTCAGATCACCAACCCAGTTGGTATCTGAATACCCAATAAGATGCAAATCACCTCCTCCGTAACACTAGAGGAGGTCCGCAATTCTCTCGAGATATCTCGGAATCCTTTCACTGCTCTTCAGTGATCCCCTCTAGGATTCGATCGATACCTAATTACCATAGTGACTGCAAATCAAATGTCTGAACGTGTACACGACACTGCGTACATCAGATCACTCAGTGCACTGGAATAAGGGATTCTATTCATTTCCCTTGTCCTTTTCTGAGTCTTAGGGCATATGTCAAGAATTAGGCTTTAACCTTTTAGCGATAAGAGTATCTTTAAGGTCGCAGTCGATCTTCTCGAAGTACTCAAGAACTCTCTTGATGTTTGACTCCTGTGGAAGGGTCAACATCTGTCTCGAGCGATCCCTCTGGATCTTAATTTCGATGAAGAACTGAGTCTCACCCATGTTCTTCACATCAAGACTCGACAATATCCACGTCATCATGGTCATCAGATACTCTCTGTTGTTCCCAGTCAACAGAATGTCATTCACATGAGGACATGATCAAAAGAACGTAAAAGGTATACACGATGATCCTCCTCGATCATCACGAAACCGTAAGATATCACCTTCTCGTGAAATCTCAAACGTCACTGCCTGGATTGATGATTAAGGTCATATGTCGACTTCCAAAGTCAATGGACCTTGTCATCCTGATCTACAAGAATAAAGCCAGAAGGTTGTTCCTTATAAATCTCCTCATCCAAAACTCCCACTCAGGAGAACAGTCTCAACGTTCATCTAGTCTCACTCCAGATCCAAATCATGTCCACGACAATCGCTAAAAGTAAATGGATCGAGGTAACACGCCCTCAGTCTGAGTAACCCCTGGTTATCAGATAGGCCTTATACCTCTACACCGATCCGTCGGCCTTTTTTTTGATGTTGAGAACTCACATGTTCTCAACGGCCCTACTTCCCTCAGGTAAATCAACTAGATCCCAGATCCTGTTGATTCTCATCAACTCCTCTCACCCATGGCCTATAATCAATGGTCTTCCATGGAACCCTCAAGAAACTCTAGGACAGTTAAAGGTTTCTCGTAATCCTCAAGAGTCATACTGAGAGCCTCTCCCTCAATCGGGAAGCGACGGTTAGGTACGCATCCTCGACTACTCTTAAGAGGATGTGAAACCTTTTTACCTCTAGATGGATCGCTCCCACTAGAACCCAGATCCGTAATGGATTCTTAGATCCTGCCACTGGGATTAGCCAACTACTAGGCTCATCCATCTCATGAAAAGGTAAAGTCCCAATTGATTTCACCTCTCATAGGGAAATCACTTTCAAGAATCTCGGCATCATGAGACTCAATCTCAGTGAGAATGTCATCTGTATGCTCATTAGAAATACATTTCTTTCCTCGCAAGCCTAACTCGCTGTGTAAATGCGAGAAATAGTGAACATACGTTGCATAACCCCACAATCTCAAATGGCTAAGGTCAGGCTGCCTCCCTGTCAAAAAAGCTCATATGGAGTACTGACTGCGGACTTCAATATAATACGATTGAGAACATAGGCTGCAGCCAATAACGTATCTCCCAAATGGGAAACGAGTAAATTGGTTTGCGCCATCATCGGCCTCACCGTCTCAAACAAAGTCCTATTCCTCTCTCGCGGCTACTCTACTCCACTGAGTAGCGAGGAATAGTCAGATTCTCGTAATGCCCTTCTTGAAATAGAGCTCTTTAGACAAATACTCGCGCTCTCGTTCGGTTCTGAGTATCTCAACTCTCAGATCTAACTGATTCTCAACCTCGCTAATAACCTCCTGAGGCACCTCAATGCCTTAGACTTGCGCGAGATCAGATAGATGTAACCGAAACACGTGTAATTGTCTATGAACGTAATGGAGTACCCAACACCATTTCAGGTTCTCACGTTCATAAGACCACAGATCTTGGAGTGAACCGACTGCAATGGAGTCCCAACCCTCATTGCATTGTCGAATGGTTTTCTTGTAAGTTTGCCGTCTAGGCAAGATTAGTTAGCGGGTCCTACAAAACCACTCACTGCTAACCGGTTCATCCTCTCTCACACTAAGAGACAACAAGAAATACCATTGAAAAGAAATCATTTCCAGTGCATTCAGTCCCTCATTGACCAAATTAGAACCAATCAAAGAATTGTCGTAACAAATAGAAATTTTAAATTTCTAAATTAACAGAGCATATCCTAAACTGAAATCAAGTTCCGTCAAACTTTTGGTGCGTAAAGAGCATACAGAGTCTAGCAACTTTGCAACTCCAAGTTGCAAGTGCTACTCCCTCTGATGTCGACAAAACACTCCGTTTCTGTACGTAAATCCTCCTACTTGAGGACTTACTAGACGAAACTTTATAAGCGCGCTCCTATCTCGAGCTGCGTAGTATTATCAGTTTTCTCGGATGATTTTCTTCTTACCTGAGGTTCGAGTCACACAGGAGTCCTTGCTCGACTCCAACGCATAAGCATAACCCGAGTATGGCCTACTCGCCACTAGATGCTCCTACTCGAGCTCATTGTGCCTATTCACATTAGTGAAAGTGCGAATACTTTCGTCGTATGTGAAATAGACTTTCATGATTTCTCATGAATCAGGTAAAGAATTGGATCACATCCAGTACAAGAAAATATATCCGAAATGGGCTCGGTCACATTTCCCAACTCGGCGATCATACTCGACATTTTTATCAAATGTTGCATCATCATATGATCAACCCTTTTCTTATAAGTTGTTACACTTATAAGTCAGTATCCTCATCTCAGGATCTGTAAGAGCACCACAATATTCTTTATAGGGTGAGCCAAACTGATAAAACCGTAGGATATTGCTCATAGACTGGGATCACATCATCGTGCATGCTACTCAGGAAGATTGCCCTGACTCGGCTATCATTCCTCTTTCATGCACGTAATGTCTCCTAATCCCGTCTCTCTGAGGTATGGAACTCTCCCTGGAGTCCATCATCCCATGCCTCAGAATTTTAATTAGATCTTGCTCCTCGAGAATAAATTGAATCTACCAGTGAAAAATCTCGTATTTATCACCATTCAATTTTATCCCCCTTGCAAAAAATCAAATACGACAATTTTAGAAGCAGTCAATGAGATAGTCATGACTTGTGATGCTTATTCTCACATTTTGTGCACCCTACGAATCAACAAGACCCAAATAATTCGAATACATACCCCAAGACGAGCGTATGAATCAACAGACACCATACACCACAATCCGGGATAGCATCTCACCATTTGGACTAGGATTCGATGCACAAAAACCCACAAAAACTCACTTTTATGGATGTGAGACCCTCAAAAATTGAAAAAATTTCAATTCTAGACGACCTGACGCGCCGCCGGTGGTCCCATGCGCCGCCACGCACCGGCGGCACGGCCCCACGCGCCTCCACGCGCCGGGAAATGCTTCTGGCACATGCCAGACGCGCAGCGCGTCTGGCACGCGCTCACACGCGTGCTCTGCGCGTCGGCTCACGTGCCTGACGCGCAGGCGCGCATGTCACGCGCCTGCACGCGCGAGACCCGCGGGAGCAGTTCGATTCCGGATCCGGATGCGGGTCGGAACCCGAATCCGGTCCGGATCCGTGGGTTGCGGGGCCGGGGGAACACGTGTCCGGGTCGTAACCCGACCCGGACGACCTCGTCGTTCACGCTCCTGTTAGCGCGTGAATGACACGCGCACTTCCTCTGCTACTTCACGCGCCTACCTCGAGCGTGTAGTTCACGCGCCCGCGGGTCTGGAGCTCTTCTTCTTCACCCGACGGTTCCTGTAACTGGGTCTTTCGACCCGGTTGCCGGAAAACCCCATTTCCGGCACCATTTTGATCGGATTTTTTATGGAATCTCTAATTCCATTTATTCCAAGCATCATTGACTCGATTTTTGGAATTATTGCGCCCTAAACTCGGCGTATTTTGGATCCAAAAATCCGACCATCCGCGGTCAAATTTGAAACCTCATTTTCTGACCACAAATATATGCAATATATATATCAAATTGAAGAGCATGAAATAAGGATTACAGATCTATAAATTTCATGCGTTGATTTGCCCTAGAACTCGTCAAATCTAAGGTTGAAGTGGTCGGTCACTATTCACGACCGAAACATTCAACCGAAATTTTCTTCACCTAATCGTGCTCAGAAAATTACGAAAAAATTATTTTCGTGTTCTAGGGATCATGGGTAACACAGTGGTGTTCTCGGATTCACGAAACTTATCCGTGATCCGAACCCCAAATTTTAAACCCAATATTTTTTATACCAAAAAATTAACCCGAAAATTATTTTTAATCCAACGTATCGCTCTGATACCAATGTTGGAATTAATTAATTCACATGCAGCGGAAGCATTCAAAAATAATTTTCGGAAAAAATAAATATTGATTGGCTATATGATATAAATACCTCGAATATGCAGAACCAAAAATCGACCGTGCGTCCCTCGATCGGATATCGCGGTCGGGATGGTGATCACGATGTTAATCGAACCACCACCGCAATGTCACAACGCCGTAACCCTCAGTCCGGCGATCAATGTGACGGGAAAAATTCCCTACGCGGAATTTTTCTCATGCCCTCTATATTCTCTCTCTAGAGAATATTTTTCTCTCTCAATCTTCATCCATGGCTGCTCTCAAAACAAGGTCATCAATGGTGAACTCCCCCAAGAGAGAAGGAGATGTACGTCTCCTATTCACACTCCAAAATTGATGCTACCCACAAGGAGAGAATAATGGTAAGTGGTTAATATGTGGTTAGTGGGAGTTACCCCACTAACCCCTATCACAAATGTCTAAAATGCCCCTCGTGGGCATTTTAAACTAATAGGGAAAAACCTCTCTCATAGTTAATATTGAATACCATCTTTTGACAATTTACAACTTTTTGCCCTTCTTAGCTTACACTAAGCGACACCATTCTTCACCTTTTCCACCATGTGGACAAGTGCATACCAAAATGTCCTCAAGTGGACTACTATCCTTAAACACACATTCTTTTTAAGAAATTATTCCGTATTCGTTCCAGTGATTTAAACTCCATTTTTCACACCAAATTCCATTCATTTTCAGATCAAGAAAGAAAGTTGATAAATCACTCATTCCAACAAGAAAGACACATTCATCAACCAATTCACAAAAGAAACAAATTCTGCTAAATACCCATTTCCCAGAAACACAAAAAAAAAAAAATCAATCTTGATACAATGCATTATCAAATAATGAAAATTGAGAGAGAGAGAGACCTCAACATCTGTTGGCTGAAAGTAGATGAAAAGGTAATATCCAGTCAGAAGACTAAATGAAATGCCAACTCTAACAATAACAACAACAACCTAGACCTTCTATCTCAAAATTTGGGGTCGGCCATAGACAAATAATGAAGTCAAAAAAAAGAGAAGAAGAAGAAGATTCAGTTTGTACGGATTCTCCTACACCACTCATTTCTATCTAAAACTATCTCCTCAACTAACTCCATCACTATCATATCTTTACGAATACATTGCATCCAAGTTTTCAATAGTCTACCTCTACGTTTTATTAAATCTCCTATATTTAAACTCTCTACCTTCCTAACAAGTGCGTCTTTAGACCTTTGTTGCATATGTCCAAACTATCTCAAATGGTATTCTCGCATTTTATCCATAATTGAACTGACTCCCAATTTATTGCGTATATCGTCGTTTCTAATTCTATCATTTCTAGTTTTGCCACACATCCACCTAAACATTCTCATTTCAGTTACAACCATTTTTTGTTCTTGTTGCTACTTAATGGCTCAACATTCAATACTATATAATAGAGTAGTACTCCTGATGTCTTTCTCCATTTCATCCAACCCGCTTGAATTCTATTGTTGACATCCACATCTATATTGCCATCATTTTGGATGATGGAACCAATATATCTAAACCGTTCACTTTTTGATCTCTTCCTTCTAATCTAATCGTTTCTTCATTATCATAATGATTGCTACTAAACTTACACCTCATATGCTCAGTTTTAACTCTACTCAATCTAAATCCTTTAGATTCTAACATGTCCCACCATAATTCTAATTTAGTACTGATACCCTCTCTAGTTTCATCAACCAAAACTATATCATCTGCGAAGAGCATACACCATGGTATTTCATCTTGAATATTTTTTGTTATTTCATCTATCACTACTGCAAACAGTAAGGGACTCAATGCCGAACATTAATGGAGCCCAATGTTGATAGGAAAGCTATCACTCAACCCCTGCAAGTTCTTACATTGGTTACAACTCCTTCATACATATCCCTAATAAGGTTAATGTATTTCAAAGAGATCTCTTTCCTGATGAGTGCCCACCACAACACCTCTCTAGAGACCCTATCATATGCTTTCTCAAGCTCAATAAATACCATATATAGATATTTTTTTTGCCCTTTAAATGTCTCCATCAACTGTCTTAGCAAGTGAATAGTTTCAGTGATGGATCGTCTTGACACAAATCCAAATTGATTTTGAGACACTCTTATCTCCCGTCTCAATCTATGTTTTATTACTCTCTTCCATAATTTCATCGTATGATTCATGAGTTTAATTCCTCTATAATTGGAGCAATCTTGTATGACCCTTTTATTCTTATATAGCGGGACAATTGTGCTCTCTCTCCATAAGTGTGACATTTTCTTTGTTTGCCAAATTTTATTAAAAAGAGTCATTAACATTGTTACTCCGAATTCTCCCAAACATTTCCACACCTTGATAGGGATGTCATCAGATCCAATGGCATTGTTATTTCTCATTTTCTTTATGGCCTCCTTTACCTCATGGGGACGAATCTTTCGTTTAAAATCTCTATTAATCTCTTCTCTAGATATCTCTACATTTTCTATATTTACTGTACTATCCACATTAAATAAGTTATTAAAATATTCTCTCAACCTCTTTCTTATATTCTCATTTCTTACAAATATATTATTTGTTTCACTCTTAATACATCTAATCTTATTTAGGTCTTGTCCCTTCCTCTCCCTTAGTTTGACAATTCTATAGATATCTCTCTCCCCGTCTCGAGTCTCTAGTTTATTGTACAATTCATTATACACTTTACTCTTTGATTCATGTATAGTCTTTTTTACTTCTTTTTTTGTCTTTTTATATTTTTCATAGATCTCACTACTATTGTCATTTTTAAGATTCTTATAGCACTCTCTTTTGATTCGGATCGCGGTTTTTATTTCTTCGTTCTACCACCATGACTCTTTGTCTCTTGGAGCCCCGCCCTTGGATACTCCAAGAATCTCTTTACCTATACTCTTAATATTATTATACATATCATTCCACATTATTTCTGAGTTATCATTAACAGACCAATTTGTTACTCCAATTACTTTCTCCCTAAAAATCGTCACATTTTCCCCTTTTAGATTCCACCACTTAATTTTTGACTCCATATATCGTTGACATTGCTTTTGTCATTTAGGCACTCGTACGTCTAAAATTAAGAGTCCATGCTGAGTCGTTACACTCTCTCCCGGTATGACCTTACAATCTTTACAAATCGTTCTATCATCTTTTCTAGTGAGAAATAAATCTATTTGACTAACATTTACCACACTCCTATAGATAACTATGTGTGACTCTTTTTTCTTAAAAAACGTGTTTACTAGTACCAAATCAAATGCTACTGCAAACTCTAGAATTGTACTTCCCACCTCATTCCTACCACCGAAACCAAAGTTTCCATATACGGTTTTAAATCCCTCATTTTTCTTTCTCACATGTCCATTGAGATCTCCTCCAATAAATAACTTCTCGTTACTTGGTATGATTTGTATAAATTCACCTAGATCATTCCAAAATTGTTTCTTACTAATTGTATTTACACCTATTTAGGACGCGTATATACTAACTATATTAACCACGTTTATTCCATTTACAAACTCCAAATCCAAAAAATCCCAATATAGTCCTGAAAAACCCCATCTCAAATCAACTTCCAATTCTCAAGAAGACACCAATTTCTCATTCTCAAATCCTGGAATCAAACTCCAAAATCCTAAAAATCACAATCGCTTGATATCATCAACCAACATTTGGAATTTCAACAAAATTCCAAAAGTCCCCATCAAAAGAACTCATCCAATTCTCCTCCAATTTAATAATATTTTTAACAACCGTTTTTCTTCTCCATTAAAATATCCTGAAAACAAGAACCGATGTTAAAGAAATGGTCTTGATTAGTATAATGAGTCGTTTGTCCTCAATAAATCTCCCTAATTTACCCGTTAAAAAATGTGATTAGTCGGTGATCAGTGAGTGTGAGGAAACCCCCGGGGGGGAGGGGGGTTCCTGAGAGATTGACTCCCTTTGGAGTCCATAGGCCTGTAAAATGATTTCGAGAGGGGCGCCCGAGAGGGAGAGCTTCTCTCTCACACGACGTTTTTCCATTTTTCTTGGGGGTTGGGAGCGGGTAGCGAGGGGTTTTTTCGATAATAATTGTAATCAAGTAAAATCAGGAGACCAAAGTTTACTCGCATTTGACTTATAGATATATTACGACTCTTTAATATTTTAATTAAACATCATACTATATCATTTAAGAAAGGTAGAATCTTATGAATATTATAAGGAATGTTACATAAAAAAATAATTATATTTTTATTTTTAAAAAAATTAAAATTTTAATTATCTATTTTTTTAAAGATATAATTAATGAAATTATTTGATATTATAATAATAAACTATTTGACGATGAACTAACATTTATTATAATTTTAATATTATTATGTATATATAATTATTAAGATAATATAGAAATGTTTTTATTTTAATGTTTAATACTTTTTCCTTTTCCTCACTGATCTATAACTCTTTTTTTCAATAATCTGTCTCTTATCCTTACATAACTATGATTGTCAAATCCTTTTCTTCTACTCCTGTGGCAAGAACAAAAAATTGATAATAAAAAAAAAATCTATTTTATATCATAGTTACATAAGTTATTATTCTATTTAAATTATATACTCTCTCTTTTAAACAATTCACAGTGTAAGTGTGGACATGTGACCTAGTAATGTTTTATTTTAAAATCTTATTTGTGATTTAAACAGAATATTTTAAATGAACATTAGTAAAGAAGATAGTGGTTGGTCCATTAGTTGAGTATCTATACACCTTAAATAAAGTATTGAATTTGATTTTTGTATATAATAAAAATAGATATCGAAAAGTTTTATCTCTTAAAATCATAATTTGACTCAAATCAAATTTAATCAGAACTACCAATGGATATCTATGGTTTATACCAAAAAATAATACAATAATGGAATATTTTAAATTCTTAAAATCTTATTCGATTTAACTCTTTAATATTTTGATTAAAATATCATAACATTTTATATTAAACCTTTATCCATGATTTAAATAAAATATTTTTATATCGTCATATGTAAAAGAGATAGTAATATTAGTCGCTCTTCACCTCTATTCATTAAAAAAAAAATTATTATATATTTGAAAACAATGAATATGCTCAAAATTAAGCAATTGATTGCTCAAATTCAATAATATAATAGCAAAAAGAAATCTTATTCGGCATGGAAACCTTATACTATAAGGGAAAATAAGTTATTAATATAATAGTAAAAAGAAATCTTGGGCAGGAATATCGCTTGGTACTGAATTACAAGCAAGAGAAAATATTAGATGAGATTTTTTATATAAAAAGTAATTAATATAATAGTAATTTTAATTCTTTATATAGAATTTTTTATTTTTAAATTTTAAAATTGTAGTAAAAATTTTAATTGAATTAATAAATATTATATGTAAAATCAAATAAAAACAAGAGAGAGAGAAAGAAGAATGGAGCTTGCACAACCAAGAGTTGTACTATATGAATTAAATAATTTTAAATTAATTAAAATATTTTAAAATTAAATAAAAAATTAAAACTAGAAATGAAAATGTTCAGATAGATGCATAGTAAAATTACAAAAGATATGATTAAAAATGAAGAAATACCCAATAAATTATGAGTGAGTTTAATTTAGGATGAATAAAATCTTAAATTTAGGAAATTTAGAAAAATATCGGACAAACTATTAAAAATATAAATATAATTTATTTGTAAAAATATGAGTATCAATATTTTAGTTCAGTAGATAATTCTAGATAGCAATGATGTATAAGAGAATTTGAATTAGTTAAATTATTATTTTTTATTATTATAGTTATAAGTATTATTATTAGTAGTAGTTTATTATTAATATTTTTAATTTCTATGAACAATTTATTTTTACTTATTTTTTATTTTTATTTTTAAATTTTAATTTTAAATCATGTTCTTTTTGCTTTTATATATTCACTCAAATTCTTAAGCTTGTGCCCATCTAGATTGGTGGCACTGAATTTTTGGATCAAATGGGTCATATGATCCAAATGTCACAATTCAACTATAGAGAGAAAGAAAAGGTCGGAGAGAGAGACAGAGAAAGAGAAAGACAGAGAGGGAGACCACATCAATATTGATTGGTTTAGCAGGAAGAGAGTTGAGTTTTCTTAGTTATGATCGTGAGTTCGACTCCCTATAGATACGAAAAAAATCACGTTAAAATATTTCCTTTTGAAAAAGAGTTTGATAATAGATCAATTTAGATTAATTGGGATAAAACTCTGAATATTGAATGAAAAAAAAAATCTTTTTAAAAAAGAGTTTGATAATAGATCAATTTAAATTAATCGAGATAAAATTTTGAATATCGGATAAAAAAAAAAAAAACAGGAGACTACTAATTCAATATTTCTACCTACACTGTTACACCAAACTGCTAAGCTGTGGCTGACTCTTCAACACGAGGTCGTGTCCTCATGCACACCCTTGCGTCTCAAATTTTAATCATCGCCGCCACGCGGAATAGCTTGCACCAATTTAGCTAAATTATTACCCAATATATGTAAAAAGCCACTTTACGTTACTGTTTATATATACTGTTTATGAACAGTATTCAAGTCTAATCACCAAGGTATCCATTGTTATTTTTTTTTTTTCCTTTTTGTTTAAGTCATTGTTTTTTTTTTCTTACTTTGATCCTTTTTTTTTTTTTTTAAACAACATTATTTTTTTTTTAATTTAGGATATTGTAATTTTTTCTTTTTTTTTTTTGTTCTAGTCTTTTTACTTTTTTATCTAATTTCTTTTTTCATTTAGACCCTTCATCTTTTAAAAAAATTCTGTTTTGTTTTCTTTTTAACCATGTTATTTTTGTTTGTTTAAGTCTTTTTTTTTGACATCACTATATTTTTTTTCCATTTCAATCATTCTTTTTTTTTTTCACTTAGCTCATTTATATTTTTGGAATCATTTATCTTTTTTTATCTCGTTTCTTTTTTTTTTTTCATTTCTTTTTCTTTTGGAGAACCCAGTTATGATTTTTTTTATTCAGAATCTCTCAATTTTTTCCCTTTTTTTTTATTTCAATCATTGTACTTTTTTTGCTCAATTTCTTTTTTCCCACTTAGCTTCTTCTTTTGGAAGGACTTTACTATATTTTCTTTTTTTACTGCATTATATTTATTTTTCGTTTAACTCATTCTCTCTTTTTTGACACCACTATGGTTTTTTTTCCTACTCTATAGTCTTTGCTTTTTTTTTTTTAACTTAAATCTTTTATATTTTTTGAACCACACTTTTTTTTGTTCAAGTCTCAACACTTTTTTTTTCCTGTGACCACATTGTGGTATTTTTTTTTTCATTTAGTTTTTGCACTCTCTCTCCCTTAGATCCTTTATCTATTTTGGATCACACTTTATTTTTTTTCATTCAGATCTCAACACTTTTTTTTTACCGATAATCACACTTTTTTTTATTCAGATCTCTGCACCTTTTTGGCATTTTTTTTCTCTTAGATTTTTCATATTTTTGGGACCACACTTTTTTTTGTTCATGTTCTTTCACATTTTTTACATGTTTTTTCCACACTATCTTTCTTTCTTTTTTTTTTTTTTTTTTTTAACATTTGGGCTCTTGCATTTTTTTAAACCTGCGACCACACTTTTTTATTTAATCAACTTCTTGCACTTTTTGACATTTTGTTACTTAGATCCTTCATCTTTTTGGGATCATATTTTTTTTTTGTTTAAATTTTTGCTCTTTTTTTAATCATTTTTTTTTCACTTATGCCCTTCATCTTTTTAAAATATAGATTGTCCTCTTTTATTTTTCCCCCCACCGATTATGGTCCCTTTAATTTTAAAACATAGTTTTCTCTTTTTTTTTTTTTTTTTTTTTTCTTTTTCCCAAGTTTTTATTCTTTTTATTTTTTAATCTAGATTTTTTCCCTCTTGATTCATTTGGCTTTTACGGATATGAATTTCCCTCTCTTTTTTTTACCTCATGGATGGTCATCCTTTATTTTTAAACCATAGCTTTTTTATTTTTTTAATTCAGCTTTTTACTCTTTTTATTTTTTTATCATTTTTTTCTCTTAAGTCATTTTTTTTTTAACTAGGTTCTTTTCCTTTTTTGACTTCATAGATAGTAATCTCTTTATTTTATCATCTTTTTGCTTTGCTTATTATCTTTTTTTTTTTTTTCATTCATTGATTTTTTTAAAATTTTAGTGGTTACGTTTTTTTTTTCTATCACTTATATACGTTGTACTTTTTATTTGTTTGAACGATAATTTAGTTAAAATATTAACTTAATTATAGATCTAATAAATATTTGTATAGTAAAAAAATACGATCTATATATTGGGGGCATCCCGCGCGTTAGCATGGACAAATAACTAGTTTTTTTAAAAAAATTAAAAATATTTTTAAAGATTATAAGCTCATATATATTTTTTAAAAAAACTGAAAAAGTGTTTGAATAAAATAAAATATCATTGTTTTTAAGCATAATAATAATGAACCCTTGTAAGTTATTATTATTATTTTTTTGGTACCATATCTTGGACACCGCCTGGTATTCAGGGTTTTGTCCCGACTAATCCAGACCGACCATTGCAGTGGCTCCTTTCGGAGTGCGGGTCTCCCAACGGGGAATGCTTCATACACATGAGGGCCCGAATGCTCTCAATGAGAATCGAACCTTGGTCATGTATTCAACCCCACATCCAATTGAGCCAACCCACATTGGTCTTGTAAGTTATTTTTAATGTTAAAATTGATATTTATTGATATGAAAATGGTAAAAATAGAATAAAAATATCAATAAGAGTAGTTTAGTCCATTTATATATCAAAATAAAACAATTCATAAAAAAAAAATTACAAAAAAAATTGTTTTGTTAATGTCACCTCAAAAACTCTATTATACATCACAAAATAAATTCATCTTTTATTATAATTTTGATTATGGAAACAATTCTAGAAAATGTTTTTGCTGCGGGAAACAATAGATTTCTGGATCTTATTTTAGGGTTTATAAACTATTTTACAAAGAAATTTATTTTAGACCCCCTGTTTTTATGTTTTTAATGGCTAATCATTCATTGTTTTGGTTGAGAAAGAGGATTTTTGAAAGGAAAAAAAAAAAAAAAGTGAATGGTGTATATTTGTAAATATGAAATCTCTCTATTTTTCTATTTACTTGAGAGGGACATTACAAGAGTCATGTTGACCCATTAGGGTTGTTTCTCTGTCATACACGCGCGCGCACTCACGTAGATGCGCGCACATACTAATGGCTTGGGCTGCACGAAAATAGAAATGTTGATAAATATAAAAATATTAAGAAAATAGTTACTCCATTTTACAGCACATTGTTATATTTCAAGTGAGATTTTTTACAATTTCTTTTTTAATTACTTTATGTGTAAAAATATTAAGAAAATATTTAATTAATTAAAATTATAGAAAATTTTGTTATCTATATAGAAAATAAAAGAAAAATAGTAAAAGGTGACAAAAATGTCTATATTAGATCAATTTTTTAATTAGACAACCATGATCTAAATCTCAAATGAATTTTATTAGCCTAATAGAAAATTTTCGTCATAACTATCAATTTTTTTTTTTCAGAAACATGGAAATAATTGTATTTTTATCAATTAAAAAATTTCAATCTAATAATACGAATTTAGTTTTAAGATAAAATCAGACTGTTCTATATTTGATTAGATTTATCATTATAGTGAATTTAAATAGTGATTGTGATTTATTTAATATTTAAATAAGAAAAATTATTCATGTATAACTTTAAATTTACGATTCTCTTAATAAACTAAAAAAAAGGTAATAAAAGATATTCAAAATCTCTATTTATAATTTATTATTTTTCACATATCAACACAATATTACTTTTCCTTGGTATTATCCTTGCTTTTCCCTGCCTAGTTCTTGATTTTATAAGATTAGGAATTCACAATCCAACCCAAGGTCATTCTACTCCTATAGGTGAATGCTAGGATTATGGATACCATCCAAAAATTTTTCAAATTTTTATGATATAAATTAAATTATTATTTGCTATTAATTTATCACGATCACCGTTGTCAAAAATTTCTCCAATTCAAAATGGACTAGACCAGATAATGGTTCAATGAAGATTGGATTGCATCATATATTTTTAAGTTAACCCTAAATAATTTAAAAAAATTAAAGAACAGGAAAAGATGAACATGATTCATTTTTTTTTCCTTATTGAAAGAGAAATTATCGATGATTGGTTTTACTATTTTCTTTTATGTATACTTTTATCAAAGTGTTAAAATGTGAAAATTTTTATTTAAATAATTAAGATATATAATTTAATAATTATAATTTTTTTAATCGGATTTTAAATTCATATGTAATAAAAAAAATTACCCAAAACCTAAAAGAAAAAAAAGGAAGTGCACATTGCCCGTCCAAACCCCATTGACATGTCACGTGCCAAAAGTCACCAAACCCAATTTCTCTTGCTTAACTAAAAAAAAAAAGGAGGGAGAGAGAGAGAGAGAGAGGGATGGGAATTTTACTTGGAATTGGAATCGAGAAAAAAGGCCTATAGCCGATAGGGACGCGATTGAGACTAGAAGTATTCACCGCCATGAAAGCCCTCTCCCTCTCTCTCTCTCTCCCCACGTCGTAAATAAAAAGTAGAGAGCGTTAAAAAAAAAAAAAAAGAGAGAATTTTAGAGAGAGAGAGAGAGAGAGAGAGAATTGCTATAAAAGAATAAGACACCCAGGCCATATCACTCCTACCCTTTTCTTGTTCGTTTTTTCTCCATTTTGATGCTGCTTTTTTAGGGTTTCTTTGTTAACCCTAATTTTCTCTATCTTTCTTTCTCTTTCTCTCTCTCTCTGTTACTGGGATGCTAGGGTTTAATCGATCGGGCGAAGGATTGAATCGCCGCTGAAATTTTTTCGGTGGCGATTGTGGCGTTCATTTCCCAAACTAGGGTTTTGGATTTGTATGGAAACTCGCAGTCGGAAGAGGGCGGAGGCTTCCTCAACTGCCCCTTCTTCTTCAAATTCCGGTCCAACCACTCGATCAAACAAGCGTGCGAGGGTTTGTTCATCTTCTTCGATTTCTACTCGTTCTAGGATTTCAAAATCGCAGGATTCGGTATCGGTAGCGATGGAGTCGGCCAATGAATCGTCAAGTTCTGGGAATCGGAAAGGACGTGGGAGGAACAATCAGAATTATGAGAATAAGGATAATTTGGACAAAGGAAAAGAGAAGGAGCATGAAATTAGGGTTAGGGATAAGGATAGAGACTTAGGGTTGAATATAGAGAGTGGTGGAGTTGGTAGAGATGAAGATGATGATAATGATAGTGAAGGTGGAGGGGGGATTTTGCATCAGAATTTGACTTCTGCTAGTAACGCTTTACAAGGGCTTTTGAGAAAATTAGGGGCTGGATTGGATGATTTGTTGCCAGCATCGGCGATGCCCTCAGCTTCATCATCGCACCTGAGTGGTCGGCTGAAGAAGATTTTATCTGGGTTGAGATCGGATGGTGAGGAGGGGAGGCAAGTGGAGGCATTAACGCAGCTGTGTGATATGCTTTCAATGGGGTCGGAGGAGTCATTGAGCACATTCTCTGTGGATTCGTTTGTTCCAGTGCTTGTGGGATTGTTGAACCATGAGAGTAACCCTGATATAATGTTGCTTGCTGCAAGGGCATTGACGCATTTGTGTGATGTGTTGCCTTCATCGTGTGCCGCGGTGGTGCATTATGGCGCAGTTTCATGTTTTTGTGCTCGGTTGCTGACGATTGAGTACATGGACTTGGCTGAACAGGTGAGAACCCTTTACATGAAAAGAACCCTTTACATGAAAAGAACTATTACCAATATGTTATTAATAACATACTCACGGAACCTTTGTTTTGATTGCACAATGTTGTTATGATAGCTGAATCAATTGAGATTATGGGGGGCATGAAATGAGCTACTAAGTAGAATGTTAAAGCAATCTCGAAAAAAATAAAGGAGCCCTTTTCAGTAAAAATATAATCTGGAATTTTTATTTGATAATCTACTTATGGCACTATTTTTTTTTTTTTTTTTATGATTGCATAATATTATTGTTGTTGTTGCTGTCTTTATGGTGAGAGTACTGATTTTGTGGGGTATTGTTCTGGGTTTTATTCTGATAATGCATTTGTTACTTAAATGGGCAGTCTTTGCAAGCTCTCAAGAAGATATCACAGGAACATCCAACTGCCTGCTTGCGAGCTGGAGCACTTATGGCTGTGCTTTCTTATCTTGATTTCTTCTCCACTGGGGTCCAGGTAATTTGTCTTGGGCCTTGTGTTTTCCTTACATTGTGATGCACAGCTAGGACTTGGTAGAATGTGTTTTGCTAGTATGACATGTTGGAGCATCCTCAACTTAAATAGCAGTACCGAAGCCATTCTTACCCCTATCCGGATTCTAGAACCTTGATGATTTTATCATTATAGATTCTCAATAATTCAAAACTCTCATACAATCTCATACCAGTACTCCACCAGCCCCATAAAATGAACCTGGGTAGTATCTCAATTTTAACTAAAGTGTTACTTTATTATGGCTGTAGTCACTAGTCATCCTACCATGTTAATGGTCTCATTGTCTTTTCTTGTGGTTATCAAAGTGGTGTTGAGACTCGTGCTTTGCTATTGCTTGAAGATATATTCCACATAAACAGAGCCCCTTGCATTTCAGATGTTTGCTTGTCCTTAAATGCTGTTAGATGTTGATAAAGATGTGAAATTGATCTAATTGATTCCCTACTTGTTTGATTCTAAGATGGTAATTGGATGCAACATATGTTCTCTGATACTTCCTAATCTTTTGCATCTGCAGTCATAACATGGTTTCACAATTGCCTTTTTTTTTTTTTTGGTTTTCTGTTCACTCGAATTTGCATCCTCGAGGGAAGTTATCGGCTACACTAACTACTAGACATTGCTAGTCTGCTTGTGTGGTCTCACATCTCTGATTGGACCATTTAAATACATGATATTTGCTATTTTGTCTCAAAAGCACCTTCCTCTTTTCGATGACACGCTTGTTATGTTGACTGTTGTGGTGAGTTTTGCAAGTGCATGCCAAAAAGCTAAAATCAGGTTCTTAAACACTTGGACCATTTGTTAAAAGGAATTTAGTTTTTTAATCAATATTTAATGATCCTCAAATCCACAATTAAAGTGAGCATTTCATGTACTTGCTGGAACACATGACCTACCTTTCTCCCCTCACAACAGTTTGCTGTTTTTCTTCTGAAAATCTAATAACGTGCATTTTCCCCCTTGACAACACTGCTCTACAGCGAGTGGCATTGTCAACTGCTGCAAATATGTGCAAGAAACTTCCATCTGATGCTGCGGACTTCGTGATGGAAGCTGTTCCGCTTTTGACAAACCTTCTTCAGTATCATGACTTGAAGGTAAGTCAACAAAGTAATATGTTTCCAAAGAAGGTCAACCGATATAATGAAGCAAATTATTTGAAATTGCTTATATTTTCATTCTTTAGGTGTTAGAGCATGCTTCCGTTTGCTTGACCCGAATTGCGGAAGCATTTGCGTCATTGCCAGACAAACTGGATGAGTTGTGTAATCATGGCCTCGTCACTCAGGCTGCTTCTCTTATCTCCACTAGTAATGCTGGTGGTGGTCAAGCATCCCTAAGCACACCTACTTACACGGTAAATGTGATTCTTGCTGCTTGATATGGTTAATCTACCTTTGGATCATCTTATATGACTTACC
Organism: Dillenia turbinata; assembly: GCA_037126225.1. Lineage (NCBI taxonomy): Eukaryota > Viridiplantae > Streptophyta > Magnoliopsida > Dilleniales > Dilleniaceae > Dillenia > Dillenia turbinata. Next base: position 22,183,578 of record JBAMMX010000024.1, read on the forward strand.
ATGAATGCAGGGTTTGATTCGACTTCTGTCTACTTGTGCAAGTGGCTCCCCTTTAAGTGCCAAAACTCTGCTTCTCTTAGGGATCAGTGGCATTCTAAAAGATATATTATCAGGATCTGGCCTTTCTACAAGTGTATCTGTTGCACCTGCTTTAACTAGACCACAAGAGCAGGTACTTCATCTATCCTTGCACCTATTTTAAGTGAACGGGTGCTTAAGTTCCTGTAATAACTAAGGAAAAGAAGCATGGAATATAATTGCTGTAGTTTTCAGTCGGTACTGTATTATTGACCTCTTTATCTATATGAAAAAACTGAGTGGGAACTTTGAATTCTTGGGAGTGTTGAATTCTTCTTGTTGTTTTGCTAGAACAGCAGTTTTTGTTTGCATTTCTTGTTCCCATTTATGTACTGCATGTAATTCCAGGACCATGCTTGATGACGGATGTGTTCCTGCATATAGGATCTGGGAGGCAGCTTTATAGAATTGATCACTGTTGCCAGCACTATTAGGGCCATTGGTTTGAAATTTCGAGGGCTTACCTAAATGTTATTGTGGTTTGGTAATCCTTGTAAGCCAGTTTAACTGTCATGAACAAGGATTTAAACGAAGCTGAGAATAGATGGAGTTTCAAAATTCCGTTCCAACAAAAGAAGACCAAGCCATGGATTTTAAAGAATCCGGATCAAAAAGTTTTTCGGCATGCCTGTGTGTTTGGTTGATGCTCTGCTGTTTGCAATCTTGCTCAAATTTCTGATTTTTGAGTTTCATTTTTTGAGTAATCTGTGCTTCACAGCGTTGATTAAGATACCGATGATTTAGGCTTTTGAATTGTTGACCTTTTCTCCCGTATCTTTTAGAACTGTGCAAGTCTGCATTTTACCTGTTTCTGACATTGTCATGCTGGTGCATCGTTTTTTCTCAAACTCGGATTGATTTGTGTCATTTTCACCTAGATATTTGAGATTGTGAATCTAGCAAATGAACTTCTTCCTCCACTTCCTCAAGGAGTCATCTCCCTTCCGCTGAGTTCCAATCTTTTCGTGAAAGGATCTCTTATTAAGAAGTCTCCTGCTGCCGGTAGTTCTGGGAAACAGGAGGATTCAAATGGAAATTTAACTGAGATATCTGCTCGTGAGAAATTATTAAATGATCAGCCCAAGCTTCTGCAGCAGTTTGGGATGGACCTTCTTCCAGTCTTAGTACAGGTTAGTTTGAAGATTCACTTGTTTGCTTATAGTTCCAATTTGGTAAGGTTGATTTTAATATGCTATTTCTTTGTTTGTTAGATTTATGGGTCCAGTGTGAATGGTCCCGTTCGCTACAAATGTCTTTCGGTTATTGGTAAATTGATGTACTTCAGCACATCAGACATGATTCAGTCTTTACTAAGTGTAACAAATATATCAAGGTATTTGAACTTAAGAACATTGCTTGTACGCTATATGTTTTAGCTTGTTTTAAAATCAGGTGTGTGGAAATACTTATGCCCCTTAACATTGTTCTCCCAGTTTCTTGGCTGGTGTTTTAGCATGGAAAGATCCTCTTGTATTGGTTCCTGCTCTCCAAATATCTGAGATTCTCATGGAAAAGCTTCCTGCTACTTTCTCCAAGATATTTGTGAGAGAAGGTGTAGTTCATGCTGTGGACACACTTATTTTGGCTGGAACCACCAGTACGACTTCTGCACAAGCATCTTCTGCTGAGAAGGATAATGACTCTACCCCTGGAATATCATCACGTTCTAAGCGGTATTCACGTCGCAATGGTAATTCAAAACTCGATGCAAGTGTCTCGGAAGAATCAAAATGTCCTGTGACCACAAGCGTTGGATCTCCTCTGAGCACATTAGAGATTCCAAGTGGCAATTCCAGTCTTCGCATGACTGTAAGTGCTTGTGCTAAGGCTTTCAAGGATAAATACTTCCCTTCAGATCCTGGGTCTCTTGAGGTTGGAGTTACGGATGATCTTTTGCATCTGAAGAATCTTTGCACAAAGTTGAATGCTGGTACAGATGATCAGAAGACCAAAGGAAAGGGGAAATCTAAAGCTTCCGCTCCTCGACTGGCAGATATTAATGTAAGTAAAGAGGAGGAGTTGGTTGGGGTAATATCTGAAATGTTATCTGAACTTAGCAAGGGTGATGGTGTATCAACGTTTGAATTTATTGGAAGTGGAGTTGTTGCTGCTCTGCTTCACTATTTTTCTTGTGGGTTCTTCTCAAAAGAGAGGATTTCTGAAGCCAATATTCCCAAGCTTCGCCTGCAAGCACTTAGACGATATAAGTCTTTTGTGGCTCTTGCTCTTCCTTCCAATGTTGGTGAAAGGACAGTAGCTCCCATGACTGTGTTAGTCCAGAAACTTCAAAATGCTTTGTCCTCCTTAGAGCGTTTCCCTGTTGTGCTGAGCCATTCATCAAGATCAGCCACCGGAAGTGCACGCCTTCCTTCAGGACTAAGTGCATTGTTACAACCCTTCAAATTGCGTCTCTGTCGAGCTCAAGGAGAGAAGTCTCTTCGAGACTATTCCTCTAATGTTGTATTGATTGATCCTCTTGCAAGTTTGGCAGCTGTTGAAGATTTTCTTTGGCCCCGAGTCCAACGGGGCGATTCTGGTCAGAAGCCTTCAGCATCTGCTGGGAACTCTGAGTCAGGTACCACACCAACTGGAGCTGGTGCTTCATCACCCTCTACCTCTACACCTTCAACAACTCGACGTCATTCAACAAGGTCCAAATCAACCATGAATATTGGAGACACCTCTAGAAAGGATTCTGCACAGGAGAAAAATACAAGCTCCTCAAAGGGAAAAGGCAAAGCTGTTTTAAAGCCTCCACAGGAGGAGTCAAGAGGGCCTCAAACCAGAAATGCCGCCCGTAGAAGGGCAGCCCTCGATAAAGATGCACAGCTGAAACCTGCAAATGGAGACTCTACATCAGAGGTAAAGACAATTCACCTGTGAAATATGAACTTCTTTCACCACAAAGCCCTCTGCTTAATTTTCTTGCAGCAACATACCTTCTAAAGGATGGGGGAGATTCTTTGCTTCTGATCAATCTGAAATATGGTTTAATTATGTTTAAGTAAACATTCAGGTTCTTTTCTTTTGAGTTGTTAATGTCATTGATAAAACCGTTTCTCTCCCCATTCAATTTTTTTCTTTCTGTTAATATTATTATTTTCCGGTAATGAAGGATGAGGATTTGGACATATCACCGGTTGAGATTGATGATGCGCTGGTTATTGAGGATGATGACATCTCGGATGACGATGACGATGATCGGGAAGATGTACGTAATCTCTTCAGTTTCTTGGCAATCCTTCTCACATAGAGCTCTTGCATTTTCATGTCAACCTAGCACATTCCTTTTCCTGGGCAGTGATAATTTTCTGAGTAGTGCTTTTGTATCATTTATGCTGTCCTTTTAACTGGAACAAAACATGATGGAGATAATTACAATGAGGTGTGAGGCGAGGCTGATACATGGGTCTTACATGAATGGCTTTTTTTTGGGGGGGATATAAACCTGTTTTGTTAGGCTTCAAAGGCTATTAATTAGAAAATGAAATAATAACCTCTGTTGATATGGTGGTGAGGTATTTGTGGCTGCTTTGCTATGCTATACTTGTTTTGACTGACATATTTCCTTTTCTTTTTTCTGTTTTTTATTTTTTTTATTTTTTTGAAAAGGTGTTAAGAGATGATTCACTCCCAGTGTGTATGCCTGACAAAGTTCATGATGTAAAATTTTGTTTTGACTGACATATTTCCTTTTCTTTTTTTTTTTTATTTTTTATTTTTTGAAAAGGTGTTAAGAGATGATTCTCTCCCAGTTTGTATGCCTGACAAAGTTCATGATGTAAAATTGGGTGACTTAGCTGAGGATAGTGCAGTTGGTCCCTCTACAAGTGATACACAGACCAGTCCTGCTTCTGGTTCTAGCAGTAGAGCTGCAACTGTTAGGGGCTCTGATTCTGTGGACTATAGGAGTGGGAGTTCATTTAGTTCTAGGGGAGCCATGTCCTTTGCTGCTGCTGCTATGGCTGGTCTTGGATCTGCGAATGGTAGAGGATTCAGGGGATGCAGAGATCGACATGGACGTCCTTTATTTAGTTCTCCCAATGATCCTCCAAGATTGCTCTTTTCTGCTGGTGGAAAGCAACTTAATAGGCACTTGACTATCTATCAAGCCATTCAACGGCAGCTGGTGCTGGATGAGGATGATGATGAGAGGTATTCCGGAAGTGATTTCATATCTAGTGATGGAAGCAGGTTGTGGAGTGATGTATACACTATCACATACCAAAGAGCGGACAGCCAAGTAGATAGGGCATCTGGTGGAGGAACAAGTTCAACTACTGCATCCAAATCATCCAAAAATGTTTCTTCTTCCAGTTCTAACTCCGAGACCCCATCGAATCGAGTGTCTCTTCTTGATAGCATCTTACAAGGGGAACTTCCTTGTGATTTAGAAAAATCGAACCCTACATATAACATATTGGCATTGTTGCGTGTTTTAGAGGGTTTGAACCAGCTTGCGCTTCGCTTAAGGATGCAGGCAACATCTGATAATTTTGCTGAAGGTAGAATTGCAGATCTGAATGAGTTTGTGACAGCTGGTGGCAGGATTCCCACTGAGGAATTTGTTAATAATAAGCTTACTCCAAAATTGGTGCGTCAGATACAGGATCCCCTGGCATTGTGCAGTAGAAGTCTGCCCTCTTGGTGCTACCAGTTGACAAAAGCATGTCCATTCTTGTTTCCTTTTGAGACTCGGCGGCAGTACTTCTATTCAACTGCTTTTGGATTATCTCGTGCGCTCTACCGGCTTCAGCAACTGCAAGGTGCTGATGGTCATGGTTCAGCAAGTGAAAGAGAGGTTAGAGTTGGGAGGCTTCAGCGACAGAAGGTCCGAGTCTCAAGGAATCGCATATTAGATTCTGCTGTAAAAGTCATGGAGATGTACTCTAGCCAAAAAGCTGTTCTTGAAGTGGAATACTTTGGTGAAGTAGGTACGGGTTTGGGTCCAACTTTGGAGTTTTACACTCTTCTCAGTCATGACCTACAAAAGTTTGGACTGGGAATGTGGAGAACAAATTCTTCACCAGAGAAAGTATCAATGGAAATTGATGGGGACATTGAACAGAAAAATGGAAAGACTAGTGATGCCTCCAATTCAAAGGGATCTGCGGTTGATACTTGCGGAGGTGATAGAGTTCTTGTCGATGCTCCTCTTGGGTTGTTTCCTCGCCCTTGGCCTGCAAATGCTGATGCTTCTGATGGGAGTCAATTTGCTAAAGTTATTGAATATTTCCGTCTGGTCGGCCGTGTCATGGCCAAAGCTCTTCAAGACGGGCGGCTTTTGGACCTGCCACTGTCAACTGCATTTTATAAGCTTGTCCTTGGTTATGTATGTTAATGTCATTATTTTTCATTTCCTGATTAATCTGCAAGATAGAATTGGAGTGATCAGCTATTTATGCACACAGGAACTTGATTTGCATGATATACTTCTCTTTGATGTGGAGTTCGGGAAGATTTTGCAAGAGTTGCAACTTCTTGTAAGCCGGAAAAAGCATCTGGAAGCACCAGGTGGAAATTCTCATGATGCAATTGCTGGTTTGCATTTCCGAGGGGCTCCAGTTGAAGATATTGGTTTGGACTTCACACTTCCTGGCTATCCGGATTACATTTTAAAACCAGGGGAAGAAAACGTATGGCTTGCCACCTGCCTGCCTTTTTTTTTTTTGTTTGGGCGGGTTGGGGGATAGGGTCTTGGTAATTTTCTTTGAAATATTTTTCTAACGTGCCCTCTTGATGGTTCCGTTTTTCAGGTTGATATTAATAACTTGGAGGAATACATATCATTGGTAGTTGATGCAACTGTTAAGACTGGAATTATTAGACAAATGGAAGCATTTAGAGCCGGATTCAATCAGGTCAATAGATCTCTCTCTCGACCTTGCCAAAATTCGTTTTTTCCCAATGAGTGCACAGAAACATGCAGAAATATAGGGATCTGTAGAACTAATTTGGTCCTAATCATGTTTAATTCTTCCTTAATTCTTGTTTTATGCATATGGCTTTTCTTTTGCATATTTGATCACGAGTAGATCATGACAAGGATTCTTTTTTCTGCTGTGTATAACGATACATTGGGTGGCATGGCATGATTTGCATGATGAAATAATGTTTAGGTAGTTAACATATGCAATTTGAAGGTTTAAATTGGAATTCAGTGGGGGGAAGACTCCTCAGAGAGGTTCAGGATGAGGATAATGAAAGTTGCTTGTTTGCTCTTTTTCACTTTGCCATGTCAGGTAGAATTGGTAATTTAGAATTTGAAAGATAATTTTGAGAAGCTGTGATGTTGATAATGCTTGTTAATTGCATGACTATTAGAAGGATATGGAATTCTATATCTATGTTTGTGAGTGTGGATGAATACATTTTTTGCAGCTAAATATTAATTGATGCTGTCTTGCAAGTTGGTAGATCATGTTAATCACTTGCTTATCATAGGCAGCACAAACAGGTTTCTAGGAAGGAGTAGCTACTAACTTTAATGAGGTGATTGATTTCTGGAAATACTAATGTGTTGGCAATCATGGTAAAGACAATAAAATCCAATGTTTCTGCGCTGAATATCTTTACACACTTGGAGCCACCTTAAACCGCCCCACCTCCTCCCCCCCCCCAAAAAAAAAAAACCAAAACAAAAGAAAAAAAGAAAGTAAAAGCCTCTTGAAGCATCATGATAGGCGATGGGAGGATTTGAAATTACTCAACGGATTAGGTTTTCCATCTTTTGGCATGGTTGGGAACCATGTCTTTATTCTTGAGCCTGAGGGCTGGAATTGATACTATGATGTTGGATGTGGGGAATAGTGCATCATATGTGTTCTGTCATTCTCACTATATGATACATATTTGTTTCAGCCTTTTCCATCTTGAAGGTTCAAATCAACTTATTCTTGTGTTTCATATGGGCAGGTGTTTGATATTTCATCTCTGCAAATATTTTCACCAGACGAGTTGGACAATTTGCTTTGTGGCCGTCGAGAGTTGTGGGATGTAATGTGCCTTGGGACTTCATTTCTAAACTGAACTTGAGAAAGCACTCTGCTATTGTGCTCTTTAACGGGTTTCTAATTTTTGCAGGCTGACACCCTTGCTGATCATATAAAATTTGACCATGGGTACACTGCCAAGAGCCCTGCAATTGTGAATGTATGTACTTCTGGATTTGATGTGGTTTACCTCTGGCATGAGTTCTTATTCTTATTTAACATTGCAAATGTTTGTTTATTTTTAAATTACATTGCAAATGTTTGTTTATTTTTAAATTTTCCTGATGTCTTTAGTTGCTTGAGATAATGGGAGAATTCACCCCCGAGCAGCAGCGGGCCTTCTGCCAGTTTGTTACTGGCGCTCCAAGGCTTCCAACTGGTGGCTTGGCAGGGCTAAATCCAAAGTTAACAATTGTGCGGAAGGTACATATCATCAAAATTTTATCCTTAAGAGAACTGAACTTACTTCCTTTTCTGATCAATTTTCCTTCTGTGCATCCAGCATTCCTCATCTGCGGTCAACACAGCGGCCAATGGTACTTGTCCTGATAATACAGCAGATGACGACTTGCCAAGTGTTATGACCTGTGCTAATTACTTGAAGCTCCCTCCTTACTCGACCAAGGTATTCCACTTGGAATGAAAGATGAGAATGAAATTTTGTTATTTGAAATAGCATATCTAGCTATTATATCATCATTTATAATTGGCAATTACCTTCTTTTGGACAGGAAATTATGTATAAAAAACTACTCTATGCGATCAGAGAAGGGCAGGGATCATTTGATTTGTCATAAGTTTCTGAGACTAACAAATCGCGAGTATATATTGTAATACAACACCTTCGGGTTAAATTTCTTACCCGGGCTAATTTTGCTGTCTGGAAGTAGCGAATTCTTCTACTCAGAATAAGACTTTCTTTCCTTAAAGTTGCTTTTTGAGGTTTGTTTCTCTTTTTGCGATGCATCTTTTCAGTTTGTATTTAAAGTTGAGCCAGCTGAAATTTCTGGATTTTTGGCACTTTGAGATGGGAAGGGAAGAGGTCACTCTCTCATTTCTGCAGAATGATATGTTGATTCAAAAACATGCACGCCCGTACAACAAATCTTGTTTGTTTCGATTTTGTTTGCCTTCTAGGGCATGTGGTTTCAATTTGTGGGATGATTAACTTGAATTTGATGGTCATTTTTCAGGTTGGCCAATTGTCTTGTCGAGAAGCATTAATGACTGAATTGCTGGGTTTCCCATCTGCTTTCGGTTCTTGTAAATAGATAGGACTTTTTTCTTTTTCTTTTTGACTTATTTACCTTGCTTTCCTTTTTCCTGCTCGTGTTGCTGTTTAAGTATACATGTAAGACCAATACTGTGATGCAATGGGAAGAATAAATGAATTGAAGACATTGTCACATTGTTTCTTTTATATAATACCTCTCTTTTAACGATTGCCCTTCACCCCAATTTTTAGTTCTTCTTTCCACTTTGTTTTGAGGCTATTAGTAGTATTTTATTGCATGTGGCTAGTCATGAGAGGGTGGAGAGGAGGCTATCAGCATGCATTGTGCATTTTGGGGGGTTGCTATGGTGGTGCTCGTGTGTTATGGGATGTCTGATTTAAATTATAGTATTATTTGTAAAAGGAGGATTTGATTATGGTTCTATTGAATTGTTAAGTAGTTTGTTAATTATTAGGACAGCAATGCATGGAATTAGGTTTTTTATCTGCAAATTTTCGACTACCTCGGCTTCTAGGGTTTTAAATTTTGATTTTGTAAAATCAAATGAAAGTCTTGCCTCAAATTTTGATTTGATTAGGAAGAATTGGGACATGAAAGAAATGGTAAGTCCTAGCCTATTTACAAGCCTTTGGAGCACGAGAAGACCCAAACAGTAAGCCAGACGACAGATGTTTTTTGTCTAGTCATTGGATCTTTCTATTTGATTTTCCCTTCTTTCTCACCCTCTCTCTCTCTCTCCCGGATGATCTTTTTTTTTGGTTGGAAGAGAAGCTCAACAGAGCAAAACAAAACACAGTCGAAACCCGAGAGAGGAAAACCGAAGCCTTATACCAGGAAAAGAGTAAGATCCCTACAATCCTTCTGCAAAAGACTTAGAAGCCCCTGGGGAGGATCCTCCAGATGCACAACTTCAGTTGAGCCGAAAAGGCCTTTCTTTGCAAGAAAGTTAGTGCATTGATTTGCTTCTCTGAACACGTGCTTTAACTAGAGTAACCTCAACCTCTTGCATGAGGAGATGACAATCCATGATAAGATTGAAGTATTTGTTTCCTTCCTCGACTCCTAAAGATAAATATTTCACAAGAGTGTTGGAGTCTGATTCTATTTCAATTTTTCTGGCTCCGCATTTCTTAGCCAACAGAAGATCCTCTCTAACACCCCAAAGCTCTGCCATTAAGGTATCTGCGATCCCAATCTTAGTGAGGAAACCAGCCATCCCAACAAGCTTGGAAGATCTGTCCACAGCTCCATCCGTATTTAATTTTAAGTGTCCTTGTCCAGGTGAGAGCCAATTGACACACCTACCATGGTTATGATCAACGTCCCTAACAGAGAAGGTAGCCTCACAGTCCCTAACCACATGTCTGATAATTGCCACAACCTCATTAAGATGGAGATCTGACTTGTCGAACACGAACTTGCATCTAAATTTCCAAATTAGCCAGATGGTGGCTATACCTTTTACAGACAAACTTGAAGCCATTTCTTTTATCCACTCCTCGGCCGAAGAGAGATGCAGACTAGGAGGTATTATAAGGTCCTGCCAAGTATCTTTTCAAACTCAAGAGGCGAAAGGGCAGTCCCTTAGAAGATGCAGGATGGCTTCTTCTTCTCGATTGCAAATAGGATAATTGGAATTTTCAGTGAACATCCTTCTTTTCATTTCAGGATTTGTGAGAATCCTATTCCTGTTGGCAAGCCAAACAAACATTTTCATTTTCTCAGTGCTTCTGAGCTTCCAAATCTAGCTCCAATGATTTTCCTCAGAAGAATAGAGCTTGAGTTTTTGGATTAAGCCATAGACTGAGGCTACTGAGAAGTTACCATCTACGGCTTCCTTCCAGTAAATAAAATCTAGAGCCTCAGGGTTTCTCGGAGGAATAATGGCCATGATCTCCTCAATTTTATCGGTCGACAGAATTTTCCTGATTTCCTCAAGCTTCCAACCTCCTTTAGGGTCTATGAATTGGCTAACTTTAACTGAGGGGAGGCAATCATCATGGGGAATAGAAGCATGGTTGATAAGGCTCTCATTTCCGACCCAAGTGTCATGCCAAAAATGGATACAACTTCCGTCCCCTATGGACCAGCCCAGCCCCCTTCTAATGAAGTCCCTACTTTTCAAAATACCTCTCCAGATGACAGAATGGCTTGACTTTTTATTGTAGTCCAAAAGGTTTCCCTGCCCCAGGTATTTATTACGGATAACCATACACCAAAGGACCCTATCTCCTCTGAGGATTTTCCAACCAAGTTTGGCCATCAAGGCTAGATTGTTCTCTCTCATTTTCCTTAAACCCAAACCTCCATCCCTCTTGCTACAACAAACTTTCTCCCAACTCATGGGGTAGATTTTCCTGTCATTTGAAGAAGAACCCCATAAAAAGTCTCTATTAAACTTGTCAATACTTTTACATGTCTCCTCTGAAAGCCAAAGAGTTTGCATAGAGTATATGAGAATAGCAGCTGAGACGGTCTGAATCAGAGTCCGTCTTCCAGCTATACTAAGGGCTTTAGCCTTTCAACCACTCAGCTTGGCTTGGACTCTCTCTACCAAATAATTGCAGCAGCTTTTCTTCATTCTACCGTGCACCATAGGAACACCCAAGTACTTACCCAACTCATCTGTGAGGGTAAATTTGCAGGCAGCAGCAAGTGAAGATTTGAGGTAGGTATAGGCTCTGGGGGATATCCAGATTTGAGACTTGGTCTGGTTTATGGATAAGCCACTTTCAGCGGAGAATTCCCTCAAGCAATCCATGACATTGCTCAAGTTTAGATACTTAGCTCTAGCAAAAAGCATTAGATCGTCGGCAAAGAATAAATGAGAGATTGCTGGGCTATTCCTGGAGGCCTTAATGGGAGACCAAGAACCTCTCCTCACTCTCTCATTTATCATGTAAGAAAGTTTCTCAAGGGCTAGGATGAACAAATAAGGGGATAGAGGGTCTCATTGTCTGAGGCCTTTACCCGCTGGGAAGGAAGGGAGAAGCTCATCGTTCCAAATTAAAGAAAGGTTGCCATTTGTCACACAGAACATAATCAACTTGATCAAATGGACAGGGAAACCAAAATCCAGAAGAGAGTGCCCCAGGTAGCTCCAACTCAGGTTGTCGTAAGCTTTTCGAAAGTCAATCTTCAAAATCATAGCGTGATTCCTACTCTTGGTCTTCTGGAGAGAATGAATAATTTCTTGAGTAATAATAATATTATCAGCAGTAGACCTTCCGGGCATAAAACTGCTTTGAGTATTTTCTATCAACTTCCCCAGGAGTGGTTTCAAACGCATGACCAGAACTTTGGAAAGAACTTTGTAAGCTGTGTTTAGTAAGCTTATGAGTCTAAAATTAGCAATGCTCGCAGGGTTCGGCTGCTTGGGAATGAGAACTAAGAGGGCATTTGCAAGCTCTGGGGGAAAGTGGTCATCCTTGATGGCTTCATTCACAAAATTGCAGAGGGCTTCTTTAGTGGTATCCCAACACTTTTGAAAGAAAATGGGTTGAATGCCATCAGGCCCTGGGGCCTTTAAGCCCTTCATAGAAAAGACTACTGTCTTTACTTCCTCCTCTGTGGCTCTGCGGACTAAATTAACTCCCTCATCCTCCTCAATTCTCTTTTGCCATCTGATGTAGCTAGGAGTGGCAACTTCCTGAGGCGCAAAGAGATCCTGAAAGTATTTGACTGCATGCTCAATCAATTTGTTCTTATCACTACACCAAGTACCATCAATCTTCAAGGTGCTGATTCTGTTAGTATTCCTTCCGAGCTTGGTGATAAGATGGAAAAATTTGGTATTTCTATCTCATTCTTTATCCCAAATAAGTCTAGACTTTTGCAACCAATGGGTCTCCTCCTGATCAAGAGTTTTGTGATAGTCCTTTAAAAGCTCCGATTCCAGCCACTGGAGAAGATTGGACTTGCCATATCTAGGAGACCTTTGAATGCCCTTGAGTCTAGCTTCAAGCTCTCTTTTCCTTTTGAAGATGTTCATAAAGATCTCTCTATTCCAAATTTTCATTTCTTCAACTGTGGCATTTATAGCTTGGATGAGGGAAGAAGGAAAAACAGACCAAGCTCTATGAAAGGCTTCCTTGAAACCATCATGGGAGAACCAAGCCGATTCGAATCTAAAGGGATGTTTATTTTTCTCTGGACGATTGGTTAGGCTTGTGTGCAGAAGGATAGGGCTATGGTCTCCGTAGGTTCTGACTAGATTCACCACTTTCAACTCCGGAAAGGTAATTCTAGCCTGGCTATTCGATAGCACTCTGTCGAGCTTCTCTTGCAGAATCACTCTCCCGACAACTTTCCTAACCCACGTAAATTTGGGACCTTCAGCTTTAACATCATGCAAGTTGCATTGATTACAATAATCTCTAAATCTTCTACCTCTGCACCATGATCTGTTGTTGCGATTGGAGGTATCATCCATACCTGCTATGTCATTAAAGTCTCCAAGAACCAGCCAAGAAGTAGAGACCTGCTGGGTGTACTCAATCATCTTGCTCCAGAACTGAAGCTTGGCTTGAGGATGGGGGTGAATGTAAACAAAGGTTGTCAGCCAGCACAAACCTTCATGCCTACATTCCGCTGTAATGTGGAATTCTGAGTTTTCTTTGATCTGAATCTGGACTTTGTTGCTTCTCCATAGGAGCCAGATCCCTCCTTTAAAACCAGAGGGCCAAACAATGAACTCTGAATCATAACCAAGCTTCTTGAGGAAGATTGGATAAACATTTTGATGGACTTTAGTCTCAGAAAGACAAATGACTTCAGGGTGGTTAACTTTTACTAATTCAACACATGCCCTTCGGAACTTTATATTGCCTACACCTCTACAATTCCAAAACATAATTTGTATATTCATTAAATAAACAGAATAGAGAAGAGGGGCCTACACCAATTAGAGCTCCATCTCCGAGCGAATGTCATATCTGTTTCCCTTTGCCTTTGAGCACTCAACAATCATAGACTCATTGCCTAGAGCTTCCAAGTTTTTCTCTTCATTAGAGTTGTATGACACGATCAGGTCACCTGGATCCAAAGCCGAACCCCTACTATCCAATTGAGAACTTGCACCACCTCTACTTCTTTTAGGCCCTACAATGTTTGGGTCTAAATTATGGAGGTCTCTGTCATGGGCTCTCATATTGCTTAGGATGGGAAGAGTTTGAGGAAAATAGTTCCCTTTAGGATAAAGGCTTTTGGGTTTGACTAAACTCCCAGCCCAACTTGCTTCTGCTGGCCCATCTACTCCTTCCATGATAAAAACATCCTTCCCTCCCCGGGTCTTCGTATTTGATTCTGAAACCCTATTTTCCTTCCCCATCAAATCTGACAAACCCTTCTCCAACCTCTAATTTCTTGCCCTTGTCAAAGCCTAGATATGTTGGCTGCCCTTTCTCAATTGGTGAATCTCTGAGTATACAGGCTTTTTGAGAGTTAACGCATCTGTTTGTCCTTGAGTGGCCACCTCGTACTGCGCTAAGGTGAGGGCCTCTGATTTGTCACCATCACTAATGAGACACTAAAATCTATTCTGAGGTAATTGCTCTTTCTGGGACCTCTCTCTTGTTTTGCTTATTTTGGGAAATTTTTATTTTCGAGTGACCTGCATCCATGGGCCTAGCCCTTCCTCCTCCGTCGGAGTCTGCTTCTCCCGTCTCTGATTTTGGGGTTCTTGGGAGTCGTTTGAACTCTGGTCTCCATTCGATAGAAGATCTGCTTCTTTGTTGCAAACCTTTGAGTTGTGTCCTATTTTCCCACATTCGTAGCAAATCAGGTGAAGACCTTCATATTCCACTCTCTGATTTCTATTCCGAATTCGTATGGTTGGAGTAAGAGGTTTTTTCAGATCGATTTCGATACAGATTCTTGCATATTTTCCTCTTGTAGCATTTGTCGTGTTAGCATATACTTTTAATGGTTTACGTAAGCACTTGCCTATTTCAAAAAGAACATCCTCATTAAACAGTTCAATAGGTAAGTTTGGAAGCCTGACCCAAACTGTTGTTTTATCGATGGTATCTGTTTTAGGGGAGAACCACGGCTTCCATTTACTGACCATAAGATAATGATCATGTATCATCCAAGGACCTCCGGTAAGCACCTTCATATAATTGGATCTCTGAGAAAATTTTACCAAGAAAAAGCTGTCACCCAAGTCCAGAAGTTCCAATTCCCCTTCAGTTCTCCACATCGTCATTGTTTTCACGAGCATTGAATGGCATCCTATGGTTTTACCTAATAACTTTATGAAGAGGGCTTGTCGCCAAGGTTTCCATAGCCTCTTCAAAAGTTCATCTGGGATTTGCACAGAAGGAATTTTTGTATCCTGATCTTTCTCTTGTTCTGCTTCCTCCAGAAGTTCCGTCAAGGTCTCGTCCTCCTCCTCCCATGTTCCCATTTCCACCTCCTGGTCTGTAACATGCGCCACCAAAGCTTCCTTGAAAGAGGACTTATGGTTATGGTCCCCTTCGGAACCATTTCCTTTTACCTTCTTTGTACTCCTTTGCATTTGGTCATCCTCCTCTGTTGTGATGCAGTTCTGCTGAAACTCATCTCCTTGGCATGCCATTTCCCTTAGTGGACTTACAGACATAATAATTCACGAATCACCTTCTATGCCGCCGGATGATCTTAAGAGGCGGTTTGAGGTTACTTAAAAAATATTGCTTTAAGCACTGTGCATATGAGTAATTTTTTAGTTTATAAATTCATTTTAATTTTTTTAAAAAATAAGTTATGTGTTTGAATAAATATTATTTAAAAATAATTAATTGTTTAGTAAAATAAATATTTATAAATTATGTATATTGGTTCCTATGCAATCAAGAAAGAGAGTTGAATTAGTTGGTTTCAAATTATAAATTTTACTCCACTTAAAATTTAACTTAAAATTTAAGATCAAACTATATAAAATAAGTAAATATAAGTGTATAAATTTAAGGAGTAGAGATAGAGAGATCAAGCCCGATTTATAATGGTTCGGTTTTGTGTTTATGTCTATTCTTTCAGCTTAGCAAGTCAGGGTCCAATAATAGTTAGTTTTCACTATGTCATGAGAGTTACAAAATCAGTACAATACTGAGATGTTTACAATCTATACCTTCTCCCTTGAACATGATTTAGTCCAACATTCACTCAACTCAAACTCTCTTACACATATAGTATCAACCCAAGAGAATATTTCTTACACTTCCTTTAAACTTGTGAGTCTATACAAAAACTAAAACAGAGGTTACAAACAAGATGAACACACTGAACAATAGGAATACAGCAAAAAAATAATGATCAAGTAGGTATTTTCAGGTTATCTTTTCTTTCAATCCAAAACCCAAAAATGATCTGTAAAAACTTCTGAATATGGACTGAATATTGTTCTTCAAAGTTCAATTCGAGTTCTGCAAAAATTCTGTTTGTTTCAAAATGATATAAGCCTTTCAATATGCCTTCAGAATCAGTCATTCTCTCAAAAAAACACTCTGCAGATCCTCAATTTCAGCCTTCAGTTCAGGAGTTTCAAAGAATCCTTTTACTACTATAACTTTTTGAATTTAAAGTCTACTTTGAGATCTAATATTTCACTCCTAACACTTAAAAATTTCTCTATAAAATATGTTATATAATCTCTGTATATAGCACTTTAAATCCCAAGAAAATGAGCCCCCAAAACTGATCACGAATATGAAGATATAATGTTGCAAAGTTGGCTCACTGCCACACTTACTGTAATAAAAAAATCAGCTTAACTTCTTTACTTTGAACTTGATTTTCTCTACCAAAAGTTTTGAATTTTATTGCTGTTATTTTTCAAATTCAAATACCAACAATCTCCTTAAAATGTGGAGAATTCAAATTTCAAATAGATTAGTTGTTAGAGAAGTCATAGGTAGTAAAATCTCCTCTAAAAATTAGCTTGTGACTCTCCAAATGACTTGAATTCAAATCTTCAATTTGAATAAGTTTAATGGTCAAGTACAACTCCCAATCTGTAAACATATTGAGTTAGGTTTTGAAAATATGATAAAATCACAGCAGAAAATATAGTTCTGAATTTTGACTATTTTTACCATTCTCATTGCTTTTACCTATTTTACTTCTACCCAACTTCTATGACAGTATTTTCTGACCAGTTCAATATTTTAAAACTTTCTATAAATAAGCTTATATTATATATTCTAAATGTCCGCACGCTTGGTAAATTCATTAGTAACGCATATAAGAGTTTTGTTATTATCAAAATATTAAAATTTATTCATGAATACTCAAAATCATGCCCCTTATATTTATGAACATATGAACATTTTGTTATCTCCTCCTTAATATGTGCATAATTTTTCACAATTTTTTTTTATATATATCTCTCCCCTTTCGTTTCATCAAAAAAAAAAAAAAAACTTAAATTCATTCATTTTTATCATTCTTTTTGTTATCATAAAAAATGTAATGTATGTGCATTCTCCCTCTTAATTAGACATTCATTTATTATTATTATTTTTTTAATCATCAAAAGAACACACAAAAATTTATAAAGATAATAAATTTAGTACCAAGTAGTTTTAGAATTATCAAAATAATTTTAATATTTTAAGAAATTCAAAATATTAAATACAAATTTTTCAAAAATCATAAAATTTTTTATCATTTTTAGAGATATAATTTAAACACAACAATTTTCTATTGACACATATCATTTCATGAGTAATTAGGATTTAATCTAATTCTTATGATTTTATCTATATCACTAATCACATCATTTGATGAGTAATTAGGTAAAAGTTTTCAGTTTCTAATAACTTCTTTCTTAGACTTATTTTCAATCTCCATACTTTTATTTTTATCATGTTCACGGAGAAGTTCTTGTATTCTCATTATTTTCTTCATTTATATATCAATTTTTTTATTTTATATCCATTCAAATGATCATCTATTTTTAGAAATCCAAATTAATTTGGATTGTCTAAAAAACAAGTTTATGCTAGAAATAATTTTTTTTTTTATTGTTACTAAGTTTGTTCAAATAACAAAATCAAACAATATATCTAATTCTATGACAATAGTAGCATGAAAAAATATTTTTATTTTTCTGAAAATTATTTATATATCTATATTTTACATGTGAAAAATTAGATTTTTTATATTCAGAGAAGTTTCTGAAATTTCTGTTAAAACTGATAGGTTTATAACTTTTTCTATCCCTATGTACTGTGCTTCTATAACATCTGTTTTAACCATTGATTTCTACGGTCTGTAATTTTCTGTATTTTGTAATTTTTGTTGTTTTGACAAATACTATTTTATTAGCTTGTGAACCAGACACATTTTCAGACTTGTATCCTAAACCATTTCTAAAGAAATAATGTTTTTGGAGTGCAAGTAATTTAGTAAGTTTCTCATTACTTTCATTGAATTTTTTGTAAGTATTTTTGATGCACATGGACAGATTTTCTATCTTGGTTTTCAACACACATATTTCATCATTCATAGCAGAAATTTTCAATTTTATAACAACATTTTTAGACTTCACTTCTTTTATTTCAAATTTTAAAGTCTTGATTTCATATTTTAGAACTTCATTTTCAGACTTTAAAACTTCATTTTTAGACTTTAAAGCTATCGGTTCAGATTCTGTTGCAGAGTTTTTAAATTTCAGAATATTAATTTCAAATTTTAGATCATCAATTTCGTTATTCAGTACATTATTTATCTGTCTCAGAAATCATTTATCATATTCTAAGTTCTGTGTTTTGCATTTAAACTTAGAAATCAATCTTAATACATAGTCATCATCAAGATTGGAATCATCACAGCATTTAAAGTGAGAATTTACTTGAGAATCTGCCATTAGACATAAATTTGTTTCATCCAAACCTTTTGAATCTTCAGAATCTGATTCAAAACTTGATTCATCCAAATCACTCCATGTAGCCATCATTGATTTTGCTTTTTTTCTGAAATTTCTTCATCTTCTTTGTAAGAATTAGACATTCATACTTTATATGTCCAGCTCTTTTACATTCATAGCATACCATTTCTTCTTTCAATTTGCTTCTTTTTTTGCATCATTTTTTGACTTTTGAAAAATATTAGTATTCTTAAATTTATTGAATTTTTTACTTCTCTTTTTAAGGATACGAGACAACGTTCTTGACAACAAGTTTAACTCTATCTCATTGTTGTTTTCTTCATCATATTGTTGTTCATTCCTTGCCGCAAGTGCAATGATCTTTTTCTTCCCATCATTTTCAGCAAAAAATTGTATTTCAGATTCATAAGCCATGAGTTTCCCTCTTAGTTCATTTAGGGACAACCTTTACTGGTCTTGAACTTCCTCAATTGCTGTCTTTTTTGCAACCCAAACTCTAGGAAGAATTCTCAAAACTTTCCTAAGCAGGTCTGAATCTGAAAATCATTTTCCAAGAGACTCTAGTTCATTTGTGATGGATATGAGTCGATTGAACATGTTCTTAACTTGTTCTTCATGCTGAAAATTGAATAACTCATATTCCTGCATCAAAAGGTTAATTCTTATATTTTTAACAGTCCGTATGCCTTCATGAGTGATGCACAGTTTGTTCCATATATCCTTAACTGTTTCACAAGAAGAAACAAGATTAAAATCTATAGGAGAAATAGTACAAAAATTAAATGTTTTGCTCTAAAGTTTATTGAGATTTTTCTCTTATTATCCTCTGTTATGATTAGAAGTTTAACATTTAAATCTCCAGAGGAAATAACCTCCCAACCATTATATTCCGTAGTTTTAATAAAGTTCTCCATCCTACGCTTCCAATGAGAGAAATTTACTCCATCAAAATAAGAAGTTCTATTGATAGATTGACCAAAAGTTGAATGTGATGCCATTGGATTTTTGGCTTAAAAGTCAGTACTTTTATGAAGTTGAACACTATCTCTGATACCACTTGTTGGTCCCTATGTAACCAAGAAGGGCGATTGAATTGGTTGGTTTCAAATTATAGATTTTACTCCATTTAAAATGTAACTTAAAATCTAAGGTCAAATTATATAAAATGAGTAAATGTAAGTGCATAAATTTAAGAAGTAGAGATAGAGATTAAACCTGATTAATAGTGGTTCAATCTTGTGTCTACATCCACATTTCCAGCTCAGCAAGTCAGGGTCCAGCGATAGCTATATCATGAGAGTTACAAAACTAATACAATACTGAGATGTTGACAATCTATACCTTCTCCCTTGAAGATGACTTAGTTCAGCACTCACTCAACTCAAACTCTCTTATACCTAGCGTATCAACCCAAAAGAATATTCCTCACACTCCCCTTAGACTTGTGAGTTTATACAAAAATTAAACAGAGGTTACAAACAAGAAGAACACACTGGACAATAGGAATACAGTAGAAAAATAATGACCGAGTAGGTATTTTCAGGTCATCTTTTTTCTCAACTCAAAATCTAAAAATGATCTGTAAAAACTTTTGAATAGGGATTGAATATTGCTCTTCAACATTCAATTTGAGTTCTACAAAGATTCTGCTTGCTTCAAAATGATATAAACCTTTCAATATACCTTCAGAATCAGCCATTCTCTAAAAAAAAATTCTCTGCAGATCCTCAATTTCAACCTTCAATTCAAGAGTTTCAAAGAACCTTTTTACTATTGTAACTTTTTTAATTTAAAGTCTACTTTAAGATCTAATATCTTACTCCCAATATCTCAAAATTTCTCTATAAAATATGTTGTAAAATTTTTGTATATAGCACTTTAAATGCCAAGAAAATAAGCCCCTAAAACTAGTCACGAATATGAAAATATAATATTGCAAAGTTGACTCATTAGCACACTTACTGTAATAAAAAAATCAGCTTAACTTCTTTATTTTTAGCTTGATTTTCTTCACCAAAATTTTTGAATTTTACTATTGTTATTTTTCAAATTCAAACACCAACAATCCCCTGAAAATGTGGAGAATTCAAATTTCAAATAACTTATTTGTTGGAGAAGTTTTAGGTAGTAAAATCTCCCATAAAAATTAGCTTGTAGCTCTCCAAATGACTTGAATTCAAATCTCCAATTTGAATAAACTTAATGGTCAAGTACAGCTCCCAATCTGAACGAGTTAGGTTTTGAAAATATGATAAAATCATAGCAGAAAACATTGTTCTGAATTTCGACTGCTTCTACATATCTTACTTCTACCCAGATTTTGTGATAGTATTTTCTGACTAGTTCAATATTTTAAAATTTTCTATAAATAAGCTTATATTATATATTTTAAATGTCTGCACATTTAGTAAATTCATTAGTAACACATATAAGAGTTTTGTTATCATCAAAATATTAAAATTTGATAATAATTTCCCTAACAATGTAAAATAGAGAAAAAAAATCATAGTAGGTATAAGATATAGTATGGTTATAATTTTTGTTAAATATAAAAGGATAAAAATATATTTTTATTGATCAAAATAATTTATTTTAATTATATTTAAAATTATCAAAATAAAAAAATTAGTATGAGTAATTTATTATTTTTTTGGCTTATATATGTTTTTTGAACTTATAAATACTTTTTTAAATTTTAATTATGAAATAATTATCATTTTAATTTTCACTTATAAGTCAATTTTATTGGGTTATAAACAATCTCATATACCCTTTCAGATATGTTTTGCAAATAACTGAGAGTTTGGATAAACGCGAAAGCACAAAATATAAACTCACTTTGGAAAATGGTTCAAGATGTGAAGGGTATCAAAGGTAGTAAAATAATACCTCTGAAAAATTCATGAGTCATCACATTATTGAATAATAATAATAATAATAAAATGGAATACCCATAACACCTTTTGTTCTTTGGAGGAGGGAGAAAAAAGAAAGATAAAATGGATTTATTTATTTATTTTCCTTTTCAAGTAGAGAGAAAAAATCTATTGGCATCTCTTTTGTTTTTGCACTTTGTTTTGGATCCATGCAGTCGTTGCACACCTTAAGATCCTCTGGGTTACTTTAAAACGACGAAGTTCTCACACCCTTACCAACCATCACTGTTACTAAATTTTTTTAATTAAAATTTTAATTTTGAATTTTAGAAATAAAAATAAATATCGAAAGATTCAGCCCCAAATTAAGTCCCACAATTATTTAAATCAAATTTATCATATTTTTTAAATAGCAGTGATCAAATATTAAAAATAAAATTACTACAACTATAAAAAAAAAGTTTGGATAGGGTTACTTCATTTTTTTTTTTCACTTTAAATAGCTTGTAAGTTCTTTTCTTACGAAATTTATGAGCTTGTAAATCTTGAAATATTTTATAAGATATCTTGAACAGTTTAAAAAATTTAGCCAAACACCCTCTAAATAGAGTTATTAATATAAAAAAATATTATATAATATCAATTTTTATAAAAAAATACTATATAATATCAATTTTAACCATCCGAAATTTAGTTGTTTTTAAAAAATATTTTATGAAATTTGATCACTGGATCTCTTGATTTTACATTAATAATCTTCACCAATTGATTCAATCAACAGACACATATCATGGTACTGATTTAATCTCGGAGCAAGAACCCTTTTGAAACTTGTTGATTTTCTTTCATTGGCTTAGGAATTCAAACCAAAAACCCTTTTGTTCTATGGAAAAGGAAAAGAAGAGGTGAAAGGGCTTCATCGTATCTCCATTATTCTCAATTATGAAGAAATATTTGACTTAGTTGCCCATGTTAAAGCAAATATTTGCTAAGCCTTATAATTAGCAAACAGAAAATTTTTCTCCTCCAACCAAAATTTTGTATTTCAATGCTCAAGGAGTTCAACATACATAAGAAGAACGAAGAAAGAAGAAAGGAATAAGGACAAGCAACCACGAATTTGAGAGAACTGCTATACTAGTCTTTGATCTTCAAACCAAAGCTCTGTTCAAACCCCATGATTTTCCTGCACTTCTCTTCTCTTTTCTTCTTGTTCTTCTCTAATGTTTCTTCTTAGCATGTGCACACCTTACTTGGATGGCGAGAGTCTTTGAAACACCCGGGCAAAACTCTTTCTCATTGGTCAAGAGGGCGGCATCTGCTGGGACCTCGCAGGCGTTCTTCCCCAAGCAATACTGATCAAACAAACAAGAGAGAACAAGAAATAGAGTTATGGCCAGATGTTATAAGGACAGTGGTTTATGACTCTATGTTACAGTCTTTTTATTGACAGAATTTTTTGGGTACTTGTCAGAATGTCTCATGGAGAGCATATAGCATTTTCCTTCGATTATTTACCTGCTCGACAACTTTCTTGGCATTTGGTGCATGGCACTTTCCAGGTAAATAGGTTCCACAGACACCAACGGGATCACCATAGTCAGCGAACTGCACATGAGCAATGATCTTGTCGCTAGGACAGGTCAAGCGAGCCTTAGGTTTAAGATCAGCAACCACAGTTTCAAACTTTTCCTTGGTCCTCCTCCATGAGGAGACGGGTGGAGGGGCATGATCAGGGATGAAGCTGCAGATTGTGTCTCTGTTGATAGTTAGGAACTGGATCTTTTCCGGGTCACCGCCTTCTTCCTCAAGGAGGACCAAGAGGTTATTCTTTTCCTTCAAGAAGGCTCTTGGAACGTGGTACCTACAGAAATTGTACTAGCTTATGATATCTAGCTTATCAAATTGATGAGACAATTAGATTATGCATAATCAAATCTTCTGAGACTTACTCGGATTGGGTAGGTTTACCAAGAGGAGACAGATAAGACACCCAGTATCGGCCAAGGCTGTGACCATTGACCCAAGCCATACCTTTGGCCATGCTCGACAGATTAACAGCCACAGGAGATGTTCCTTCTGGTGCATCGAAGTGTGTCTGCAACACAAGAACAATAATCAAATCATTTTATGTTAAAAAAAAAAGGGAAAAAAGAATCTCCCAACTTTCCCATCACTTGTACCAGAGTAACTTTACCTTGTACCATGTGATAGCCTTTCCGGGTTGGGCTTTTTGCCACTTAGCTTTCTGTGATCCTTCTTCAGTAAAGAGGGCCGATTTCTCTCCATCCAAGCCAACCTGCATTGTTTTATAGACCATTTTGATTTAGGCCAAAATATTGAAGCCACTTGGTGATCACTTTTTTTTTTTGGGGTATTTTGATCCTTTCAGGTACCTTGTGTCCCCAGCCGTTGATTGAGAGATCAATGGTTCCGGTATTCAATCCCTGAATCTGCACGTCATGGACTCCAGCAAGCCTCCTTTCCAAGTAGACACCGCTATTCTACACACGGTGAAAATTGAAAGAACTCTTTAAGAATAGAGCAAGATTAAAAGCTAACGCTTCACTTGTTTGATTTACTTACGGGTAATCCAACAAGGTTGCCCAACAAAGCAATGTGATTGACTCCGCTCTTCAACTTAATAGGCTTTCTGAAGACAAAGCTCTTCTCAACGTGGCTTCCATGATCAGATCCTAAAAAAAATAGCCAGAGTCAGATAATCGAAGAAGCAGCAGCCATTATCTACATGGCGGTCAGAGTTCCGCAAACATAGGACACTTTTGTTTAATGTCAAATCATTAAAATCATGCAAACTAAATCTGTCTAATTGCAGTTTGTCAACTAAATCTGCAACAAGAGCGAGACGTTACCTACATACTCTCCATTAACAAAGGCATGCAGAGCATGACCAAGACTTGCAACTTGCAAGATTGGGACAGCAAACTTTCTAAATGGAAGGTCTTCTGGGTTCAATTCAATGGCCGTAGTGTACCAACCGTAGTCTGTGGTATCTTTAAGCAGAGTATGGAGTTCAAGTGGATGTTTTTCCTGTATTGGGGAGCTCCTGACTGTTGGGATGGTTTCTTGTGTCATTACCCATTGGTGGTTATTGTTTGCTAGATGTGAGGCATGGAAGTTCCTTAGACTGTGCTGTGCGTTGATCTGTTTCAACAGGAAGCATCATTATTGACTTTCATTCAAAATTGGTAATCTTCCTACAATACCAAGTTGCAGGGGGTTAAGGAGGACTTTACTGTTTGAGTGTTGAGAACAACAGTCTTGCAATCGGGGAGGATGCTAATGGATCGGCGTGGCAGGAAGTATGATTGGCCCCGCCATGTGATTGTTGCTGGAATTTTGGGATGGCTGTTGATCAAGAATGCCGCACAGACATCTGTTCCAGGCTTCTCATAGTATCTCACCTGCATGACATTCGCATATTTAATCTATGCCTTTGTGTGTTCATTAATGTTAAAAAGGTCATATGGCATCAAAGCACCAGACTGTGTTTGTCTGTGTGTCCGCGTGTTTAATTACCTCAAGTTTACGACCCAAAACATCTACTTTGGGTTCTCCCCAGAACAAAGGCTTCTTGGACAATTTCAAAGCAGTGTGCAAGTCCCTTAAATGACCATATTTCGGTTCCCTCAACAGACCTAAGCACATCACAGAGAAAGCCAATTATATATTTTTTGAAGTCATAGTCATCCTTTTTTCACTTGAGATGAACTCCAGGATTGCTTACCATATTCATCAAGAGGGGCTTCGTCATAGTAGCGAGTTGTGGCAAATGCTGAGGAAGTCCTTCCAAAGTTTGTACCACCATGATACTGCAAAAACACGCCCACAAAATATTATCACCCTTCTTTTTATTAAAAAAAAAAAAAAAATTGCCCATTTTGTAGTCTAATTCATCAAGTATGATTTATGCTTTCCAACCATGTAGTAGTTGGTGAGAGTTCCATTCTTGGCAAAGAATAGGGCGACTGAGAAGGCAAGATCTTCTGCTGATCTTTGAGATGGTGGATCACCAAATACTCGGTACCTGTGACACCGATGACATCGAAAAATTCAATTAGCATTTGCAAGAGGGAGAACTATATTAGGCTCTAGCTTAAAAGATGTCATATACTTACTGAGCAGTCCAGTTCTCAGTCCAGAGAGAAGGCTTGTTTGGGCTGTTGGGACCAGTGAAGGTCTCTCCGCAGTGCCTTCCATTGCATGTGTTGATCTGCAAAATGCAAAGAAAATGCCATCAGCAAAGCATAGAGGATAATACACTGTATTTCTGAGAGTTGTTATTTATCAGGGTCACACATAAAAATATTATATATCCAAAAGCGTCATGGCAAAAGTTACATTTTGCTTGGCTTGCATACAAATCCCGGGAACTTACAATTGGACCGGGGGCATCCTTTTGCTTGCACATGATCCATGGGACACCGGCATTGAGACCTAGGGCCATGTTTCCAGCCCACTGAACGTAGCTCGGGCCCTTTTCCTTGAATGCAAGTTGGATGTTGTTGTACTCATTTTCAATCTATAAATTATCAAATGCATTAGTACATCCATAAAAATAGAAACTAGGACTTGTTAGAGAAGGTGAGCTATATTTTGAAATTTACTTGAGCCATAACGATGGGACCTCCTTGAGGAGCAAAGAGTTTTTCCTCTTTCATCTTGTCAATGATCACCTCTGCAAATTTCTTCATGTGATACTGCAAATCATACCCAAAAAAGGGCCTTAGTCCGTAAAACATGTTATTTAGAAAGACATTAAAATATATGATATATGAAGGATTACCTTGAATGGTTCATTATCAGTTCTGAAGGTGATGTTTGGCACTTCTCTCAACCAGTAAGGGAATCCTCTGAAATCATTCAAATATTCAACAAATCAAGACAAGCAAAGTATACCTGAGGTACTAGCGAAAATGGACTTTGAAAAGGAGCATGTCGGCTAATCAGTTTCCAAAGAAAATTTGTGTATATATATATATATATTAGAACAAACGTACCCGTGATTCCATTCTGCCTCAATGTATGGTCCAATTCTGAGGGTAACATACATTCCTTTCTCTTGAATCAACCTGATGAACTTGAAAATATCATAGTTTCCCTCAAAATTCCACTGCACGAAACAAAATTGCACATCTTAGTATAAATTATTATTTGTGCTTAAGAAGGAACAATGATCCAAACATGTTACTAATCAAAACAATGCAATAGTACCTGCCCTGGAAGTGGCTCATGGATGTTCCAGAAGACATAAGTCTGAATCAAATTGATGCCACCTTCCCTAGCCTTGTCCAAGAGATCAGGCCACATCTGAAACACATTAAACAAACTCCAAAATTCAATTCTTTAATCCCCCACCAAAAAGAGAAACATGGGTCATGAACTTTAGATTGAAATTGATCAATGCAATCTATGCTACAAAAATTTTGAAAAATTTTTTTTTCTCGAAATTGTTTTTCGTTTCTTTGTTTTGAACTTTTAAAACAAAAGGGAGCCCATTTTATGTAATTAGATTGAAAATACACACTCTCTCTCTCTCTCTCTCTCTCTCTCTCATCTACTTAATGGATTACCTCAGGTGGGCTTCTAGGATAGTGAATGGACCCGGAGAAGAAGAGCTCTCTCTTGCCATTAACTATGAGAGACCTTCCATCGTAAGTGACCTGATAAGGCTTGCTAGGGATACCAATACCAGTAGCATTATCGTGTTTCTTGCCAGTCTTGTCGTGGGCAAGAGCCGAAACGGCAAGAAGGCAGCATAGCAGGGCAACGAAAAGAACCCTGCACCCTTCCATCGCAAGGCAGAGAAATCAACGGATTAATTTTGGCATGCAAGTGTCAATGACTTGCGAGGAAGACACGTTTAAAATAGCGAGGAGGTGCAAAAAAATAGGTGCAGCCTCAGCAATGCCACCTTAGCTTCTGCGAATTTGAGGCCTCGGAGGAAACCTCGGACACGCATTTTTTGTCTGTCAATTCTCTCTCTCTTTTAGAATTTTCCACTGTCCCCACATATAGCTATACTTACGGAGAATAACCTCTTTGAATGGTAAATCCATCCCCCCACCTTTCTCTCTCTCTCTGCTACGAAGATTTGTACATTTGGAGGGTGGTCGACCAACTTGCCATTTTTGGTTTGTAGAATTTGCCGGACAGGCTACAAGGTTTTGACTTAATTTGTTTTCACCTAATGGGCTGGGGCCCAACTATTTCTCTGAAGTATTGGATATGAGCCCATATCCTTCATAGGGCCCAGTCCAAGCCCATATAAATGTTCCTCCGGATCCGATTGAAATTCCTTCTAAATTTTCGAAAATTTCCCTCCACAAATATAAACAAAACGCAGGTTAGGGTCGCGACTTGACGACACAAACATACAAGTAAAAAGTAAAAACCCTTTCCCTTCTCAGGGTCAGCACCGACCACATCAATGTCGAATCACCAAGACGATCTCGATCTCCTTCTCTCTCTCCAAGACAGAGTTCTGGAAACCCCACCTGGTTCTCCTTCTCCTGGTCTCTCTCTCTCTCTCTCTCTCTCTCACACACACACACACACACACACTCACACACTTTATCACCTAATCTCTTTAAATCTGTTGATCGGTATTGCTTAAATTGTGCTATTTTACTTTTTATTGTTGAAAATCCAAGTGGGTATCTCTCGATTCATCATAAAGTTCTATCTCTCTCACATATTTTATTGCCTAATTTCTTAGTCTGTTGATGGGTATTATTTAAAATTCTCTATTTTGGATCCTTCCTTAGTAAAAATCCGAGTGGGTAAGCCTCAATTTCTTGTAATCTTCTCTCTCTCCCTCATATTATAGTACCTAGTCTCTTCAAATCTGTTGAGTGTTATACTAAAATTGTTCACTTTTCTACTTTTTCTTTATGAAAAATCCAAGTGAGAATGTCTCAATTTCTCGTAACCTTTTTAGGGTTTCTCTCCGATGATGATGAATCACCAAGGCGCAGAACTCGAGAGAGCGACATGTCTGTCTTCAAAGATGCTGTTCAAGATTGCCTTGATTATGATCCTGAAGCTGCTTTGAGAGCTCGAAAGTTGAACCAGTCGAAGAAATCAAACAATGTTGATGTTGAGAAATTCTCTGGTTTGCGCTTAAAGTATGAATATATATGAGCTAATGTTGTTGATTTTGAGGGTTGAAATGTGTGCCTTTGTTTTTATTTTAGTTATATTTTACGTCTGCTAGTTTCTTTGATATGTTTTAGGAAAAATTCTACGTTCTCAGGTACTAAAAATATGAGGTTGAAATGTATGTGTGTGCACTTGTGGTTTATATATATATATATAATGTTTTTAACTAGATTTAGGGATTACGTTTTAGGGAAAATCATAATGGTCTTGCATACTAAAATTATTTTCTTGGCTATAAAAATCGGAGGTTGTTTTTAACCTTCGTCATTTTTTTTTGGGGGGGTCTATTGTAATTTAGGTTGATCTTGTGTAACAAATTTATGGTAGTTGTTATGGTTAAAATGCACAAGACATATTAGAATAATGCATAACTTATGTTCTTAGTGTTAAATTGATGGTTATGGGTACTAATCTATAGTTGCTTATGGTACAGAGTTTCTTCCATGGTTTCACTTCTTACTGTAGATATGAATTTTGCTGTCCAGAAATTCAGTACTATCCCCTGAGGAGATGAGCAATCATTTTTCAGATATTCGATTTGTTCGCTTGCAGACTATAAAGTAATAACTATAACAACTTGATTGATATATTTACAGTTTTATTTTATTGGAGACATAAGATACTAATTCCACATGGTTAAAATTGCTAGGAATTTGTTGGTGGGGGATACTTTATCTGGGTGTTGGGCAACAGTTGGTGTTCTGACAGGGAAGGGTAATCCAAGAGTTAGTTCAGCTGGGAAGAGCTATTGTATATGGAAAATTAGTTGTCTGGATGAGAACACAGTTTCTGTTTTCTTGTTTGGGGATGCTTACCAGCGGAATTGTAAGGAGCAAGCTGGAACAGTTTTTGCTCTTTTCAATTGCAGTGTTCGCAAGGATGCTCAGGTACAAATGAAGTTATTCTGTTATCATGTAATGACTTCAGTCTGTCTACTCATTCATTTTTTTTTTCAGGGACCGGGATTTTCGTTGAGTGTCTTTTCAGCTGGGCAGGTGTTAAAGATGGGAGATTCTGTAGATTATGGAGTTTGCAAGGGGAAGAGGAAAGATGGGATGGCTTGCACTTTGATCATAAATAAGTACACGCAAATTTTATACATCTCATTTTACCTTGAAGTTGGCTTTACTTTTTGATTCAATGTAGCAGCAGATGCATTCCAGCTTGTCAGTTGCAAACGATCTTAGTTTCAGTTTGTTACTTGAGCATGTTCTTTTATTCTTGTTTACAGTTTACTGTATTTAAAAAATGAGAAATTAGGAGATAAAAAAAAAAAAAAATTGAAGTTGAATTTGACCTCAACTCAGACTTAAATATGTGCTGCTGATGAATTCCCACTCTGAAAAGTCCTAAAGCCGGGCCTTTTGCTTAGTGAATGTCTTTTTAGGCAACTTAATGAGTGATCTTGCTGTTTTTCTTTTTGCTTGACTATGTGGATTTTGATGTTTCTTGATTAATCCTATGCAACTTAATTCTAGTTGAAATAGGTTTTCAACCCTTCTTGGTTTAAATATTAGTAAGCAAATTAATGTAGCTTCATGAATATTTATTTATCTGGGGACTGACTATTAACACAAGCCACTTAGCATTGGGGATAACTTAATAGAAACTCTTGTATTCCAATTAAGGATTTGCTTTTCCATCTTAGTTTGTGGGAACCTTCTCTATGTTAACTTTATAATTTCAAATTTTCTTTGGTTTCAGGCGTCGTGGAATATACTGCAAATACCATAAAGCTGTAAGGATGACTTCCTTCAACCTTCTTTCTTTCTGCTCCTTTTTGTGTAGATATGATGATAACTTATTTATTTTTCTAACAGAAATCATCTGAAAAATACTCTGTCACGCGTACTGAGCTTAAAGGAGGGTATGGGGTCATATTCTGGATTAGTTAACTTACAAACTTTGATCTATCTGTTTTGCAAAGTTAAATGACAATTAATTTGTTCGGTTGTTTTGATTCTGTTTATAGGAACCTTAAAACAGCTTTTAGGGATCCTTTAAGGTCAGAGGGAATTTATGTAGTTGATCCTCTAGCTGACAAACCGACCAAGCCCTTGCAGCCTGTAAAGTTGCTTTCTGTGGATCACCTCAAGAAGGCGCTAAGGTATGCCATATATCAAATAGCCCTTTCAGGCATTTGAATTAAATGATAAAAGCATTTCAAGAAAGCTATATGTGTGCTTTCTTGCTGACTAGATGAAGCATAAAGATATAGTCTCACCATTGCCTTGAAAGTATTGAGATATAGTCTCATAGAGATATATGTTGCATGGGTACTTCCCATGTCCCATATCATGTCTGTGTTGGACATGTTCTCTGAACCTTTGTAAATTACAATACCGAAAAATTGTTATGATTTTTTTGTGCCACTGTGTCCATATTTATGCCATGTCCCATGTCAATGTCTGCATTTGTGCTTCATAGGAAGAAAACCCCCATAGCTTGAGGAGCCAGCAATTGCAGATACCCATGACCTATCTTCTTTGCCCAGTGCTTTCTTGTTGAATAGATGAAGCATAGCAATATAGTCTCATAATTGCCTCGAGAGTGTTGCGATAGTGTTAAAAACTGGATTGTAATAGTCTAATGACCAAATTCCCTCCTGTACAGCAATGCAGGTAAAGTGACAACAAACGCCTACTCACAAGGAATACGATTTCTAACTGAAGTCACAGGTGCAGAATCATATTCACTCTACTTTTGAAGCTACACTCTGAATTAAGACATTTTCTGAAATAGTTTACTTGTAAATAAAGGAAAAGCACGACCAAATAAGACGTGTGAAGTCCCTAAGATGTCAATGAGAAGAGGTTCTGCCTTAGAGAAGAGGTATGTTGCACCAATTACCATTTTCAGTTCTTCCTTGTTCTTCTCTGATTGAGAATGTTATCCTCTCATTCTTCAGGCCATCATCAGTCTCAAAACGAGATCTAGCTACGGCCAAAACAAACCGACGACCAGATACAAAGAAGCTGAAAACTGAGCAAATTCAAACTGCAGCAAAGCAGGCTTCTGAAAAGATGATTGAGCTAGAATGGGTTAGCTCAGATGAAGAAAATTGAGTCTTGCCTGGAAACATTGTGCATATTCCTTCGTACACCATCAAGTGACCTAGTAAGACAATGCAGATCACAGTTTCTTGGTATGGCTGCATAGAATATATGCTACTAATTATACCAGAGAAATCTCACATGTTGGAATAGCTCTTGTAATTTAGTATTTTTTCTCCATTTTTTTTTCTATTTAACATTTGAAGATGATAATTGGAACTTAACCTTTACCATGTTTTTCTGTCAAAAATCATCTGTTCTGATTCTGCACTACGTCCTGTTTTGCAGTTTATGCAATTGGTTAGTCATCTTTTGCTGTCATATTTTATTTTATTGCTGTGGAAACTGGTTTCTTGTTCAACTTCTTTTGTTCGAAAACTTTGGGCTGGGTCCCCTGCAAGGTGGGATGACATGAACCCGGAAATCAAAGTTGATCAAATTCTCCATGAAGTTTTGCTTCAGGGAATGCGAGAAAGAATGACTTGTGAATCGAGCTGCTCATATTGAGCTAACCTCAGTTCATTTGATTAGTTATAAAAATCAATCTTGAGCACACATTTTAGGCATGCTTTTGTAATCATGCAAGATTCTTAGTAAATAAACGAGTTTGAACATTTTCTGCTAACTAGAGATTTGGAATATAACACCAAGGAATTAACAGGCTGTTCTTCCCCGGATTCATAGAATGTCAGAAATTGCAGGACCAGTACAACTGCACAAGCATTATGGAGATAGAATTGCATGTTTATTCTTCTTGCTTGTCTGACAATGTTCTAAGATCATGGACTCAGGCATGTTGAGCATTTCTCTTTTCACGACATTCCTAGGAAACCTTGTCATTTCAAAATTGACCCTCCAATTTCCTCATAGGATATTTGAGTCTGAGACGGATGTGATTGATTTAGGACATGTCATAGGTCGATCTGATCAGATGGAATCATGCCTGGTTAGTCTGACTAGCATCCACCTTTGTCATCAACTGCAATTTGTTGGACCCCAATGTCATTCATCATTTTACATTGGGAAAGAAAATCATTCCACCTTTGTCATCAACTGCAATTTGTTGGACCCCAATGTCATTCATCATTTTACATTGGGAAAGAAAATCGTTTAAATTAAATTAATTAAAATATAATTTTAAATATTAGTAATAAAAATTAAAATAATTTCATATCAAAAAAATAAGATAGGCTACAATAATAAAGTCATGAAAAGCCGAAACTTCACATCAGTCCATTGATTGTCATTAAGATGATAACGATGAATGATATGCAGACAATAGCTTATGTATACTCGGACCCGGAAAGAATATTTTTTTTTCTTTAGAGAAAAAAGGGACAATTAATTAGTGTTTTTATTTTGTGTAACGTGGAGAAAGTTTAAATATCTCGCTAGGTATCCGGTTTAAATTATAATTATTATTTTTATAATTTTATGAAATAATCAAGCAATATAAATATTCATTATAGTCTCAAAGAAATATTAATTTTATATATATTTTTAATTTATTTGAAATTAAAATTAGAGGATTATAAAAATATTTATCAGATCTATTTAAACGGTCATCTCGATCCCTCAATAGTAATAAAAATGAAACTTAACAAGAATTATAACTTTATTATAACTTTATTAGTGCAAGTTTGGATTATTTAGAGGTGGGCGAGGTATCTTGAGAGGAGTATTAGTCATCTATGCACATTGGTTTGGCATTAAGCTCCCCATGTGCTTGTCCAAGGTTTTATTATAAAGTTTTTGTTTTATGGGGTTGACGGCTAAAATGTAACAAAAAGTGCTCATAAACTGAGGTTTTTTGAAGATAGAATCTAGCCCTTGTCCTTAAAAAACCCTTTTTTTTTTTTTTTTGGGGGTCTAGGTTAGCTTCATACACCAAAAGTCATAGGATTAATGTAGATGTTCAAGATAGGTCTTAGTGATTAATATTACGTATTGTTATTTATCACATTGATTAATACTTTTTTTTTTGTATAAAAATATAACTACACGGAATCAAATTAAGAAAAAGAGAATAGAAATGGAGAGACTCTACTATTTGATCTATCATTGAGAGACTTCACATTAATTTTATTAGTTAATTCAGAACTTTTTATCAAACAAATTCTACTAGTTAGAATCCTATACATAATATTCAAAATTTTTTATTAAACTAATTTTTAAAATATGAATCAAATTTTTGAAAATGATTTTTTTTCTATAAATCAATCGATATCTGAAGTTATGCTATAACTAATTTAATCTGAGTATTATCAGATCCAATTTAAGAAAAACTCTTCCGATATATTTTTTTATTCTCAAATTTTGAATCTGAAACTTGATTAAAAAATCTAATATTTTTATCCAATAGGTCCAACATCTATCGGTAATTATCGAATATGATATTAGATCTGCAGTCCCACATAATTATATCGAATTGCTCTTTCAATATTTTCGAAAGTTAGTTGTAATTGTTTAGCTGTCTCTGTCTCCTCTCTCACGCAGAGGGACGCGTGCACACCCACATAGTTAAGGTGGTTAGATTGGGTTAAGGATTGTTACTAGTAAACAACCTTTGATTTTGTGTATCATCCATATTTTTGGTATTGTATGAGTCATTGAGAGTGATAGGATAATGAACTCCATAGCTAACAGTCAATGTAACCTACCAAAGTTGCTCCTAAGAAAGTAGTTTTTTGTGCATTGGTGTTATTTGAAAACCAAGAAATACCCATCTTTGCTTCATTAAGAAGGCAGATTGTGTCCTTTTTGGCTTTGCAAACTATATTAGTAAAATTTATACCAAAAATGTATTAATTGTTGTAACCCATAGATTTATAAATTTATTATTTTTTATGTTTCTCGCTATCGATATCTGAAAGCATATTTCGATTAATATCATTTGAGCGCAGGAGTCCTATTTAGGGGACGCTTTTTTAGTGTAGTTTTTTCCATTCTCAAGTTTTGAATCCGAGATTCGATTAAGAAAGTTAATATCCCATCTCATCGACTGTCTGTTGATATTTATAAATTTATTATTATACAAAATTAAAAAATTTAAAAAGAGAAAAAATATAACAAGTATATAAACTGGCAAATTTGAACTTCAAGCAACATATTTATTGCCCAGTAGTTGTAGAAGAGTATTAAAAGTCTCCTAAGTTGGCCAAGTTGATATAGTTCTTGAAATGAGCTTTAGTTCAAATAAGTGGGATGGCTTGGAAGTTACAAACTTTGCTTGCTTGTGTGGAGAGAGAGAGAGAGAGAGAGAGAGAGAGAGAGAGAGAGAGAACTAAGTTTAAGGATTACCTTGCTATGGACTCTTCCCTTGACATGACCAGTCCAAGTTGTAAACATAAGCAAAATTATATCTTATGACATTTTCCAAGTCATGAATTATATGATTATACTAGCAATCTCTATTTGATTTTAATCATTCTCACAAATCTGATGATATAAATTTAGACAATGATGATTCAAAAAAAAAAAAAAATGAACCAATGAAAATGCAGTAGCCCATTCTTGGATGATTTCCCGAATCTTATAAATACAAAGGATTTGAATATTCTCATTGCCATTGTCCATTCCCAACCCTAACCCTGGCAAACAATGATCTCCCTGTAACTCTAATTCTTCAAACAAATGTAGTTTTGTTAGAGGGGCACTCAATTTGGTAAACCCCATGATTTGTTATCAAATTGCAAATTGATTTGTCCCATGAAATATAACCGTCTAAAATCATGATATCATAGTTTTGATCGATCATGATTAGTTCTGTTTTTATTAACAAATTCTAAAATTTAGACGATCGAAAATAAAATTCTGATAATCAATTTTATTCTCATTATCCTTCGATCATTATCATTACTATAGGTATAAAAGTTCATCATATATATATTCAATAATAAAAATGATTTAAATTTCAATATTAACTTTTAACCCCACTCATGATATTAAAAATTTTAAAATTAAATTTAGTTTCAATTTCCTTAATTAAAAGAAATAATATATAGAAGTTTAATATTTGATTAATTATCTTTAATAATATAAAACTTACATGGGTTATGTAAATTCACCTCAATTGAATTTAATTTACAAGTTGAAAGATCTAACCTTTTATTTCACATAGGATAAATGGAATAGGTTTAGCAAAAATATTGTGAAATACATATCTTACATACGTTTCCTCTTTTTATTTTTCAATAGCAAAAAAAAAAAAAGACCCAGAGAGAGAGAGAGAGAGAGAGAGAGAGGAGTCATAAATATTTATCTATTTTATTGATTATATGTTTTTGATTAAATGTCTAAAATAATATTTATTGAAAATAAATAATTAAACAAAATTTTTTATGAATTTGACGTGATAAAATCTTTTGCCCGTATGTATTATAATTTTTCGGCATATGTAATAATTTTTTATTTATATATTTTAAAAATAAATAATTATAAAGAATATTTTTATCAGTCTGATTCGGTCGGTCTTTATATATATATATATTAGTGATATATAATTTTTTAGTTTTGTATTTCAAGAAGTAATTGTAGGGTGCGGTAATTTTCTTAAATTTGATTGCTCCGGTGTTTCTTATCCTCGTACTGGTGTTTTTCTTAGTAGTAAATTAATTCTCACGTGGAGGCAATTTACCCGAGAGAGAGAGAGAGAGAGAGAGATTGTGCGGTTATATTCAGGTGTCAATATAGCTGGCACAAGTTGGGTCCCCTTGGTAACGTTTTCCGGAGTAAGGGGGGAGAGAGAGATCAACTCTCTCTTCAAGTTACCTCCAAGCTCTCACCAGTCTGTCTCTTCGTCTCGTCCCATCTGAAGGTATCTCTCTCTATCTCTCTCTGATTGAGGAAAATTAAGGTTTTACTGGTTAGGGTTTTTCTTTGTTTTAGACATTTTAATTGTTGTTTGTAAACAGATCATAGATGGGTTTTTGAGTAAAAAGACAAACTAAAGAAGGGATTTGAGGAGATTTAGTCACTTGTTCGGCTACTGTGTTGAGGAAATGAGTGCTTCGAGGTTTATTAAGTGTGTCACAGTTGGCGATGGTGCTGTCGGGAAAACTTGTATGCTCATCTCTTACACCAGCAACACTTTCCCTACTGTTAGTCTCTCTCTCTCTCTCTGGA
The DNA here is from genome assembly GCA_037126225.1 of Dillenia turbinata. Lineage (NCBI taxonomy): Eukaryota > Viridiplantae > Streptophyta > Magnoliopsida > Dilleniales > Dilleniaceae > Dillenia > Dillenia turbinata. The sequence goes on from JBAMMX010000024.1 coordinate 22,219,986, forward strand.
AAATCTGTGCCTCTTGTTTCTACTATCTGTTTCAATTAGCAAAATCAAGGTTTTTCCATATCAGGAATGTTTGATTTGATGTGCATTCTTGGAAAAATTGATGCTTTAACTGTGTTGACTATAGAAAATTTAAATTGAAGATGTGGGTTGAACTTAGGACAACATCAATCTTTCAATTGTTTTAGATTTCTCTGCAGTCTCTCTCTCTCTCTCTCTCTCTTTCTGAAAATCCCTGCTTTAGCTTTTTATTTTCTGTTTCAGCTACTAAATATAGGGCCGTTTTCCAATTTTGGCCAGTTTGGTTAAATGGACAATCTTGGAGAAATGTTTTCTCTCACTGTGTTGAACATAGGAGAGTTAAATCCAAATTTTGGGTTTGTCCTGGAATCTGTCGTAGTGGATTAACCTTAGGAGAAAATCATAGTTTTCATTTCTTTGATCGATCCTATTGTGGAGAATCTTGGTTTTTGTTTCGCTTTTCTCAAGTTTTGTCGATTTGATTAGATGGGTATTCTTCAAAAAGTGATTACTTTTAATGATGGTTTTTAGATGATTGGAATTAATGGTTTCTCATTCTATTTTAAATTTGTGTTGTGATAATGAACAGGATTATGTTCCCACGGTGTTTGATAACTTTAGTGCTAATGTGGTTGTGGATGGGAGTACCGTAAATTTGGGATTGTGGGATACTGCTGGTGAGTTTACGTTATTGACTTTTATTTCTTCCTTTCGAAAGGTTCTTTTGGTGCTGTGGTTTATTATTGTTTGTGGTTTTGTTTACTGAACAGGTCAGGAGGATTACAATAGATTAAGACCACTGAGTTATCGTGGTGCAGATGTCTTCTTGTTGGCTTTCTCTCTCATTAGCAAGGCCAGCTATGAGAATGTAGCTAAAAAGGTCAGTTGAAGATTCCTTTCTCATTAGCTGGGCTTTTGTTTGGGAGTTAAATTGGTCGCTGACATAATCTTTACTCTTGTTCCTTGCAATTTCAGTGGATTCCTGAATTGAGGCATTATGCACCCGGTGTACCCATTATACTTGTTGGAACAAAACTTGGTAGAGTCTTAAGTTTATTCCTATTTCTGGTCTTTCAATATTAATTTTAATTTTTCTGACTCATCTTTGTATAATGCATTTCTAAGTGAAGTTTAGTAGACTTTTTGCTCCTTATTCGTATGTGGTAGTTGAATATAATATAATCTCCATACATAATATCCATTATTAACAAAAGCGAATCAGGAGGCAGAAGAGGTCATGTGCTGCTTATCAGCCCTTAAATAAGACATTGTGTTTGCTCATGAGCCTACATAAATGTGTTTGTTAGCCCAAATGAGTTCAACACTTGACTATTATCTGTGCTTAGTATGCTATATCCAGAGTCTTATTGAGCTGGGCAGCACTATTCATTTGTAGGTTATATTAAGCACCTTCTTGTGGAAAAAGATTTAGGCAATTAGATGTTTCACAACATTATAATCATAAATATAGGAATTGTTTTTAAAAATAAATTTCTTGTAAATTAGTTTGTCATATAGGACATAATGCGCAAACTACAATGATGAAAAGTTTCAGGATTGATCTTGACAGAGATGTTACTTTGTATTTAGAGATTAGCTTTAGAAATGCCAAAAGGTTGAATCTCAGAAATATATAATTGAAAACCTGGAAATAAACTTGATAGGTATTCCCTTCTTGGTTCTTTTATTGAATTCTTATTTTCAATTAAAAAGGGGAAAAAAATTAAAGGTGGCTGATCTTGGCTGGTTGCAGAATTTCCCAAGAGGATGCCAATTATGATAACTATACCACCATGTATTATATTGGATTCTTCTTCAAAAGTCCTGACCGGCTATTCACCACTCATAATGGATACTTCGACCTATTAAATAGAGTTCAATCCATGAGTTTTTAGCTCTACCTAAGTGTATGCTCAGGAAGGCTAAATGCTAAAGTAACTCTTTCCTTTTCTTTCTCCTCGTTCTTATTAGTTCTAGACCTTTGCATTTTGCATTTTGGGTGGGGTAGGATTTTCTAAAATGAGATGCTTGTGAAAGGCTGCGGTGACCTCGAGATCATCGGTTTGAGGCGTGGAAACAACCTTTTTGCAAAGTGCAAGGGGAAGGCTGCATACATATATGTCCACCCCCCCCCCCCCTGTTCCAACACTAATTCGGGGAGTATTTTCTGCACCGGGTGAGCCCTTTAGATGTTTGTGAAAGGTTACACCTGATTCTTTCAGATGCATCTTTTCTTGAAAATTCATAGCAAAAAGAAACAATGTTATTACCAAATCATTGGTGAATGGAACTTAGTTGCTTGTTTGGTATATTTATATTTGTTCCATGTAGTCAGCATTGAGTTATTTTTCTGGTTTTTTTTCTTCCTCTTATTTTTGTCTTAATGATCCCGTTATTATGCTATAATCCAAAGGCTCTCCCAATTTGGCAATTTGTTGTACTGGAAGCCCAGCCTAGCAGGGCAGTGAGTTGCATTCACCCACTGTGGGTGTAGGTACCAGTGGTAATCCACTGGGAACCATTTGAGGTTATTAAAAGGAAACTGATGACATAACCACAAATTGCTGGGTCGTGAGGAATAAAGTCTGAAAACTTTGACTTTGACCATTATTTCTTCTAGTTTGTCTACCCAAACCTTCAACAGTCTTTTAGAGGATAAAGGATTCACCCGTTGCACAAAGTGTTCCCCAGCTTAGTGCGAGGGTAGGGGGAGGGTGGACGTACATGTACGCAGTCTTCTTCTTGCATTTTGCAAATAGGCTATTTCCACGCCTCGAACCCATGATCTCGACATCACCAAAGGAGCAACTCCACCGTTGCGTTAGGGTTTGCCCTCTTCAATAGTCTTTTAGAGGATAATTATAGAATATATTTAGTTGACTCTTGCGAGGGGTTTGTGATGGGTTGTGGCCTATATATAATTGATGTGAGTTGGGGATTCAGATGCAGAGAGAAAAGAACAAGTCCTAGGAACATCCTTCCATGGAGGAGGTGTCGCATTTTTCTTGGCCTTACATTAAACTGGTGCTGTGCGATTGTTTTTGGTTCAATCAGAACTGCTTTCATTGAATCTGTTTTGCAACATGTTCAATAAGTGAGGCATAGAAGAGCTATTTAAGTTTGGCTGGCATCAGAATTGGTTTTGTAATTTCCTTTTGTTTTTTTGTGGGTTTTGATTGTAGAAGCACATGAGTCTATATACATGCCTACTTGTTGTGATGGTAGAGATTGACAGATAGGCCCTGACTTCACAGAGGACCAATAACTTAAATTGTAAACAACCTGCCGTTGGGGCATGCGTCTGGCTTTGAATGATGAGATTGGCTATTTCCAAGCTAATATTTGTTTCTATGGACAACTTATTAACTTTAAACATATTCCTTTCTTTCTACACTAGGGTCATTAATTTCTTCCATCAGTGATTAGAAGATCAGCGTATTCCATGTTATGATTACCTTGGAGTTGATATTTTGTTCTTTTTGAGCCAAAATTGCTAATTGCACCTTGATGGCTTGCCCATTTTGTTGTGTTTTTCTGTTTGGGGGAAATTGACATTCTACAATTTAGAAAATTTTTCTTAGCTTACTAGTAAGAAAGAACAGATAATGGTAATGACACTCATGTTTCTTACGAAAACCAATTGCCTCTCGCTTCCGGTCTTTTTCACTGTTTGTAGGCCAATGGGTACTGTTGGGGGAATAAGTACTGTTGTTTCTGCCAGGACTCTTTAATACTTACTTGGTTATGTTATGATTTGACTATTGCAGATCTTCGAGATGATAAACAATTCTTCATAGAGCATCGTGGTGCAGTTCCCATTACTACAGCTCAGGTACTATCTTCTGCTTCACTTGTCTCCCTGTGCTTGCATCTATAGCATGTCAATTTGGTTCTTGCTGCTATAGATAAAAGGCCTGATTCCCTTTTTCTATTTGTTGGTCGCTATAGGGTGAAGAACTCAAAAAACTTATTGGTGCTGCTGCTTACATAGAGTGTTCTTCAAAAACTCAGCAGGTGAATATACGTGACCAAATGATCACTTTCTTGTTAGATACATTTTCTGAATCTTGTTGTATGAAAATCTTCTATTTGGTTGCAGAATGTTAAGGCTGTTTTTGATGCCGCCATAAAAGTGGTCCTGCAGCCGCCAAAACAGAAGAAGAAAAAGAAGAGAAAATCACAAAAGAACTGCTCTATCTTGTGATTGTGCAAAAGCTAGTTGTTGGAGGAAGAAAATACTCGAGGCCATACGCACCTTTGGTCAACTTTGTTGAGGGATTGACAGGGCTCTAATTTGCTGCGTCAACTGACAAAATAGAGAGCTGTTAAAACATAAGGTGATTGGTTTGGTGCTGTCTTAGTTGTATCTTAATCTGTATATTAGCTGATTTACACTGTGTTCTGTAGCAAGAAACCGTGTCTGTTTCTTCCATTTTCGTAGTATATTAACCACAAAGGGGGACAGAGATCTTAAAAGATTGGAAAATATCGTCTTTGAGGACATGCTTGTACTACTATTTTTGTAATCGAATTTAGATTACTTAAGCCTTGGCTTTGTCATGATTTATGATATGGTACATCTTGTTTAAGCTTGGTTAGTGTTCTGGTTTTGGTTTCATATGGTTGGCTAAGGTTGTATCCTAGTGCTGCACAAACACTTGTAAAAATAACACTTTGTAGTTGAGTTGCTGTGCTTGTGTCCTTGTTTGCTTCACTGTTTGTGGCCGAGTCCTCTATTTTGGCGATTCTATTCACTTTATATGGATTTAGGTCTTGATTTTGTGGCTACAACAAATAGGAATATATGGGACCATTCATATTTCTGTTTTCAAGTGAAAGGACATTGCATTCTTGTATGAGTTGGATGATGAGATATATCAAAATCTTTTATGCTTTTTCATGCTTAGCTCCTTGAAAGCAGCTCCAGATTCCCAATGAACGTTCGGGCTGGAGCTGAGCACGAATATCTTTTCCGCAACATGGTTGAGTCTAGGGGCTGAAAGTAGAGTCCATGTTCTGTCTTTGAAAGGCAAATAGTGGTCTACTCTATATTTCAATCACATGAAAGGTGATACTCTGGTGTTTAGTTCAGAGTCCATGTTTTGTTTATCCATTAAAAACGTGTCTTATCACCAAAATTGTTGCATCTTGACCAGGATTTAGAGTGATGATTTGCAATGACTGGCTAGCTTTTTCTCTATGTTCATAGAAGTTGCTTCTAAACCCTTGATTCCTTCCTTGGAACTTTTCTAAGGAATCTATACTGTTCCCACTTTGAGCAGTCCAGAGAATCTGATAGACCCTCCTTTCCCATCGCCACTGCCCGTCCATAAAACACGCTTCATCTTCTTGTCTGTGGTGTCTTCATAGAGTTTCCTTGGCATATTCATCAATCCAGTTTTGAGAATAGTCACCTCCATATTTGCATCATATGGCTTCAAAGAGAATTCTGAAGGAGCTCAAGGACTTGCAGAGAGATCCTCCAACTTCATGCAGCGCAGGTAGAATTTACTGAATTTACTGCCTTTTGTCTTCTCAAGAAATGCTATTCTTCGTCATTGGCCTAAAACGGTTTGTCATAATCAGTTAGATCTCTGTATTAAGAGACGTAAGATAAATAGGCGATTCATATTAGGTCACTTCAAATGTTCATCGTATCTTGATGCCATGGTAAAACTCAGGTCCTGTAGCAGATGATATGTTCCATTGGCAAGCAACCATCATAGGTCCAAATGACAGTCCTTATTCAGGAGGTGTTTTCGTTGTTAATATTCATTTTCCATCAGACTATCCTTTCAAACCTCCAAAGGTACAACATTAGTTCCTTTCCTTTTATTATTTATTTATTTATTTTACTTTTCAGATATAATTCTTGAGATGCCATTGATTACAAACTAAAAAATTCCAAATCCCTTTTCAGGTTGCATTCAGGACCAAAGTTTTCCACCCAAATATTAATAGCAATGGTAACATATGCTTGGACATTCTCAAAGAACAATGGAGCCCAGCACTCACCATATCAAAGGTAATGAACATACCAATATCCTTTCCGTGATCTCAAATCATGAAAAGGAAAATCTGTCTAATAGCAGTTAATCGAATTTGTCAATGTTTCCAACAGGTTTTGCTCTCAATATGCTCGCTGCTCACCGATCCAAACCCCGACGATCCGCTGGTTCCAGAGATTGCTCATATGTGCAAGACAGACAAGGTGAGGTATGAGTCCACGGCTCGCAATTGGACTCAAAAATTTGCCATGGGATGAGCAACAAATTTGATCATATCTTTTGCCTTACAATTGTTTCCCCTAATCTTTACAATCCCCATTGGGTTTCACTCATATAAATAAAGTTTGGGTATTCTCTAATTAACTTAGATTCTACAGCAGATGTCTCTTCTAAGACCTTAACTTGTACTATAAAGGAGTTGAATATAAATAAATTGCCCTTTATCCATCATCCTAGATATTGTAATTTTGTCAAACAAAGGTGAGGTTTGAACTTGCGATCTCTAAATAAAAGATGTCGGTATCAGTTGAACTATAAGTCATTAGCCAAACAAAGGTATTCTAATAGATAACTAAGCGGATTATGTTTTTTCTAATAAAGGTCACAAGTTCTTTATAGGATTAGGTAATTGCCCAGATTGAAATTATCATAATCGACAACATATTTGGATGAAGTCACCCATTGAATCACAGCAGTTGAAGTCCCAACTTAAAAATGAAGGCAACTAATCTGCTGATTAGCTAAGATTGAACGAAATTTTGAGGGATTGCTTATGGTGCTAATGGATAAATCTTTTTTAATTCAATTTCTCGGAAGCAGTTTGTGTTTTGTAATTTTTTTTTGGATGCCCTTGGATTCCGTTTATTATCCGATATCTGGAGTTTTCTGTTGACTAATCTGAATCAACTCGATTGAGATCTCTCTTGGGGTAGGAGTCTCCCAATATAATTGATTTTATATTCAAATCGTGAGTCAAATTCATAATCTTAATTAAGGGATACGAGGGCTTATCAATTGTACCAACTGTCCATTGCTGTGATTTGAATGTATTTGTGTGGATGTTACGTACGATATGTGTGGCGGGAGGGAAAAGAAGGTGAAATGCGATTCTCCTAAATTTTTACTCTATTTCAAAGTGTATTTGATAAATAATTTTCTCTCCTCCTAATATTAAAGTAGAGTAACGTTTGCCCCAAAGTGATGCGAATGTTACTCTAATCGAGGATGGATTAAAGCGAGGGAAAAGTTACCCAAAAAAAAATGATAATATAAGATATATAAAAACTTAGTTTTCTCTCTTATTTTTGGACGAATCTCTCTCTCATCTCTTTTTTTTTTTCTAAAAAAAAGAAATATGCCGATGCTACGTGGATTTAATGGTAGAATATTAAATTTTTTTTAATAAAAATCTTGAATTCAAATTTTAGAAATAAAAAAATAGACACTATCAACCCTTAAATAGATTTTTATAACTGCTCGAACTGGATTAATCTAGTTATCAGATATTAGTAGTGAAGTAAAAAAAATATATATATATATATATATATAAAATCGTTAGATAAAAACCTGTGAAAAATGAAAATTTCTCCTCATATTTTCATGGGAGTAAATTTTATCCCCCCGAATTGTTATCTCCTATTACACATGTTTTGAGCTAAATATGATTTGGTGAAATTCTTCAAGCACCAGATAAGAACTAAGATGTTTACCTAATCCACGGTATAAAAGTCGGTAAAAGTATGGCATTTAAACGTAATGGTGATGTTTTGGGAGACTAAAATAGGCCCTTTGAAAAGAAAAGATGTCATCAAACACGTAATGGCAAAGGAGGAAAGCCCAAGTGGAGAATCAAGAGAGTAATTGCATTCTTTCTTTTACCAATCTTCAACTTTGATGATCAACACATTGCCGACCTATGATGTGAATTGTGAATGGTAGCTCTCATCTCACAATGTCCATTCTTGTTTCTAGCTCCAAACAAATACAATTTGATTAAGCTAGCATATCTAACTAGAAGGTTAAATACAGTCGGTTTAGTGGAATGAGATGCAAAATTTCTTAATCAAGTCTCGATATCAAAATTTGGGAATGAAAAAAATTATATTAAGAGAGTTGCTCCTCTAAATAAGGCCTTCACAGATACTAGAATCGGATTGGTCGGAATATAATTTCAGATACCGATAGTAAGAACCCAAAAATAATTAGAAGACTAATAGATTGTCATTAGAGAAATTAATTTTTTATAACAAGGGTTGGATGAGTGTCAAATGGAACGTTAAGATCATGTGTAAAGTTCCAATCCTTTTCATTTTTGTCACTGAAAGATAGCATTTATTGGATATTTTTCTTATCCTCACCAATAAGAGACTTTCACTTGTATTATGATATGGGGTTTATGTAAATCCTTCATAAGTATCACAGAATTGATAAATCGATTAGGGTTAATCTAGTGATTGGTAAAGTTTTGTATTTGTACAGTGGAGAAAGTAAAATTAATTTAATTCGAAATGAATTGAGTTATTGAAGAATCCCCAAAAGGGTAATATAGAACGGGTTCTCACTTCATTTTCGTTCCGATAATAATATGGGATAGCAATCACAAAATTGAAAAATTGTATTTAGAGATGTAATATAATATGCAATGAGATATGATAGAAGAAAAAGGGTAATAATCTTTAGAAATAAAATAATATTTTAAATTATAACTTTAAAATTATATAAATAAATTTTATCCCGCTACCTCTCTTTTCCCCAAGGTTTAAAGTAGCAAATAAATTGAGTAAAAATTCATTTATGAGTGAATTTGAATATCTTGTATAGATTAACTTGTTTGGCAAAGTAAACAAAATATAGTCGGTATGTAAATGAGTTTGGACTTAATTTTTTGAAATAAATTTCTAAATAAATTGACTTAAAGCAAGTCATATTAATAGAAATTCTCATCGATATTACTTGGTTCAGTTGCAAGGAAATTGAGTTCTCTTAATCATAATCGTGAGTTTGACTCCCATGAGTATGAAAAAAATCACATTGGGAGATCTCCCTCGAAAAGTACTCGACAATAGATCGATCCGGATTAATCGAGATAAAACTCCGTATACCGGGTGAGAAACCAAAAAAATAATAATAATAAAAATTCTCATAATTCTTATTACAAATTATTATTTTTTAATAAATAATAACGTAACACCGAATTTTCATAATATATGTCTTAAAAATGATATAAAACATATTTTTAATTTAAACATATCTCTTAAAGTTTGAGTCCCCATGCTTGTAGAGATTGGGCACTAACTCATGCATTATTGAAAAAGCAACTTTATGTGATATTTGGACGCAAATCGCACGTTTGAGCAAGCAAATCTTACTTTTGGTGGGGATAGCGAATGTCCTTCGAGTCACGTGAAAACATAGGCCGGCATATTCTTTACACGTGTCCCCCTCAGATCATTTGCATGCGAATCTCTTGTGACCTGGTCGTTATAGCGACCAAAATAGACACCTCACCCACCCAAAATCCCAAGATTAACCTTCAATTTGATTCAAATAAAAGAGTTCATTTATAAAATAGAAAGGAACTTGGAAATCCCCTTTTTTTTTTTTTTTCAGGTAACAAAAGATGAAGATGAAAATAAAAATTAATCTATAAATTTTGTGGAATTCATTTGGTTACAAATATAGAATAAGCGAATTCTAATGTTTTGTGGGTAATGAATAATTTTATATCTATTATTATTTAAAAATTAATGATCGATGAGATAGAATTTAAGGTTATATAATTTCATTAATTACTTAGAAAAACAAGTTATCTTAAATTTTTCTTATTTTCTTTTATTTATTTATTTTATTTAATTATCGATATTCAAAATTTTGACTAATTCAATTTGAGCAATTATAAAACCCAATATAATGGCTAACTCTCTCGATGTTAATTTTTTCATTTTCAAAATTCAAATTCGAGATTTTAATTAAGGAAGTTTATTGTCATGTTACTAAACCCTCGTGACTTGGTTTTTTATTTTCATTTATATTGCATTTAAAAATTCACTCATTCTATTTTTGAACAGGACTCAAACTGTATTATCCATTTTAGTAAATATATATATAATAAATTTGAATTCGAGACATAGAAGCAAATTAATTTACTTTTTGAACATTTTTTTTCAATGGTCAAGATTGCTACCTCCTCTGGGTCTTAAGGAACCGCAAAACATTTTAACATCTCAAACGTATTCAACATATTTTTACAAGTAATTTTTGTACAAGGTTGAATCTTAGGACCTTAAGGTAATATATCATATTTATGTCTCTTTTCTTATTTAGTTATCAGTATCTAAAAATTTGACTAATTTAATTTGAATAATTATGAGATTTAATTTAAAAATCGATTTTTTTATATTATTTTTTATTTTTAATATTCAAATTCAAGATTTTAATTAAAAGAATTTAGTATTTTATCATTAAATTCGTAACTGATTAAGATCTTAAGGTAATATACCATGGGTGTATCCCTTGAACAATCACACCTTGATGGTGATCGATAATTTAACAACCGACCAATTACGTTGAGGCTGCGCAAAGCAAAAGCTTTTTCCTGAAGATGCAAAACGTGTGGGGGACTCAGGAATTCAATTCCAACCGGCAAGTTGGGTTATGTGATATTTTTGTCCAATGACCAGTAGAATTGTGGTTTTAGGTAAGCCAATGACTAGTGGAATGAAATTTCGTGGATGCAGAGCTAACTTTGTATTTCAATTTCTTTGCTTCTTTAAGGGTACTGACCCCAAATCCCATTGGGATTTGGTTGGAATTGAATGGAGGATTTGGTAATTCAAATTTCAAATCAAAATGGTACCATTGACACGCCCTTGTACGTTGTACTTCATAGCTTTAATAAGAGGGTCCATTTCTCTGCATGTTGAGAAAATATCCGGTGTTACCATGATCTTGTATATCTATTTATTTATTTATTTATTATTTTTAGTGAAAAGAGGAAACAAAAGAAACAGAGCAAAAGCACTAAACGCAGGAGCGCTCCCCATAACAGAGGAAAGAATTGCCCAGACGTTTCCTAATAGAGCTGCATATATCACTCATCATAAAGCTAGAAAGAACCAACGGAGGTGCTCCAAAATAGTCACACCTTTAGGACCATCTCTTCCCAAGGCTGCCAACGATCGGCACAACTATTTCCCTCTCTAAACACATGCATAACTTTGGACACTCCAAGGATGGCCAGCTATATATCTTTGATATCATTCCAACTTCTTTTTCAACTCAAATGGTTGAGATATGCTCTTTTGTTTGATTCGAATTTTTAGTTGATTGGTTTTTTTTTTGGATTAAATTAAGATTTAAACTCAGAATCACTAAATTAAAAATTGAGAGTCGTGACAAATAAATTGTTCCTCAGGACTTTTATTTGGTTGGTTGGAATCAAATCTAAGTCGACCATGGATGCTTTTATAAGCGGGACAAAATCACTTTTAACAATGACAAAGTATAATCTCATACAGAATATTCATTACCAGCATAATGATTTTTCAAAGAAAGATAATATAAAGTATTTTATTAGTATTTTTAAAATTTTTAGCAACTTTTCTTGGTATAAAGAAACATGAAATTATTTTTTTGTGATCTTGAAATTATAGGTTTAAGACGTGAAAATAATTTTTTTGTAAAAATATAAATAGAAGATTATATATATATACGTCTATTCTCTTCTTATTTTGCACTAAGTTTGAGAGTATTTTATGCATTAGATGAACATTTTTTTTAAAAAAAATAAAAAATTTAATGACTTTTCTAGTAATTTTGAGAAATTTAGCGAATTCTTTTAAAATTCTATAAAGGTGTAAATTTTACAATTTATTTATATATTTATTTATTTTTTTCAAGTACCCCAAAATGGTTCCGCCATTGCTCACAGACCTAACAAAAGTTAATGAGTGTTGAAAGAGGGCTCAATGTAGGGCTAAGGAAGCGGGGCTGGGATAATTGTCCTACCCCTTTGAACGATTTTTTTTTTAATATATAATATAAATTTAAAAATTATAATTATTTTTAAAAAATCATAACTTCATCTCTTAATAAAATTAAATTTTAAAAAACATATTATATTTAATCTCTATATGTAAAAATTTTAGTTTTTCCCTGATTTAATGCAATTGATGTCACAAAAGAGTGAGATGGATTTTTATAGAGAGAGAGAGAGAGAGAATAATCTTATAAGACCATGACCATTTAATGCTTTCAATTTCTTTATTCCTCTCCAACAGAGAGAGAGAGAGAGAGAGAGAGAGAGTAATCTTATGGCCATTTAATGCTTTCAATTCAATGCCTTTTATTCCCCTCCACAAGAGGGATGGGTCCAAAGCCAAAAGCAGGAGCATCTGCACCAAACTTCAACAGAAAGCAACCAAATATCATCCGAAGACATTAAATGAACCTCAATTTCTCACCATGAAAACTTCATAACCCCTTCAAGAATCAAAAATCCAGAATTTTCCCCAATAAATAGACGTGTGGATGATGTCACATGATGTCATTAACATATTTTGCCAATGCTAGAGTATCTTTTATTTTTTTAATGAAGTAAAAAATTTAAAAATATTTTTAATTAATTTTTTAAAGTTGATTCTAACATATTTATTTATTTATTTTTTATATAAACCACAAATATTCAATAATTACTTTGAGTTTGATTAAATCTAGTTCGAGTCGGGACAAAACTCTCCCTCCTGTTACTCCTATTCCTATACATAAGATTCAAATCTAAAATTTTATTTAAGGGGTATCAATGTCCAATCACTAAATTAATTAGTCATTGATACGTATTTATTTATATTAATTTATCATATTTATAAGAATTACATTACACAATCTTGAATGATACATTTTATAATAAGAAAAAATGAGCAAACCCTTTTGCCAATGTCAAAGTGTTCGTTCTACCATGGATTTGGAAAATTAATATCATGTGAGGGAATGACAACCAAATTAACTTCCCTTTTAATATGAAAGCAAGAGAAAGATGAAATACCAGAAGAAATGGAGGACACATCTTTGGTCCAATAAAAGACTATCTAATTTTTTTTATTATATCGAGATTTGAATTCAAAATCACTAAATTGAAAAAGAGAATTATGACCACTAAACTATCTAGACAGAAGACTATCTGACTGATTAATATCACAAAGCCACCGACATGTTATCAAGCTCGGAAACAATGTTTGTGAAGCCGGGTTTTGTACCAATTTGAATGCCCATTTAGCTTTACATGATCTGATTCCAAAATGGATGTTAGATGTATAAAATATAAAATGATATTAGAGTATGGGATTTTGATTTCGAAATATTCCAAACTCATTTTCACTCCATTCAAAAAACACAAGTGATTGAATAAAATACCCAACATGTTAAGAGGATTCTGAGTTCGAAATATCACACATTTCTTTTTTCCCTATATAAAAAAAAAAAAAAACCATATGATTGTAAAAAAATATGCGATAGAATTAATCATTTTTTTTTTTACTATTTTAAACTTTTAAAAAGGACACATAAAATTGATAATCTAAGAAAATATAGAATTTTATGTGATATAAATTCACTATTCGCTAGAAAAAGAATATGTAATGTGTTTGAATCAATAAATGTATAAGTTAAGATTCAATATGTTGGTTTCTAATCGCTTTGATAGATCTAGCTTTGCTATTGTAAAATTGGAGCAAACCCTAATTTTGGCTTGAAACTCAAGGCTTTAACCTAAAAATTAAGGCATTGTTTAACCTTAAAAATTAAAAAGGGTTTTGCATCTTTCACCCACACACTTGGGGCACCTTATGAACAGACGTGTGCTTGTGTGTGAGAGAGAGGGGTACCCTAGGTCTAAACTTTTCAAATGGGAGTGTCCTAATGATCAAGCACTCAATATTCAATTAATGATATTTTATATCCACCGACGGATATTTGATCTAATAGAATGAGATAATAGGTTTTTTAATCAAATCTAAAATTTAAAATATAAAAATAAAAAAAATAATATTAGAAGTATCGCTTTTTAAATTGAATCCTTACAGATGTTTAAATTAAATTAATTGAAATATAATTTTAAATATCAATATTATGATTAAAAAAAAAGATATTATATCCAAATTTAATTTAATTTGATTCCCACTTTATAGACTAACTGACCCACCATCGTTCCTTTTTGTGTTCTTATCCAATCCCTCCTATAGGGCACTGCCTTACCCACAAGGGTGCAGCATTAAATTGAAGAAATTTTCTAGAGCCCTATGCCCCTCTGATAGATTGACAGGTGACATAGTAGCAGTCCAATTCACAATTCAATGGCTTTAATTTGCTACCATATGCAAATTAAATGACTGTATTTTTCTCTTATAGTTTCAAACTAATTTTTTTTTGTCCAAAAGAGAAAAAAAAAAGTACCCATTAATTTTAAATTAGTAATATTATCCAAACCAAATTAATCAAAAATTAAATAGATTAAATCACACATAATAGTTTACATCAACGCATTTTTCTAAATTTTAATCAAATTATCGAATATTTTAATCAATTCAAATAATTAATTTATAAAAAATTAATTAAAATATATTAACGTACATTACTTCATAAGATCGAGTTGATTTGTTTATTGATTTATTTAGTTTTCATTTCAGATTTTTCATTCTTTAAAATGAATTGAAAAGGAACTTACCATTTGTCTTAATACATTTGAATTATTATTTTTTTAGTAAATAAATCTGCACTATGATGGAACATGAGTCACATGATACCCATCAATTTGCTAAACAACACTAGGAGAGGTAATAAAGAAAACATGCACCACAAAGGCTTGACAAAAAGTAGCCACTTCACATATTTTTAAATTTTAGAAATGTAGGGCATATACCTCTAGTTATAGATCTTGTCCTTAACAACCAACATCTATATATATATATAAAAAGTATAGGTCATATCAACAATAATTAAAATCAAAATATAATTTATTTAAATAGGCATGCCAATGCCATGACTTAGGTATGACAGGTTGCTTTTGTCTCGTTTCTTTCTTGTAAAAAGAAATGGGTCATCATTTTGAAATTGACATGAACATGCATCAGCCCTTGAATTATCTCCCTTCCCCCCGATTTATTTTATTCAAATTTTAAATAAATATTACATTAATTATTATATTTTATGATAATTGATATAATAAAAATGATGAAAAAAAAAAAAAGAAAAAAGTGAAAATTTTCAAAATCATTGATTTATTCGAGATAAATTTTAAAAATTTAACTTTCAAAATTTTTATTTTTAAAATTTTTTTCTTAAAAATAAGATTACTACTCCTATAAATATACGAGTATTTTTATTGTATAAGGAGAGAGAAGAGAGCCCTAAAAGGGGGTAGCCGTCTCGCCTCTTTCCACCATTTTTGTCACGTCTTATAGCTCTTCTGGCAGCCAAAGGTCACATTGTTGTAGTTTGTTCCAGTACTTTTTTTTGTCCAACACATTTATTTTCTAATTTTTATTCGTGGTAAGTTTTTATTATTATTGTTATATTTTTCATGTTTTCTTTTTAATTTATTTTCTAGTTACTGAGTATTGAAATCTTGATTTTCAATGATGGTAAAATTTAATTGGTTTTATTAAATCAATATCTCATAGATATTTATTTGATTTCCGTACTTCATGGATCATGATTTTCTAAGATTTGTTAAATAGTGGTCAATATTTAATAGATATAGAATAATCTATAACTAATTAAAATGACAAATCCGTAATTGTTTATTAGGGGCGTTTGGTTCAGTTCTGGGAATCAGAATCAGAATCGGAATCATATCTTCTGGAGTTGGAATGGACGAAATCATTCCAAATCATCTGTTTGGTTTAGCACACTGGAATGAATATCATTACTATGTCTGTTGTTTGTTTTTTTTAGAATAGTAATTAATAATTTTTTAATTTTATTTTTATTTCAATATATAATAAAAACTATAAATAATTTAAAATAAACTGTTTTAAAATATTGTATGAATTAATTTTACTTGAAAAAAATAAATATTATATGAATTTATTAAGTAAAGTTTTTATCCATTTTCAAAAATAAAAAAAGAAATAACTTATAAATAAAAATTTTATATTTTTTCACTTATTTAGTTTATATATATATATATATATATATATATATATATATATATATATATATATATATATATATATATATATGAGTAATGAGTAATTTTATAATGAAAATTGTATGAATAATGGATAATTTTATAATAAAAAAATAAATATTATATAAATTCATCAAGTAAATTTTATATTTTTTTCAAAAATAAAAATTTTATTTTTTTACTTGTTTATTTTGTTTAATATATATATGAATAATTGGTAATTTTATAATGAAAAAGATAAATATTATATGAATTTATCAAATAAATTTTATATTTTTTTAAAAACAAAAAAAAAATAGAAAGTAACTTAATAATGAAAATTTTATATTTTTTTATTTACTTAATATATATATATATATATATATATATATATATATATATATATGAGTATTGAATAATTTTATAAAAATATTACATGGGTAATGGGAATGGAAAATTTTATAATAAAAAAATAAATATTATATGAGTTTATCAAGTAAACTTTATATTCTTTTCAAAAATTAAAAAAAAATTAACTTAATAATGAAAATAATATATATATATATATATATATATATATGAGTAATGAATAATTTATCGAAAAAAGAAAATAAAAAAATGAAATGTGAGAGTGAAGAATAATGTGTAATTTTGGGTAAATGTGATAATAAATGGTTATTTAGGAATTAAATATGAGTTTTCAACAAAACCCACTACTTTACTTGGGTTTTGTGGATTCCTAAATTTTTGGGTATGATTGCAAAATATTCATTCGTATAGTATTAATCCAACTATCATCTTTTGATTTCATTTCGATTTCTCATTCCGATACCTTCTTACCAAACCCCCTTAGTTTTAATAAAGTGGTAAATGACATTCGTGTCATGGAAATGATATTCATGTCATGGGATTAAATAATCTAATTTAAATGAACCCCCTATGTGTTTGTTAATTAGAATCAGGTCTCTCTAAATTTTAATACTGCTGAGATTTTTAATCCTAAGAGTTTCTCTAGAGTTGACTCTCAATGAGGGAAATAATTAATGAGATTCTTGTAATTATCGATGAAGTAAGGAGAGATTGGTTATTGGGTGTTTGTTGACGACTATAACAATTTATTTATGGATGTTGAAATCTTTAAATAGATCGATGATTAATCATATGAAATCAAGATGGAAATAATTCATTTGGTTAGAAAAATTGATTTTTTATTAGTTTTTA
Source organism: Dillenia turbinata (assembly GCA_037126225.1). NCBI lineage: Eukaryota > Viridiplantae > Streptophyta > Magnoliopsida > Dilleniales > Dilleniaceae > Dillenia > Dillenia turbinata. Next base: position 22,237,395 of record JBAMMX010000024.1, read on the forward strand.
TTCTTTTAATTTTGAGTTCTTTATTTTTAGTTTATTAGCTTAGTTAATTTTCTAAACTCTCCATTTTTTATTTTTATTTTTTTAAAAGAAGTAAATTTTTTAGTTTTTGTTTTCTTTTTGTTTGCAAGACTGACCTTTGCAGTGAACTCGCTGGAATTTGACAGTGACATAGAAGAGAATGATTTGATGAAAATATGGCCACACAAAAGACTTTGAGGAAGTTGTTATTTCCTGATTTTAATGAATATACCTTTTGCAGTGATTTTCCTAATATTGGAACTTCCAAATAATTTGGAATATGACAAGATATTCCAAATAAGGTAAGTGATTTTTCCATTCGTCAAGAATTGAGAGAACTAACTTTTTTTATGCATAATTTTATTGTAGAAAAAATACAATCGGTAGAATTTGTTCAGAGATGGATCATTCAACCGATAAGTGTCACATTTTTTATGGTGACCCATATTCGAATATTTATAACCAATGATGATGTAATGAACAATATTTCAATTATGGAAATTGGCAACAAGGATTCCAATAATAACCACAAGTTCAATCTCAATTTCAGACTCAACAACCCATTTTGAATCAAGGTATGTCTCTAGAAGAGATTGTTAAAAGTTTAGCTAATAACACTTTGTTAATTCAACAGGAAAGCTAACGATTTCAACAGGAAACAAGAGCCAACATCTAAAATTTGGAAAATCAATTATTACAATTGATAACAACCGTGAGTCGATTAGAAAAGTTATCAAAAAAAGTAGAAGACAATTCATAAAAAACCGAAAAAGATATGAAAATCAAGCAAATAGAGAAATCATCAGCAATGAATGTATCCACCAAAGAGGTAAGTAACAAGTTCAACACTTTCAAAACAAAAATTTTGATTTTACCATATTTTTCTAACAGGTTGGCACAACCGAAAGAGGAGGCAGAGAAAAAGATTTTGGAAACTTTTCCAAAAGAATGACTCAATATTCATCTCTTAGAAGCAATAAAGCAACCGTCAAGATCATTCATGAAAAGAGTTAAGACAAAAATTGATGCTGATTTGGGTACTTTAACTCTTGAGTTTGATGGTAAAGTTACTACTTTTAATATTTTTGACGTCATGAAGTATCCAAATGATTTTAAATTTATTTTTCATGATAGTATGGTGGATTTCATTATTCATAACAATTTTGTGCAAGATGAATTAGATTTTGTGTTTAAGGAAAATATAACAAATAAGATTGCATAATGAGATAAATTTCTTGAAAACAAACTTCCACATTAGAAACAATCATTAGTATGCCATAAAATCCTTTACTTCAATTCAAAATTGAAGTTCATGTCAGGTAAGTTGAAGTCAAAATGGACCGGATCAGTTTTTGAATGAGATTGAAACAAGGAGATAATGTCAAGTCAAAGACATTAAACAAATGCGCTTATTGGGAGGCAACCCAATATTTTCTTTTATAATTTTTATTTCATATTTATTTGTTTTAATTTAGATTTAATTTTGATTTTTTTAGGTGAATAAATATAGAAAAATTTTGATGACCAGAAGTGCTCTACCATTAAGACGTCTCCACGCCTAAACAAGCCTTCATTGCTGTCCAAGTTTTGCTAATGTTCTCAACTGACTAGAATTGCGCATAAATTAGGGCATGCTCACGTCCTAAGAAGGGATCCATTGCTGCCACCATAATTTTTTCTTCAAAACTTGTTAGATTTGACTCTCCATTCTTCACTCCACCCTAGAAAAGTCTTGTTCTGACTTTATCTTTTTATTTTTATTTTTATTTGAGATGATGGTTATTTATTTTTATTTTTATTTTTTTCTCTCATTTAGCATATATTAGGGACAATGTATGATTTAGGTGTGGGGGATATTTCATGTTTTTTGTAAACTTTTTTTTTTTAACAATATGTTAAGTTTTGTTTAATTTTATTAAATTAAAAAAAAGACAAAAAAAAGAGAATTTTTTTTTGAACTTTATAAATTGATGTGTGTTATTTGATTGGTTAGAAATCAATAAAAAAAATAGCTCGTATTAATGATTTTTATGCTTGTAATGATCGTTCATATCTTAATAGTTTTTTTTTTTTTTTGAATGATGAAAATACAAGATTCAACACAAACCATATTTAAAAGTGAGGTTTTGAGATTAAAATGAGCAAATTCATTCTTTATACTCGGAATTTCTTTTCTTCTTTAGTGAATGTCACAGTTGGATTAAATATTCTAGAATTTGCAATGTTATATATTTTGAGATCCCGTCTAGAATTTCATGCATTGAAATGATAAAGATACTTAGATTTTTCCCCATTTTGACTTTCGTAAAAATCCCTACTTTTATTTATAATCTACTTAGTGAACCAAGTTGAGTTTGAGACCCTTTCTTTCTTCAAAACCTTCAATACAACACTATAACCCTATTTTGACTTGCGTTCAACCCTTGTACCAAGGATATATGTAGTTAATTGTATTATATTAGTTATATGATTATCTAATGAGATAGTTATTGATTAGAGATTTGATGATGATATTTGTTATAAATGAAAAAGGAAGAAAAAAGTTTGATTTTGTTCATCTTTTGTAATGAGAAGTTTTTCATGAAAAAAAAAAGAACAAAAAAAAAAAAGAAAGAGAGGAAAAGAAAAAAAAGCAACAGCAAAAAAAAATAAAGAAAAAAAGAAAAAAATATTACATATCTGAGAATTTCATTTCAGTCATAGATCGTAAAGAAAAAGTCTGACATTTTTATGTATTATTGACTGTTGGCAATATTGAGCACATGTGGATATTGAAATCATGTATTTTTGGCGTGCTATTTGTGAGAGGCAAATGTGTTATTGTAGAAAAATTGTGTGGTTAATTGTATATTTTTTTTGATATATTTTAAACCCTTGATATCCCATTTTATCCTACCCTTAACCCTAACCTTAACCTCATTACAACCAAATGAAAGACCTTTTGATTAGTGCATGAAATTCAAATTTTTAAGTGGTGGAGATTTGATATATTTGCAAGTATATAGTAATGTTAATTCCAATGTGTTGATTTGAGTGTTATTGATATATTTTTTTTACCTCTTTTTAAGTGAATTTGAGTGAACTCTTGGAGAGAATGTTGGATCTTACAATTTTGATTTCATAAGGAGCTGTTGGGATTTATAATAGTTATTCTCGTATAAAATACTATGAAATACTTGTTGTTTTGATTATTTTTCTAGTTTGACTCTCATGACATATGTTGACTTAATAGTTTGAAAGAAAAATGTGTTGATTTTAGTAGTTTTAATTTTATTTGAGTTTGGAATGCTTGAGGACAAGCATTATCTAGGTGTGAGGCAATTTGACAGGGTATAAATTAATATAATTATTATGGTTTATTTTATTTTATTTTTGAGTAAATATTACACTAATTATTGTATTTTATGGTCATTGATATAATAGAAATGATGGATGAGACTTTTGAAGAAAAATGAAGGAAAAGAAGTCAAAATTGGAAGTTTTGAAAATTTTCAAAATCATTGATTTATTCCTAATATTTAGGAATAAATTTTTGAAATTTAACTTTCAAAAATTTTTATTTTTTAAGAAATTTTCCTTTTTGAAAATAGGGTTATTACTCCTATAAATATATGAGTGTTTTTATTGTATAAGGAGAGAGAAAAGAGCCCTAAAGAGGGCAGCCGCCCCTCATCTTTCCACCATTTTTGTCACGTCCTGTAGCTTTTCTTGCAACCAAATGTTACATTCTTATAGTTTGTTCCTGTACTTTCTTTTGTCCAACACATTTTTTTTCCAATTTTTGTTCATTGTAAGTTTTTATTATTATTGTTATATTTTCCATATTTTCTTTTTAATTTATTTTCTAGTTGTAAGGTATTAAAATCTTGATTTTTAATGATTGTGAGATTTAATTGAGTTTATTAAATCAATATCTCATAAATATTTGATTTCTGCATTTCATGAATCATGATTTTTTAAGATTTGTTAAATAGTGACTAATATTTAATAGATTTAGAATAATCTATAATTAATTAAAACGGTAAATTTGTAATTGTTTGTTAGTTTTAATAAAGTGGTAAATAACATTCGTGTCATGAGAATGACATTCGTGTCATGAGAATGACATAATCTAATTTAAATGAACCCGCTGTATGTTTGTTAATTAGAATTGAGTTTTTCTAAATCTTAATACTGTTAAAATTTTCAATTTTAAGAATTTCTCTAGAGTTGACTCTCGATTAGGAAAATAATTAATAAGTTTCTCTTAATTATCAACGAAATAAGGAGAGATTGGTCGTTGGATGTTTGTCGACGACTATAACCAATTTATTTATGGGTGTTGAAATTTTTAGATAGATCGATGATCAATCATATGAAATCAAGATGGAAATAATTCCTTTGGTTTGAAAAATTGATTTTTCATTAGTTTTTATTCTTTTAATTTCGAGTTCTTTATTTTTAGTTTATTAGATTAGTTAATTTTTCAAACCCCTTATTTTTTTATTTTTATTTCCTTAAAAGAAGTAAATATACCATTCCCTGTGGAGATAACCCTATTCACTCTATACTAATATTTAGTGAAGTAGGTATTTTTATTTTTGGTTGTTTAACGACACATCACTGTCAAAAAACATCGAGAATTTATCATATTAAATTCAATTAAATTTAATTTTGAATAAATTGGATCTTTAGAAAACAAAAATTTTTTAATATTTATTTTTATCATACATAAAAATTCAACTTAATTTTTTTTTAAAAAAATATCAATCTAGTGGTTATTTTCCGGGGAGAAGTTTCCTTAATGTTTATCCAATTTTTATACCTAAAATGAGAGCATACGAAACCATTCTAAGATATTTGTGGTTACCATGTTTGATTTTTGTATTACATTTTTCTTTCTCTAACCAAAATTAGAAATAATGTATTTAAATATATGCAAAAGAAGTAAAATATTTTATAAGTGAAAAATGCATACAGACATACTTAGAAAATCTTATTATAGAGATTCAAAAATTTCTTTTGTTGAATTCTGTTTAATCAAATGCATACCTATGAATTTGAGTTTACATCAATTCCTAGAACAATTTCTTATATTTATATCTTCCATTGTCAATTACCTCTTTTTGTATCTCTACATTAGGAAAGGGAAAGAAAAAAAAAAAAAAAAAAAAAGAAAGATCAAATAAGCTTCCATGGTTGGGTTGTTCTTTTCTCATTTGTTCATGCAACAAACCTTAATTTACATAAAGGTATATTATTAAAAAGTTAACTTATTCTCCATAACACCTGTCCAATGATGAATTTGAGTTTGATTCTTGGATTTTGATGCTTGTTCTTTCTCTATCATAAAGTTATACTTAGAAAAATAAGAAAAAAAGGGTTCTATTCTATTAAAGTGGGCGGCTTTGCCACTTTCCACATATTTATCATGTTTTTTAAATCAATATCATGATTAATATATTTAAAATATATAGTCAATAATTCACCTAATGAAATAAATAGTAGTGCAAATTACTTTTTTTTTCAAATTCATAGTCTTCACGGAATCTAGGGGTTGAGATGGATGGTTGAGATTTGTTATTATTTACTATATTGTAGATTTTGTTTTTCCTTTTTAAAGTACATACTTAATATTTATTCCTCAAATATATATATATATATATATATATATATATATTTATGTCTATTAAGAGGGCAATGCTCTTCACAAAAGTGAAGTCATTGAACTCTTCTGCTGGTAAAGGATGAGTTCTCTTTTTTGATATATAGGAAAAATTCGAACTCAAAACTTTTAAAAAAAGAGAATGAGCTTTCTTGTAACATTAAGTTAAGGGGATGGTGGTAAGAATAATCATCATTGTTCAATGGAAATGAATTGCGAATAAAGTTGCTTGATTCAATTATGCAAGGCTCCTCTCCTTTGTGCATGTAGTCGCATACCAATCATACCTTCTCAAGATAAACATTTCCAACCTTGGGAAAGTTATGTGTCTAGGCTCCTAGATGACCCCATTGAACAATAATATAAAATGGTCAAATGAAAGGTGCTTTGGGGTTGAGGATTTTACCCATCTTACACGTGAAGTCATTCAAGTTATTATCTTTTTCTTTTCTTGCATAAGATTACTTTGTTTGACCCTCTTGCAGATTATGTCATTTTTGACTAATGAGAGAGACACCTATGCTTTTGCATGAAAGAAAAAAAAGGGTAAAACATCATGGGGTGGTCCTTTTCAACATTGAATCCTTTTCAATGGTGTGCTAGCTAGCAAAATTTGAGAAAAACTTATCTAACATTGATCTTTTAAGAACTCACAATCTTCATTCAATTCTCTAATAATATGCATAAAGGGGTTTGGATTATAATTATAGAAAAAAGTTAAATTAATTCGATCAGAACCACTTATCGTAAACTAAGAAAAATGATGGGTACCACACAAGCACTTCCCATGAAATCACCCAAAAATTCTAATATCCATACATTCTTAACTCTGGAATTCTAATGGAATTTGATCGATTAAAGTTTGTATTATTTGATATTATTAATATATTGATCAAAGCCATAAATTTATTTGAAACATAATAGCTATTTTAAAATTAAATATTTTATAATAAATGGGAGTTTTGATTATAAGAATAGAGAGAGAATAATTATATTGAATATTTCTTTTTAACTTTTTGGCAATAAAAGAATAAAAATAATCCATTTGATGCATTTGCGACCAAAGATTTTGATTTTGGTTCAAGAATCATGTCGTTAGGCATACGTTCAAGAAAACCATGTGATTGGTCCCCGATTTTCGTCAACCCGCAACAGCCGGTTTCGAGTTTTCAGCCCTTTTCGTCGGTCGCAAACCACTGACCGGATATCATGGGTTCCCCGCGAATTTTTCCCGGTGTTTTAACGGTCCATAATTTATTTTATTTTTTTAAAATATCCATTTTCTTTTGAAATATTTTATTTTATTTCAATGACTTATAATTATTTTTCATTTCCTACTCACTTCATTCAAACTTTTTTGTTCACTCGATTAAAAAATTTATAAACAAATTATTTGTTACTCTCTCTACTCCCACCGACTCTTTTCACTTTCCTCTCTCTCTCTCTCTCTTCCTCTCTCTTTATCTTTCTCCCGCACACAAACAAAAATAATAAGTGTACTCGTGTAATCTTTTGATTGTTTTTTTCCATTTTGGTTTAAATAATAAGCTAAATCGTCACCAAAACACCAACCAATCTGTACCATTTTCTGATTCTGAAAATTTAGTTGTAGTAGGTGGGTAGATAGGCATTTGGCGGCAACCCCATTTTAAAAAAATATCATGTTGGTATTCAATCGCACAAGAACTCAAGGTTTAGGAACATTTTTTTGTCAGATCATGTTTAATGTTTTCTGGAATTATTTATTTATTTATTTATTTTACCCTAGATAACATGTGGGGTAGATTTACTTTTTATGATTACCCATTAATTTATTCAAGCTGGGGAATGAGAATTTTCTTGTGATTTTGCTTGGACTTTGCTACCATATAAATCTGTTCAGATCTTCTATTGTCTAATCATAGAAGACTATTAACTTATTTTTATCTTTGCAGAATTTGGAATGATCTTTTCCCAACATGTGAAGATTATGAATCCTCGCAGATTTAATCAAATTCAATTAGGGGATAATTCCAGATACATTTTGAAGTTATAAAGATTCATTGAATCTCAGAAGACAGAAAACAAAATCAAAAAATGACAGTTATTGAAGAGGAATTTAAGAATGATCAGAAGAGGAAGAAGAAGAAGAAGAAGAAGGTGGTCGTTGTGGGGATAAGAGTTGACAGCCAAAGTAGAGAGTTAATTAGCTGGGCCCTAGTCAAGGTTGCTGATCCAGGAGATCTTGTTTTTGCAGTTCATGTTTGTCGAAAATCCGGTAATTGATCTTTTGTACTAATTTAACCTTGTATTTTTTTTTTTTTTTTTTAAATTTCCCATGTCAGTTACATAATTTTCTGAAATGGGTATTCTTTTTTTTTTTTTCAGACATTGCTATAAAGGAAAAGCCCTTATTTGATGAATACTTGGAAGTTTATAAAGGACTATGTAATGCAAACAATGTAAGTAAAAGTTTTCACTTTTCTCATGTGAGTACGAGAAAAATATAAAGATTCATTGAATTTTTTTTATAGGTAGATCTTACAGGTGAGATCTTCATTGGAAATTCAATCAAAAAAGTTCTGGTTAGAGAGGCCAAGAAGAGGCAAGCGGTCGCTGTAGTTGTGGGGATAAGTAAACCAAGTGCTTTCGGGTAATCAAGCTTTATTATGAGCTTCATATTAAGGAACATTTCTCTGATTAACTCTTAGCAGAGGTCCTTTTCAGGGGTTGGGCTTCTCTGGCCAAGTATTGTGCTAAACAGTTGCCTCCTAACGTTGAAGTTTTCACAATTCACAATGGCAAAGTTGTCTTCAGAAGATGCAACAACAACCAACTACGAGGTTTGTATTAGAAAAATACTGAGTTTTGTTCATCTCCTAAGACCAAATTTCAATTTTGCTTACTTGTGTTGGTGTTAGGTTTGAAAGGCGATCCAAGACCAAGTTTTTATATAATGGGGACTCCAACACTCTGCGAAATCCAATCTGAATCTGACCCTGAAGAAGCATCAGAGCTCGAGAAGTCTTGTCGAGACTTCAAAGATGAGAATTTCAGTTCCAGTCCTCTATATAGTCACAAGAGGAGTTCTTCTAGTTCAGTTTCTTTGCCTATAGAGGACACTTTACAAGAAACACCAGGTTGGCCTTTGCTAAGAAGAACAAGCTCTCTGACTCCAAAAGCTGAGGAAGCAAGGAAAATGTCGGTGGTCCAATGGGTGATGAGTCTGCCAAATAGGTCTCCACCAGAAACCCCCCAAAACCAAGATGGGTTTTGCTCAAGTCCAAAGAAGAATCAATTTAGTAGCAATATGAGTGACTTTTCTTATCAGAGTCCTCATAGTATCTTATATGATTCGGGAGAGCTACAGAAGGATTTGGAGCTTCGAATCAAGAACAATTCATCTTGTTGCACCTGGTTCAGTCACAAGGTTTTAGAGTCTTCAACTTCCCAATTTTCAACAGGCAAGTAACCTTAACATGTCTTATTTGGAAACTAGTCTTGACAATCTTCATTTTGGTTACTTATTTTGTGCTTTTGTTGCAGACAATATGGTTGGTAAAGGAGGTTGTAGCCGCGTGTATAAGGCTCTACTGCCTGATGGCAAGCTAGTTGCTGCGAAGGTCCTGAAGTCCTCCAAAGAAGCATGGAAAGATTTCACTCTAGAAGTTGATATTATCTCTTCGTTGAAGCACAAGCACATCATTCCTCTGCTCGGTGTCTGTGTAGAAAACAATGATTTGATCACCATCTATGATTTTGTATCCAGAGGAAGTCTAGAAGAAACTCTACATGGTAAAGGGTCTTCAAGATTTCTCTTCTCTTTTCACTATGTTAGAAACTAGAAAGACTAAGTTTATGTTGATTATTGGTATAGGTGCTACTAAAGGAAAATCGGTTTTGCCATGGGAAGTGAGATTCAATGTAGCTTTAGGAGTTGCAGATGCCTTGAATTACCTACACAATGAATGTTCCCCACCGGTTATTCACAGAGATGTTAAGTCTTCAAACATTCTTCTCACTGACAATTTCGAACCTCAGGTACGTTCCTTAGTATATGACAAATTTTTAACACAAACTTGAGGATGATTTATATTGTCATTTTTCTTTCAACAGTTATCAGATTTTGGACTTGCAATATGGGGTCCTACAGCTTCGTCTTTCCAAATGAATTGCGACGTAGTAGGGACATTTGGGTATCTAGCCCCAGAGTATTTTATGTATGGGAAAGTGAGTGACAAGATTGATGTATACTCTTATGGTGTTGTTCTTCTTGAGCTGATATCTGGAAGGAAACCGATTGGTTCAGAGGCTCTTAAGGGTAAAGAGAGTTTGGTCATGTGGGTAAGTGTCTTTGTCAACATATTGGGAGTTTCTTGCAAAATTCTGCCATGGGCAAATTTGATGGATATTTACTGCAGGCAAAACCTATATTGGAAAGTGGAGATATACAAGGGATAGTGGATCCAACTTTGGATGGAAAATTTAATGAGGCTCAAATGAAAAGAATGGTCCTTGCAGCCACCCTTTGCATTACTCAAAGAGTTCGTCTTCGCCCTAAAATGAGCAAGGTAGTTGATCTTGATTAGCTAGAAAAGGCTATTTTTCAAGGCCAGAGATGGCCATTTCCAAGGCTCCATCTCAAGCGTTGAGAAAATCAGTTGTTTTGACCTTGAAAAATAGCAGTGCTTTTAATTTTATAATTTTCCTTGCTCACAAATTCTCTGACTATTAGTTTCCATCTTTTTCCTTTGAACCTAGATATTGGAGCTACTAAGAGGGGAGATAGATATTGACGAGTGGGAGACCTTCCAAAGTGAAATTCAGGAGGTTTCTGAAGATCAGGATGAAGAAAATTACTTAGATTCAAAGCCAGTTCCACATTTGAATCTTGCGTTATTAGAGGTTGATGATGATTCTACATCAGTTGGTAGTGCCGAGCAAAGGAACAACATTTCCTTGGAGGATTACTTGAAAGGAAGATGGAGCAGATCATCAAGCTTTGATTAGCTCATGTACCTTGTTAGACATGTTTGTTTGTCCCTGTACAGTCACACAGGAGATCTGTCAAAATGTTTGCCCCCCCTGGAGAGGTGATTCGAAGAAGTGTTGGTGAATAATTTAGTCAAGTATATGTAATCAAACATCAATCCCCCTGTATGAAAAATGAAGGGGGTCAGATTTTAAAGTGATTCCTCATGGACTTCGCTTCACACAGATGAATCTAGGCATGAGTGTGTGCCTGCGCACGTGTCTGTTTATGAGCAATTGTTCAATAAGGCAACAGAGAAAGATGGTAGAAAAGGATGTCTTTGACTACCAGAGAACTTGATCCTAGTAAAAGGATGTCATAGACTATTGGAGAACCTGATCCTACCTCCCCTAATATGTGGCTTTAGCTAATGCAGAATTTTGTCCCTTCGGGGACATCCAATAAAATTGGAACGATACAGAGAAGATTAGCATCGTGCTCAAGGATGACACGCACAAATGGAGCTAATGCAGAATTTTTTTCATCCCCTCTACGGACCAAAACAGGTGAGCTCGATGAGGATGGACATATTGAGGTGAAAAGTTCTAAATTTATATACGAATCATCAGCCGAAACTTGCAAAGCAATTTAAACAAGATAACCAACAAGAACCCATTAAAAAAAAATCAACATCTGCTCTCTCACCGACAAAGACAAAATTACAAGCGAAGCAAGTGCTTCTGAGAATGGATGGAGGAGCATTCCCAATGTCCAAGGCAAGTAATGGGACCATGAATTGAGCCTATGTTTCTGGCTCCTTTTGCAAGGGTCTTCATTTCTATTATTTAAGCTTTTCTCCATGTGCTCTCTCCATGTCCCTGAATCATGGAGCCATTACTTTAGCTCGAGGAACTACATGGAAGTCAAGGATACATAAACTTTTCCATTTTTCTTTGTAATTTCTTTTTTCAACTCTCTAAATATAACTCTTCCAAATCTTAAATTAATTGTCAAAGCAAATTAGTTGATATGAAATTTAACATATCTGACAAATAATGACAAGAAAATCAACTGAGTTAAATACTAAATGAACTAATTTTTAAGCGACAAACCAATTTTAGCATGTTTTAAAATTCTTTTTATTTGATTTGAAAATTATTTTGACCGATTTAAAATTATTCAAATTCAAAGATTTTGATGAACTATAATCCATATGACATTACTCATGTCTGGACCAGAACAACTGTACTTCATGGAACGGATTTTAGCTCTACCTTGAATCTGGGGCAACCTATACATAAGAAAGATTCACAGTCATCCAAGTGTGAAGGGCTGCTAGAACTACTCTTCGGCACAGTTTAGTGTGACATAAACACAAGCAGATGAGCACCAGTTCCCTCAACCAACACCATAAGGAAAGCCAATTTCATTAAGCCAGGTCATATGCCACACACAATATCAACATTGTCTATTGCATTTAGATATGCCTGATTCACAAAACGAATCAACTTTTCTCACATAAACCAAAGTCATATTATAAACAAGTACAACTCATAAGGTAGGAAGACAAGGAAGCATGTTAGTTCATGAACCTTGCTAGGGGTCAAGATTTGAGTAAGATTCAAAAGAACCCCAAAATTTTCTTTAGAATACTCTTCTACTTCAACCTACCAAAGTAATTTTCATGCAGTGCCTACTGAAGGAGTGCAGAACCCATAGGACTTCATGGCTTTGAGATCTGAACGCACATGGAAAAGGTTCAAATTGGCAAGTTGTTGTTCTTTAAGCCCTGAAAGACTAACATGGGCCGAAAGTAAATGTAGACCTAAGACGATAAAATTAGATTTATTATAATATAATATATTTTTAAGGTAATGATTTGATCAATTAAATGCATCACATTCACTTTTCATCAAATTAGGGTCAATATGCTCCTACCATGAGCAGACTTACCGAATCCATGCTTGAAATGGTCCATTAATGGACCTGCAGATGGAGAGGCTCGGGCCAGGAGTGGGCTAGGTCCGGGCCTAGCCCTCTCCTGGAGTGGGTGTGATCGGGCTGGTCCATCTCCTCCTCACCAAGTTCCAGGACTAGCCACATCCATGGCGGGCTTTGATAGTTTGGGGATTATACTGTCCGGCCCATATAAATCTATCCCAGTTTGACTAGACCCAATTGAGTGTACATGCCACAAGTAATGTCCAATCTAGGAATCTCAATTCACATTCCAAAAGCAAAAGATAAGATGGAAAAGGCAGAGGGTGATGAGGAAAGGCTTCTAAAATTTCCACTTCTTTTCGCTTGACATGGCAATTTTTTTTCCCCTATAAATCATTATAAACTTAAATCCGAAATTTTATTTAAAGGTTTTAATGCCTAATCACTAACCAACTATGCATTGGTGCTTGATATGGTCATCTCCTGATTAGTAAAGAGATTAAGTTTTGTAATTCTTAACATGAAAGTTTATTGATATTTAATAAGACTATAATTTTTTCTTTTTTATAATCTCGTATTAATTTATAAATTGTATACAGCAGCATGGAATAATACTAATAATGTTTTTAAGAGAATAGTTTAATAGTCACAACACCGTCTAATCAAATAATTTTAAACTTAAATTTTGATATAACAAAAAAAAAAAAAAAAATTACTACTAGCAATGGTGGGGAAGAATGGAATGAATTATGGATTGAGACGATCAACGTGCACATGGTAAAGTCTTTCAAAGGAAATGACAAAAAGGTCAAATGAAAAAGGGAGACGTGACAACAACACAATCTGAGGCTCAAAAGAAAAGAGAGAATTCTATTCTTAGGACAAATCTTTCATATCTATGAACAAGAAAAAGTCAAGTGCCATGTCTTGTTCATCCCCCACTTTCATTTGTCACCTCAACAAAAGCCAAATCAGTGATTTAGGGATCTATATACCATGATCCAATCTTCGATCTTAGTAAATTTTTTTTTAGTTGATAAATAGCTTTTTCTATAATTTACTATTCGATAGATCTTTTGGTTGATCTTGTGCCCTGTTTGAAAGTGTAGTTAGCTTATTTAGTAATTGTAGTTTTTTCACTTTTTTAGTTTGGGTGATAGCTATTTACCTATTATACATAAAATCTTCTCAAAATTAACATTTTTCTATTTTAAAAATGTTTTCATTTTAGAAACGTTTTAACATATTAAATTAATTTATATTTATATAAAAATTTTTATATTTTTTATAATTATACATTTTTTATTTAATGTATTATTTATTTATTTAATTATAATTTTTTATATTAATTATTTTGTTATTAATAATTATATATTTAATGATTTTAAATTTTTATTATAAAAAATAACTATTCTATTATTTTTATAAAATAATTAATATTTATATAAAAATTATTATAATTTTTATAATTATGTATTTACCCACATTATCATTCTTACAAAATGTCATTTTGCTATATTATTTTTTATCCGTTTTTATTTTTGTTTTCACGTAGCTATTTACTCTTTGAAAAGAAAAAAAAAATTATGAAAAGACAAACATTTAAATAAACAAAGTAACAAAATGGACGGTCTAGATTAAATCTCACATGTGTCATGATTGAAATGGGACCACATCGTCAAAGCATCTCCTAGGACGATTACTGCCTTATACCATTCTCCCATAGTATTTTTCTCCCAAAAAAAAAAAAATTTACCGAGATCCATTCTTTTTCAGTTTACAGAATCGGGCCAACTATAAATTTAGGGGCGGAAGCATTCTGTTCTCTCTCTTCTCTATTTGTGTTTCATGATTTTATTTTATTTTATTTTATTTATTCTTTATTTTTTTGGAAGAGAGAGGAACACAGCCCTGAAATGAATAATTGGTTGAATGAACCAATCGTCAGAGGACTTTTCTTGTCGGTAAAAATGGTTTCCATGTATATCTTTTAGTATCTCTTCGAGTCCTTTTAGGGTTTCTGATATCTGGAAATATCTTCGAATTTCTCTCTCTGTTTTTTTTTTTGGTCTTGACCAACCGCGGGTTACCCGACTGATCGGTTCGAGCACTTTGGATCTCTCTTATTTATTGACCGCCTATTCGACTCTAATGACTCTGTAATCAAATTCAAATCTTTCAATTATTCTTGAAACCTCTCTCTCGCTGGCTTCGTGAAAATTGTCGACTTCTTCCTGATTTCTTTGGTAAGAATTTCTCAATTTGTTATGTTAAGTTCGATTTTAGTTTTCTTTTCGCAATTTCTTATGTTGGTTTTGCTTAGAATTTGAAATTTCGTTGCCTTTTCTTCGTTTCACTGTTAGGGTTGGTTTCTTATGCGTCGTGTTAAGTTCGATTTTAGTTTTCTGCCCTCGTTATTTTCGCAAATTCTGATGTTGGTTTTGCTTAGAATTTGAAATTTCGTTGTCTTTTCTTCGTTTCACTGTAAGGGTTTCTTGTTTTCCTTATTATGTTCTTGATGATATCGTTGAGTAAAATCTGTCTTTTTTTTTTTTTTTGACTTTGTTTGAAGTATTTGGAGCTTAATTTCGTCTGGGTCAATGTTAAAATTGAATAATTTCTCAATTTTTTCTGGGAATTTTGTGCATTTTGGTATTTTTGATAGCCATCACGAAATTCTGTATTTTTCCAACTTGTTTGAAGGATTTCAAGCTTGTTTTATCTGCGTCATTGTTAAAATTTTAAATAATTTGATATTTTTTCTTTGCGCATTTTTTGCTTGGTGACTAGATTTTGCCTACTAATGGACGATGGTGAGCTTGATTTTTCAAATCAAGAGGTGTTTTCAAGTCCAAATATGGAAGAAGTACCAAGTGGAAGTTCAATGGATAGCTTCTTTGAGGAACTCCTAAAGGACACTCATGCTTGTCATCACACTCATACTTGCAACCCACCAGGCCCTGATTTTTCACATACGCACACTTGCTATCATGTGCACACCAAATTTGTCTCTGCCTCATCCGAAGATAAGGTTGCAAGTACTGATGACAATGCTGAATCCTCTGAGAAAAAATCAAAAAAACGGCCATTGGGGAATAAGGAGGCAGTGCGGAAGTACCGTGAGAAGAAGAAGGCGCGAGCAGCATCATTAGAGGATGAGGTTGTTAAGTTGAGAGCTTTGAATCAGCAGCTGTTGAAAAAGTTGCAGGGTCAGGCTGCCTTGGAGGCGGAGATTGTGAGGCTCAAGTGTTTGCTTGTGGATGTTCGGGGGAGAATTGAAGGAGAAATTGGATCTTTCCCTTATCAGAGACCAGCAAATCAGAACTTTGGGAATCCGAATTTGCCTGGGGCACTTGTGATGAACCCTTGCAATTTGCAGTGCAATGATCAACTTTACTGTCTTCATGCCTCAGCGGAAGGCAAAAATGGAGAAAGTTCATCATTTAATGGGCAAGAAATTAGTGGTTGCGAGTTTGAGAATCTTCAATGTCTTGGGAACCCGAACTTGGGATTGAAGGAGCTTCCTGGTTGTGGTGTTGGGAGTGTGGTGTCTAATATCAATGGTTCAAGTGCTAATAAGAAAAAAGGTGATTTCTCTACTTGCTAGGAATTATAGTGAGCTTTTTTGTCTGATAGATCACATTAATCAGCTAAACTTTGTATGGTAGTTTAGTATATGGGTAACATGTTAAGTGAATCTTACATTATAGGAGAGTTATTGTTTGTATGCCATTTTGTACCTCTGAATTAAGCATAATTGTGTTTGCTGGAGAACCTTAGGCCTTTTGGTCAGAATGTTTGAGAGGATAGATGATTTGGGCCTAGTTAACTGCTAGCAATTCTTTATGAATTTATGTGCATAAACTCAACTCTGAGGGACTCAGATCAACTTGAATAATTCACACTCACTATGGGTAGGGTGCTTTGAGAAAGCCAACATTGTATTGACACATCTAAACATGAGTTGTGTGTGTCGTGTCTCTAAGACCCAAAATTAACTTACAACCGTGTAAGATTTTTTGTAACATATGGCGCTATGCCTTTTGTATTCTGTCCCGTCTTATCTCCACATTCGTGCATCACAGCTTGGAAATCCACTTAGGCAGTTCATAACATGGTTAATGCTTGCCTTATTGATCAGGGCTGGTTGGCTAAATCAGTGACTAATTTGCTTATTTTGTCAATCTGAAAAAGAGTTGGTTCTTGAGATGAAGGAACTCCAGAGCTTTTTGCCCCTTTTTCAGATGCTTTCTTTGTCTTTCTTTTGGTATTTATTGTAGGTTGTCATTTGAGGCTTTGGAGATTTATATGGTTGTCTTGCTCACCTTCCCCCCTTTAACTGATTGATGCCTTTGATGATAGCTTACAACTTGAAGGTTTGGCTGCTTGCCATTTCAGTTCTCAATAGAAAGCATGCATTGGAAGTGAGCATGCTGGTTTAGGTTGTCAAAAGGACCTTACTCATATTAAGAAGGGTACATCAAAATTAAGGAGACTGACTTGATGACTCATTGATTAGATGAGAACGTTGGCTGTCTTCCTCTCTTTCTTTTGGGGGGGGGGGATTTCATATCTGGGAAGTGTTGTTACAACTTCTTTTAAACAAGTGAAAGTTGCATTGTGTGGTGGTACTTTTGAATTATAGAATTATTGGTATCTTGACTTTTGTTCACCCCAGTAAGATTTTTGGTGTCGGTACTTTTTATGTGGACCTACAGAGTCTTTTAACTGGAATGAGGGGCACTAGTTCTTTATTGGTTGTGTTTTTGAGGTGGTTTTTTTTCTTGGTCAGGGCATTGCACAAACCTTGTTTCCATTCAGACACAGGCCTGAACTATCTTGTCACTATTTGCATGGTTGCTTTAGGCCCCACTGCAGTTTTAAGTAATGAGATTGAGCTGAAGTTATCAAGTCACTTAGCTGAGTATTAAGTTTGTGCCTGCAAATGCATGGGGGTCTTCCTGGGTGCATTTGAATCTTCCAATGCTTAATCCCTTCAGGAAAAGGTAGATTCATATAGCTGAACTTTATTAATTTGGGATGAAGACTTAGTTGAGTTAAGCTGATTTAGTTTGAATTGAAGATGCACTGGAGCTTAAGCCTTACCCTTTCGAATTAGGGCTTAGTTCTTGAGCATATCATTTCTAACTATGAGTTCATTCCCTTCTTTCTCTAACTCTTTCAATGTTCTCCCCATTGATTTTGTTGGATCCACTATTACATGGCTATATGATGTTTTGGCTTCCATGGAGAGTGAAGGAAGATGATCCTCTTCAAGTGCATATGCATAATGGTCTAGTGGCATTCCCATGATTCAAGTTGGCCTTTTTTTTTCCTGTTATTTTTTTATTTTTCTTTTTCAGTACAGCTTTTTATCACATATAAAGACCGTAAAAGGCCAACTACTATGCATGCTCATTCGTAAGTATAAGTTCTCTATTGATTAATGTAGTTGTGGTTCTTTTGTTTTATGAAGTTTGTCTTTGTGCAAATCGTTGCTCATTAATAATTGACTCCTATCTTTTGCTGGTTATGTTAATAGGAGGGGCGCGTGCAGCAACAGGAAAATGAAGACCTATCAAGTGGATTGTTGGGAGAATTTACAATTACTTGTTCTATCAGACTGTAAAGTCATCTCCTCAACAACCAACCTTTTTGTTCTTTCTCTTGTCTTTGGTTGTTTTTTTTTTGGGTTGTATCCTCTTTGTCTAGGGTAGCCATAGTGAATCAACATTGAACCCAGCACTATCCAACATTATTTGGTGCACTCTTGCTAGTTTCTGGTCTGCAGTCCAAGCTTGCATAATTGTCATGTAAAATGGGTTCTTGTAGTTCTTCACCTCAGGAGCAGAGACCAACTTTGTGGCCTTCTATAATGCTCAAAAACCTTGTATCATTGTTTGTTCTTGCAGGCATAATAAGAGCTTTACACAGTGATACATTGTTTGTTCCAGATTGCAGGTTTTTGATTTGTGAGTTGTTACTGATCTCATGGTCACTGAGCTTCCTAACTGTCTGAATTCTCGAATCTGACCTTGGAAGCATAAGTACAATCAGATGTCTTACATTCGATACAGGTGAGTTAGGAACCTACTTGATCAAAATTTTGAATGGAAAGAGATACCGATTACATTTTTGACACTATAAGATTGTTTGAATGGAATTGGGATTTTAACGACTACGCTTGCAGGGAAATTCTTATTCTTGTTATGCTAGTTGTATTTTAACATTTGAGAAAATAGGTCTGCATCTCCCTTGAATTTGTCTCTACGGAGGATGCCATACTTAATCAGGAGGCAAGTGCTGACTTTTCAAGTTCTTGCAAATGAATGCTGTGATGTTTTGTGAGACTTGATGGACGGATGGATGGACGTAATTTTTGTTCATGATTATTGTGGAATCCTTCAAAATTTTCAGGATCCCTTTTGATTTAAATATGCTGAATTTTGCAGGGAAAGCTCAGTGTTGTATGATCTAGTTATATTGTGTGGAATGTTCTTATTGTCGGCTTGGGAATCGATAATGGTGCCATTAAAAGATTATTTTTTTTTTCCTTTGGATGTGGTAGAGTTTTAAAGCTCAAAAAATTCCATTGCATATCGTTTCCCTTTTCCTTTCATTTTCATTATAGGCATCTGATTTTAATTAATGTAAGCAGGTGATTTAACCATTGCTAGATCTCTAGATTTGGGGCACATATCGTTTGTTTCCCTTCGGCCCAACATCTTTCTTCTGATTGGATGATTGGTGTTCTTGAATTTTTCTCCGGTGGATTAAAATTTGTGTTTTCCCAAATGCTAATCATTTTGTTGGAGGAGATTAAAGGAGGATCTGGGAACAAAGAGACTTAGAAAAATGCAAGAACATAAACGAACTAAAATGGTTATAGAGATATTGCAGAGATATTTTGTTCTTTTATTTATGAGATACTTGAATGAAACAATTACGAGCCATTGCTGTTCTTAGACAATATTGTCTTTGGGTACAAATTCTTCACATAGTTTCTCCCTGGTTTTCACTATTAATGAACGCAGGTGACAACGATTGTACCTTGTTGATGACGCTGATCAAGTTGGGAATAATATTGTACTGATCAAATTTTACGTGATAATATATATCAGTATTATCCATGAAACTAAAGTTACGTTTTAACACTCCTAAAAATGAGTTGTGTGTGGTATGTGTTTGAGACACCTCGATTAAGAGAGTTTTTTGCTAATGTGCTCGTCTTCTGTCCCGTTTCATGTTAACATTTGTACTTCACAGCTAGGAAAATTGCCTAGGCCCTTCATAACGTGGATAATGCTTGCCTTGTTGATAAGGGCTGGTTGGCAAAATCAGAGAGTGATTTGCCAATTTCATCAATCTGAAAAAGAGTTGGTTCTTGAGATAAATAGATGTTTGTCCTTTTCAGATGCGCTCGTTGGCTTGCTTGTGGTTTCTAATGTGTGTTGTCATTTGAGGCATTGGGAATTTACCTGGTTGTCTTGCTCACCTGCCCCAGATTGATGCCTTTATGACATCTTAAATTTTTTTTTTTTTTTGGGGGGGGGGGGGGGTTGGCCACTTGCCATTTCAGTTCTCAAATAGAAAGCTTGCAGTGAAAGTGGTCATGCAAGTTTAGGTTGCAAAAAGGACTTCCCTCATATGAACAAGGCTCAATGAAAATTAAGGAAATAGAACCTACCTGATGACTGATTAAACACTTGGGAGCGGTTCTTTTTCATGTTCTTGACATTAGACAAAACTTATTTGCAATTCAGACACACAAGCCGGAACTATCTCCTCTCTATTTGCACAGTGGATTTAAGCCCACTGCAGTTTTAGGTAATGGGATTGAGCTGAAGATTTTAAGCCGCCACGCCGAGTATTAAGGCATGTGCTGCTAAGTACTTGGGGCTTCTCCAGGTGAGTTTGAATCCCACAATACTTGCATCCTAGTTAGTTTAAGATTAAGGCTTGGTTAAGCTAATTTGAGATTGAATTGAAGATTCTCCGTAGCTTAGGCCTTACTCTTTCCCAAGTAGGGCATGGTTCTTGAGAATTTTTCATTTCTAACTATAATTTTTTCTCCTTCCTTCCATGAGGGCATTAGCATTTGAAGGTTCAGTGTTCTCCCTGTGATATTGTTGGATCTACTATCACATGGCTATATGATGTTTTGGCTTCTACGGAGCGTGAAGGAAGAAGGGATCCTCAACAAGCACTTAAAAATAATGTCCCGGACTCGTGTCCCATGTCCCATGTTTCATTTCTGCAATTGAAAATTTGTTGTTCTTATCAGCAGCATGTGGTCCACCAGAGGCAATCTATAAGGGCCTATTCTGTTTCATTGCCCCATGAAATAAAAGAACCCCATTTGTACTTAATGAGTATAATGACACATGAATGAAATCCAATCTCTTCAAAATGAACAAGATTGAACCATTGCAAGGAGGGCCGGGGAGGGTTGGAGGCAAGGGCATTTCTAGTATGTGGAAAATCACCTCATTTATTATATTCCCTATGGAAGAAACACACTGCAAAAATACCCACATGCTTAATGAATAACAAAGCTAGAAACTGACCCACCATCTATACCACATTGAGAAGTATGGAACCTCTCCGCAAAAGCCATAGACACCCTGAGGCCTCACTTTCCAGACGTACAAGCGATCTGGGCACCTCATCAGATCATCGTTGTTTAAGTCATAATCTCCATGACCATATTTCGTCGTAAAGTTGCAATTTAGAAGGCCGCCCTCAGGGTAAGTATTATTGAAACTGTTTCGGTCGAGAAGAACGCGTTCGCCTTGATCAATCTTACTCAGTCTGCAGCTAAATGTCACATTCGAGCCATCCCCCATATTGTTCTCTATCACCACCGTGAATGGAAGAGGCAGTATCGCATTGGCTGCTTTTGTTGTTGGCAACACAACAAAGAGAATGAAGATAGGAGTCATGAGGAGGAATTTGCTAATACGATGCGCCATGTTTTGCTATGAGTTTGCACCCCTGAGGCTGCACCTCTTTTATCATGAAGCCGACCTGTGTTAGCTTATAGAAAATATGAATAATATGCATTTTTTTTCTATATTGGAGACCTTTAGAGGGTGACAATTTTGATATTTTTAGTATAATATTCAATATAGATACTATGTTTAGCCAATGAATGAGTAAGAATTTCACACGTTTTTCAATCGAAAAAAGAGAGAAAAAAATCAATTTATACTATTTTTTTATGTATAAATATATGATATGAGGACAAAATGGGGAGAAATGGTTTCATCCTGTATGGTACCATCATTTTCTTCTGCGAATATATAGAATGATTAAAAATGCTAAATAGTGCAAAATGGGGAACAAATGATGCGGCCGTGAGATTAATTTGAATTTGAATACAACCTGATTTTATTCCATAATTTCGATTGTATTTCTTTTTTTTTTGTACAAAAAGATGCAATCAAATAAAATTGAATCGGAAAAGAAATAATAAAAGTGAAAAGACTCTATCGATTAACTATTTCCAAGGGACATTTCGATTGTATTCCTTATTTAAATGCAACTTGCATTTACACCCTTGCTTTCATTTTCTTCTTTTTTTTTTTTTTTTTGAACAATTATTGAAACATGCTATTGAAGAAATATCAAGAATCTATTTTGAAAGTTGTAGACCTATCCGGGCATCCTCAATTTGCCTCCTCAGTTAATATTTTCCAGTTAAATTATTTTTTGTAGAAAATACATGTTTTATAAATAAGTTTAAAATTTTCCATAAAAAAAAAAAAGAAAATTATTTTTGTATCAGAACAGCTAGCGTAAAACTAAGACAAAAATTTATGTTGACCAAATAAAAACTATAATAGAACAACAAAGTGAAATAAAGAAAAAATTGTTGAAAATATAAGTTTTGTAGGTAAAAGTTAAAATTTTCCAAAAAAAAAAAAGAACTAAAAATAATCGTCGTATTAGTATTTTTTTTTTTTGAAAATACGCCTAATAAACACTGTAGTAGAACAACGGAGTAAAATAGAGAAAAATTCAATTAAGTACATAGTTACAAAATCAAACATATATTTTAAATAATAGAAAGACAAGAATTATAAGAGAACAAATCCAAAGTAGTACTATTTTAATACACAAGCTATAAAAATTATATTAATTCTCATAGATTTTTGTATAGATTTTATGTCGTGACTTCTTCACTTACGCATATTAGCAAAATTTATTTCAATGTAATCCTTTAAAGAGAGCTTAAGCAGTAAAACCTTTTCATTTTTATTTTTTTTCTTTGATTTAATCCTGTTTGATTGCGTATTCTTATAAAAAAAAAAATTATTTCAATGTATGAATTTTTCTTACTATTGTTTGGTCATAATCATAGCAATAGTATTGTCCACCATCAACATCCACATATGATTTTTCATGCAAAAGTCCAGCTAGATACTCAATATAAATAATAAATTAATAAACATAAAATACCAACATCCAAAAATCAAAATTTTTTTTTTAATCCAGACTTAATCATCACTCGGTATTCGAAGTTGTGTCCCGACTAAATTGGATCGACCATCTTTCGGATCTAGAATGGGGGAAGATCTTCCACCGCGATTATTTTATATTGTTAAGGAGACTCAAATCCGAGTACTTAAGAATGAAATGCAATACTTTTCCTATTACACTCAACCTGAGATGATATTAAAAAATCAACTTCAATAAAATGTTGAATGTCAATTATAAATCTGCTTCGTAAACCCCCTCTTCGATAGTCCTTTTCACCCGTCTCCATAGCTCTTATGAAACTCCAATTGGCACTCTAAACGTGCTCTTGTCCACTAACATGAGTATACTAGTAAAGACTTAAAAATATAGGTATATCTATAAATTTCATCATGTTCAAATATCGAAGATCATCACAAAATCCACTCTTCATGAATAAAATCTAGCCATATATAAGTTTTAGCATTAATTCCTTTTATTGAAAATCATTCATAAATAAAATCCGCTCTTCATAATATTGAACATCATATAAAAAAATACTATTAATAATAATATTCGTATCATATGTATCATTTTGAAGTATTCACATTCCACATATTGGATATCCACCAAAATTCCTTAGCCTTTATGACACAAATGAATAGTTTTTCACTTATTATTTTCGATTTAGAAATGTTAGATTAAATTAATTTGATTTTTTAATTATAAAAATTGACTTCTATTTACAAAACAATATTTTTATAAAAAATATATAAATTTAAATAAAAATACTGATAAATAAGAGTCAGGTGAGAGTTTTCCAATGGACTATTTCTTGAAATTTGAAAAATTGCCCTTATTATTTGCTCATAATCACATATGATATTTAAAGCATTTTTATTTATTAATAAAAAGGCCCAAGTTAAATTATGTATAAAATCATGCATATATACATTCACATAACTTCTGATATAAATGAAACTAAAATTTATAAATTTTCAACTTACTCCTTTATACAATTTGCATCTAAAAGGAGTGGAGAATTCAAACGGTTGGCTTGATTTCCATTATGTAAGATTTTATTTTTCCCAGGTCAAGGAAAGTACCACAAAGCAGTAAAGCACCAATGCAAAAGCTCAATGCAGAACAGAGACTCAAATCTCATTTCAAATCTCTCTTGCAGTTGTGAAATTTCAACAGTCAGTTTTAAGAGTTCCAGATCCTAGTATCAGAAACAAGTTTTGTACTTTCTGACATGCCGAAGAACATGACATAAACAACTTCCACCACCATCAGGAAGGTATGGATCCAGCACGTCTGGAGGACTTTCAAACAGAAGTTAAATAGGATGGCTCCAAATAATAATCGATTAGCTGCAAATGGAATTGCCACAACCATGTGGATTTGAAGTCTATGATCAGTCATCATCAGCTAGTATGCCATCAACATCATCGTAAATGCTTTCAGCAATTTGCCAAATCTGGAGTGTGTTATCCTCTGCAACACTTGAAATAACCCAAGGCGCATTCTTGTTCCATGAGAAGTCAGATATCTTGGCTCTGTGACCCCCATGGGTGAAAAAAAGTTCAGGTGGACCATCATCGGCATCTTCAGCTGCATCTATTTGCTCATCACCAATCCTGTCGGTATCAGCATACAGTAACTAGAATCAGGAGACAGATTCTCTGAGGTACTAGAATTGAAGGGGGATTGGAGAATTATCCCACAATTGTACTGCTAAGAAATGGTTCCAGGACCTTTGTCATACCTTTTTTTCTGACCCTCAACAAACAAAAGCATGGCAACAAGCAAACAAACTAAAGTTTGCTAAGGAGTTAAAATGGAATAACATCTGATGAATCTGTGATGGTTTGGAAACATGAAGATTTCCAAATGAGCAACAAGAAATCTATTGCACGGTTCTCCATAATGTTTTTTTAAAACGAGATGTTTATATAGTAATTTCATCATATTATGTCGTTATCAATCCAGGTAGCTAAAAACTTATTTAACACATTATGCTTTAAAGTTTCTGCATGAGGCTCATGTATAAACACTTCTAGCTTCTTAGCATATTCACAAGGGAGAATGATTGAATACTCACACATTCTAAACAGTAAGAAAACAAATGAGACACTGGTAGAGTATTATGCGGGAACAAGAATCAGCACAAACATACATGCATGCAATATGAACAACCTGGGGCAAATGTTCTAACACCTGCTCAGGTCCCAAACCATCAATCTTCTGTCATCTGCAGAAGAAGCAAGCACAGTTTCATGATTAGGATCCCATTCTACCTGGAAAACTTCTTCCCTACAAGAGGTGTAAAAACAGATTAAGAGAATATTCAGTACCTTACAAAATAGAGGGAGGAAGAAATCAATTGGAGAAGTAGTAGTAGATATCAGAACAAGGATCTCTCAGATATTTCTTTTAAGAAAACATGATGCATTAGGACAATACTGATAGAATATCAAGGCTAGACCTTCAATACTACGACTTTCCACAAGGTTGGCTTTAAGATACATGGTAATAGGTGAAGAAATACCTATGGCTGCCCAAAAGATGCAATGGCTCGGCAGGCTTCCCGATGTCAAACAGCACAACAGTAGTGTCTGATGATGCAGTTGCAAGTACCCATTCATAGAATGGATTGAAAGATAGATAGTTCACCTGGAACAAAAATATATTTTGAAAAGAAAGATAAAGAGGAGAAACTACTAAAAATTCCCAAAGGCCTCCTACTGCAAAAGACCTGTTATGGCCAAGGCAAGATGGACAGGTTGATGCTTACATTCTGGAATGCTGGACAAATATCTACCCACTCGTGAGTAGGCCTCACATGGTGGGGCTGGCACTAGAAAACAGTCCTGTTTACCCCCATTAGAGTGGTTTGGGGGCGGGGGGGAGGTTTCAACTTAACCCATGTTATTGCCTTTGGGTTTCAAAAAGCAATATGCCCGCAGCATTGCAAGTATGACATTGACGATCAGAGATGATGAAAACTGAACAAGTACAAAGTGTAAAGCAAAATGAAATGTCAATTAATGCTAGGCATGAAATCATATCGGCAGGAAAAGTCCTCATACTGAACAGTGCTCCTAGTGATCGAAATCACTAGCTTTAGCACTAAATACTAGATAAAACCTGCAAAAGAAATGCATCTTTCAGCGGTAATTCCCCAGTTAATGGATAACACCTGATTCTTTCAGCTTTATCCTTTAATGCGGGCAATTTACAGATAATGGCATGAGATTATGCTGCAGGGTAAATGAAACTTTAGGATGTGATTTCCCAGTTAAAGTAGAATACATTGAGAGCCTCAACTTCTTCTTTTATCAAGGACAAATTGCTCATAGCGGCATAAGTTTCTTCAGGGGAGCAAATTAGTATTACTTACTACCATAAGTGTGCATTTCACTTCTTTCATCATAACAAAGAGCAATACTGCATTTTCAGTTAGAACTATGATTTGGGAATACATGTGCAGAATTCTACAAAACTAAACCATGACACACATTGCACGATAGAGGCATAGGTAACTTCATGTAAAATTGCTTTCTGAAACAAAGGTACTTCTGACCTCTTTTTCATGAGCTAGAACAGAATGAGAGGGTTTGTTTGATCTCAGGTCCCAAATAATCAACCTCCGATCGTCCCCCACAGACCCAAACACATTTTCATTCTTCAAATGCCATGACACGTTCAACAACATCCTCATGTCCCTATAAACAATCAAATTCACAACTCAAAAGCAATAAAACCACTAAAATCAACAATCACAACTACAAAACCAAATATCAAGAACAGGAACGCCCCAAATTACCTCAAAAACACGCATTGCCTCAAGAACCTTGTTATCCTCACTCATCCCAGAAACATCCCAAAGACAAACTTTACGATCATTTGATCCACTCAAAAGATACCCCTCTTTGAAGCTACTCCAAGACAATCCAAACCCTTCTTTTTCATGACCCTTTAGCCTCAAATCAGGGTTAAACGCACTCTCTTGTTCTTTCAACGGATGTTTTTCACAATCAAACACATACACTTCACATCCACTAGTCTTCGCAACAACAAGGGAACTGTTCTGTGGCATACATCTTGCTCTATTAACCTCTCCATCAACACGTATTTGCTTAACAAACTCAACCTATCAACAAACCAAACAAAACCCACAAGAAATCAAAACAAAAATATGGGTTAATCATTTCATTAAGTAATTTTATCAACCAGAAAGACCAGGGCTCTGAAAACCCCACCAACACACCAAACAAGACCCACAAAAATCAAAGCTCAGAAACGTGTCTTTCATTTCATTGAATAAATCAAACAGAAATTGCGATTTTCAGCGTCCCTACCAACAAACAAAACAAAACCCACGAAAGAAAATTCAACAAAAGAGAAGGTTTTCATTTCACTGAGTAATTTAATCACGCTGGAAATTAGGGTTTTGTAAACCCTACGAACAAAGCAAGCAAAACCCTTAAAAAATCAGAATAAAAAAAGGTTTCACTGAGTAATTTCAACAAACAGAAAGAACCAAACAGAACTCACGAAAAAGC
Source organism: Dillenia turbinata (assembly GCA_037126225.1). Classification (NCBI taxonomy): domain Eukaryota; kingdom Viridiplantae; phylum Streptophyta; class Magnoliopsida; order Dilleniales; family Dilleniaceae; genus Dillenia; species Dillenia turbinata. The sequence continues at coordinate 22,264,975 of JBAMMX010000024.1, forward strand.
AGAACGAAAAAATGGATTTTCACCGAGTAATTTCACTAAAAAGAAAACTAGGGTTTTTGAAGAAGCCTCAGGAATGTCGGGGTCATCGAAGTTGGAAGGAAGGGCGTCGTTTTTGGGAAGATGGGCATCGGCAATCATGAGGAAGTTAGGGTAATCATCAGATGTGTAAGTGCCGAGAATGAGCTTGTGAACGGAAAATGATCCGACAGATGAGACTGATTGTGACGGAACCCATTGGACAGTAAGAGATGGCCACTCGAGTGGTTGAGAGATGATGAGGTCGTAAAGGAACGGTGAATTCTTTTTCCATACTAAGAACTCCTCCTCCACCTGATCTAGACCCTGATTTTCTTCCGGAGCCATCTCTCTCTCTCTCTCTCTGTCTACGTTTTCTATTTCCCGCCAAGAAGCGCCGGGAGAGAAGGGGGGGGTCGTTGTAACGGGCGACGAGTTTTTAGATGGATTTTTTGGGTGGGCTTGTCATGGGAAGCCCACTTGCTCACTTTATGCCCATTTGGGCCCGCATATGTGGATAAGGATACCCAGTTGGGTCTTAAAAAAAAAAAAATCCATAATCTTGAAACTTTCAAACTCCGAGTTTCACTTTCAACTAAGAATAAATATAATTATATTTATAATATATTCCAACCATTCAAAGTTTTGAAAGGGTTTGCCAACCACCGAACAATTCAATAGCATGATAATGACAAGATTCAGCAGGTGCTTCCAATGTGTGGAAAGGCATTCTCAGAAGATGATGTTGCCTAACCGAAGGATCTAAATGGAGGGTGAGTGATAGGAAAAAGATAGACTTTTGGAGAGACATTTGGGTAGGGAACAAGAACCTGGCAGAATTTGCTCTTCTCCCCCAACCAAGAGACCTGCTGCAATTTAAGGTAGAAGAGTTCATTGATGAGAATAGGAGATGGAATTTGCAGAAGCTTAGCGAATGGATTAGAGCGGATAAGGTAGAGGAAATCAAGGCCATTATTATTCCGAGAAGAGAAGGGCTGGAGGATGACATCATTTGGGGAGGATCCAACAATGGAAGTTTCACAGTTGCAAGCGCGTTTAGACTTCTTTTGGAGGTTCAAGGCCACAGGCATCAAAGAGAAAAGGAGTGGAGTGAAATTTGGAGAGTCAAAAGCCCTGAAAGAGTCAAGTTCTTCTTGTCGACGACAGCTCAGGGAAGATGCCTAACTAATCAAGAAAGGAAGAGAAGGGATATGATAGAAGATGACCAATGTCCTCAATATGAGAATCAAATAGAAACACTTCTCCATACCCTCAGGGACTGCAGAGATTCCAAAGAAGTTTGGAGGATGTTATGGCCCAATATAGAGGAGGTGGAAGAGTTCTGGAAAAATGATTTCGATAGCTGGCTCAAAAGAGGGCTAAGAAAGAGAACAGGTCACGGGCAGCTGCAGGATGGTGATTATTTTCCAGCAGCCATTTGGATTTTATGGAAAAAAAGATGCAAGGCAGCTCTGGAGAACAGGAAGGATTCAAACCAGGAAGTCGTGAGAAGGATTCATTGTACAAGGAAGGAGTGGTACCAGGCCTTTCAAGGGGTTGCCTTGAGGAAGGAAAAGCTTAGTTTGTGGGTGAAGTGACAACCACCAGACAGAGGAAAAATCAAACCCAACACAGATGGGGGTGTTTCTCTGATTTCTAATAGAACCAGTGCAAGTGGTTTGCTTAGGGGAGAGGATGGAAACTGGTTAAGAGATTTCATTGTCAACATTGGCGCAACAGATGTTATTACTGTTGAACTGTGGGGGCTGAGGGAGGGTCTCCCGCTAGCAAAGGATATGAAAATAAAGAATTTGCAAGTTGACGTGGACTGTCTTGCTCTAGTCCACCTTATCCAAAATGAAAAGGAAGTTGACCATCCGCTTTTCTTAACCATGTCTGATTGCAGGAAGTAGATCCGCGAACTGGGATTAGATAAGGTGCATCATGTTTTCAGGGAGGGGAACAAATGTGCTTTGCCAGGAGTCTCTATCCTTGAAAGCCCCCCCGAAGAGCTCAGTATCCTGTTGCTGGAAGACAAAGAGGGTCAAGGAAGAGTGAGAAGTAAGAAGTCTGCTGGTATAGGTTAAGTGTTGCGGGTGGGCTATTGCCCAGCTGTGTTCTTGGCTTCTTTTTTCCCCCTAATTCACCAAATAAAAATAATAACAAGATTCAATTTAAAGACAATAATTATAATTTAAATTGAAAATTTTGTGCTTAGTTTCAAAGAGAATAGTATATATAAAACACACTAACGGATAGTCAGACTATTAGAATGAAATGTTAGGTCCCTTAACCGGCTCGAACAGGAGTATAGTTCCCAATTCTAATGGTAGATACAAAATATATATATATATAAAGCATGAGAAAAAATTTCTCCATTAAAAATTCAATCTGACTTGAATTGAATTTAGTCAGTTTTATTGTGATTATTGGATACTGATAATTTATAACAGAAAAAAGAATAGTATATATAAATAACCTCTCAATCCTCTTTTCAAGAAAAAAAAATGCAATAGTTTTGTGATCCCTTTGGTTTAGTTAGTTAAATAACCACAGAAACAGCTTATAAGCTCTTGCCCGTAAGATAAGTTGGGTTTTTTTCAAACTCCCCTAGGCATTGCTAATCTAAATTTTCTTATTCAGAACCAAAAATAAATGTAAAATTCATTTTCAATTAAATTTAAAGTGAAGAAAAACTAAAAATAATTAAGTAAATAACAATACCTAAGAATGAATTCTACATTTGATTTTTGTTATTCTAACTATACAATTTCAATTTATTTGTAAATAAACTCCAAACTAATTTTTTGTTTGATTTCAAAGAGAGAGTTAAGACGTCTCCAAGAGGATAGTTTAGTAATCACAATCTTACTCTCTCATACTGAAGATATAAGAGCAAAAAGAGAGAGAGAGAGTTAAAACTTTTAATAATAATTCAAATTAGGCTTTTTATAGTACTTGAAGATTCTAATAGTTATACCAAACGACAACAGTAACAACAATCACTCACTGACCACCTTAGTGTAAAAAAAAAAAAGAAAAAATAGTGTAAAGCTTTTTTTTTAATATTATTACACAATGATTTAAACCTAAAATGTTAAGATCGGGAAAAAGAAATATAACTACTAAACTGTCTTATTCACGACAAAAAGGGTGAAGGTCTATGTGTCAATATACGAAGAATTTCACCCCCCAAATTGTGTTTCAGAAAGAGAAAATGCAGCGTTTTCGTTGCATTGAATCCAAAAGTCGGGGCTTCAATGGGCAAAACACCTAGCCTCCGCTCCAACCCGAACCGAACGCCCAAACATCGGGTTTCCATTTTTGGATATGATTTCATTGTTTGATGGTAGATGGATTTTGGGGTACAGTGAAGGCCTGAAGGGGCCCTTTCAAAGTGGTTGGCATCTTTTGGGGTGACTTGTTTGTTTGTGATCATATTGGCCTATAAGGGCTTTTAGCGTAGGGACGGGGTTTTTCAAAAAATACATATTTACTTAACAAAATTAGAATAACATGTCACCATTGAGGCTTTTTTCACATTTTTCTATATTCGGAAATATATATATATATTAAAAAAATTTTCTTCAATGCCCTTAGCATTATGACATTCTTTTTACCGAACCATTAATATCTAGAGTCATATTTTGACAAATTCAGTTTGAGTATCTACGAGACCTTATTTAAGGGACAACTTTCAATATAATCTTTTTCATTTTTAAGTTTTGAACCCGAGTTTTGATTAAAGAATTTAACATCTCATCTCACTAGACTGACTATCCATGACATATTGAACATTATAGATGTATGGTGGTTTACTTATGAAGACCCATAAAATGCAAGACATTGAAGGCAACATTTTCATTAAATGTGAACTAAAGATCACAATATTACCTAACATTCTAGGAATTTATAAAGTAGCACTTGCTTCAAAACTGAGAGGAGGATTCTTTGGTGAGAGCTTTCAAGTTTATGTTAGGCATATTTAGGCATCTGGTACAAGTTCTTAGGCCAAAGGTTGGCGTCAATCCCAACTTTTTCTTCAAAGGCAATCCACCACAAATCATTGTTGAAAGTGTCTCAATCAACCAAGAAAATTATCAGTAAGGCAAACAATATTAGTACCAATCAACATATAATCCTTCAAGCTACATACACAATCCCTAGTCTTCCAAAAAAAGAAAAGCCAAAAACATAGAAGATAGATTTGCATTAACTTTCCCACACACTACAATAACAAAGTCACAATACTTCATTCACTATACCTAAATTATGGCTCACATGATGGCACATGCGGTAGGGTTTTCATCACTGAAGGCTGTGGTGTAACGAACCTCGGTTGAGCTAGCACGAGTGAGCTGCGTAATTTGTGGATCTTCATAGGTGTTTCGAACATAACCTGGAGGTGCCTTCTTATCATACACCCCTGGAGCATAAGGGTGATCAACAACATCATATGGCACATAAGGCCATAGCTCGGCCTTCTTGCCTGTTCGATGAATCACACGTTGCACCACCTTTTGGGGGTCTACATATCCAACGACTGTGAGCTTGTGTTGCTTTGGCTCAATGTCTACGCTTTGCACACCCTTCATTCCCTCTACTGATCTCCTCACTTTTCTTTCACATCCTTCACAGTCTATTTTCACCTTTATCTCCACAGTCTAGCAAAGGCAAACATATGCATATGCATTAGCAACAAATGTGTGTGCGCTAAATTTGAACAAAATTCAATCTTGTAATTATTGGAGTGAGGATGGCTTTTATAAACTTCCGTGTGTTGGAGGGTCACATTTTCCTTTATGACCAAACCCACTTAAGCACCACTGACCCTGGTGGGTCATACATACCTTTCATTCACCAGATATTCCAACACAATAATTCCGTGAGCAACACCTCTCTCTCTCTCTCTCTCTTTCTCTCTCTCTCACAGATAAAAAAGATTGAAACCCACAGGTTCCTCAATTTATGCTTTACAAGCTGGCTGCTTTACCATGCAAACAAAATGAATTATTGTTGTCGAGAGGCAAGCATATCTTTGCAGCACTCAAGACATGTTTTGGTGGTCAAATAGTCCCAAATTTCCCCCATGGTCCCCATGTCCAAAATTGTTTCGTTTCTTTTACTTTTCTCCGAGCATAACTTCTTAGAATCTAATTTACATTCAATCAATAGTTTATCATTCTTCAAAAATTATCACTACTTACTAGATCAGATGATGGGAATTTAAATAGGAACCATGAAGGATTACTCTGTGCGCGTGATCTATAAGTTATTTTGCATGTTAAATAAAATTTACCAAGTACCTACCAAAAACAAAAATAGTGGTGAGGGTAGGATTGAGGATATTAAAAAATGGAAACTAAAGGGTCAGGCTGATTCAAGACACGGTGGGTATTATTCTCAAGAATACCTTAAAAAAAATTATAGGTACTAAGAAGATTTGCCTTCTAGCAGAAAAGGGGTGGCTTCAGAAAAAGAGCTCACAGTCAGGAGATTAAAATAGGCACATATACATGAATCAGTGAAAATCAATGAAAACCCATTTGAGATAAGGAAGATCTTGAGCTAATCCACAAGTCATGTACACCCTTTTTTTAATATTAATAGCCTTAAAAAAAACATAAACTCAAAAAGGGTGGGGAAAAAAAGAAGGGGAAGAAGAAGAGTACCTGCAACTGCTTTTTCTTCTTGAGCTTATCAGAACTACCAAAAGAGCAATCAAAGAGATCTGATAGATGATCCAAAGCACCCATTATTCCGCTTCTCTCACCACAACTCCACACACTTCCAGAGAACAGAAGCTTAAATGATCAACTTTTCTATTTCACTCTGCTCTTTCTTGGCTGACAATAATTCCTTCGAATACCTATAGACCATGCCTTCCCTTAGCTTCCACACACTTTTTGCACAGCAACTTACAAACCAGACCCTTCTGATGAAATTGCAACTCAGACCACTTTCTTATCCTCTATTTAATAAACCCCACAACTTTTTTTTCGTAATTTTAAAAGAAAATGGAGGGAGAGAGAGAGAAGACTGAGACTGACAGGTCTTTGAAGCTAGCATCCATTAGATTAGATCTATGGTGAAATATCTTAATCGTGCTGGATTGATGCCACGTGTCCATGTTAGAATTATATATATAATATATATTTTTAAATTTTTATCATACATCCGACCGATCCACACGGGTCCCCCCCCCCCTCCCAATGCCTCTCCTGGTGTCTAAAATATAAAATCTGATTCCACGAATATTCGAAAAATTCGATATGATGAATCAGATCTTCTTAAAAATCGGTTAAGGCCGAATCACAATATTAAAGTGGATTCGGATTTAAATTTATATTATAAATAATTTAAATTTGATAATAATTTAAAATGAAATAAAATTTTATTTTAATATAATATTATTAAATAAAATAAAAAATTTTTTATGATTTGTTATAATTTATAAATTTTATTTTTATTATTAAATTAAAAAATATATTAGATAATAATTTAGATATGACATGAGTCGGGTAGTTTAGATATGACATGAGTCGGGTATAAGTAGGTTTTAGATCGGATTGGATCGGTTTTTTAAAGATACGTGGTAGATCAGGTCGGATAGAGTTGGATCAGATTTTTTTAAAAAATCAGTGGAGTCCGGTATGATTTTTGATTTTTTAATCTGAATCAAATTAATATCGAATATAAATATTATAATTAAAATTTAAGATTAGATATGATGTTAACACGACTTAAGTCAAAATCAATCTATTACCGTTCCACCGGCATCATACCAAATACAGTCGTTGATCGTACTACTAACAAAAGCGTCTTTACCTATCGGAAAATACCCAAAAAAACAAAAAAGAAGAGAGAGAGGAAATTTAGAAAACAAAAAAAAAAATAAAAGTTGAAGAGTTTTTCTTTTGTTTTGTTTTTGTTATCAGAAGCCAAATTCCAATTTGTCTGATTTGAATGAGGAAAATATATTAAATTAAATTAATTAATTAAGAATTAAGTGAAATAAAAATTAATAATTTTGAAATTTTTTTAAAAATTATTAAAATTAAAAAACTGTATTTTAAAACATATCAAGGATCATTATTATTATATTTTTTCTTCTGTTGGAGTTATCTTGTAAAAATTTTGAACACTACAGCAAAAATTTGATAAAAATTTAAGTTATGTGAAACTATATATATATATATATATATATATATATATATATATATATATCAAAATCTAAATTTTAAAAGTTTTTAGTAACAGGATAGAAGAAATTAATGTATAATTAGTTATATTAAATTTAATTAAACGTGATTCAAAAATTAACGAGAAAATTATTAAAAATAAATAAATAATGAATTTAATGTTAGTTTGCCAACCGGGAATCTAAGATGATACGGAAAACCTCAATAGGAGTGGGTCCTAAAACTTTCGGGTCGGGTCCCACCAGGAGAGAAGAACCACAAAAGACAAAACCTTGGTTGATAAGAGATCCAGTTCATGGGCAAGTGTCACTCTCATTCGCTAGCCAATTTGGGCGTGTTTTGCGTTTTAGTCTTGCCCGTGATCAACATAGATTGTCGTTTAATGAAATATGATATTAAATTTTTTTATTAAAATCTCATATCCAAGTTTTAAAATTAAAAAAAAAATTATATTAAAATAACAGCCTTTAAAATAAAATCCAAATATAATTCATAATATCAATAGTGTACACCAAAAATATATATATATATATATCTTTCCCATAATCCCCCCACCAATAAAAGTCAATACAACAACCAAACCTATGATCATCCCCGGCAAAAAAATCAATACAACAACCAAAGCTTTGTTGTGACGGCAAAAAATCAATACAACAACCAAACCTTTGTTTCATCAAGTGATGTCGTCTAACAATAGCATAATGTTATGAAAATTATATATTTAATAATAGAATATTAATCTCTCTTAATTAAAATATTGAATTTGAATTTTGATAATAGAAAAATAAATTATAATCAATCTCTAAATTGGGTATCATAGTTCTCGAATCGAATTTGTCAGATAATCTAAATATCGATTGATCAAGATAAAAAAAAAAATATAAAAGATTCATATATAAATTTTTGATTTAATTTTATGTTGATCGACTCCCAAACATAAACCTTTTTTTTATCTAGAGTTGAGATCAGCCATGGCGGATTTAAGGGAGGGGGGGAATCAATGGTTGTGACTAGATTCATAAACGCAGGCCAAAAAAAAAATCAATAAATAAATAAAATTTGTTTTGGTCAAATTCTCAATAAATTGGATCATTATAATGGTAGGCAAATTCTTTTTAATTAGGATGCCATATATTAATTATATAATCTCTCTTTTTTTTTTTAATTAGTACCTGAATTTAATTATACCTCATATCATTAGGCATGTTAGATACTTCCATTTTTATTTATTAAATGTCACTTAATCAATTAAGGGTGTTTTGGTTGATTTTTTTTTAAAAGTATCTATTACTTTTTCTCTATTAACTTTAATTTTAATTACGAGTTAATAATAAATTTAAAGGATTTTGTTGGAATTATTTAATTTGATAAAAAACTAAATATATTTATATAAGATATTTATATGTAATCAATAAATTTGAAAATAAAATAAATTAAGTTAGAAAAATAAGTTCTAACCCAACCTCACTTTCTTGTTCTTTGCGTGGCAGCACATTTTAATTATATTATATTATAAACGCCTAATGACTCTAATTTTCATAATCCCAGGTGTAGAATTAAACATTTTTTTTTGTGAAAAATCTCATGTCTAATTGGTTCAATAAGATACTGACGTCCTTAGATAAGATTTCAGATTCGATTCTCATGAATAGAGAAAATGAATAGAGAGAGAGTTTTGTCCTCTCTCAAGAGTCCAACACGTATCGAACTGAATTTAGTGGGGTAAAACGTAATTATCCCATGATTTATTTAAAAAAAAAATAAAAACCTTTACAGATCTTTATGATTTTTGGAAAATGAAAAAATTAAGTTCGTTAATTGCCAAGACATGAAGTTTCTTAATTTAATACAACTATAATAATCTGACATTTGAGTAGGTCCCTGTAGTTTTCTCTCTATTGGAAGAACAGTTTCGAAGTGCTTCCTTTTTGGGCCTTCTACTTTTCTGCCAGCCTCTAAAGTCACTAAAGTAGGCCTATAGAAGCCCAAGTAATGTCTTCCATTGGGCCTGTATTTTCGGCCGGGCAATGATTCGATCAGTCAGGGGCTGCCTTCTTCTGAATAAGGCACTCTCACGCGTGGGCTTCTTTAATGCCACATAGCATCTTAGAGTGCATCATGATCAGGCCTTGATGCCCTCTAAGATGCCATGTCGCATTATAGATCGATTCAAATTAATCGAGATAAAATTTTAAATTAATGTTATTTGGTTTAATTGAAAAGAAACTAAGTTTCTTTAATTATAGACGTGAATTCGACTCTTCATGGGTATAAAAAAAATGGGAGACCTCTCCCCGAAAATGATTGGACAGTAGATCGATCCGAATTAGTCGAGGCAAACCTTCAGATATCGGATGGAAAACCAAAAAAAAAATGATAAGGTTTTGATTTTTTTTTTGTTTTCATTGATCGATATTTGAATTTTATCCGATTAATCTGATTCGAGTATTATGAAGTCTATTTTAGAGGTTAACTCTTTCAAATTCTTTTTCTCCGTTCCCTTAGATTTGGCAAATGGTGAAATAGGCAAAGCTGATGCCCCAAAATCATAGGCAAGTATGAAGAATCGTAAGGATTAATAGCTTTTGTGGTAAAAGGAGTTCATAGTGAAGACCCACCGTAAAAGGATTTCATAGTTTGCTCCATAATCCAATCAAATTTACCATTGTCTTGGATAATAGTACCATTTAAGATTTTCGAATTTTGTATATAATAAAAATAGATATCAGAAGAGATTTACCACTTAAGTGTCTAATCTGATTTAAAACGGATTTAGTCAAATTTAATATAATTATTAGATATCGATGATTTATTAAAAAAAAAATCCAATCAGTTATAATGTAATCATGGGTATTTTGCGACATAAAGTCATGATGGATCAAGACTCACACTCAAAATTATATTAGCAAGTAAATACTAAATACTCCTTTCATTTATTTTTGTAGTATACCCTCTAAAATCATTAGTCATAAGAAATCAACAACAAGAGTAAAAGCCATAAACTCAGAAGGATACTTTTTTTTTTGGGTACACAACTCAGAAGTATACTAATATAACATAAAAAATTAGGGCAAGAAATTTGAATCACTGGATCCCTTCATAATCATGCAATATAGAAAACAAGTTGGAAAAGTTATGTTTGCACTTGGAGGCCACTCCAATAATTTACACATGTATATATTCACCCACTTGATTATACTTTTGAATTTTTACTAATATATGTTAATGTGCACCAAATGACATATAGCTAGGCCAAATGCCACTTAATAAAGCCATTGAAATTAGATTGCACAATGATGGGGTATGACTATTAGCTTATAACTTAAGGCAATTAAAAATGAAAATTTTGTCTAGTGGTTGATTTTGACTCATAGTTAATGGCGCTCTCTCTCTCTCTCTCTCTCTCTCTCTCTCTCTCTATTCATTTCTCTACATTCAAATCCCCCACAACATTCATGGTACAAAAATTTTGAAAATTTTAATGAATCAATTGACTAGGAGGCAACATTATTAGCTTCTAAGAATGATCCTTGGTTGTCTTTGTTGATAATACAACAGCATTATTAAGAACAAGGAAAAGAGAATGAAAATGTCAATTATTCAAAAGCAAAATTATTGACTTCCAAACAAATTATCATTTTGTTTATATAATGCCAATGAGTTTTAATTCAAGTGATAGCTTTTCCCTCCCCCTTATAATAGATTTAAATTCGAGTCTACGAATGCACTAAAAAAAAAATTGTTTATACAACGAGGATGATGTTTTTCATAAGAAGAGAGGCGTTGTCACAGCTCGAACACTCTTTTACTGGTCATGGACGAGCCTTTTATACTCTTTCGAGAGGCCGGTGATCCTAACATGACTTTTTTTTTGTGTTTTACTAACCAGTATTCGAAACTATACTCTGACTAACTCTCTATAGGATTCGAATTAGAATTTTTGTTAAGAGACCTAGCATACTTTCCATTAGATCAATTATCTATTTGTGGTCCTAACAAGACTTTGCATGACAAGGTACACCTCTTTCTGTAGGGAAAGGATTAACGAAAAGATAAAGGAAGAAAACAGAGAGAGTGATGGAGGGTTTGAAGGGAATGGGAAATGAACCTTCTTCGAAACAAGGAAACAAGGTCAAAAAAGAAACCAAGAAACAAAGGCAAAGAGTGTGTTGGGTTTTTGCTTTTTGAAGAAAATGCTTTCTTTATGGGTACATGTAAACGAAAAGAAACAAAATAGTTTTAAGAAGTGTGACATAGACATTGATGAGAAATGAAAGACACCACCACACATACACACACATACACACATTACATAGTCAAAGTTGTGCACGAAAAGTGCTTGGGCTTGGGTAATACTGAAACAGATCAAGGAAACGAAGGCAAAGAAAGGGACAAAAGAAAGAGGGGGAAGAAAAAAGGGGAAAGAAAGAAAAGAAAGGACTTTTCCAAACCAAAGACACTTCACATGACTTTCGTGTGTGTCGGGGTCTATGAAATGGGGCGGGAGAAGCAAAAAAACAAATGAAATCATCTGACATGTTCACATTAACCAACCCCATCACTTTTATGGAGGAAGCAACATGCCAGGAAATGGGTGTCCTTTATTAAAACTCTATTGTTGTCCTTCATGAGAGAAGCACCATCACCCATAAATATAAAATCTTAGGGTGGGAAGAGAGAGAGAGATTACTAAAAAGCTGGGGAGAGTCTGCGTGTGTGATGGCTAAGAAAAGCTATCGGGCAAAATGGCCTAGAAACTTTCGGACACTTTAGGTTGCTTTCTTGTTGCCTTCACCCCTGCATTAATGCCATGGTCTGAGAGACTTGTAAAATTCAACTCACTTGGGATAAGCCTCGAAAGGGGCGTTTGGATTTTAAATTTTGATGGCTCTAAAGTGACTTAATATGTGAATTTTTATAATTAAAAATAGCACACCAGGTAGGTCAGATTGATCAATAAATTATTGTATTATTGATGATTCTATATTAATGAATTATAAATCAATTGATATTATTTTTTTTTCTTGAAAATTTTAAGTTCAAAATTCTCTTATATATAAAAAGAATTAATGTTTTAATTAAAAATTAATTAGTTATAACATAAATTATCACACGATTTTTTATTGATAATTCATCTGATAATATTATTTTATAAGAGAAACGGAATCGTGACCATCTTTGATCATATGTTCGAATAGTTTCAGACAGAATTAAATTAAAATAAAATTCATAAATATAACTTTGAAGATAAATCATTGGTGGCCTTCAATAGTTTCAAGGTAGTGGTGGCTTTTTCTCATAGTCAATAGAGCTCAGAAGGAACTAGGAAAATGCATTTCATTTGATCTTACATGTAAACTTCTCAATGCTTGGTGAGCTTAAGTAGGTCTATGTGTTGAAACCCTTTTTCATGGTTATCTTGAAGAGATGAATTACCCAATAAGGAAGCCCTCTAATGCACGCTGTATGAATGATGACAATAAAATACATAACTGAAAATTGGCCCCATCACATTCATATGACATGCAAATACCAACAACTGCACAACACCCAGTTGATAAATTTGGTTAACAAATAACAAAAAGGCACTCTCTCTTTCTCTCTCTCTCTCTCTCTCCATATTCCAAAAAGTGCCACTAACATCTGAATTAGTATTAAAATGAGCAAATCAATAAAGTTATGCATATAGCTTAGGTATGAATTTGGACATTGGTTAGAGAGCACCATAATTGTTTTGCTTAGCTTTACAAAATTAAATCCATGAACACCTTTCAAAGATGTTGCTTCTTCCATTGAAAGCCTCACACTAATCTTTTCAATTGCTTCTGCCACAAGGTGTAATTAGAGAGAGAGAGAGAGAGAGAGATCTCCCAAGAATCCATTATGGTAAAGGGTAGGGCACTATGAAAGAGAATCACTTCTCTGCACAACCACAGAGGACATGTCATAGATTGGTGGGTCTCTAGTTGTCACATGTTGGTTTTTCATGAACCCCCTTTTCCATTAGAAAATTCAGACACCAAAAATGGGGTGTTGAACAACCTCATATTGTCACTAAATTATTCCTAAACTATGTCATGACCATACAATTTATCATTGTTTACCCTTTTGACAATGTGCAACTTCTAGGAAATTAGTTGGACCATGTTAGATTAAATCATCACATGACACACTAAAGTTGTTAGATCAATATTACATTGTTAGCCAGCCCATAAAGAATCTTATTAGCATCCGAAATTACTCAGTATTAAAAGTTTCGAAACCACCCGGTATATATAATTTGTAAATTATTATATATATTCAATAAATTTATCTAATACAGCTCAAAAGAATAACTCTGGTAATCATTCTCAGACATCCAAACAAAAATATAATTAAAAATCATAATTATTTAGGATTCATTTTAATCCACCAAATCAATGTTAATTAAAACAAATCCACCAACGAAGATCACAAAAGAAAAGGTCCATATATCCATGTCATGTTTCATAATGAAAGCAAGCAATTCAAAATTCTTAGAATGAGATCATTGAACAAATCAATTGTGTCCATATTGATATGAAAATTTTGACATTAGGTTGTTTGATTTTTATTGCTAGCTAGCCACACATTGCACTTTCCATATAAAACAAGTCCATTATAGCAAATAATTTATACACAAGACTTTACAAATGATTTGATATGATTCTATTCTCTCTCTCCTTCTCTTTCTCTCTCTCTCTCCCTCCCCCCCATGTACAAACACTATTTTAAAAGCCATCGGTCATCATGTGTTCTTAATGCAAGATTCAATAGACAAACCCCACCATTTTTTTTTTCTTGGCAAGTGACAAACACAATTAATGGATTAAATTATTTCTTTCACATAAAGAAAGATCCTTCAATTATACATTGCAAAAATGAAAATATATTATATTCCCACGTGTCACGTGTGAAGGTGTACCTATTGTCAATGTTGCCGGACAAACAGAGACAAATGAAGAAACAAACACAGCCAGCTTGTTATGAACACATGACCTCATCCTCTCTTTGATTTTACTTCTAATTTTCTTTTGTCCTGTACTTTAATTCTAATTACCTTTCCTTTTTTTCTTTTAAAGGAAAAAAGGGCAACTGCCCTTTGAAATTTTGAAAAAAAAAAAGTATTTTTGTTAACAGCCTAACAAATACTAAAATTCAAATTACATCTAAATTTCAAAAGAAATCTTGTGAAAAACATCTTAATAAATCAAAAAATTAGTAATAGAATTACCTGATCTAAACACAAGAGAAATGTAGAAGACGGTATTTGAATAAATGTAAAAGTCATATAAATATTGTTCAAAATTTTTAAAATGCAATTAAAATATTAAAATATTTATCTACTCTCAATTTTATTTTAAAAATTGTATTTCTTTCTTTTAATATAAATTTTTAGTTTCATACCGGTTTTATATCTCCATCGATTAGTTCCTAAGTTGATTATTTAATATAATTTAAATGTTAATAGAATAATAATTGAATTTGTGATCTCATGCCGTAGGAGTTAGACAATGCAAGAGGATAGATTAATAATCGAGTTAGTGAGATACAATATTAAATTTTTTAATTAAATCTCGATCACGAAATTTAAGAATGAAAAAATTACATTAGTAATTTCTCTATAAATACTCAAAACAGATTAATTAAAATATGATACAAAGCGTTTAAAAAAAAAAAAAAAAGCCCACAGACTGACCCATTCCTGAGATGCCCACAACTACTCCCCCAAATCATCCGTCTCGTCTCTCTCAAAAGCCCGTCCCTCATCCTCATGCCCCTCCAAATATTAAAGTCCAAACAACTCCCAAGATTGAGCGACTCTCTGAACAATTCAATGGTTTTGTTCACAAGCCATTAATGGACCTCCCAATAAGTTCTTATGATTCGTTAATGTGACGTAGACATGCAAATTTTTTATTTTCGTAATTGTTCTATTTTATTTTATTTTATTTTAAGGATCAATCCAATTACAACCCAGTTGGAAAAATTATGACTTAAAACTAAATTAAATTAAATAAAATTTTTAATATAAAAATTATTGATATAATGATTATTTTAATTTTTATCGAGAAAAATCAATTTTTGTTTATGAATTCTTTTTATTTTAATTAAACTTATTATAAATAATAAAATTAAAATAGAGTTAAGCTGAGTTCAGATCATATCGACGCTCGAACCATATACCATGCCATGGAGTAATTTATGATTCATCGATTTTTACTGGATAAAGAAAGTAATTGTATTACTATTTTAATGGATTTTTACTGGATAAAGAAAGTAATTGTCTTACTATTTTAAGTGAGATGATAGCAGTTGAGTTGAGGTATAATTCACTAATTATTATGCAAATATTTATATATTAAACTATAAAATCGTGTGCTATAACTCATGAATATTTATTAAGCTTAACTACATTTTTTTTTTTTTTTGTTTTGGGGGGGAAAAAGAAGCTTTGAAATAATTGTTTTATTCTACAAGTTGTATAGCATTTTCATGTGAACCCAATGAACTTTTTTACATTTTTTAAATATATATATATATATATCCCCACTTTGATTTTCTAGAGATATTGAGGTGGGGTTAGAGAGACCCACTAGGCTAGAAAGTTAGAGAAAGTAAAAGTAGGGTGGTGGGGGAGGAATCTGCAGGATGACAAGTGTGTGTGAAGGTGGCAATGTTTAGATTAGATCCATCCATCCATAAAAGAAGGGGGTGTTCCTTTCCATATCACAAAGAGGTTACTATTGGAGAAAGACCAAAGAGAAAGTGGTTGGGAAGTTGCAGATTTTGAGATTTATATAGGGCATCAAATACGAGACAATGGGGGGCTATATTTGGATTTTTTGTAAAAATCTTGGTCAAATATTCAATATTATGGGTGATGGGGTGGGGGGTCAGGTCTGGTCTGGTCAGTTTTCATACGGTGTGCGTGATTTATATTCACATGGATTGGCTTTGCAATACCAGTTGGCTGCATGATAAGGGTTTCTTCCATTTCCAAGCATGCAATGCTAGGACTTGTTGGTGGGCAGCACATGGACCAACACCCCCACCCCTCCCCTCCCTGTTTTCTTCCCTTCACTACTATTCTATGCTTTTTTGTACTGTCCCCACCTCTCTTCAAATTTTACAGAAAATTACTCTTCTTCGTACGCATGCAAAACTCCATAAACATAGGCTCCGGAAACAGTTAAAAAGAGAAATACAATACATATATCTATCCTACCAACACCTAGTTGGTCCGCTGCTTTAGTATGGGTTCACCTTTTAAGTAAGATCCAAATTTGAGTTTTATGTATGAAAAAAATAGGTATCGAGAGTTTTATATTTTAAAAGTCAAACCCTACTAAAACCAGATTTAATCGAATATAATGTACTTATTGGATATTAGTGATTTATTTAAAAAATAAAACCTATATCAACATAGATTTGACCAATTAAATCAAAACATATCAAATTTTATATGACATTTTATATGATCAATTCTTAATTAGTATACTGATATTTAATTAAAAATTAATCAAAATATATTAATATGAACTGTTATGTAAAATTTATTTTATTCAGTACACGATCATTTAGTTTATCTAACATTACGACTCTTAATTAAACATTCCTACTTTCGAATATATTCTCAAATATATGAAATAATGGATAACGACTTATGCTATTATCTTTGTGTTATAAATTTAGTGTATGAATAATATCTTTATTCTTAAAAAAAATTAAAATTATAATATTCATTTAAATAAAGTTCTTTTTATCATGGTTAAAATAATTGTTTTACATGATAGTTGAAAAATGCAATCGATAATATAAGTTTGACATTATAACAATAGTAATAATAACGACAATAATAACAAATAATAATAATAATAATAATAATAATTTATATTATCATGAGAAAATAGTTTTTTATTATATTTTAATTTTAGTTTTAAGAATTTTGTGATGGTAGAATCTTTGTTTACCGTGGAGATGTTCCCTAAATTTGGGATCCATTGCAACCATCACAATGTAGGGTGGTGAATCTATTGCATGTGTTGGGGGTGGGGTTTTGTCCTGCAACTCCCATGTGCTCTATGTGAAAAATACCCTCTGTGCCAACACAGAGTAATGACAACAAAATATACAATTTTTTTACTTTTTCTTGATCATGAAAGACCTATTCAATTTATACAAAAGTAATATGGTACAATTATTATACACATAATCTTTTTATAACAATAAAAATAATCTAATTTGATTGAGAAACTCTTTTTTTTATTATTATTGATATCTAAAATTATATTTAAATTAATCTGATTTAAATATTTACGAAAGTTTATTTAGAAATAATATTTTTAATATAGTCTTTTTATTTTTAAATATCAAACTCAAAATTTAATTAAAATATCTAATATTATTATCCAGTAAATGCAAAAATGTTCAAAGAAGTGTGATAACCCCTCAAAATTTCTTAAATGAACTTTATTTCATGGAGGATCCAAACATGGAGATTTCTCATTCCTATGCAATATCGTTTCACCAAATTGAAATAGTTGCCATGCTTTGTTTGGGGCAAGTGTGAGACTTTCATTTATTTGATTTTTTTTTTTCAATTTTTCTTATGATATAAGAGTGAAAATTTTAAGGGAGAAATTATATAAATAATATTTCAAAAATTAGATGTTATATCCATAATATTTCTCTTTTTCCTTTATTTTGTTGATATTTGTATGTGGGGCAAAAGGTTTAAGGAAAAAATATTAAATAATTAATTTAATTCATATTTTCTCTCAGATCATATTTATTAATTTTTCTCTCTCTAAAAAAATTAAATTTATTTTTTCTATCTTTAAAACTAAGCACATATTAATTTTCTCTATCCAAAAAGTTAATTTAATTCATATTTTCTTTTCTTAAACATATTGATTTTAAGTTTTCTTTATAATTTTTTTTCTTTTCGGACATATTTGTTTTAAGTTTTCTCTTTATAAAACTAAGTACATTAATTTTTCTTTAAAAGATTAAATTATTTAAATTTTCTCTTTCTAAATTTAATGATTTTTTAATTTTCTCTTTCTATAAAAAAATTTAGTTTAAAATTTCTCTATAAAATATGCAGACTTGAGTTATTCAAATAATCAACTGAGTCAAGGCTCTTAATTTCTCTAACAAATTTTGATAGTTCGTCTTGGACAAATTTAATTGTTTGGGTGACCAAATTCATATATTAGTATTCACAGAAAAAAGAAAAAAAATACAAAATCCAACATAATTGATCATTCATATAAAATGGGGAGTAGATTTTAATGACAAGAAGATTATATTGTTTTTTTTTTTTAACTTGCACACCCATATCCGAGAACCCGAATAATCCGGTTCGACCAACTTTGAGACACAATTTAGGGACTAACTCGACATCCACTTTTATATGGGTGCATTTCAAAAACATTGAAAGCATTAAAACAATTTCCAAAAAAAATATTACAAAATTATTTCATGACAACCAAACCAAGATTGTGTCATGAGATTATGAAGGAAAGATTTTATATGAAATACAAATTGGAATATTTAATTTTCCAATTATTATTATTTTTTTTTAGTTCCTATAATATCTCAAAAGTTCCTTAAAACAAGATTCAAAAGGAGGAAAAATATAATGAAATTTTGGATCTAAGGGATGGTTTTAAGCACTTCCTAAAACATCTCTTTTATTATTACTATTATTTTTTTTTTGGGTATGGTTACTTTGATACAAAAGATTTATTTGTAGCTTTACTTTCCCAAAAAGTTGAATGTATTAATGTATAGCAATGAAGAAATTGAAATTCTTTTTTGGATAAATTACAGGTATTTAGTAATCATATTGGACCCGACTAAATCTGGTTCGAGCTTATTTAAGAAATTGAAATTCCAAAGAAATTATAACTTTACTTAATTTAATTACCTAACCAAAAATTGGGATTCCTTTTTTCAATTCCATGATATTTACCCATAATTCATCATTTGCTAGACCTAATTTTGGTCTTTTCCATATGGGTGACCAAATCATAGATTTACAAAATTATTATTTCAACCAATATAAAGCAAAATATGAAATTTGTGAATTTTGGAAATGCAAGTTTGATTTGGATTCAAATGGGTGAAGTCCAAAAATAATTTAAAAGTTTCCAAACAATATGATATTTATTAGATTAATGAGGCTCTGTTTGTTTGCTTGCTAGGAATTTTTTTTTTTAATTATTTTGAAAGTGTTTCCAAAAAATAAGAAAAACAATATTTGAGGAACTATTTTAGAATGACCAATTAAGTAAATATAATTCAATACAATGAAAATGATTTATCAATAAAAATATATACCATTGAAAAAGGAAATATTTTTTAGAAAATAAATGGAATTTTCTTTTTTTAAAAAAAAAAACTTGTATTCCTAAAAGAAATTGGATTTTGTAAAAGTACTATAAAAATGGGTTGTATTTTATTTAATTACTTAATTTATTTTTATTATTTTTTTGCTTTCTATAAATTAAAAAAAATCTTTTTGTAATTAAATTAATTAATTAACAAATTCCAAAAGGGTCATGCCAACTTTGGAAATCGGAGAGGGATTGGAATCATAATCCTACTCTTCAGCCCTTCCAAATCTCATATTTTCTCTCTCTTCATTCATTATTCTCTCTCTATCTCTCTCTTCAAAGAAATAAAAAAAAGAAAAACTGACTTAAACGTTTCACAAGCTCCCACGTGGATTTGGAATTGAATTTCTCAATTCACACAAACAACAACAGCGCCTCTGAAACCTCTGACCCGATAGTTTAGTCACAAAATCTGCATGTGTACGTCCTCTTTCTCTCTCTACATCTTAAAGAAGAGAGAGAAAAAAAATTAAAATTAAAATTAAAATTCTTAAATAGAGAAAGAATCCTAAGCAAATAACTTTTTCTTTATTTATCAAAATTATCCAATTACTTTATAAGAAATATAATTAAAATTGAAATTGACAATAACGGATACACTCCTTATACTAATATATAAATACACAGCACCCCCA
The DNA here is from genome assembly GCA_037126225.1 of Dillenia turbinata. NCBI lineage: Eukaryota > Viridiplantae > Streptophyta > Magnoliopsida > Dilleniales > Dilleniaceae > Dillenia > Dillenia turbinata. The sequence continues at coordinate 22,285,249 of JBAMMX010000024.1, forward strand.
CAGCACTTTCTCTTGTTTTTTTATGTGCTCCTTAAAAACATGGCAGAACCAAACAACATGAGTTTTGGCCAATTGAGCTGAGAGAGAGAGAGATAGAGAGAGGCAGAGAAATCATGCAGCTCCTCTGATCCAACAACATAAAGAAGGGCTCTGAATTTGAACCTAACCCATATCAGCTCTGATCTTTTAAAGAGCCTGTGAAGCATTTTGCAAGGTTAAAAGAGAGTAGAGAGAGAGAGAGGATAAGAGAGAGAAAAACAATATGGCTATTCAAGCGCAGTTGTATTCTGAGAATCTTGGGTTTCCTTTGTTCGGCTCGCAGGATTTCATTGACAATTGTTGGTATGGATCAAATGAGTTCTGTTTCGGTCTTCAACAAAAGCAGCAGCAACAACAACAACAACAAAATCAACTTGTTCAGCAACAACTTCTACAGCAGAGAATTCAGAATCATAATCAGAATCATTTTCATGGATCTGACAAAAGTTTTCAAATCCCTTCTTTGAAAAGCAACGCCAATTCTTCTCAACCAATGGTGTTTTCTCAAGCTGTGACATCAGAAATTGAGAGACAGAGACATGAACTCGATCAATTCATAAGATTGCAGGTTAGTCCAAAATATTTTATTATATTTTTATGGTTTTTATTGGTTTTTTCGATTTTTTTGAATGGGTATTTGTCAAAATTCAATTTTTCTAATTGGTGTTGATCAAATGATTTTGATTGACAGAATGAGAGATTGAGACTCTCCTTGCAAGAACAGAGAAAGAAACAAATTGCGACAATGCTAAGCAAAGTTGAATCAAAAGCAGTCAATCTGCTGAGGCAAAAAGATGAAGAAATAGCAAAAGCAATGAAGAAAGCAATGGAATTAGAAGAATTGTTGAGAAAAATTGAGATTGAGAATCAAGAATGGCAGAGGATGGCAAAAGAGAATGAAGCAACAATAGTAACCTTGAACAACACATTGGAACAATTGCGAGAAAACAATGCCTTTGGTTGCAATAGTGGAGGTGCTGAAGATGTAGAGTCATACTGCGAAGTGAACAGAGATGTGGAATTTGATGAAAGTAGAGAGAGAGAAATTTCTGATGGAAGAAAAGTGGATTGTAGAGTCTGCAAGTCTAGAAATTCCTGTGCCCTGTTCCTTCCTTGCAGACATCTCGCTTCCTGCAAAGCGTGTGAAGCCTTTCTTGTGTCTTGTCCTGTTTGTCAAACAGTAAAGGAAGGTTCAATTGAAGTTCTCATTTAGAGAGGGAGAGAGAGAGAGAGAGTTAATCTTTAGTCAAGGGGAAAATAGATTTTTGAGTTGTTTAGAGGATGATGGTATGATGTTGAATGAGCACATTTTGATTCATTGCACAGGCTCTGATTTTCAGTTTTTTTTTTAATAAATTTAATATTTTTAGGGAATTTTTGATAATTTCAATATTTTCCAAGAAACAAAAATGAGGAAAAATAGGTTGAGTTGTTTTGTGGATGATGATGATGAATTAATAATCCATTTTTAGTGATTTTTTAAAAAAATTTGTGTGAGAGTTTTTAAGAAATTTAAAGTTTTCCAAAATGAAAATTGTGTGTTTTTAAGAAATTAAATCTTTTCCAAAATTTAAAAAAAAAAATGAGTAGAAGACCGTTTTGATTCATTGCATAATTTTTGTTTTTGCAGATTTTTTATAATATTTGTTTTCAATTTCTTTTCTGCATTTTTTTTCCTTTTAAGGATATCTGTTTTTCAGATTTAATTTTGTACTTTTTAACTCTAAACTCATATCAAGTCAATTGAACAGGATTTTTACAGTACATACAGAGCATCTTTTCCTTCCCTGGATTTAGTGCTTTTCCCCCTTTCAAGATTTCCCCTCCCCACTTTTTTACTGTGGTGTAGGCCTCAGATTTTACAAATAGTGTGTGTGGGTTTTTTTTTTTGGGCCTTTCCTTGTGAAAATGGGATCAATTCCAACAAGTGACATAATGGACTGAAATCAATGTCAGCTCTTATGAAGTTCATTGATTTTTCTTGCTCACGTCTCTTTCAGACTTCACTTCTAGATGTATATAGGGTGAAAAATAGGTTGGACATATTTGTCTTTTTACCTTTTAATGTATTTTTTTTTAAAAAAAGATATTATTGTTTTGAGGAATACAATTAATACCCATTTTGTAATTAGTAATTTTGTTTGGTAGAAAAGTTATGATATGTAATTTAGGTTTGTTTGTGCTGATAGTTTAATAATGTTAGACAAATGGTGTATAGTGATCCACATCCAAAATAGCAAAAATTAGGGTTTCACAATCCTTTTGCTTGATAAATAAAATATACATCTAATGAAAATTATCTGAATGGTTAAGAACTTTTTCTCAAATGTATTTTTCGAGATCTAGTATTTAAATTTTTGTGTACGTGTATTCTCATGGATCAAAATTCAAATCTTTATGCGTGTCTATTTTCACGGATCAAAATTTGAACGTGTTTATGTATTTCGTGGATCAAAATTGTGGATCAAAATTGTCTAGATTTGACTCTAAGTGCATGAATGATATTGAATTTTGGGTAATTATATGTCATGGGAATAGAAAAGGAAAACATGTATGTCTGATATGCATTGATGAGTATTTGGTACAAGGTGCAGATAGGATAATCCAGGACCACTTTGAAAATTATATTAATTGGATATGCTTTGGAAATATACCATTTTGAGTGGGTGGCTGCATTTGTGGAGTTTCTTGCTTGAAAATATAAATAATTTTTAATTTGAATGTATTTTTAAAATAATTTTAATTAAAAGATTTTGACCGATCAGATCAATATTATGTCAGATAATTAATAATTTTAAATTATTATGCATATTCGATTGGTACAAAAAAATGGTTCATAGATTTTATTAAACTTTTTAATGAAATTCAATTTTTTTATTGACTTTTCTCACTACTTACCTAAAAACCTATTTCAATTATATATTAATGCAACCAAAGCTTATTATTATTATTATTATTATTATTATTATTATTATTATTATTATTATTATTATTATTATTATTATTATTGTTTGCGGGATTACTATTCAAGGGTTGAATTTTTTCTTCTTTACCTATGTTAGCAATATGAAGTAATGCTATGGACCAAATGCACCAGAAGTCAAATAAATAAATTGAATTTTATACATTAATTTATAATAATAAATAAATTAAAATATATTAAAGCCGATTACTTTTAAATCAGTCAACAAAATTTTCAAATCAGACCAAAAACAATTTAAAATATGTTAAACCATACTCTTTCATAAAATTCGATCAATTTAATTTTTGATGCATTTGGTCTTACCGTTTCTTTATATTTTTTTTTTTGTAATTTTCATATTTTTACATTTTTTTTTATAATTCTCTCTGTTTCTTTATCGTTTTAATTTCATGATTCTAAAAGTTAAGAACAAAAATGATTGATAGGGGTGTCCTTAAGGAACAGCTCAATCAGTAGAATCTTTTCATTTCTATCATTCTTTTCATGATTCAAGTTGTATCTCCTTGTACTAAAAATAAAATTAAAAAAAAAACAAAAATTAGAAATCGTGACATGATGGTTAGGGGGTTAATTTAATGAACTGAAGTCAAAGAGTTGTAATTTGATTCTTATGGTTAGGTTTCAATTCAATTTTAGTTATTAATTCATAGTGGTCTCTACCTAAAAGACAAAATCTCCATATGCTTTGGTTTTGGACAACTAAGAGAGCTTCAATCCTTATTTCCCAATCCTCGCAAACAGAATAGAATCCTTCCAAAGCTAAAAAAGCAAAAATCAATCAATTACCAAAGAAGAAAAAGGCCAATGCCAATAGCCCATACTTGTTCTTGTTCTTGCTTGCTGCTCTATTTTCTCAAACAGTGCAAAAGCGTTGACAGCTGATTCTCCTCCACCTTCACTCCACGTTCCTTCTCCCTCCCCCACGCTCATGCCCTCGTACAGTTTTCTGCCTTTTCTTTTTCTTTTCATAATTTTAACTATTTATCCTTTTAGCTATTATAATATATAATAAATAAATTGAATTTTTTATAAATTAATTATATTCGATAATGACATTAGACTGGCTAAATTTAATTCTAACCAAGTTAGATTTTTAAATGACGAAACTCTCCCGTGTTTGTCTTCTTTATATATAAAATTTAAATTTAAAATCTTATTTAAAGATATCAGTATTCAATCATTCGATTAAAACAGTATCAGCTCAATTGAATTTTTTAAATAGTCTGTCTCTTCACTTATTATATACTTGATTTTTTTTAAAGAAACTAAACAAATCCAAAATAAACACAATTACGTTATATTACATGTGAAAAATCATATCATGAAAAAAAAAAAAACTCATTTGAACATATTGCTGATTTTATTTGTTTTAGCAGTCAAATAATTTCATAATTAAATTTTTCGTGATAGTTTATATCAACATATCTCAATATATATATATATAACCAATTTTCAAACAAATTATCAGTCTACTCTAGTTAATTTAAATAAATATTATAAATAAGAACTTATGAAAACATGTTAATTTAGACCCTTAAGTAAAATTTATTTATTTATTTATTTTTTTTGCTAGTAAGGGATGTCAATCCACTTAATAATGGATAAGAAAAAGAAAAAGAAAATGACATTATTTTTTTTATAAAATTGCAAAATTTTCGTCTAGAGAGGCGTCCGTACACTCTGATGTTTGTTGCTTTCTTTACGCGTTTCCTTTTTTTTTTTGGGATTAGACGGTCGTGATTCACGCTTGGTTCGTCCTTTTCTACAACAGTTTCTACGAGGACTCTACACTAGTCTACCATGTTAGTGGACCCCAACCCCACAATTCACGAGATCAGATCCATGCACATTTACACATCTGTGTCAGCAGTCAGCCAACCACCGTCTGATTCTCAGCTTCCCGAAATCTGAGTGGCAGTAGGTCCTGTCGAGGATGTGGACCACCGTAGTCTGTGCAGTAGCTGATTGTTTTGGAGGGATGGGTCTTAAAAGAAGCGTGCGTGACTCGTTTCAGCTGCTTCTAGTTGGGAATTTATTCACACGCCATGAATGGGACCCTTCCATTTATACACCTTTCAAACACTAGATTGATCGTAAAAGATGTGTATTCAATTGACTGATATATAAAAAATTAATTTTTATAATTTTTTTTTTAGTTTAAATAAATTTAAACTATATAGAATTAAAATTTTTTTATAACTTTTATTTATAAAATATTTTTCAAATCGATTGAAAATTAATTTTCTTTTATATAAATTATCAGTAATCATGTCTCCAAGGGACAGTGACCACGATTTCCTTCCCTAATTCGGTAATCTAAAGTTCAAATTCTAGTGGAACAAAAAAGAAATATTCAATAATTATATTTGATCTGATTATCAATTTATTCCGTTACATTATATCAATTGGATATCTTAGGTGACAATTTTTCATTAGAATATTTTACATAATATAAATGGATTTTATATATAAGAAGTTTCGTCCATTTTTGCATTAAATTTTATAGATTTTTTTAAATAATTTTATGTAAAGGTTTTATAATGCTTTTAGATTTTGTTTACACGTTCTTTTTCCTTTTATTTGAATTCCAGTATCGAATCAACCGATGTCAAATAGTTGAATTCTTTTAAATAAAACGATTATACTATAAATTGGTCAACCGATTCTTGATTAGTTCAAAATGTAATAATTGATCTGTTATAGTGGTAAGAGTGGTTAAACAATAGATCATTAACTTGTATAAAAGAAACAGGATCAAATGAGAAAGGAAGAAAATGAGTTTTGATCACATCCCTCTCTCGCTACTATTCTGCGCCTCTCTCCCTCTCTGAATTGTCTCTTCTCGTGCTAAGCTTCTTCTCTCTTTCTATTTTTCTCAATCTCTCTGTCTTTCTATCTCTATCTCTCTATTTCTCTCTCTTTATCTCTTTCTCTCTCTATCCGCTCCTTCCTGGTCAGCCAACCAAGCTTTTCGGTTAATTGATAAGCTTCCCATCAGTCGACTGCAACTATCCCGGCACCCAATCCGGGATTATGACAAAGTGGTATCAGAACAGCTATTCCTTGGCATCACACAACATCAATGGTGAAAAATAATTGATTTGATAAATATGAAAAAGAATAAGAGATTCATAGGTAAGAATGGAACAATAAAATAGACGAACATGATAAAAAAATGGGCACTCTCATGTTATGCATTGATAACAAATTGAACATTATAACCTTTGTGAAAAAGGAATAAGAAAAAGAAAAGAAATTGGATCACAACAATTTTCTTACTTCACTGCCTGTGAAACCAAGAATTGATGTTTCTTCCTTTAATATATTTTTACCAAGAAGAGAACAATATGCAACTAGCATTGCTTCCCTAACTGCTACTTTGAGCATTATGGATATTTCTCCAAGTTGATCCGATGATGGGTCAGTTTCCTTGGATGAGACCATGTCTATTTGTGATTCTTTGAAGAGTCTAGAAGTTGAGTATCTAGACAATAATGAAATTTCAACTGTCAATTCCATTGAGAAGAAAACATGTAAAAACTTATTCATTTCAGAAAATGAGAAATCTGCAAGAGAGAGATACTTGAAGAATTGGGAACAATTGATGGTGTTGCAAGTGTAGATGACAACTTCATGGATCCACATTGTTCAACCATTGCTTGTGACAACTTTATGGAACCACATTGTTCTTGTGGTATTTACAAGCACCTGTGTGCATCTGAGGCAAAGAAAAGGCCTTAAGCTGATTTCATGGAGAGGATTCAAAAAAACATCAATGCCAGATGCGTGCAATATTAATTGATTGGCTCGTTGAGATAGCTGAAGAGTATAGGCTTGTACTTGATACACTATATTTATCTGTAAACTACATTGATTGGTATCTTTCTAGGAACATGATAAATGGGCAACAACTTCAATTGCTTGAAGAAGCATGCATGATGATAGTTGCAAAATACAAGAAGAAGAAAAAGACATAAAAAAAAAATCTGTTGCTATAAGTTTTCAACATCTTTCATCAGTCAAACTCCATTTTCAGTGTTTCTTTGAAGGGTAGGAAAATTGTAGCAACCTGTCAAGCAATTGAAGCCTTTGAAATAAAATGGCTAAGCCTACTTAACCGATTCTTGATTAAATAACCGATCTGTTATTGTGGTTAAAGTAGTTAAACAATGGATTATCAATTTGTATAAAAGGAACATGATCGAATGAGAAAGGAAGAAAATGGGTTTTGATGACATCCCTTTCTCCTGTTTTGCTTCTCTCTCTCTCTCTCTGAATTCTCTCTTCTCCCTTTAGCTTTTTTTCTTTCTATCTTTCTGCTTTCTGGTCGACTGATCAAGCTTTACGGTTGACTACAACCCTCCATCAATCAGCCCATCTTTCCAGTCGATTGTCCCAGCACCCAGTCGACTGGGATTGTGACAGAAGGGTTCTTTCGATGCATATTTTTCATTCACAAAATTAGATCTTGATTAAACAAGTTTTTCCTGCCACTAGACTTTGAATGTTGACAGATTTTCTTTACACATTCAACTTGCGGCAATGACAAGGCAATATATAAGAAAGAAAAACTAAGGATAAAATATGTTTTCAGATTGTAATGGGTTAATATTGTGATTAGAATGAAATAATGATGAATAGTGGAGTTTTGCTTTGAAATATTATAATGAATAAAAATAGTAATTAAACAAGTTTGAATTAAGTTTGATTCAAGTGCCTGAAATATATATATATATATATATATATATATATATATAGTGATTTATTTAAATAGGTATTCCTTAAAATTTTATATTTTTTCTTAAGGGCTATCTGTATAAAAAAACTTTAAAATATTAAATTAAATTTACATATTAATTATTTATAATATTAAAATCTCGGTTTATATTTTAAAATTTTTAAATAAATTCAACTATATTCATTAGCAGTTCCGATTTTGTCTGGTAGAAAACGGGATTATTTAGGGACTTCATTTGTTGATGACGTGGTAGGAGAAACTGAGTCTCCTGGTTGATTCGGAAAGTTAAAGGTAAATCGTCCCGCGTACGGTGCGTGTGCCTCTTTATATGTAGGGTTTGCTTCGATTTGGTCTATAAAAGAACTGGGGCCAACTCACACAGTCTTTCTTAGTTTATTCAATCGGTCACACCGAAGGAATGGTGACCGTCAGTATGCCATTCACGCTAAAAAGGCAGTCACACCAACTCACTCCACCACCCTTGCCTACGGAACCATTGGCTACGGACAAGGTGATCGTAGTGCTCAGTCTCCACATGGGAAAATGGGTGCCGAGTTGAGCCAATGTAGTTGTGGTATAAATAGACAGCCTTTCTAGTGCATTATTGTCCTTCTGGGTCTGAGAATGAATCCAAAAGCACATTCAAATATGTCCTTTGTGCTTCCAAAGAGGAGGGTCTACCGTGGAGTCTAATGGTCCCACCAATGGTCCCGAGGATCCAGTGATATAATATTAAACCTTTTTAATCAAAATTTTAATTTTAAATCTTAAAAATAAAAAAACAGATATTAAGAGATTTAATTCATAAATAGAGCCTTACAACTACTCAAATTGAATTAATTAGATTTTTGAAAAACTACGGTCAAGTAAAAAAAAACAAAAAAAATACCAAAGACGAGGGTCTTTGGGTTTCAATGGATTTGGGTCGAATCAGGCTAAGGTCAACTATGGGTCTCGTACCAAATCATGAGAAAAATTACGGACAGACAAGCGACTTCTCCCACACATGAATCAACCATGCAAGCTACCGCAATGAACTAGTCCAAAGGCACCAAAAGTTTACACACATCGCATACACCTCTCAGATATAGAGCACTTCTTTTCGCATAATAGAAGATGCAGCCTTTTGAAGCAACAAAGGCGAACAAGAAAAATGAATCTCACCAAGAAACGGGAATAAACAAACTTTGCTCTTAATAAATCGATGAATCCTTTCAAATATCTTTTCTACCACTAACAAGGAAACTAATGTGCCGCTGATCTTCAACTTAAATCTATCAATACAGGCTGAAACCAAAAAAATGACTAACAATGATAGCTAATCCAAGACCAATTGCCACTAGGGAGGAAGCCCAGGTGAGTTTCTCGGTTATCCGAGGAACCCTTTCCTTTAGAGCCTGACTACATGAGCCTATAAAAACGGTGTAACTTCCCATTGCAAATACAGTCCCCAACAAGAACATACCGAGAAAAGCAGCACCAGCCAAGCGTGAAGGCAAAGCAAGTGCAGGCAAGACCATCATCAGTGCATCAGGTTGTAGCCCATGAACAATCCCTGTGGCAAAAGTTGCAAAACCAATCCTTTTCTTCCCAACAGCTGGCTTTTCAAGGGTGGCTTCATATACGCTCACATCACACTCACCGTTTTCCAGGACAACACATGGGGCTGGAACTTCAGAAGCTTCTCTAATTCCCATACCACCAATTACTAGTAAGGTGAGGCCCACTACTCTTGTTCCCCATGTTCGGATGACTTCAATATGGAGACGATCCTTCAGTAGAAGAAACAATAAGCCAAAAATCACCTGTCCAGCATCATGACCACAACCCCACAAGGCTCCAACTGCAGCACTTTCTAGTCTGGTGCGGCCAATTGATAATGGAGCCAGAGCAGCAAGGTGGTCAGGGCCTGATAGCGTGTGTAAGCACCCAGCAAAGAAACCTGTCCACGCACTGCTCAGTAACTCGGTGCGAATGAGTTTCCTTCCTGCTGCAGCAGCAGCTGGACCTCCTGTTTTAATACTAGCAAATGCTGCCGGTGCAAGGACTGGTTGGATTACTGTAAGAATGAGAGCTGAGAGTAGCACAACCAACCCAACAGTAACTATCTGAAGGAGTCAAAGGGAAGAAATTTGTAATTAGTTTCATCCCAATTACATAAAGATACCAACTAGCCAGCAGAAATTCCAGCAAACTATGAGGCAAAAAATTCAGTTTCAGAAATTAGTACAATCACCCAGTTCTAAGAAGCCATCTTTGTGCTTCACCATGGTATGTGTCAGTCACAGACAGTGAAATTAAAGAAATTAGCAGAACAATCATTTAGATTGTGATTAATAATAAAATTTCAATTCAAGTCATTCAAGGAAATAACTTTGCAATCCTTTATTTATTTCAAGCCCTTTTTAGCATTATTTTGCAAACTCATAAATGTCATGACATGAATACAATCCATACATCTGGATTATCTTTAAAATAAGGATGTGATGATTTATTAATTTAAACTCCTTTTCTAGTGTCGCTTTGCAATGTTGTTCACGTCCCATATGTAATCCTCAAAACTAGCTGACCTTAAAAATTGATGTTGAAGTCAAACTAGGTGCAAACTTTATCATACCAGACATGAACAAAAACGGAGAGAAAATTTGCTTTAGAGGAGCTTTGAAGAATTGAACAAATGGTAGCACTATTTAAGAAAATGGAAAATGTACCATCTCAAAAGAAAACAAGGATAAAGTAGTGGGTGACAACTTTGTGAACCATGTGGAAAGAAAAGGAAGATAGTACTTGAATATGGAAAAGGATCAACTACTTGAAGAACAATTTAGCAAAAACTAAAGAACCATTTGTCAGAAAAAGCCATAGAGAAGGATGCCAAGTGCCCAAATTACAGAAAATGTGGATAATGGCTTCTCATTGCTTATTAAGTCAGCAAGGGACGGAATCTGCAAAAACCTTCCCAAACAGTCCACCAGCAAGTTCTCCACGGTGGTGCATTTTCAGCGAGCTCCATTGAATAGCTGAGACCTATGGTCCTATTCTACTTAAATGAGTCACCAACTTTAACAAATCAATGAAAACACTTCTGGCGTTCTAAAATTACATCCCCAAGAAGATGGAAGAACTTTCAAGACAATCCTTCAAACTTAGATGCCGACTCACAACCAAGATAAACTCTTATTCCAGACACAGGCGTCCAGTCACAATCAAAATCTCTGGAAGTGCTGATGCAGTTGATCAATCTTCATTAACTTAAAATTAACTTCCACAGTCATGCAACGTTTTTTATCACCTGACATTATTATTTGTAAGCCCAATGTCTACACTGCATCTGCAGGTAAAAGAGTAATTGAACAACCATTGAATAAGGCAGTACCTGAAGAATCACAAGCAGCTGAATATTCATTCCATAAAATGCTTATTTGGTTCAGTCATACCATGCAATTTTTAAAAGGGGTTCTGAGTGAATTATTTCAGATGCACTCTTTCCTTAGACCACTGGATCAACCAAAACCTCAGTTTAATTTTTGAATAACTGCATTCTATTTTATTTCTTAGTGAACAAATTACAAAATTAGGCCATAAACAGTTAATCATTATCAACAGGGTAAAAGGCTTTTGTTGTTAAAGAGTTGATAAAAAATATTTAAACATCAGGGTGGACAGCTAGGCTATAATTTGACAAGGCTCCAAAAAGCCTTTTCCTAAGGCCCTTATCAATCACTGGTTTTACAAATTATTTAACCAGCCAGTCATCTTATTTCTTAACCATAGGAATCATACTTAGAGAAATCATATTATCACCTCAAAATGACCACACAATAAGCAACATTCTTTGAAGGATTGATTGTTTTCTATACTTCTTGTAGGATGGACCTAAGATCTGTCCAGGTCCAGTGAGGCCAAAAATCTAGTTTGAGAGTCTGTTACAGTAGATACAACGTGATGTGGATAATGAGTCCCAAAATGCACAGTAGCCGAGAAGGGTGAAGGGAAGGGATAAAGTTACACGAGATTAAGATGATAAAATGTGTAAAAGCATGAAACTGGTCCATGAGATGGCGATGAAGAATGTTAGTGCAAGTTCATGTGGGTAACAGATAGGAGGAGGAAAAACTCCTTCCGCTCATTTTGGTTTGAACAAAGGCATCAACAACAACAACAACAATAGCAACAACAATCTAGATCTTAATCCCAAATTTTAGGGTCGGCTATGAGAGACAAATATCGGGGATATTGAAAAAAAAAAGAAAAAAAATATCAGAGTTGACCATATTACTCAAACAAACCTTGTGCCCAATACTAGATGGCTACCAGAGTTGAATATTGACAAACACTGTAGGACAAAGCATTACCAATCTTCAAGCTATATGCATATGTCAACAATAACTAACAAGAACGGACACCCCCACAGAAAGGAGAAAATAACATCAACATAGAATTTACCCAAAAAAAAAAAAAATGCTTGTTAACCAGATGACCCTAGACAATGAAACATGCCTTCATAAAATTAAAGATTTATGTATGCCATCCTTCGGAGCCAATGTAGCATTTCAAACATAAACAAGATGACCCCATTTTTCCAGCCCGGGTTTCCAACCAAGTTCTTTTCTCATAGGATCAAATGTTTTTAAGGCAAGTTAAACCATGTTTCAGTAGATTAGACATCCAAATTTCTAACTGCTAACTGCCAAGCATCTAGCTGCACCACCATATGTTTCCATCAACAGATTAGCATACACAACGGATACTGAAACCCTAATTCATCAAGTAACCCAGGAAATTAAACACAGGCAATAATAGTAACAAAAAGAGAGAAAAACGAAACACTAAATAAAACTGAAATAAATTTGACCCATTACAAATTCCAACCAAAATCGTCAATTCAGACAATCAAACTCATACCTTGCATTCAGAACACAAGAAGCTAACAAATCAAAACGCCAAAAAAATCAAAAACACATATCCAATAATGTGATATTATTGTAAAAAAATAATAATAATTCAATGCTACCCACTGAATATTCCATGAAAATTTCTCAATTCAGCCATTCAAATTCAATCCTATCCATCAATTAAAAAAAAAAAAACTATTAAAAAAAAACAAAGATTAACGTGAAAAATCAGACCTTTTTATGCTCAAAAGCACTTTTTATGACGCCCTCAACAAAATTCGATTTGGGGTTCGACTCCTCCGATGAATTACTCGAAAACCCACGAACAGTCTCCGCAGAAAAGTTCTGTTTGTTGGAAAAAGATTTGATTTTGAACAGTTCAGTGCGAGAAATTGAGGGGAAAAGCGAAACTTTTCTGGGTTCAATTGTACCAATCCTGGGAGGCAAAAGATAGGTTTTCAAAAAGATTTTCGAAGAAATTGGTTTTGAGGAGTAGATAAGCCTTTCCATGGCTTATACCTCTCTCTCCCTCTTAAGATGATTTTGTCCTTCCCCGTGGCTGCAGGGTTTAGGGGTAAGATTTTTCAGGGGAGAGAGAGAGGAAATAAGTTATTGATCTGAGCGGATCAGTTGATAGTTAGGAATCACAGTGATGCTCTGAACAAACAAATTAGTAACATAATTTTGTGATTAAACAAATAGAAACAACTAAATAGATCTCCTATTCAATTCTATTCTATTTATTTAGTTAAAATAGACATTAAGCTGAATTTTAGAAATAATATATTTGAAAAATATTGCAAAGTTCCTTTTTTTGTTTTTTGGGGAAAGAAAATCTTTTCTTTGAAACAAATAATGTTTCTTAGAAAGATTTTTAACCTTATTTTTAGGGATAAAAAATAATCAGAATTTTTATCATCCGTGATCATCACAATACCCTATTAATTGAGGGATATGTCGGACGGTCGAAGCTCTTATAGCCCACGTGATAGATTCCAACTTAATAAAAAAAACTCATCCGAAAACATTGATATGAAACGAGAGAATATATTAAATTTAAATATTATTTTATAATTTTATTAGAAATTAATATGGAATTTATAGTATTGTTCGTCTTTTGAGAAGTCGAACATCTATAGACGACTCTCACTTTGAATTTTTCATAGCATCAAATAACTTTTTTTTTTTTTTGGACAGCTCTTATTATCAGGTAACCCTTTTTTTACTCTCACTCTGACATCAAGTAGTATTTTTGCTTTTTGGAGTAGATAGTTCCTTTTCTTTTAGATGACTCTCACTCTGATTCTTATCAAATATCAGATAACTCTCTTTTAAGTAACTTTTTTTCATATTAGTTTGATATCAATTTATCATAGAGTTACGTGAAAAACTCAAGTTTAATAAGAAAACTCATTCCAAAAAATTAATGTATTAAATAATAAAATTTATTAAATTTAAATATCATTTTATAATTTTATTAGTAATATGAAATTTACGGCAAAGGCCTGTCTCTAGGCTAATTGCCCTTTTAAGGGATATCAATTCAGATGTATACATGACCTATAAATTGGGTCATGAACCATTTATAGTATACAAATTTAGGTTTCTTGTAGTAGAAATTTTCCTGCAAATTCTAATATCCACAATGAATAGTTTCCAATATGGAGGCTTTTCGATACAATTTTTCTTCCACATTTTACGATCTCAAACGAATAATTTTTAATTTAAATATATCTTGATATTCAATAAATTTATTAGTATTAATAAATACTCTAACCTGATTAATAATTATAAATTTTTGTATAATGGATGAATTTATAATGAATATTTCAAAGGCAGACGTGAATGATATTCATTATTTTTAAGAGAAAAAAATGAAATTGATTTTTATATGGGTACATGGTGTGTATACATGTGTGTGCATTTTTTTTGGGTATTTTACTATTAATATTTAGAAATCTAATTCGATTTAAGTAATTGTGCATTTAATTTAGAGGAGTTACTTTTTTGATACTTATTTTTTTATTCTTAAAATTATGAATTTAAGATTTTTATTAAGAAAATTTAGTATCAAGATTCAGAATATTGTTGACACAATTTTCATGGAATTTTAGTCAAATAACATGAGTAAATGATGACATTAGTAAGGTTTCAATTTGGCCACAATGAATACGTTACGTCTGTCCCTCAAAATTGCTTTGGGTTTTTTTTCCCAAAATAGCGTCCTTTTTACATTAAATTACTCAAATAGAGTAAATTTTTTTTTTCTTTCCCATTCCAGTGATATCGCGATCCGGAGTCGTGCTTTTCATTTTTTTTTATTTTAAAAATTTAAAAGCGCGGCTGGGAATTGCGTTTTTAAAAAGCATCTCAGGTAGCGCTTTCTTTTGCCTGTTTTTTTTTTACCCTTTTCCGTAAAACTGGAAAGCTGCTCTGTAGGCAGGCATGCATGGATGCGGACAGGTCTATGTTGCAGATCTACCACATCTCTAGGGTAGACTCTACAGATTCACATGAATAATCTTTTATTTATTTTACCTTTCAATGTTTTACATTTATTCCCTCCTTTAATGCTTTTACTGTACACTATGTGGTCAGTAATATGAAATGTTAGTCTATATTGCATTTTTGTTAAATACAAAAATATTTTTTAAAAAATTAAAATTATTATTATATTAGTAAAGCTTTTAACAAAAATATATATATTATCAAATTTTATATATATATATATTATTAAAAGCCAATAAATGAGTCCAATTTTGATTGCATTCAGGTTACATCTGAGGCATATGTGAAAACAATTATATATATATATATATATATTATCAAAAAATTAAAAAATTTTGATTGCTAAATATTTAATGGCTTTTGTTTATAAAAAAATTTATTAAATGCTGTTATTATTATTATTATTATTATTATTATTATTATTAAATGGGATGAGAGGTGTTCTATCTCTCACTACCACTGTTCCCTCATTTTTATATCTTTCCTTCTCTAGTTTGTATCAAATCAATCCTATTTTAACAATTTTATATTTACATTATTAAAACAATTAAAAAATTATATTTAATTGAGATTAAGTATATTTTTATTGAAAGATTTACTAATATAATAATAATTTTAATTTTTCAAAAAATATTTTTGTATTTAACAAAAATGTAACATAGACTAATATTTTACATTGCTGACCACATAGTATACGGTAAAAACATTAAAGAAGGGAACAAATGTAAAACAATTGAAAGGTAAAATAAATAAAAGATTATTCATGAGAATTTGTGGAGTCTACCCTAGAGACGTGGTAGATCTGCAACATAGACCAGTCCGCACCCATGCATGCCTGCCTACAGCGCAGCTTTTAAGTTTTACGGAAAAGGGCAAAAAAAAAAAATGAAAGAGCTGTCTTGGATTGCGCTTTTTAAAAGTGTAATTCTCTATAGCGCTTTCAATTTTTTTAAATTAAAAAAAAAAATAAAAAGCGTGACTCCGGACCGCGATATCACTAGAATGGGAAAGAAAAAATAAATCACTCTATTTGAGTAATTTAATGTAAAAAGGACGCTATTTTGGGAAAAAACCCAAATTGCTTTTGTCATCTCACTGCACACACAAAGCCAATTTGAAAGACCCTGCAAAGATGGACAAGGAAAGTACAAAAATCTATGTTTCCTAACATTGCTTTTGTCCCCATAATATTTGACAAAGTAGGGGGTTGGAATTTGAGAAGATGTGGCAATGTTAGGTAATGGGTTTTTGGGGGGTTGGGAGCTTAATGCTTTACTCGCTTGAATTTTGTATATCATGGGGAAATTTTGATGGGTTTAACCTTTTGGCCTACCCAGAATGAACCTCAGAGAGATGGTGTCAGGTGGATTAGCTACTTCCACCTTGAGGACCAGAATGGTGGGTTAATGCATGCAACACTTGTGATTAACATAAAAGAAAAATGAAGGGGTGGGGGCCTTTGTAGAGTAAAGCGAGGATGTCCTCTAGGATTGAAAATGAAAAAGTGCAAGAGTCTCCTGCCAGAGGTGAGTGTAATGACTACTCGGCACGCGCATGGGGAAGGGAACAGGTGCACGGACCACCTTGCTTTCCTCTGCCACAGCAGCAATCCACGGGTGAGGGAGTATGATCAACCTCCGCCCCGCCCTCCTTGATCAGTCTTCTGAACTTATATGAGGAGGGAGAAAACTGAGACCCCGGTGTAAGAATCCTCCTTGTAAGCCCAATGGTAGGGGCCGAGGCCTTTAGTTTCTCTTTTGGTTTCTGTCTCTTTCTCCCCAAAATATATATATATATATATATATATATATCCTAACTAAATAATCTAATAATTAGAACTCTCCTCTCTTTAACTTCATTATCTGAGTTCAAATTCGTATAACAAAAATAAATGAATACCAATGACACATGAATTTGGTGAGATTTCTTTAATTAAGGTTTTGAGTTAATCATTAATGACCAAAAAGAGAAAAAAGTAAAAAAAAAAAAAATTTGAATTATGCGTGATCAAGGGACCTATTAATGTCTTGAGGGTGTTTAGACTCTTCCTCTGCCTTGGACTCCACATTTTCACCCGAAACCTGTTAAAGTATGGTTCATTATACTTGACTATTGAAATAGAAAGAATTAACCCTATATGGGAGAAAAAAAGAGAAGACAATTCTTTGGTGCCATGGTGCGGTTTTTTTTTTTTTATTGGGTTACACAAATATTCGAATCTAGAATCTCTAAATTAAAAGAGGAGATTATGACCATTAGGTTATTCTCGTAAAGACAATGCTATGGTGTGTTTGATCTTTGGATCATCCCAGCCAAAGTACCGGTCTATGTCCTTGCTTGGGTTTTTTTCATTGGCTTCTTCTTGTCTCTGCATAATAATTTTGATTAATTTGGTTTAAGAATTTGTGTATATTTGCTAAAATCAGGAAATATACTTAAGAATATGTTTTTACAAAATATATATATATATATATATATAATATATATATTGTTTTGAAATGTGCCACTTGTTATTGCAAAATTTGAAACTTTCAACTTTTGTAGATTCAGAGTATAATATCTGGGAAGATATTATATATTTATTATTTTTATATCGATTTTGAAAGTATTCTTGTGGATTTTAGAATATTTTCGAATTCAAATAAAAAAATTAATTCTATTTTATTTTCTAAAAATTTAGAAAAAAAAAATCTTAATTTTCGACAAATATATGTTTTTCAGTTAGGAAATAAATAAAAAAATAAATAACCCCTCTACTAGAGAAAACATTTAAAGCTTGCCTGGTTAACAAGCTGTTTAACCTGAAAAGGATTGTCTCCCACTTCATATGTCTTGATGTGGTCCAGAGGGTCCTTAACTGCTGCCCCTCCTCCCTCCTATATACATAAATAATGTAAATCACAGCATGCAATGAATTTGAATCATCAACGCAAACAGATCAAAAACATTTTAGAAAAATATTTTACCTCTGCGGGGGATTGAACAAAGTCCAACCAAATGTGAAAATCTTCTTTATCCCAAAAGCATCAATTTCTTGAGGAGCTGGGAGTGGTGGTGTTGGAGCAAAAGCACTCCCCTCTCCTATCAACAAATTACATGGGAATCGGCGTGGAATCCATATTAGAGGTGAGCCAAAAATAAGGGCATTTTGAGCTGAGTGACTAGAACTTGGATCCCTTGTCAGGGTAGGAGTCTTAAGAATATTAGTCATCCCACTAGTCCAACCAAAGCCATTTGATCCACCACCAGTATGGTTCATTCCAAAGGTTTGTTGGGCACGCAAGCCACCATTAGACACAACCCCACCATTCTTAAACCCCATTTGGTTGGATGGTCCAACAAGATTCCCTCCATTGTACTTGAAAAGGTCCATTGGGAAAAATAGGTGGCTTGGCTAGTACACCTTGTTACTGAGAACCACCCAGCATTGTTATTCATAAGCATGGACACCTGTTGGTTTTGGACTCCACCAAGTGAATTTGCACGGCTTGGTGAAGGGAACTGAAGGCGACTTCTTCTTGGGAAGCCATATTCTCAATGACCTGCAGAAAAACAGAAAATTTCTCTTATACGGTGTCATGCCTATATCTATGATTCATAGATTAATAGTTGGAGCTCAACCAAAAATAAACAAAAAGTAAACCCCAACAAGAAAGGAGCAAGGGAAAAAGGAATGTGTGAATGAGTTTCAAATAGTTTTAAGGCTTCTATCTTCTACAAAACTGCATAAACAGTCCTTCTCTTTCCCTCTTGAAATGGGCTAAAATACTGATCACTTCCATCTCCATCCAACAGAAACTACAAAATCTGCCAAATTTTTGTAGAATTGTTTTCTTGGGAATTTTAGATACTATATCTTGGTGTACGTTATTGAATTTATCGCATGCGAGAGTAGTCACAATTTGCGGGCATCTGGCAAGCACACAGATTTTAACCATATATATCCTTGCATAATAGATACATACAAAGCTTCCTATATTGTTAAAATCTAAGATTAGATTGAACTAAGGTGTTATAAATGGGCAAGCATGGAGTTCTTAGTTCTTATGTTGAACAAGTTTCGATCAACACCCAGTCTTAATATTGTCCTCAACCTCGAAAAACCATGTGTTCCTAAAATCATCTCATTCTTGAATAGCACCGAAGACAAAAGGTGAAACATAGGAGTTGGGAAGGTGCTTGTCAATGAGAAGATGTGTACTGCCATAGAAGCCACAAGGGTCAATGTCATAGACCTCTCTTTTTCAAATTTAAATGCCCAATTGTGGGATTTTAGTTGAATAAAGATTGATCACGCATTGCTGTTCCATCTCGTAATCGATGATTAAGGGCCCACTAATTTTTTTTAAATCAAGTTAATTACACTAAGGTGCTGGAACGTGAAAGCTTTGATCATGTTGGACTTGATAATAAATAGATGTCATATCATCTGGGGTTAGAAAGTTGTGGAGAATGTGGAGCGACCGAGTCACATGAATGGCTATAGTGCTGGGACAGCCTTGAACGCCCTTATATATCCTAACTTAACTTAACTCATTTCGAATATCGTGAAACCCAACTTAAGAATAACCTCTTGATATATGTTTTTCTTTTTTAATATTTAAATTTAAAATTTTGATTAACGAAATTTAATAATATATCACTGTATCCAAAAAAAGTTGCTATAGTTCTCGTTGATATAGTATAGTAGCACTAAATTATCCAATAATAATAATTGTGTGAAAGCTCTGGAATTCAATTCTTAATATTTATGCTAAATAAACTTTAATACTTAAAATTTAAATCTATTCGACTGAGAAAATTTTCGGGGTAACTTAGGTGCACCAAACAAATTTTGGATTCACCTTTGTACAATATCTGTTCAAGAAATCTCGACCTATTTCTATTTATTTTTATTTCATTTCATTTTATTCATAAAAATTAATTAAAATAAAACTATTAATAAAAAATATGGTCTTCTAAGTAAAATTCAATTTTCTTTATAAAAACTACTAAAATTATTATTATACTTATAATTTTTTATATTAAATACCAAGTTCCAAAGATTAGGAGAAAAAATCCTTTTCAAGTGAGAATTGAAGGCTGGTTAATCAAATTTAATTCTAGAGATTTCTAGTTAAGCATCCTTTGTTTGGTTTATTCTTCTATTGAATTAAAAGTCAAAAAGGAATTTGAAAAAGGATTATCTTTTCTTGTTTAAATAAGATTTTAGAAAGTTGTGGAACTTAGGGTTCTTGAAGTCTCTCTCTCTAGTTATTTCGATTGAAAGCATGTAGAAAGAGATTGACCCATCAAATGATTTAAAGCTCAAAACTACCAAAATCATAAATAGTGAGCACCCACTCATGGGATAAGACCTTGGAATTATTTGGGACAATGGAATCTTTGAATTTAGAATAAACCCCATATTTAATATTTGTTTTAGGGCCAAAAATGGGTACGGCGCATATGTTATAACTTAAGCCGCACCATCCTTTTTTTCTTAAAATTCTGAAATTCAAGCCTCTGATATATATAATGGATACTTTTTTTTAGATAATGATTGATATATCCTTATAAGAATACTCAAGTGATAAAGAGATTTTACTTAAGTTTTTCTTCTGAAATCTAATATTTAAAATTTCATTGACGTATGCATTTTTTTTATTTTTGTGTCTCCTACATTAAAAAAAAAAAGATAAAAATTGATCTAAATCTTTTAATAGCCATAGAAATTTTGTTATTAAGTTTATTGGATATATACAATTTCATGGATAAGAATCTTGTGGAGTATTGAAATTTAAATGCAATAAAGATAATCATATTTTTTTACACTATTAAGAGTTAATTTATCAAATTTACAATATATGAATAATAGCATGTAATTTTTTATTGGTTTTTAACTTCTGTAAATAATTGAATAATTTCACATGCACAAAAAAACCAAAATAATCCTTTTTTAATGTACTGCAACCCTCTTACAAAAATCAAAATTTTGTTCCACTTTAATTGTATAGGGATAACTTTAATGAAACTTCTCCATTGTTGAGAGAGAGAGAGAGAGAGAGAGAGAGAGAGAGAGCTGAACATGTGACTTTATATATATATATATATATATATATATATATATATCTTTTACAATAAAAATATAATAAGGTATCGACATAGTCGATTCCAGTGGGATAAGGATTGTTGTTTTGTTGAGCAAGTGGTCGCATGCGTAGCTACTATACCATGGAGAGCCACCTTGTGCTGATGATGGTATTTACAACGCCGCATCTCCGGGCCTGTGCCTTAGTGAGTTACGCAATCGTAGATGTGACAATTCTCTCTTTCTCTCTCTTTATCTTTTAGGAGAGCAGTGTGCTGGTCCACGTTATTGGATTATTGAGGCCGAATCATTCTTAGGTATTCATTTAGAAAAGTTTTTGTTATTATCAAAATTTGAATCCAACCGATTGGTATAAAATTATAATATCCTTTTTACTAGACTAATAAAACATTATTAGGGCATTGCCCTTGCCCTTTAGGAGTGGAGATAAAGCTCGAAACCTAAAAACTGGTGAAGTCCAATAGCCTTGGTATCACTCTATTCTTTGTTTAGAAACAATTTTTTTCATTACATGAGATTTAAATATAGAATTATGAAATTAGAGGATAGAATGGAGTTATAATCACTAGGTAACAATCTATGCTTTGTTTAAAAACTTGAAATATGAATATAATAATACGTGATATTATAGCTAATTTTTTTTGCTGTATTAATCGAAATCAGAAATTATAATTTGATTAATCTGATTTGAATGTTTATCAAATTTATTTTAAAAAATAATTTTGAATCTAAAATTTAATTAAATAATTTAATTTTTTTTTATTAGACTAACGGTGGATGATATCATAGTCATTATAACACAAAAAAAAAGGGGGAATGCAAATTCTTTTTTTAAAAATATCTTCACAACATAAATTGAAACTCTCAAGAGTAAAGAAAATGAGAACATAGTTGGGAATGGGCATAGGATTGGAATCTTTTTGGAAATTGGAGGCTTAGGGTTTGGTATTGTGGGGTCATTCTCAATAGGCTTTTGGGTTGCTGCAGCAGGCGTTTAACGTGCGCCCCAAGTCCTTTCTTCTTTCTCTCTCTTAAAATATTAAAGATAAGACCGTTGCAGATGACAAAACAGCCGAGCAGTCGCTTTCTCTCCCTCGCAAACCCAATTCAATTCTCCCCCAACGGCTAGTAGAAAAGAAGTCCCGAGAAACGTCTAGCCGTGTTTTGTTCCTACTTACTAAAGCATGAGATTTCCTCCACGCCAAGGGAAGGCGGAGGTGACGCCACAGGACGATTTATTATTTAAATTATAATTATTATTTCTTTTCTTATTATATTTCTATTTAATTATTAAAAATTTCCTGTATTTTTAATAATTAATATATTCATACATATTTTCACAGACGTTTTGAATTAAAATTAAAATTCATAATTTCATGATTATAAAATTTATTAAAACTACTTTATACCCTAAAAGAGAGAGTTTATTCTTGATATTGCCTGAGAAAATGATGTCACAATAAAATTATCATAAATCAATTTCTTGCTAGCATTTATTTGAAAGTCCAAAATTTATTATGTTTCCAAATTTCAATTTTTGATGTAAAATTTCAATCATTTGCCATAAAATTTATAAAAATATTTCCTTAGGCATGATTAGCTTTTTTTTTTTTTTGCTCGAACGAAATCTTAGCATAACAAATTTTTATAAATAAAATGAGATATTTAGACTCGCTTAAAATCCTTGTCGAGAATTAGTTCTTTAAATTGATTAAAAAACTTGAGTTAATAAATAAAATAATTCATATTTCAGCTTGATATGACTCATATATTTTAAATTCTAGTTTAGTAAGAGATGATAGAAAAAGTTAAGATTATGTAATATTTTAAATATAAAAAAGTTATTGATAAAATAATAAGTTTAATTATTTTTATATAAAACTTGACTTGAATTTATAGAATCTTATTTTTAACAAAAAAAAAGACTTCTCAAAAATATTATAATTAAAAAATAAAATAGTTTGACATATATTGAAACATCCAAACAAAGCCTTACAATAAGCACCGGTATCAAGAGATGGCCGTGTGATTGCCATCAAATTTGAGCGCGTAGAACTTGTAAAGGAGAGAGAGAGGACGTGGACAGGTTTGAAATTTGATTAGACAAAGATGTGACTCGCGAGAGAGAGAGAGAGAGAGTGGGTGTGCGTGTGAGTGAGTGTGTGTGAGAGAGAGAGAGAGAGAGAGGCTAATCAAATGAAAAGATATGAAATTTTCGTGGAAGGCTAATCTAAGTAGCCATGAAAGTTCAGTGGACCCATATGCTGGAACCTACATGTTACACAGTAAACACCACTACAGAGAGAGAGAGAGAGAGAGAGAAGCTAATCAAATAAAAGATATGAAATTTTCATGGAAGGGTAATAAAACTACCAAGGAAATTCAGTGGACCCATGTTTTGGAACCTATATGTTACACAGTAAACACCACTGCAGAGAGAGAGAGAGATCAAATAAAGGATATGAAATTTTCATGGAAGGGTAATATAAATACCAGGGAAATTCAGTGGACCCATATTTTGGAACCTATATGTTACCCAGCAAACACCACTGCCACTGATATCTCTCTCTCATGCAGAGCAGACACTAACTATTCTGACAGGGTAAGCAAGCGCAAACTCAAGGGAGGATAAAAATTTGAAACCAAAGTTTGGTGGTATCGGGTGACCGAGTACGTCTGTGCGTTATAGGAAGGAGAGGAATAAATGCTCTATTTCATGTTTTCATCGTATCTTATGTACATGGCTAGTGTTTGGTTGTCATTTTTAATTAAAAAATAATAATTTTTGATTATTTAAAACAATGATGCGAAATGGGAATGAGTTTATTGTTAAAGAAAAATACAAAATGGGTTTTGTCTTATTATTATTTTTTACTAGGTAAAGTAAATGGGAGCCAAATTAGAGGTTTTCTTAAGAAGATTTTTGTACTAATCTTCCTCAAATATAATTTTTTTCAAATTCAAAGGATACCTATTTAGTATTTCTGTTGAATTCAACTAAATCTGATTTAATTCTACTTAACATCTTAAAGAACAAAATTATCCCAATACCTATTTATTTAAAAGTTACTCGATACCCGACCAACTATATTTTTCAAAAAGTCCATTTTGCATCATTATTGGTATGATTATGCCCCCAATGTATTTTTTGCCTTAGAAAAGTCTCTCTCTTTCTCTATGGTGGAGCCACATATAAAGCAAGGTAGGCAATTGTCCTCGTTTAGTCAAAATAATTTTATTAATTTTTATATATTAAATAAATATTATTTTCATTCAACCCAGATATATGTTATTCTACTCTAAAAAAATAATTTATACCTACTACATTTAAATCCTAGAACCGCCATTTCGCACACACACGCACACTTCTTCTGATAAAATCCTTTAAGATGTTAACTAGTAAATGCATAGTTCCTAAATTCTGGTTAACAGCTCCAATTAATTCTCTTCGTCTTCACACATGAATGCGATTTGCCATATTCTATATTTATTAGGGAGGTTGCATTCATGGACGTTTTCTTTTTCCAATTTTGGATAAAAATGGTCACTGTGATCTAATGGCACATTGCAACTTTAGTAATGTCTTTCACCACAAATAGAAAATATTGAGTACAATTTTATAAGAATTGATTTAATTAGCAAAATGTAAGAAGAATGTCAGATATTATCATAAAACTTTATCACCATCGACCTTTCAGTTCATTCGTATAAAAGAACTTGTTGTTGGAGTCTTCCTCTTGTAAGCAGTATTACTTTAAATATATCATCGTTAAATTATCGATATTCAATAATCATATTAAATTTGATTCGAATTAGATTAGATTTTTAACGAATAGAACTCTTACGATATCTGTTTTTTTTATATATAAGAATCAGGCTAACATTGGTTTAGAGATATCAATGCAAATTACTGGACATTATATATAGTATTCTTATTTTCTTAAATAATATTTTAAAATTATCAAAAGCTTGGAAGGAAAAAACTAACAAAAATGGAGGGATATGGTTGTCCATGTAGCCTATCTAAATCGCATATTCTTGTGAATTTGGGGATAAGGACAACCCAATGAATACGGGACACAACATAAAACAATTCCAAGGGTGTCTCTGCCAGGACGTGTATTGGAATGATTGATTCTTTATATCAATCACTTCCAAACTATTAAAAAAACCAAAAAAAATATATATATATAAAGATAAAGTTGGGAAAAATAAAATCAAAAGATTACTCTAATCTCATCAAGACAATATGTAGTTTTATCCAAAAAATAAAAAACAAAATAACAGAAAAGGCCTGCCTGTTCTTGAATCACAAACCGCGCGCGAGCGTATCTGCATAATGTATTGGAACGTAGTCATGAGTTATTCACGACGTAGATCATTCATTTGAAACTCTTTAACTTTGACCGCGAGATAAGTTTCCAAAGCTAACAGTACAGATGAGAGCAAGTACCCCCAGATTTGGAGGCTGAACAATGTCCATACCATGTAAGGACAGGTCTGAAATTTGGATAAAAACAACCATGTTAGAGATAGAGAGAGAGGGAGAGAGAGAGGGAGGGAGGGGGTAGATAATGGGACCACAGAGACAGCGAGACCATGTGAGGCCAAATCATCTTCATCGGGTTCTCTCGTTGTGAAGGACCTCAATCAGAGACACAACAGCCCCACAAAAAAAGAGTCAGCCTGGCATCCAACCATAAAGCCCCTACCCCACTTCTCTTTCCAACGTTTCTCTCTCTCTCTATCTCTCCCCCCCTTCCCTCTCTACCAGGCACAAAATTATTGAAATATTGGGTTAACCACACAAATACAATCAACTATATGGATTTTTTATACTCTTATACTCTATTTTATATCATATATTTATTATATATAATTATTTTCTTTATAAAATAATAATAAAAATTATGTTTTTACCCCACTAAGTAAACTATAGAGTATGAGTATGAAGTTTATATTTTTATAAAAATAAAAATTTTTATTAAATTAAAATTATAAATACAATGTAATGTAAAAAATATTTTAGACATAATAAAAAAGATCGGAAGAGGTTTTCGTTGAGTAATAATGCTAATTATATAATAATTTTATATCGATAAACTATTTTTTACCTATAAAATTATGAACTTACTAACTTAATGATATCTTTTCATGAGAAGAGAGATTTTTTTTGTTATTTTTATTATTTTATTTCTATACTATTTTGAATTTTTTCCATAATTGACAAAATAGAAATTTTGTATGATATGTAAATTTGTATAAAAAAGAAAATGAAAAAGCTTATTTGTATGAATAATAATACCCCTTCGCACCTAAATGTGAAATAAAGCTGAAGCCAAAGCACTCCAAAAAGTAAATAAATAAAACATAGACAAATCACATTTCAGAATATGATTGACGTATACAAAAATTACTAAACCCTAAAGATTTATTAATTAATAATTAAAAAAAATGGAAAAGCAGGTTTTGGGTTATCCATAATTTCTTCATTTGCCCTTGACGCTTCTCATCCTATTAAAGGCCACCCTCTCTCACCCTCTCACAACAAAACTTTCGGGGAGACAGAGAGCTAAAAACAAAGGTTCTCACAGAGAGAGAGACAGAGAGAGAGAGAGAGAGAGAGAGAGAGAGATGTCGAAGGAAGTGAGTGAAGAAGCACCAAGCCATGGAAAGGACTACGTTGATCCACCACCAGCACCACTAATTGACATGGAAGAACTTAAGCGTTGGTCTTTCTACAGAGCTCTCATTGCTGAGTTCATAGCCACACTTCTCTTCCTTTACATTACTGTGGCTACTGTCATTGGGTACAAGAAAACTGCTGATCCTTGTTCAACTGTTGGCCTTCTTGGAATTGCTTGGGCTTTTGGTGGCATGATCTTCATCCTTGTCTACTGCACAGCTGGAGTCTCGGGTATAGTTTAAAATTTCTTGGAAATTTGTGGATAATTTTGAGAGAAATTCTTAACCCAGTTTGTTTTACACGTATTTTTTTCATGGGTTCTGTTCATGTTTTTGGTTGAAAGATCAGCTGAAATATGCTGAAGTACTCTGTTTTTTCTGTTTGAATCTTCATTAACTTGAGAAATTTTGATGAGACAGTTTAAATTTTTTAGGATTTTCTTCATGGGCTGTGTTCTTTTGGTTTAAAAATTAGATCAAGTTCTTTTGCTGGAATATGGTTGCAGTGCCCAGTAAAGTAAAATATTCATGAAAATTTTGAAAATTCCTTCATTAGCTTGAGAAATTTTGATGACCCACTTTGGTTTTTGAGGATTCTATACATGGGTTGTATATTTTTGGTTCAAAATATTTCATTTTAGTCCTCTGTTTTCTTTTGTATTATTGTTATTTTGCTAGATTCATTTTTCAGTTTACGTCTTCATCAGCCTGAGAAAATTTTGCATGACCTACTTGGAATTTTATGACGAATTTATTCGGTGGTTGTGGTATTGTATGAAAAAGCTGTTCAAATTCCAGTGGCTCTTTTGAAAAATCTTGCGGTGCTCCGGTTTTTTTTTTTTTTTTTTTTTTTTTTTTTTTGTGCTTGTGCTTATCTTCTTCGAGCACTTCTTTGGCAAAATTGGCAAAAGGTCACCAACCCCATGTGGGATGTGTCTCTTTCGTTTTAGGTCAGGTGCCTTTAACTTTGAGGATCTTTTAAAAGACCATCCAGATTCTTCTAACTTTGTTCCTTTTCAAAATTAATAAATAAAAAAGAATTTCTTGCTACTAATTTCACTTTTCTCATTCTTCTACAAAATTATTAAGTGGGTTTCTTTTCTTTTTGTCGCTTAAATTCTTTTCTTTTAAGAAATATTCTGGGCTAATCTTTGGTTTTCTTTTTTCTTGGTTAGGTGGTCACATAAACCCAGCAGTTACATTTGGACTGTTCTTGGCAAGGAAAGTGTCTCTGATAAGGGCAATAGCATACATGGTGGCTCAGTGTTTGGGAGCAATCTGTGGTGTTGGTCTAGTGAAAGCCTTCATGAAATCATTCTATAATAGAAATGGTGGTGGGGCTAACTTTGTAGCCCATGGCTACAACAAGGGCACTGCTCTTGGTGCTGAGATTATTGGCACTTTTGTCCTTGTCTACACCGTCTTCTCTGCCACCGATCCTAAGAGAAGCGCTCGCGACTCTCATGTGCCTGTATGTACCCCCATCCCCATCTTTAACACGGGCCGGAAGGGGCCGGGCCGGCGCCCCATCTGGGCTGCATTGGAAATTGACCCGTGCTAAAAATCTGTGTTTGTTTTTCCAGGTGTTGGCTCCACTTCCAATTGGGTTTGCAGTGTTCATGGTTCACTTGGCTACAATTCCTATCACCGGCACAGGAATCAACCCAGCTAGGAGTTTTGGTGCTGCTGTTATTTACAACGAGGATTATGTTTGGGATGATCATGTATGCCACTTTTTTTTAACATATATATATATATATATATATATATAAAAATTTTTTGTGGGTTTATTTCATATGTTACCATATAATAAATAACACACTTCTTTGGTTATTTTGATGCAGTGGATTTTCTGGGTAGGACCATTTGTGGGAGCACTAGCAGCTGCTGCATACCATCAGTACATTTTGAGAGCTGCTGCTGTTAAGGCTTTGGGATCTTTCCGTAGCAACCCCACCAACTAAAAAAGAGAAAATGTCTTCAGATTTTACTTTTTTTTGAGTGTAAGAGAAGATATCATGAACTTTGTTCTTTCTTTTTTCCTTTGCTAGCTTTGTTTGTATTATTGCGTCATTGTAGTGGGACAGCGTGTAGTATTGGTGTTTGGTTGGTGGCGGGTGGTGTCTTCATTTTGTGTGCAGTGCCATATGTTCAAAGTCAAGTCCTCCTGTTTCTCTGTCTTTATTTTCTTTCATTTGCTACTGCAAATTTTACTTCCAATTCTGATTGCTAAGTGACAAAAAAGGAGGAAAAATTACAGTTCTACTTTTTGGAGTTTCCCTGGTTGTGCAGCTGCAGACGTCGGGGTTGGGGTGGGGGAATTGGCAATATATGTTTGTTGGACTGAGTTAGATTTCCTGTATTTGGCCGATTTGGGTTGGACTCGACTTGGTGTAATGCTTATTTGCCATGTGTCTACATGAGGGTATTTTTGGGAGAGGCTAAAAGATATCTCTTTGGACGATGCATCTTCTTGAACTCGTTTTCATCCGAGTCTGAGGTGAAATGTTGGCAATGGCAATTGTTTGGTCACTTTTGAACTAAGGACAACCAGTGAGCTCAAAAGCAGGAGAGAGAGTCATCCAAAGTAACAGGTCAGTGATAATTCAGAATCTATTTCTGCTGTAATCAAAAGAAATAAAAGAAAAATGTCATCCATGCACTTCGACGTGTCATGAATCTAGTGGCTCCATGAGGCGATTTTGGTTGATCACATGTATGTGGGGTCTAGTGATTTTGTGTGTGAAGAATGGTAAGTATATGAGACTAGTTGGTCCAACTTTAATCCAGAGACTCCTGATGACTCGAAAGCCGAAAAAATAGCGAAGCAGAGTTTTGGCATTTCCTTATGCTTTTGAAAAGAATAATCAAAATCTAAAGATAGGCTAGTCTTTTCATTGAAGAAGGCCCGAGCAAAGATCAGGACCAAGGAGGAGTGTTTGTTGGTCTTATGCTAATAGTCTCAAATCATCTCATGTCTCATAGATGGGGTGCTACTGGAAGTTAAAAAATTTATATTACAAGTTGGAAGATGGGGAGTAGAAATTATAATTTTTAAGGAAAAATTTTAAAAATTTCAAAGTATCATAAGATTTTATTTCTTAATATTTTAATAACATTTATTAAAATTTCATTAACAAATATACATTTCAATTTTTTTCCTTTAAAACTTTAAGGTATCCCTTGCTTTTACAGTGTAGACCCATTTGGTAAAAGGGGCTGGACCACCCTGGACCAAGCTATGAGGACTTGCACCTGTGTTGGGTCTTTTCATGTCAAGCTTGGTCAAATTGGTGCGCCATCCTAGGCTTATTCAGATTGGCATTTTATTGGGAACATACGATGCCCTCGTGTTGGGTGTTTGGGAGCTTACTTTTGTGCACCCAATGCTTCAAAGTACTTATAACCGGATCTTCTACAACCATGATACCAGCCAATGGTCATGAATTCAAATTGTCCAACATTAATGCACTTTACCCTAGATTATGTTAATAAAATTTAAAGTATATATTTATTGTGTACGGTATCAAGTCTTTCCTAGGCATCAAATGTTATTATCATTTCATATCCAATCTAAAATATTGTGCAATTATAGTAAATACCTTTTTTTTTTCCCATCACGGGTATACGAAATCGTTGTCATACTCTGATTGATCTGTTTTAAACGTATGTAAAAACCCGAGACGACTTTCTCAGCGTAATTTTTTTCATTCTTAAATTATGAATCTAAAATTTAATTAATAGACCTGACATGTCATCCCGTTAGGCCAACTATGTGATAATTGTTGGATGTAGGATGTAGGAAAGCTAATAGGTTAACATCAGGCACTCCTGTTTCTTTTCCTCTTTGTAGCAATAGGCTATAATGATCTTTCCATTAATCCAACCCATGCATTAATTAGTTATACAAACATTTTAACCCTTAAAAGAACAATGGTTGTACAAAACTATATGATTCCAACTTAGTTAACAAAGCACACTGGGATTTTAATGTATCACTCCCCAAAGATGCATTTTGGTGAAACTATAAGAGTTCTAGCAAGTTGTACCTCTCTACCAAAAGAAAAATTAAAGTTGGAATTTGATGGAACTTATGCAATGCTTGGATGAAGTCTTGTGAATTTGCTGCTTCGTTGTCTCAACTGCAGTCTATGCAATCACTTGTTTCCACGAAGGCAAGCAGTAGGCCACTCAAAACAAAACAAAGCCTGAAAATAGGATCAGCAAGTTGTTAATATAGAACCAAATTTTCCTAAACCATATAAATGAAGCGAATGGTATGAAGTTTGCAACTCTTAACAGTGCTCTAAAGAAGAATTAAATGCATGTAAATATAAATCATGTCATATTCTTTCTTAATGTTGGATGCAACTAAAATTAGGGTCACATAATTGATTATAATCAAAGGCAATTTTTGTTGGTCTATAACAAATTGGAAAGTACATGGTTCCAAAACTCAAATTATCACTTTCGTTGAAACCGCCATATGGATGGATCAAGAATCAAGATAAACTACATGGTGTTGAGCACCAATATAAGTTTTCCACAACCTACGTGAACCTAGTTCTCCCCATTGAATTGTATAAAAGAAATTATTGCAAATGATATGATAAAAGTCACTTGGCTACCAATTTGAATCCCAAGATCCAATTGAAGAAATAGAGAATAAACCCCCTTGAGGTATATGTTTTGTAACTAGGAAAAAACAAAGAATAATAACAAAGCACAAGGTGATCAGGCACCTTAGTCGGGCAAAGCAGTTCCTCGCTCTAGGTTGTTCTTGATCTCCAGAGTATATTTGCCAAAGGCCCGCTCAATCTTCTTGTTGAAATGCTCATTACGATCATTGATTGAATCAATGTCCTTTTCTTCATGGAATCTCCTCCTCCGGCTAAATGACTTACGTCTCTCATCCCTGTCTCTTAGTTCTTTAACCATCCTGTCGATCTTCTCCTCTGAGACCTTTGGTGCCTGCAAAGTCAAAACTCAAAATTTAAGCAAAAGCAAGAGGAAGCACCGCCCTTTTTCCCTTTAAAAAGATGAATAAGAAAAAAATGATCACTTACTTTTCCATACTGCAGGCTTGATGCTTCACGGTAGAATTCTGGATCAGCCTCTTTCATTTGCTTGTACTCCTCAAGATCACACTCTATATTCTTTGTACGCTTCTTGTATGCATTATACAGTGTTTTCTGATTAAAAACTGTTAAACAAGATGGTATTTGTTAGTAGACCACCAGATTTTTGTTTCTGGTACAAGAAGTTTAATTGAAAGGACAAAGGAAAAGTTCTATCAAATATATCAAAGGACTATGACAAAAGTAGCTGAACAATTACAAGGTCAAAGCATTTGCATAAGTCAACTCTACGTAATTAAGCTCATCATTTCCCAGAAAGAGGCAGTTATCTTCACGAATATGTCAACTCTTTCCAGCTCCAAAAATGAGCAGTTAGAATGATTTGGGGATTTCTGTCAACCCAAAAATAGTAGCCATGATGGCCTGCCATAATATCCAAAAACAATGTGACAGTACACTTTTATGGATGCTCTTGGAAACCAAATTTAAATCAAGAAAAAAAAAAAAAAAAAAAAAAAAAAAAAAAAAAAAAAAGAAGAAAACCAGATTGAATAAACATACCATCCCAGCCAAAAGGAGCAGGATCCTTTTCCCACTTCTTATATTTTGTCTCTGCCATCTCTTGTGTATCCAGCATATATGCCTTTGACATATCCAAACCATTTGCGTCCAGAAGTTTCCCAATCTTTTTCTTCCTCTCCTCAAGCCACTTTTGTTTGGAAATGCCCCTTGACTCTTGTGGAGCCTCCATTCTTTTCTTCTCTGCCACCATGGCAGTTTGATTAGCTTTTCTTGCCTCATTCTGCGTGGAGAAATGACCCGAAATAAATTTTAGAAAACAGAAGGAAAATATAACTGACATACACATGCAGATAAGCAACCAACTTTTCCATAGCCTGACAATAAAACAGCATAAGTACAAGCTTAATGCAATCATACCATCTTAAGCTTTATCTCAAAATATCTATTCTGCCTCCCTGTCATTTGTGTCACATCTCCTTGATTGTTCTCCTCCGCAGGATGCTCATTGTCCTCATCAGAATGCTCGTCAGAATGTGCTTCATCATGATCTAGATCTTGACGGTGACTCTGCTTCTGGATGCCTAAGCCAGGTTCAGCGCTGCCACTGCTGGCTTCCACATCTGTAATGAGATGAGGAGCAAAAAATCTGGCTCAGGAGAAAAGGAAAAATACAAATGCATGTATGATAACAGAGCACATAAACTGGCTGCCAAATTGAGTAGGTCCAAATATTGAATGCATTACTTATGATAGTCTTTGATGATGTGATGCAATCGTGCAATTTCTATGCCCAATCATTGCTTGAAAAGAAAAGTATTCTGACATGAAATAAGGACAATGCAATTTCACAAAATAATATCATGAAAATCAAAATTAATGTTCTCACTCTGCCTCTGAACCTTCAAATGACTTGTCTTGTTAAGACAGCTGCCTTTTACAAAGAAGACTCCAAACAATTATCACATGCAAATAAAAAATAAATAAGATCCCTTAGATGCCTACATCCAATACTCACTATGACACTACTAAGAGAGACTTTCATGATTGCAATGATACAGAAAAACCTACTTGCATACTTGTTTCTCATTATAATGAGGACTACTCCATGAAATGGCCTATAAAACTCCTTGGGTAATGCCATGACATGCCACCCAAATCATACTAGATCACGTTGGTGTCAAAGCATGCCACCAAAATCAGACCAAATTTTTTATATTTTTAAGCCTAAAGTATTTTTACGTGCACAAGTTTGGAAGGAATGGGGGTGTCTTTCCTTGAGAGAAAGAAAGAACTCTCAAAGATACAATGTCAATCGTTTAAATGGAGAAAGACAATGGAGAAAACTAACATCTTGCAGCTGACTCAATATCTTCGATATTTAATTTAAGGATCCACACAAAGGTTTTGGGGGGGAAAAATTGTGGGGAAAAAATTGCGGGCAAACTGCAACATATTCTCTTGGGTTTGCTCATTTGGCAACTAGCCCCCAATATCTCAAAACTAGCAAAGTGCCCACAATAGTTTACTCCAGCAGCAAATTGCCCACCCCCCCCCCAACTTTTTCAGTTGCCCCAGATTTTTTCCATCCATTGGCTGTCACCTTTAAATCCCTAACTTATTAATCTTGATTTCCCTTTAAATCTCCAACTATCTTCGCTATTCTAAAGCTCAATCCCTAAAGATTGCCAAATTAATCCATTTTGGATTCGTTGACAAAAAAAAAAGTTCCATAACCATGTAAAGTATGATAAACTTGAGTGCAAACCAATTAAAAAGGAACAAATGAAGGAGGGGGGACAACTTGATAATTAATTCACCATAGGAGACTCTTTGCTGGTTTTGAAAGCTTGGGGAGTTAGTTACCAAATGGAAAAGCTAAAAGGTGGGATTCTGCATCCACCTCTACCCCTTCTTTTATAACAATGAGAAGCTCAACCACCATCCTTTGTGTGTGCACTAGTAAACAGATTGGGCACATGCAGTTACCCACAAATCACATACACCAGATAAGAACAGGTAGACCCCAATTGGGCACAAAACCTCTTTGATGCAATTATCAACATTTGAACCTCAAATTTTGCTTAGATGCATCTCCCAGCTTACCTTGGATATGGGTGTGTTTTGGAAGAGATTTTAGTTTTAAATTTATGCTTGCTGACTTAAATAATAGAGAAAAGGTTAGTATGAAAACAAGACACGGAGAACTGACCTGAATATCAAATACCAAAGAGGTTAGCAAGAATTGTTACTACTATTTGGAACACAAGACCCACTCCACAAACAAGAACATGTAGGCATGGGCAAATGGCATTAGACTACAGATTTTTGCTTCTTCGAATTAAACATATCAAGACCCACTCCTAAAACCATTGCAAAACTTATCGGTGGACATCACAACTTAGTCCAGGAAGGTGAAATTTTCGAATACTGAATCCAACAAGAACCCCTAGTTTGCACAATCAGCATAAAATGGGGCCCTGTAATAGTCAGAAAAACCTCAACTATGGAACAAAGAGAAAGCTAAAGACAAAAACTCTACCATTTCTTAGCACTTGATAAACATCACAAAAAGCAACGCACAAAGAAAGAATATAACAGTTGAAGTGGGTATGTTCATCATAGAGAAAAAAAGATATTTTGAACAGGACACTTTGTTTACATAAGCCAATTAAAGAAATATTTAAATCGATTCATATTGGGCATTCCTACAGGACGATTAAGAAAATCCAACAAATTATTTTTCTTGTTTGAATAATCCATTCCTTTGACAAGGAAAGCTATATTTACAAAACCGTCCAAGATACAGAAACCAATATTGACCAACCTGATTCCTTTTTATCGATTCGTGCCTTTGCTTCAGCAATTTTTCTGAAGCAATATTCTACACATTCATGGTAAGGATTCGATGCATTGATGCAATCTGGATGCACCCTTCTCTCCTCAGACATTACTATGTGTGTTCAATGCCTCCTATACTCTTTAATAATCTGAAAAACAAAGGAATAAGATATTTAGACTATGATCGATCTTATTAAATCTCAACCCCCTCTAGACAAAGGCAAAGCCCTAGTTCCGTTCAACCCAAAACTTCCTTCTAATATTTGACAATTTAATCTGGTTTGTAAATTGTGACTTAATCTGGTTTGTAAATTGTGACTACTGATACGACAAAAACTTCAAATTTTTAGAGCCTGCAAATCAAATAACAAATTCCACCAATAATTTCGAGAATTAAAGTGTCAAACCCTAAAAAGTTTAGCAAAATCCTAGTTTCCCATCAGCCAAATACTTCTTCCAAGAAAACATATATGATCAAGTTAATCAAGTTTATGACACTTCAGACAGAAAAGAATAAATAAATAAAAACCTTCAAATCTAAGTTAAAAATTAAATAACAGCTTCCCAAAAAAATATATATATATATGACAACTACAAATCTCGAACCTTCGGTAAATTTAGCAAAACCCTAATTTTCCTTCAGCCAATTTTTTTTTTTTTTTTTTTTAAGGGAATAAGCAAATTTATGACTTATGATACACCAAAAAGTTTCAAATTTCAGAGATTGAAATATAAATTAGAAGATTTTCTTAAACTAAATTGAATCTGCAGATGCAATCATTAATTCTTTCTTTCTCTTTTTCTTAAGGAACACCTCTTGTTACATATCCTAAACAACCAAAACCTAGAATCGCATGAAAAAATAGCTTAATTGGAAACAATTAATCCATAATCACAACATAAGATAATTGCAGCAACTTCAGAACAGCATCTTTAAAATCCCCAGAAACTAAAATCAAGAGAACCCGAGAGAGAGAGAGAGAGAGAGAAACCTGCTCCTGGGGGGGATTTTCTTTTTGGGTTTTTTTTGGGGGGGGGGGGGGGAGAGGAGAGAGAGACGGGGGGAGAGGGAGAAGGAGAGTGGAGAAGGTGCTTGTATTATTCGATGCCCGATGGCGCGTGTGGGTTGGGCTTCTCGGGCCAACAGAGAGTAGGAAAGTAAGAAAATATTTGGGCCTGAAATGGCCCCATTGTTTGATGCCACATGTTTGAGGTTTGTTTTTGAGATGTGTGAGGAGCCCAAATCCCAGTACGGCCCATTTACTGTTTTGGTTCCAAAAGCGTAAACCCTAATACTCCCAACACCTGAGGTGTAAGTGAGTCAAACTACTCGCGAATAGTTCAATCTCAACTCCAGATATACTCAAATTCGGCTCGATTCAATCAAGTTCGAGCCGAGTTCGAATATATTAATTTAAGTATCGAGTTGAGTTCGAGTGTTAAAATGTTCGATTCGAAGTATTCGCGAGTCTAATCGAACTGAGTTTGAGTTGAGCTGAACTCGAGTCTAATTATATTAAATTTTAGTTTACATTCAAATTTGAGCTCGAACCCGAACTTGAACTCAATTTCTACAAGTATTCGAGTCAAGCTGAGTCGAGTCCGAGTATTACAAAATTCCTTTCGAGTCGAGTATCGAGTATAACAATTTTTAATCGAGTCAAGTTTGAGTAAGATAGTGTATCGACTCGACTCGACTCGATTCGATTACACCCCTACCTTCACCCCACAATTTGATTACGTTGAGGAATAGAAAATATATCAGGAGAGATGGGATTTGATAAAGCTAATCCTTTAATAAACTCTAAAGTACTCAGACTGAATTAATTATGTGAATCCCTAATACCTCTTGGTGAAAACCAATATATATATATATATATATAATATATATATATATATAATATATATATATATCTCATAAAAAAGTAAACCCTAATATTGCATCGAGGTCAAAAAATAAATAGATTAAATTTTTATAATAATTCATACAGAAAAAAGTAAAAAATTTCAAAATTGAGTAATTCTGAATTGTAAAATTATTTTTAAAATATGTTCATATTTAAAACTATAAAATTTGGTCAATTTAATTTTTTGACTCATTTTGATTTCTAATATTATACAAAAACACATATCGCAAACTTTTGTTTTAAATATGTATCGCAAAAATAATACATAAATTTATTATTGAAGCGAGTTAATTAGATCTCATTTGCAAAACTAGTCTAAAAATTATGTTTAAAGTCTATTAGACTCTACCAACATCTTATAGGTTTCAGGAAAGTCTATCCTTAAATTGGGCTTCACAATATTCAAACCGTAGCAATCGAATAACCCTAATATCGGTAGTCAACAAACAAAATAATAATAATAATAATAATAATAATAATAATAATAATAATAATAATAATAAAAAAGTCCTTTAGGCTCTTCTCATGTATGGCTTCCTCCCTCCAACCTCTTGTTGCCCTATGTTCCTCTTCTTGGTTTGTTTTCTCCATAGACCCGATTTGGGGTGTTTGGTCCCTCTATTGCTTAGGCCTTGAGGGTGGGCTAGCCTCATGTTTGTGGGCATGTTCTCTTTGTTCTTCCTAAGCCCTTATAGGGGCCCTCCCCCATTGGTGTTCTAAGGTTTCACTTGTGTCTCTTTTGCTATTGCCCATTAGCTACGTATGTTAAAATTATTCTATATATTGAAATTCTGAAAAGAAAAACTAGTTTTTAATCCTATATGTTGTCTAGTAGTTGAGAAATGAAACTTACTGAAGATCACAACTGCCCTAGTTATGAAGAAACCATTCTCCACACTCTTAGAGACTACATGTGGGCTAGGAAAGTATGGAAAAACATCTCTCCAGACTTGACCTCCTCCCCCTTCTTCCTCATGAGTTCTATCAAGGGTTGGTTAACTAAGAACTGTCTTGAGTATAGCATTGTCAATAGCTGTAACTGGAGCAACATGTTCTTGGCAACAATCTGGCTCATTTGGAAAAGCTGATGCAAGCATGCTTTTGAAAACACGACCATTGATCCTATCCTCACTGCTTTCCTAGCTAAGAAATTTGCCAAGGATAACTCCATTGCAATCATAAGGAACATCACCAGTGTCCAGCCTTCTGTCTCTTGGATAAAATGGAATCCCCCTGATCAAGGTTTCTTAAAACTCAACACTGATGGGTCTTCCAAATCCAACCCAAGACCAGCTTGTGCAGAAGGTCTCTTCAGAAATAGTGAAGGCAAATAGATCCTTGGATTTACTATAAACATAGGTATCACAGATAGTCTTAAGGCAGAGCTCTGGGGTATTAGGGAAGGGTTGAACCTGGCTCTGAAGCACAAGTTCCACAAAGTCATCATGGAGCTTGACTCTCAAACTCTCTCAATCCTCCTGAACAAAGGCGTCCAAGATTCTCACCCTATGTAGGCCATCATCGATCAATGCAGACATCTAAAGGAGAATGTAGGCATTCGAGAGGTAACTCATATCTGCAGAGAAGGAAACAAATGTGCAGACCTCCTTGCCAACCTCGGGAACTCTCATGTTCCAGGCATGCATGTCTTCAATTCCCCTCCAAATTGCATAAAGTCTTTGCTACTCCATGATGAGTTAGGTACTCCCTCGTTCAGAGTTAAGAACTGTGGGCCTCAAGCCCTTCCTTCCTAGTTTTGTTTTGTTCTTGGCTTTTCGTCTTGTAATCTCTATCACCGAAAAAAAAAAAAATGATCCCCAAGTAATGAAAGGGTTGGATCTCTCGGAGGTACTCAAGGTTTGGCTCACGCAATGTGCTCCTCCATCAAACATTACTTAAACTCCATTCTCTTCCTATATGACCTTCCCATAAATCTCTCTCTCTCTCTCTCTCTCTCTCACATACACAAACTACACTTCACCAACCGACATAACAGCCAAATTTCTAAAATAACACAAATTTAGAAGCTCAAAGGAGTCTCAAAAATTATTTATGCTTTTGTTTCTAGTTGATGTAGAGAAGAAATTCTAAAAGTTCAATTCAAGATGAGATCTTTTCTGCTCTGAATGAGAAATTTGCTGACATGGGTTCCATTTGAATGAGGTAAACATTGACTGTGGATGATGATGGAGGCAGTTAAACATAGCCATCAACTTAAGTATTCCTGAATGGATATCTGTTTTGCTTTTTCTTGTTTTTGGTTAAATTGTTTTGTTTCTCTTGCTTTGTTTAGTCAAGAGAGTTGACATGAAAGGGAAAAGAAGATTCCTTTCTCAGGCAGGTACTTACATTTTCTCTTCTTTGGTACTTGTGATTTTGTGTGGAAAAATTTATGTGATTGTGTTGTGTGTTTTGGAAAACATTCTGCTTTGTGATGATGAAATTTGGGGATTGCCTTTTTTCCATTCTCTGACAACATTGACAATCAAAAAATATTCTGTCGAATACAAATTTTGAACACAACTGATTTGATAAAGATATGACCTTGTATCATTTTTGAAAAAAATAATAATAATAAATGTAGTGTATAGTAAGGATTTTTCTATTATATTCTGGGGAGTATTAAAGTACAATATAAAAGCTTTTGTGTTGTACCTCGAAGACCTCTGGAAGTATCAAGGAAAGGTTTAAAGGTACGAGGATATGGGTATTGCAGAAGAATTTCGTACTTGATCATTTGTGCTATGATTTTCTCCTGAGAATTTGTGCTACATATCATCTAATATATGTC
The DNA here is from genome assembly GCA_037126225.1 of Dillenia turbinata. Lineage (NCBI taxonomy): Eukaryota > Viridiplantae > Streptophyta > Magnoliopsida > Dilleniales > Dilleniaceae > Dillenia > Dillenia turbinata. Next base: position 22,325,324 of record JBAMMX010000024.1, read on the forward strand.
AAATTTCATTGCAGGAAATATGAAAATGATGCAGAATCTTATGGGAAGGCTAAGACCCACTGTGGGTTTGAAAATATGAGAATATTGTGTTCTTTGGAAACTTAGTGAAGATCAAAGGTTTGACATTTAGAACGCCAAAGCAAATCTCTCTCTCTCTCTCTCTCTCTCTGTGTGTAATTTCAAATATTGGAATAGGTTCCTTGAACCAATGGATTGTTGTTGTGCTGGAATTGAGAGCACACGAAGATCAAAGGAGCTGCTTTTTCCTATTTCATCAGTTGTTGCTTGCAAGGATGATATGTTTCAACACCCAAGAACAGTCTTGTGATCTTCTTTCCCAATTGCCTTCTTCCATCCCTCTTGATTCTGGGAAATCATACATTTACCATACTAAGCGTTATTTAATTAAATCACTTGCAAAGCCTCTTCCTTTTTTGGAAAATTAATTAGACAAGCTTTTGCACAGAATTCATGGTCAGACTTTGATCGCAAACCAACCCAGATGGCTCAGCTCAACCTTTTTCATAGTTCAGACTCATCTCCCTCAGAGGTAAGTAAAATTTTTTCATCACCTAAGGTGACTAGTCATGATTGCCCTTTTTATAAAGTAATCTGATCGATCGTACTAGGCTATCCCCCCGCTATAAGAAAATCAAAAGCATTTTGACCATAAAAAACATCACTTTCCTGTTTAACCTTCAATGTATTTAATGCGCTTCTGAAGCTTGTGTTTTTGTGGGATGACTTGTGCAGGAAAACATCGGAGCAAAAGTTTTAGTTCCCATGCCCGGAGGATGTTGGGTGCAGTGAAAGGTGATTAGTGTTGTGGGAAAAAAATAATAAGATAATATAACTAAACTAGATTTTCTCTCGAAGATAGAGGGAGAAATGAATTGTATTTCTCTTTCATTCGTTGATATATGTTCACTCTCTTGTTACAATGATTGAGAGGTGACCAATTTATTAGTTAGATATACTCAAGATGAGCATTATGATAAATGTGAGGGGTTAGTGGGATAACTCCCACTAACCTATTACTACCTCAATAATTTCTCACAATTTCTCTCACGTTTTGAGTTTCACTGGGAGACTAACCACTCATTCTCTCCTGGGTTATGAACTCTTCATTGATGACTTCTAAGAGAGCAAGTTTGAGTGAAATAGAAAATTCTTTTGAGAGAGAATTAAATGATGGTTTGAAAAAAATTTCGCGTAGGAAATTTTTTTTTTATCGCAACGATCGCCGGGTTGAGAGTTGCGGCGTTGTGATATTGCAGTGGTGATTTGATTAATATCGTGATCACCGTCCCGATCGCGAGATCCGATCGAGGGACGTACGGTTAATTTTGGGACTCTACACGTTGAGGTATTTATTCTATACCCGAAATCATTATTTTATTTTTTTGAAAATTATTTATGCTTCTAATTTGTATGTGAGTCATAAATATATCCAATATTGGTACCAGAGCATACGTTGGATTATAAAAAATAATTTTCAGATTTATTTTCAGGTATAAAAATATATGGTATAAAATTTTGGTGTTCGGATCACGGATGAGTTTCGTGAATCTGAGAACACCACTATGTTACCCATGATCCGTAGAACAGAAAAATAATTTTTTCGTAATTTTCTGAGCAAATTTAGACGAAAAAAATTCTGGTTGAAAGTTTCGGCCGTGAATAGTGACCGAACCATTCAACTCCAGATTTGTCGAGTTTTAGAATAAATCAATTCATGAAAATTATAGATCTGTGTTCCTTGTTTCATACTCTTCGATTTGATATATATATATTGCATATTGTTGATGCCGAAAATTGGGTTTTCAAAATTGGCCGCAGAGAGTCAGAATTTTGGATCCAAAATACATCGAGATTAGGACGCGATTATTCAAAAAATCGAGTCAAGGATGCTTGGAATAATTGGAATTAGAGATTCTATAAAAAATCCGGTGAAAATAGAGCCAAAAAATGTGTTTTTCGAATACCGGGCAAAAAGACCCGGTTACAAGAAAATTCGAGTGAAGACAAAGAGGTCCAACCCGTTGGCGCGTGCACAACACGCGCAGAGAGGCGCGTGTTCACAGAGGAAAAGGCGTGTGAGGTTCACACGGGAGAAAGGCGCGTGAACCGGTCTGGGTCGTCCGGATCGGTTGCGACCCGGACACGTGTCCCCCCGACTCGCGCCCAACCCACGCCCGTGTCTGGATCCTACCCTAGTACGTGGGCCGCGTGCGTGCAGGCGCCTCGTCCGTGCGCCCGCGCGTCAGGCGCGTGGGCCGACGCACAGAGGGCTCCTGCAAGCGCGTGCCTGACGCACTGTGCGTCCTGCACGAGCCCAGGCGCCTTCCCGGCACGTGAGAATGCGTGGAGGCGCGCCGCCAGGGTCTAGCGGCGCGTGGACCCTCCCGGCGGCGCGTAGGTTCGCCTAAAATTGGATTTTTTCAATTTTTTTTGGATTATATGATATAAAAGTGACTTTTTATGGATTTTTGTGTACCGAATTCTAGTCCGAATGGTGAGAGGCAATCCCAGATTGTGGTGTATGGTGTCTGTTGATTCATACGTTCATCTTGGGATCTATATTCCAATCATTTGTATCTTGTTGATTTGTAGGGTGCACAAAATGTGAAAATAAGTATCATAAGTCACGATTATCTCTATGACTACTTCTAAAATTGTCGTATTATATCTTTACAAAGGAGATAAAATTGAATGATGATAATTATGAGATTTTTCACCGGTATATTCAATTTATCTTCAAGAGACAAGATCTAATTAAAATTCTGAGCTGTGAGATGGTGGACCCCGGGGAGGGTACCACACCTCAGAGAAATGAGATTAGGAGACATTACGTGTATGGAAGAAGAATGATGACCGAATTAGGGCAATCCTCCTAAGTAGCATGCACGATGATGTGATCCCAATCTATGAGTAATATCCTACGACTTTATCGATTTGGCTCACCCTATAAAGAGCATTGCGGTGCTCTTACAGGTTCTGAGACGAGGATACTGACTTATAGGTTTAATAACTTATAAGGAAATGGTTGATCATACGATGATGTAACATTTGATAAAAATGTCGAGTATGGTTGCAGAGTTGGGGAATGTGATCGAGCCCATTTTGGATATATTTTCTAGTGCTGGATGCGATCCAGTTATTTACCTGATTCATGAGAAATCATGAAAGTCTATTTCACATACGATGAAAATATTCGTACTTTCACTAATGTGAATAGACACAGTGAGCTCGAGTAGGAGCATTTAGAGGCAAGTAGGTCATATTTGGATCATGCTTATGTGGTGGAGTCGAACAAGGACTCCTGTGGGACTCGAGATTCAGGTAAGAAGAAAACATCTGAAAAAACCGATAATAATAATACGCAGTGAGAATGAGTTAGATACGACCAAGGTGCAGTACTACATCTGTAGTAGACTTGGTCATTTCGCTCGTGAGTACGACGAGTGAAAATTATCTCTTCCTTTTTTACGTGGTTTGAGATGCTCATTGTTTTCTCTCCTTCGTGGATTATAAACACGGGAGAAACCGACCACGTAGTTCGAGATAGGAGCATGCTTATATAGTTCTGCTCTGTGTGTCCTCAAGTAGAAGGATTTACATAGAGAAATGAAGCATTTGTCGACATCAGAGAAAGTAGCATTTGCAAGTTGGAGTTGCAAATATGCTAGACTTTGTATGCTCTTTATGCTTCGAATGTTTAATAGAACTTGATTTCAATCTAAGATATGCTCTGTTAATTTGAAAATTTTATAATTTCCATTTATTACGACAATTCTTTGATTGGTTCTATTTTGGTCCGTGAGGGACTAAATGCACTGGAAGTGATTCTTTTCAATGGTATTTCTTGTTATCCTCTTAGTATGAGAGAGGATAAATCGGTTGGCTGTGAGTGGTCTGTAGGGCCCGCTAATCAGTTTTGTCTAAATGGCAAACTTACAAGAAAACCATTCGACATTGCAATGAGAGTTGGGACTCTATTGTAGTCGGTTCACTCCGACATCTATGGCCTTATGAACGTGAGAACCCGAAATGGAATTGGGTACTCTATTACTTTTATAAACAATTACACGCGTTTCGGTTACGACTATCTGATCTCACACAAGTCTGAGGCATTGAGGTGCCTTAGGAGGTTATTAGCAAGATTGAGAATTAGTTAGACTTGAGAATGGAGACTCTCAGAACCGAACGAGAGCGCGAATATTTGTCTGAAGAGCTTTGTTTCAAGAAGAGCGTTGCAAAAAACTGACTATTCATTACTACTCAGTGGAGTAGAGTAGCTGTAAGAGAGAAATAGGACTTTGTTTGAGACGGTGAGACCGATGATGGCGCAAGCCAATTGACTCGTTTCTCATTAGGGAGATGCATTATTGGCTGCAGTTTACGTCCTCAATCATGTTCCATTGAAATCCGTAGTCAGTACTTCATATGAGTTTTGGACAGGAAGGTAGCCTGACCTTAGCCATTTGAGATATGAGGTTGTGTCGCGTATGTTCACTATTTCTCGTATTTACACGGCGAGTTAGGCCTACTAGAAAAGAGATGTATCTCTATGAGATACTCAAAACACTCCAAGGGGATATATTTTAGGTGAGCATACGGACGGCACTCTCAATGAAATTGAGTCTCATGATGCCGAGTTTCTTGAAAATGATTTACCTATGAGAGGTAAAATCAATTGGGACTTTACCTTCTATCAGATGGATGAGCGTAGTGGTTTAGCTGATCCCAACAGCGGAACCTAAGAATCCATTACAGATCTTGGTTCTAGTGGGAGCAATCCATCTAGAAGTAAAAATGTTTCCCCTCTTCTTAAGAGTAGTCGATGATGCGTACCTAATCGTCGCTTCCTGATTGAGGGAGAGACTCTCAGTGTGACTCTTGAGGATTACGAGAAACCTTTAACTGTTCTAGAGGCTCTTGAGGGTTCTGTGGAGGACCATTGATTATAGGTTATGGGTGAGAGGAGTTGATGAGAATCAACAGGATCTGGGATCTAGTTGATTTGTCTGAGGGTAGTGAGGTTAATGGGAACAAGTAGGTTCTCAAAATCAAGAGGTAGGCCGACGGATCGGTGGAGAGGTGTAAGGCCCATCTGATAACCAGGGGTTACACTCAAATTGAGGGCGAGATTACCTTGATCCGTTTACTTTTAGCGATTGTTGTGGACATGATATGGATCTGGAGTGAGACCAGATGAACGTTGAGACTGTTCTCCTGAATAGGAGTTTTGGATGAGTAGATCTACAAGGAACAGTCATCTGACTTTATTCCTATAGATCAGGATGATAAGGTCTGTTGATTTCGGAAGTCGACATATGACCTTAATCATCAATCCAGACAGTGGCGTTTGAGATTTCATGATGAGGTGATATCTCATGTTTTCGTAATGATCAAAGAGGATCATCGCGTATACCTTATACGTTCTCATGACTTTTTATGATCATGTCCTTATATGTGAATGACATTCTGTTGACTGGAAATAACAGAGAGTATCTGATAACCACGATGACGTAGACATTGTCGAGTCTTAATGTGAAGGATACGGGAAAGACTCAATTCTTCCTCGAAATTAAGATCTAGAGGGATCGCTCGAGATAGTTGTTGACTCGTTCACAGGAATCCAACATCAATGGAGTTCTCGAGCGCTTCGAGAAGAATGATTGCAACCCTAGAGATACTCTTATTGTTAAAAGGTTAAAGCCTAGTTCTTGATATATGTCTTATGACTCAGAAAAGGACAAGGGAAATGAGTAGAATCCATTGTTCCAGTGCACTGAGTGGTCTGATGTATGCAGTGTCGCATACACGATCAGACGTTTGCTTTGCATTCAATATTGTAATTAGGTATCGATTGAATCCTAGGAGGGATCACTGGAGAGTAGTGAAAGGATTCCGAGATATCTCGAGAAAACTGCAAACTCTTCCTGTATTTTGGAAGAGGTGATTTGTATCTTGTTGGGTATTCAGATACCAACTGGCTGAATGTATGCAAATCAATATCAAGTTTTCCTATCTTAGAGTAGCAAGAAGCAAACCTGTATATCTCTATCTACGATAGAGACTGAGCTAGTGAGATATTCAGTGGCAGTTCAGAAGAGTGTTTGGTTCCAGAGATTTCTGGATGACTTAGGGATTAAGGCGGACAGTGGGAGGTTAGTGATGATTTATTGAGAAAATTAGGTCGTCTTTGACTATACCTGAGACCCTAAGTATAATTAAGTCCAAGCACATTGATACCTAATACTATGTTATGAGAGACATCACCGAGAAGGGTGAAATGACAAATTAAGTACACTATTATACAGCGTATTGGCTGATCCGTTCAATAAACCCATTGTGAGAGATTCATGTATGAGATATAAGAATCATTGGGTTTGTATATATATTGACATTTCTCACCTTGTATTGATACTTATTATGTTATATATATATGACATGTGTGCATGATTGAGTCACAAGTTTATTTAATGCACTATTTTAATTGTCATATATTTTGTGATTTGTTGTGATAAATGATATGTCAGGCAAGCGTGGTCGACTCTCTCAAACGAGTGACCACCTCCAGCTCTGAGTGAACGGATATGAGACGGTTTCTAGTTGTAAGAGGCTTTGAGAGTGGTCCTACTAGAAAATAAGTCGCTCTGATATGTATTCAGGATGAGGTCATATACGAGATGACTGGATAGACGTACCCACATCCATGTTGTCTGTAAGTAGTTAGATTTGAGATCTCAGATATCACCTGTGGCTAGTGATATTGTTTCTGAGATACTCTCTCTGAGATCTCTGGGTAAAGTCTTATGTGTAGACTGAATCACATATATGTACAGTGTTAGAAAAATCTGACATATGCCCTTTGAGAGATAGGAGAATAACATTGTGACACGTGTTTTATACCGCGTGATATATCGACCAGGGATAGTGGGAGCATTATTTGAGACACCGATATGATTTTGATCCCCGTTCCCACTGTGTGAAACCCAACATCCATTGGGTGGGATCTCTTGTACCCTTATTACTTTCGGTTGTTTTTAGAAATCTTGGCTCAATGTTGTTACTTTAGTCTGTTTATGATGGCCCCGAAGATAAATTGAGGTCTGAGGGACAGGTCTAGGAAAGCAGCTGAATTGAGACTAATAGATTCAAGTTTTGGAAAAAGAAGACCAATTAACATTACATCATTATGTTGTATTTACCGGCATGCCTATTATGCCTATCCATGTTATGATGTAAATATAATAGTGGATACACAGTCGAGCGTTTATTGGGGATTACTTTCGATGAGGAAAGTAGATAGATGGATGTAATTAGTCTTGGATTTAGGGTGCAGCGAGTTATTTTGATACTAACAATGGCTTCTCGATCATCCTAACAGGTGTATCAAGAGGCCTTTACTTGCATGTGTACTCGCCGGTCGCACGACGCCCAATCTTGTATGAAAGTCCAGCAAGGTGATGAGAAAGATCGCATAAGTTGTGATCTTCTGACGGATACGAAATGCCCTCATGTATAAGTGGGAGATATTAGTTGGATATGCCCAAGAGGGACATTATGGTAAATGTGAGGGGTTAACAGGATAACTCCTACTAACCTATAACTACCTCAACAATTCTCCACAATTTCTCTCACGTTTTGAGTTTCACTGGGAGACTAACCTCTCCTTCTCTCCTAGGTTATGAGCTTTCCATTGATGACTTCTAAGAGAGCAAGTTTGAGTGAAATAGAAAATTCTCTTGAGAGAGAATTAAATGAGGGTTTGAGAAAAATTCCGTATAGAGAATTTTTTTTTTCGTCGCAACGATCGTCGGGTTAAGAGTTGCAACGTTGTGATATTGCGGTGGTTATTCGATTAACATCGTAATCACCATCCCGACCGCGAGATCCGATCGAGAGACGTACGATCAATTTTGAAACTCTACACGTTGAGGTATTTATCCTATACCCGAAATTATTATTTTATTTTTCTGAAAATTATTTATGCTTCCTCTGTGCATGTGAGTCACAAATATATCTAACACTATTTTTAAGTATTTTTATACAAATCCTTACACTCCAAGAAACTCAAAATATTGATGACTCCTAATAATGTCTAATAAAACCTAATAACTACTAATAACTATTTGGATGGTTATTTGTCTCTTCATATACTCTAATGAATATACTTATTGTAGTAGTTATTGCATAGTTACTCTTGGCCTTTCAGCTGATTGGCCATTACATTGTGTGTTGATACTGGTCTATTCATGTTGTGACATGTTGGCTTAACCCCTGGTGTAGTTGTCTCGTACTGTGGCATGTTCCGTCGAGCTATATTTTCAAGTTTAATCATTTCCAACAACTCCCGTAAACTTGACATTCTTATAATTCCAACCATCTCTCTCAAATTTTGAAATCTATCATATCTGAGGGGTTTTGTGAAGAGATTAACAACTTGTTCTTGAGTCTTTACATAATCTGTCTTGATCTCCTTCTTTACATTGCATACTCAAATAAAATGGAATCTTGTATCAATATACTTACTTCGTTCATGAAACACAGGGTTTTTTGCTAAAGCCATGGCAGACTTGTTATCCATCATGATCTTAGTTGGGTTTTGTTTTTCGAAATGATGTTCTCTTAGCAATCTCCTTAGCCATATAGCATGACACGCACTAGCAGTTGTTGCTACATGCTCTGATTCACATGTTGACACTATTATTATGGGTTGTTTCTTTGAACTTCACAAAATTGCATTGTTTTCCAAAGAAAATATAAATCCCATAGTACTTTTTCAATCTTCAATATCACCGGCATAATCATTATCACAGTACCCTTTCAATGGGTTATCTGTTATTGAATAAAATAATCCATAATTTAGAGTACCTTTGAGATCTCGACGAATTCTTTTTGCTGTCCTCATGTGTTCTTCACTTAGACATTCTATAAATCGGCTTACTACTCCAACTGAAAAAGTATATCGGATCTAGTACATGTCAAGTACCTTAAACTTCCAATAAGACTCCGGAATATCGTTGGATCAGTTTTCTTTTCTCCATCCTTCTTGGCAAGTGTCACTCCACATTCCATTAGAGTATTTATAGGATTATAATCTCTAATCTTGAATTTTTTTATAATCTCTTTAGCATAGACCTCTTGAGAGATAAAAATCTCATTCTTTTTGTTTCACCTCTATCCTCAAGTAATACGACATGAGACCCATATCATTCATTTCAAATTCTTGGGTCATTGCCTTCTTGAAACCTTCATATATCTGTGGATTGTTTTCAGTAAGTATTAGATCATCAACATAGATGCATATGAACAAGATATCTATATCCTCTTTCTTCATATAAAGTGTATACTCATGAATGTATCTTTAGAATCCATTCTCTTAAAGGTACTTATCAAAATGATTGTACCAAGATTTTAGTGCCTGTTTGAGGCCATATAAGATCTTCTTTAGCCTTAACAACTTGTCTTCATGGCCTTTTTCCGTAAACCCTTCTGGTTGTTCCATGTATACTTCTTCTTCAAGAGAACCATTTAGAAATGCGGATTTTACATCCATCTTATGTATAGTCCACTAATTTTGGTTTGCGAGGGCGATGATCAAACGTATTGTCTCCAATCGAGCAACAGGAGCAAACATTTCTTCATAATTCACACCATATTGTTGTTTGTACCCCTTAGCGACCAACCTTACCTTGTGCTTTACCACTTCTCATTGGCATTCTTTTTTATCTTGTACACCTATTTTACCCCAATTGCACTATGACCACAGAAAAGTGTTGTAAATTCCCATGTGTCATTTTTCTCGATTGAGAGAATTTTTCCTTCATGGCTTGTAACCATTTTTTCTCTTTTACAACCTTTGTGAAAGTTAACGGCTCATCATTAGAAAATATACAAAATAAATTTTCATTGTCTATTCTTTCGGTAGCATCATACAAGTCGTGTATGCTTTGAAATCTTGGAGGCCATTCACTTAGGCTTGTTGGCATATTAGGAGTTGTGCCTTCACCTTCAACTCCTTGTTCCCTATTCTCTTCTTCTCCCAAATAAAAAAGAAATTCATACTTCTCTCCATTTTGGGGTTCTAGTCTCATGAGGTGCTTTCTTCGAACTTCACATCTCTGCTTACCATCAAATTTTTGTTGTTAGGGTCAAAACACTTGTACCCTTTTTTATTTTTAGCATACCCAATGAACACCTCTTTTTACTTCTATCATCAAGCTTTGTCCTCTCCTACCTCGACACATGAACATATGTGACGGACCCGAGCACTCTCAAGTGTCTCATAGTTGGTTTCCTTCCACTCCATGTTTCTTGAGGAGTCTTTTTCTCTAAACTTTTTTGTTGGTGATATATTAGAGAGATAAACTACACATGCAACAGATTCAGCCTAGAATTCCCTAGGCATGCATTTGCTCTTTAGCATTATCCTAGCCATATTGAGAATCGTCATATTCTTCCTTTTAGCGACTCTGTTTTGTTGTGGTGATATTGGCACCGTCATAGGACGTCTAATTCCATATACTTCACAAAACATTTTGAATTCATTAGAGGTAAACTCCCTACCTCAATCTATCCTTACAGCTTTGATCTAGTAGCCGCTTTCTTTCTCTGCCCAAGTTTTAAACTTTTTGAACACATCAAAAGTCCTGCTCTTATTTTTCAAAAAATAAACTCATGTCTTTTGTGAGTAGTCATCGATAAAGAGAACAAAGTATGAATTGTTCCAAGAGAATGAGGCTTTATCAGCCCGCATACAACAGTATAAATAAATTGTTGCAGTTTGGTGGCTCTTGAATTTGATATTTGAGGAAAACTCCTTGGGATGGGCTTGCCTTGTTAGTTATTTTCTTTCCTCTCCCACCAAAAAAAAAAAGGTAAATCAACCGCAGAGTTGCTTGAGATGACTAGAACAGCTACAGAGAACGGCACGGAAACATGAATTATCATCACCATCGCCACCATCATAACCTCCACAACTACCATATCAACTCTCACCACTACCACCTTCATAACTAATTAAGCAATTATAGGGAGAGTTTCACTGGGAGTCATTTAGTTACCACTTGGGTTTCTACCATGTTGATGTGAAGATTAATTGAGGATACCAAGTTTATTGATCTATTAAAAACAGTTACTTGGGAACAAAGGGTTAAAATTTTAGACAAAGTTAAACTCGTGCTAAAGCATTTGGTTTTTTTTACATATTTTATATTTTTATAACGAATTGATATCCTGAATTATATTTCAATTAATCTGGTACGAGTTTTGTCACACCCAATTTAATTTAGGGGATGCTCATCCCTCTTCCAGGGTTTGGCGCAAGCACATTTGAATTTTAGATCAAAAAACAAAAAGAAAAATTTATACAATTGAGTTATGTGACTTCTGTTTCACCCACAAATGTGATAACCCATTTGTAATCTAATATTCGAGTAGTTAAATGTATGGACCTGGCAAAGTTGTCTACTCATGCTAAAATATATCTTTTAATACCTATATTTATTTAGTTTGTTTCGAATCTGATCCAATAAAGTCCCAAGGACTTCAACTAGGGGGAAAAAAAAGAAAAAAGAAAAGAAAAGAAAAGAAAAGGGTCATCGAGTTCAAAAGGAGAGGCCCAAAATTGAGAACTCAACATGACACCATGGAACAAAAAACAAGTTAAAAACCAAAAGGATTGTGGTTTCTGGTACCGACCTTAATTATAGAAAAGCTAAAAAGATTGACAAATCTCTAGTCCTTGCAGGTCTAGATCGAGTGGAGATCACAGGCTTTTATTGGAGAATCTGGCTCTTTCGGAAGGTAGAGAAAGGCTAATTTGATATGGTTCCTCTCTTCCTTCAAGCAGCTCAAAATGGTATGCCGGGTGTGGCTTAAAACTTAAAAGCGTAGAAGATCTCTCTTTCCTCTTGGTCTTGAAGGGTCTGGTAGTTGGGAGGATATGTCCCCTAGCTCTTCTTATTTCCTAACTTCGGTTCAAGGGAAAGAGGTGTGTTGTCTTTAGGGCCTTGGTCTTGTTGCCCAGGAGGCCCCGTGCCTTTCGGCTAGGGGTGCTTTGTCTTGTCGTAGGGTGGGCTTTGGTTGCTGGATCCATGCTGTCTCTCTCCAGTTTTGAGAAAGCTCCCTTGGTGAGGCCTTTGGTAGTCTTTTTTCTGTTTCATGTCTTTGAGCATTGGCCCGGTTGGACCCCAAAAAAAAATAAAAAAAGAGTAGTTGCGATGCGATCAAGATTGCACCGCCTTCAAAACGACGTCGTTTAATGAGCAAGTGCGAACATCACTGGTGACAACAATCCATAAAGCCCTAATGCTAAAAATGAAAAGAGCAAGAAACTTCCCGTTCCTTCTCTCCCTCTCTCCCTCTCTCTCTCTCTCTCTCCCCCCCAAAAAAACCCTAAACAAAGCCTCTTACTCAACAATGGCATTCAAGGCACGGATGAAAGAACTGTTGAAGGAATACGGGAAAGTGGGACTAGTAGTGCACTGCACAATCTCAACAGCATCACTCGCAGGTTTCTATGTGGCAATCAAGAACAACGTTGATGTCGAATCAATCCTAGAAAAAGTGGGTATGGGAGCTAAAGTACAAGAAACCCAACAAAACCCACAAAGCTCCTCAATCGAAAATCAGAATCAGAATCAGAAGAAGAACAAAACAGCTGAGATGGTAGCTTCAAGTGGGGGTGCTTTTGCTTTGGCTTTACTTTGCAATAAGGCTGTCTTTCCTATTAGGGCTCCGATTACGATTGCCCTTACGCCTCCTATTGCGAGGTTCTTGGCTAGAAGGAACCTTAGCTTCAAGTGAGATGTTTGCTAGTTCTTTTTTTTTTTTTTTTGATGGATTTCTGGTTCTGTTTGATAGCTGGTTTGAGAGAAAAATCGGGACTTATGATGGAGGGTCTGTGATAAAATTCAGTGGAAGCTACGAAATTTTTCGCAACGAAAGATTTGAATTATACTCCTCATTGTTTATCTGTTTAGCTTGTTTCTTTATGATTGTTTGAAATTGAGAGAGAGAGAGGGAGAGTGAGGGAGGGAGAGAGAGGGAGAGTGTGGGAGGGGGAAAGAGAGAGAGAGGGATCACCAAACAGCGTATAATTTTTTTTTTCTGCGGGATTTTGATTGTGTCTGATTGTTGAGGAAAATGTTGGTTCTCTACATGTTTGGGTGAGTTTAAAAAGTGGCTATTTTTTGCAATGCGTGAGAGAGAGAGAGATCACCAAACAGTGTATAATTTCTTTGTAGTTTTGTAGGTTTTTATTGTGTCTGATAGTTTGTAGGGAAGACAATGTTGGTTGGTTCTGATACATGTTTGAGTTTGACTGCAAGATCGGGATTCCACTCATTCTTTTGTCTGAGAGAGAGAGAGAGAGATGGCTGTGATTAAATAGGGCTGTGTTTGGAAATGCGCCCCCCCCGGGGGGGGGGGGTGAGAGGGTTAGAAGAAGCCTTTGTCAGGGGAGAAGAGACAATAAAAGGACCCTCTTGTTTAAACAATTTATAGATAATTGCAGGAGGGGACAAGAAAGTGAGTTACTCTCTCATTGTTCAGTCGAGAATGAAATAAAGATGCTTGAAAATGTTTTTTTTTTCCATTTTTTTTTTTTGGGGGGGGGGGGGGGGACGGGGTTTGTTTTGAAGGGATTAGGATCCTTTCCCAACCCCTCCTATAAAAAAATTACAAAGGAGTACATTTACATCACTCTTCTTGGCTCACCAACATTTTTCTCAACCAAACCATGGGTGGAGGGAAAGAAAGGAAGATGCTTGAAAATGGTTGTCTGGTCTGGAGAGCTTCTACAAACGATTAAATATTTTTTCCTCATTATTGAATGACTTACCTTTACTGATTCTAAGGCCAAATGGTTTGTAGTTTTACTTGATGCACATTGCCATGCCATTGTTTTTGTTTCGAATTGCTAATAAGAGTATAAGGTGCTCTCCCAAGTAGTTTGTCTTGGTACTTCACTAGAAAAACTTGAATAGTTGTAACCTTTACAAATGGCATAGTTCTTATGGTGATAATTGTCTGACGGGTTGAGTGATTTAGAGACAACAGCAGCACTGAAGATCTGTAAGTCTGTTTCTGTTAATTAATGCAATCCTCCTAAGATTGCTTGTTGCCCACAGGCACCAAGGGGTTCTTGTGCATGTCCTTGCGCCGCAAGTGGCTGTGGGAATGGAGGACGGCATTAGCTACTGCTATACATTGGTTCCAATGTGAGCACCACACAATGGAGGGTACCATTGGATAAACATTTTACCTAGACTGGCTTTGTGTTCTGCTCAAGTAGACAATCCACAATTGCTGCACTACATTCCTCTTCGCCAGTTCAAAAATATGGGTGTTCTAGCCATATTTGCCCCCTCCAATGCTACTCCTAAGGCCTATGAGTGTTCCTGTGGAACTCAAAAGAAGGTGGGAGAAGTTTGGAGAAAGGGATATTTCACACACAATATTTAGTTATACTAATAAATAGTATCTTTTGTTATTCTTTATGGTAGCTGTAGAAAGAACCTCTTGATTTGAAAAAGAAAAAAAAATGAAAATAGACTTTTTCTTTAAGATGGAGCAACAAACACTATCAATCACTTTGATCAAGTGATATAAACTCTTGCCCATCATCATTAGGTTTGTGATTCGATTCAGGCAGATCCATCCGGCAAAAAGAGTTTCTTCCTCTTTGTAAGACCAATGGCAACATTTTCCTTTGGATATGAGGTGATTCATCCTAGATATACATGTTTCATAATTGAGGCTCACTTGGGGTCCAAAAGTCACTGTTGTCCAAGCTTTTCTTCTAAAAATTTAGTAGGACAATGACAAAATATTTGACACAAGATTTGATTGCAAAGATTGGACAATATTGGCACACAAACTTTGGATTGTGAATTAATCATTTCTTCCTTCCTGTAACTGCACCAAGAAAACATTTTGGATCAAATCAATTCAACCAATCCATTTGCCATTGACAACTATGGGCCAGAACTCAACTTGCGGTGCCATGAAACTTGATTTTGCATGCTTCAACACTAATCATCAATATGTTTGAACACGACTACACAACCTGTGTCAGTGTTATCACGAAAATCCCTAGTACAGCATGAAATCACACTCAATTCCTGCAAATTTCATTAAAATTTCAACAGCATGGATACCAAGAAAGAACAATGTGGTCAATTTCCAAAGTGTTGTTGCTTTTCAGATCACTGGCACTTTTTAGGAACAAAACAAATTTGATTCTATCAATTGTAAACATGATTTACAATTCAATTTCATGTATTACCCCATTTGGGGGGGTAGTGAAATGATTTGGAAGATGAACTCTTCCAAGGAAACCACCATAGAGAAAGAGATACAAAAGAAAAAGTCTGCAAATTGGTTGGGAGATGCTCATTTCAAGCATAATAATACAATGAATAGAAAGAATAGTTGCAGGAACACTTCATCAAAAAGACCCCTACTCTAATTTAATTTGTTCCATCAATCCTGAGCAAAGAGGTGAACAGTCAGTCCCTTAAAAACTTTTTAAAACAATTTTTAACCTATCAGACAAAATTTAGGAGCCAAGTTCAAGAGAATTACTCATTTCAGTTGTGTGTTAAGCTGAGATTTGGCATGGCTCATGAACTGATAACATTCTCCTTCAAAAGCTTACCAAATTTTGTAACAAAAGATGGTCCCGATAAGCTCCCTGAGACAGAGAAATCCTTCTGAACAATGGAGTATCCATCTGAACAAAAGATGGTCCCAGTAACAAAAGATGGCTCATACCGCAACAAAAACCTTATACAGTATCCAAATCTCCAAACCATTGGATCAAATCTTACAGCTGACTCAGATATCCTGACAAGTTAGGTCAGCTGCAAGGATGAGGCAATTAAGAATGTTCCAAATGCTCAAATCCTTCGCACTGAGCTCCCACTTCTTTCAGAGATGAGAACAGTTTTGGGACAATCTTTGCCAGCATTAGCTTGAAACCAGCTGAAGTTGAATTTGCGTTGTTCTCATCGCTTATGGAAGCATCCTTGGTGAGAGATCCAATTAGATAACCCTTCATATATGCATCACAAGCCTTAAGGATGTAGTATCCGCGCCTCTTGAAATGCTCTTTAATAAGATTTTCAAAGTCCTGAAAATTAAATGAAGATGGTACACATTAATGTCAATTAGTCAAACTGATCGAGTATGGCTCGTGCATGTGCATTAAAGGGATGTTCATTGTATGTGCCATGGTAAATCTCCTGGATTTGCAAGGACAATATGCAACTGGACATGCAGGAACCTTTTGGTTTACAACTACTTGGCACACTGCATACACAAGATCAATGCAGAATCCGGATGCTTTTGCAAAAAACAAACAATGCCTACCCATTTAATTAGCACATGTGGTAACCGTTACTTCTTTAATCCCATTGCAGAAACTCGGTGTCTTCTCACAGCATGCAAAATAAGAGGGTAATGCATACACTTGTATAAGGTATCTGACATTCTCCAAGATTAATTGCGTCCATGTTATATTATCATATTGCCGACAGATTTTAGGTTAGCCATTCAATAGATGAAGCACTATGAACCACATTATATAACTATCAAGCAAACAAATATTTGTATGCATACAGAAACTCAGTGTCTTTTCACAGCATGCAAAATAAGAGGGTAATGCATATACTTGTATAAGGTATCTGACATTCACCAAGATTAATTGCGTCCATGTTATATTATCATATTGCGGACGGATTTTAGGTTAGCCATTTAATAGATGAAACACTATGAACCACATTATATAACTATCAAGCAAACAAATAAGCAACAAACTTTTTTGATACTCCTTCCATCCCATTTTGTTTTTCACTATTTTTTTTTGGGAAGGGGGGGGATGTCCCAAAATGTTTGTTTAATTGACATTTTGGGATGTTCCAAAATGTTAACTTTCCTATTTTGCCACTTTATTAATTGTGACGAAATGGTGATTCTCATCCATTCCTTTTCATTAATTTCTAGATATTTTTCTAAGATAATGACAAGTCAACTACTTTTCTTCTTTTCAAAAGGGCATTATGGTAACATTGCTGTAAAATTGGATGATGAGGCATATTCTTTGTTGTGTTTCTTAATCTATGTGAAAAAGCAAAGGGACAAACAACATGGGATGGAGGGAGTAAAACAAATATACAGGTTCTTAATAGCAAAAATTTCCATGTAGATTGTAGGCAAAAGCATTTCAACAAGAAAACCGAAATTGGGAACATTGTTTGCCTGCAGATTGGCTCAAAATGCAAGTTGCATTTCTACTAGGACTTGGAACCACCAAATGGACTATTGCCACATTAGTGTACTAACAATTTTCTAAAGGGTAACATTATCATTTTACACAATAGTAATGCTATTACTTTGCTAATGAAAACCTAAAGTTGATACGTATCATACTGCAAGATAATGACATCAGGTCACAATAAACATGAAAGGCCATCAACAGCAATACAATCACCAAACAAAGGGCAAAGGATCATTAAGAACAAACAGGAGATGAAGGACATCACCTTCGGTGGCTTCCGCATAAGATACATCATGGTCTTGCAGTTTAGCAGAAAAGTATTCTCATTGTAGGACAATGAATTTTTCTCCCCTTCAGCCGTCCCAAGTTGCTTATCATAGCCAGCTTCATTAAAATATGGTTTAGCATTCAGTACTAACCCCTGGAATGACACAAGGAGTTGAAGGATACTTGATGAGACAGGATCCCAAACTTCATTTCCTCTACCAGTCCATGTATTTAGAAGGCTAAGGCAAACCTTGCCTTCCTCATACAGGTTTGGATTTATCCGCCACCCCCCTGAATGATAGTATGCAGACTGCAGAAATTACAGTGTCCCAAGAAATGAACAGAAATACAATTATCATAGCCATGTCAAGGACACGACTTTGGATTCAAAAAAGGATTTGGTTTCTAGATTGGAGATTAGATGAAATTGGAGCAACTTACGGGGGGAACATCTGGGTATTCTGGTGGAAGTTGAAAATCAAAAAAGAATAAACCATCTTGGTAAGGTGTGCCATATGCCCCCGTTATCACAGCCCTCAAAAGATCCATTCGATCTTCATAAACTCGTACATATATCCCAACTGTGAAAAAGAAAATGTTCAATGATTCAACCTGATGCACCATAGGACATTATCGAACCTATTACTAGACAAAAGTAATGCCCTTCTCACCAGGTAAATTTTTCTGAAGGATAACCCAATCTTGCTGAACTTTCTTGAGCCACTTCCTTCCTTTGTTATTCTGTCATTTAAGTTCATACTAGTTAATAGCCACCAAAAGAAATAAACAGCTGAAAATACTTTGACAAAAATATTAAGGACTAAGCCTAACTAATGTGTTTATGGATGATGAAGAAGCACGCTAAGCAAAATAGGAAGTATAAGTACCAAGCACAAGACATTGAAGAGATTATTGAATGCATGAAAAATGAGTACTATGAAATTGTGGCAGAATAATCTACAGTCCAAGAAAGCTATAACAAAATATCAACATGCAGTTGTCCTCCCAGTACATATGTCATATGAGCTGACTGTGGCTTAAAGGGCTCAGCATTCTCCTGTTATAAAGTGAGATCAGGTTCAAGAGAAAGGCTTGCCTAGCTAACCTTTTTTTTTCCTCCTACAAAGATTATTCTGAAATTTAAAATCTTACCATTCATATATTGAAGAAAATAATCAGCCATGACACACCAGGGCATTAGAGGAGGGAACAGGATTATCAATTACCTGTTCATTTGCTCCTAGATAATAATGATCAATAGGATCTTTAATGATGTCGAAGTGTTTGAAATTACAAGCATCATCCTCAAAAGTTGACTGAATATCTGATTGTCCAGGCCCAACGTTGCATAAAGGTTCTGCTGTATCTAGTATATCTGTGGTTTCCGCAACAAGTCCATTCTCCTCTCGTTCTCCAGGAGTTGTTGTATATTGAAGACAGTTATCAACATCCATAGAATTATGGGAGCTAGATTCATAACTCAGCTCTCTACAATCACTTGTTTCATCTCCTCCTGTGCTATCCAAGTTCAACTGTTTCCTTCCCCGAGCAAATATGCCACTCGCCAGTCTCGTAACATATCCAAGTGCAACAAGAGGAAGATAAAGCGGTCCATTTCTTCCATTGTTACTCTCTCCTCTTTCTGTGCTTTCTTCAGCTTCATTACCGGTCCCTGTAGCATTTTGTTCCTCAAGCTCCTGAAATCAGAAGCATGCATATTTTAATGTTGATCGACCCAACGACCAAAAGGTAAGCATGTATTAGACCAGAAAACAACATTTATTTCACAGTCAGAACAACAAAAACAACTTCAAAGATCAAGGTCATATGTATCCTATTCGTATAGTCCAGCAGGCGCCGTTTGTCTATGAACTTTGTTTTGCAAGAGAAAAATGGAATGGACTTGACTTCCATCAAATATTCACGTTGCCATGTCAAGATTTAATCCTGTGTGTATGTGATTGCAGCCTGTAGGCCTAATATATATTATGCAAAAGACAAATGATCCTCAAAATCCACCCCATCAGCTGATGCATCAGCTGTCTGTTCTTTTCATGGTAGCTGAAAATCATGAGATTTTAAAACCTGAGGTCTTTAAATCATGTGCTTCAAACTCAATGTCTTTCAGATGCAGTGTTTCAAGTTAAGATGAAAAAGTTCTTTAATAAACTACTGCTTCCTCCACATACATGCAAGTTTAAAACAGTGGAATTGCTCAGTCCCAGCCTTTTGGAGATACTATCTTTCAATCTCTGGGATTTGTGGACCTACAGGATTTTAAGAATCTCATGACTAGTACAAAAACAGTGACAAATTTTATTCAATTTTTAAGATTATCAAAATTCTGCTTTATCCAAAAAAAAGAAAACAGAGCATATATCTATAGTTATCCAGAATCCATGTGCTTCAAAGTATACCTCTTTCGCATCTTGAAGGGTGTCATTTTCAGCATCATCAACTGTCTCCCAACTAGCAGCATCATCATCACTTACTTCACTTCCAGCAGCAATGGATTCATCGTCATCCCGTCCTACCACATAAACTGCTTGAGGTCCAACCTAATACCACCAAATAACATGATAAGTATTCATCCCGGCCCTACTTGAACTCCAAAATTATCCCATTTATGTCCTTGAATGGTCAAGATTTTTTTTTAATTGAAGAATAGTCAAAATAAATAAATGCACGATTTTTCCAAATTATCTCTGAAAAATATTGTACCCCACCTCAATAAAGGGTCCTTCATGTGTGTCTGTGTGTGTTTGGAGGGGGAAGGGCTCTTTCAAAAAACAAAATCAGACTATAACTAAAATAATGATTCTTGGGATCCCAAAAAAAAATGATTTTGTGAATCTTATTGTGGCAGTGAAGATCAAAAACAGTAGAAAAAGAATGAATGAATTCTGAGACCTCAAATCTAAACCATCAAAAGACTGAGAAATTAGATAATACGTGTATGTGTGTGTGTGTGTGTGTGTGTGTGTGTGTGTGTGTGTGTGTGTGTGTGTATCTCTTCAATATTATATATATTTGTCCTAGATCTTCATTCTAATATCAAGGACCATCTATCCTGGGCTTAATGTCCCTTGCCATTTATGCAAACTTCATCATTTTAAGCAGTGGAGCATGTCAGTGATGGTTGACTTATGATTAACATAATTGACGAGATTTAACATCCTAGGAAATTAAACTTCTGACAAATTATTTGCTTTTGAGTTCAGTTAGTTCATTATTTTAAGCAGTGGAGCATGTCAGTGATGGTTGACTTATGATTAACATAATTGACGAGATTTAACATCCTAGGAAATTAAACTTCTGACAAATTATTTGCTTTTGAGTTCAGTTAGTTCATTACGTATAAGATAATAAGTAGTAGACAGAAAACAAAGAAATGGAAAGATTGGTGAAAGAATTCCTCTAGTAACGGTACCAGAAAGTCATAATCAGTGAAATTTTAAAAAATGCGAACATCAGCATTTGCTTTTATAGAAAATAGAGAACCAAACTTTTGGTAGTGAACATACCGTAGAAACCATCCCATCAGCCCAAGCAACCTGGATATCACCATTTTTAAGCCCAATAATATTTCCAACCCAAGAAAGATCTGAGAAGTTTACATAAGCCTCGTCTTCAGATGCATCCTCAATTTTTTTATGTCCTGATTGTTGTTTGGTCTCATTCAAACAATTTTGTTGCTTTAAATCTTCCCTAGAATTTCTGGAAAAAGCAGTGTGGGACAAATTATCAACTGGAGATAACCTAACAACCACATCTCCATAACAATAATCATAATCTGGGTGCCCCTCAAGCTCATACACACTTACAATTTCCTCCTTATCAAACTCTCGAGGATCTTCCGGCCGTGCAACTGGCTTCAACCACATCACACAAGCTGTACGCTCCTTTGCATCAACACTTTTTATGACACCGACACGCTTAACTTCACAAGCATCATTGTCATCATCAGAGCCCCTCTCCACCACATACTGTTCAGCAACAAATTCATGGTCTCCAGGGTTCTCAATTGGCATCAGATCTGTTGAATTCACTCCTAGCTCTATTGTTCCATCCTGCCACACCACGTCAACTTTTGTTCTTGTATTGAGAATAAGAAGAGCTCTTTCAAAATTTTCCTCCTTCTTTCGTGCCCTCTTGTCTCTCCTGACCACAACTTTGCGGATCTTTTTACGATGAACTGGCCAGGTTTCATGAGTGGCCTCCTTTGTAACTGAACTACTGCAAGTACTTGATTCAGGCGAGGCATGACTTCTTCCATTTTCATGGTTTTTGTCCAATACACCCACAGCATCCAGATCCATGGATTCACCATCAACTTCAGAATCACATCCACCCTTTGGTTGAGCAGAATCAAACTCATTATTGACAGACTCGTGAAGATCTGAAGGTGATGAGCTCTTTTCCACAGGACAAGAGGATGAAGATGCTCTGGCTGGAAGAAGACACCATTCACCCAGTTGCCAATTAGCATGTGCAAAAGACGACAACAGTTTTAAGTTCTTGGGGCTTTGCTCTTCAGCTGGCGCAGTGGAAGAATCAGGCCCATAGCCAGCCGATGCTATCCAAAAAATGAAGACTGACCCAACAGTAACTTTAGTAACAGTACCTTCCAACCTATATGCTCTCCACAGGCCAGAAAGCCATCTAGAGCTCTTAAACACTGATGAAGAACTTGCCCTAACGCGCTGGCCAGGGAAGTAAGTGTTGCTCCCATCTACAACCACATTCTTTGAAATTGGTTTGAGGCGCAGAGGGTCAGCTTTCATAACTTTACACATTGAACCATCATCAAACAGCACAGTTACATTATCTAAAACATCGTCAATTCTACCAAGCCAAGGCCCAAAGACTACATAATCTCCCACATCGAACTCTCTAACACGTTTCACCTCTTTGGATGAAATATCCTTAATTATGTGTCCATCGGACGCCAACAAGTCTAGAGAGATGTTAACATCCACCACAACACCCAATTGCCCAGTTGGATTTGAGGTGGAAGCAACATAATCTCCATGCAAGAATCCCCGATCAACAACCTCAACATCTTTCACATTTTCAGTAGTCTCCGTTTCATTAATCCACATTATTCGAGCCTGATCAGCCGGAAGAGGATCACTCTTATAGTTATCATCTCCCTTATTCCCTTTTCCCCTCCCATCAACATCCCCACCTCCGTTTTCATCACTTGCATCATTCTCTCCATCCTCATCATCATCATCATCATCATCTTCATCGTCCTCATCATCATCATCAGTAATGCTGCTATCCGAGTCCGAGTCTCCAGCAACTTCTGTAACAATTCCAACCATACTCCCATCCTTACGCTTCACAACATCCTCTCTATAAATAGATTGGACACAACTCAAGTTCATGACACCCCCGATTGATTTCACAATTTCGTTGCTCTCACAACTCCCTTTCCGACCACAATCAACACCATTTTTTGCCAAACTACACGTTTCAAAATTGGCATCTTCGCATCCAGATGTGGAAGGTTCCTGCGCGCTAGCATCAGCATCTTGCTGCTCAGTTTCCATCTACAAACAACAAAGAACAAAAAGAAAGAATTCAATACCACATGTAACTCGTAGATGTTATTACTAAAAAGTTATTGTGCACATTACCCTTGCACACGATTTCCCAAAGTAGCACAACTTCAGTATGAACCATACCACACAAATCATCCAAGGGCAACAAAACACATATAAACTGCATCCACTAAGAGGATCTCAAATTTCAAATTTTAAGCCTGTCCCTTTTGTGATTGGAAGATGCCATCAAAACTATAGCACTCCCAAGGGCCGCAACTTCAGTACGAATCCTATAGCACAAATCCTACAAATCATCCTATCAAAACACAATGCATACAAATCACATCCTCTAAAAAGATATTGATACTCAAAATTCAAGTCTCTGTCTTGTCGCAATTGTAGGATTCCTATCGAAAAATGTACCAAAGTCTTGTCCCCTTCTCTCCCAGGATCGCTTTATAATGCAAATTCCAAACTCTTAAAACTCTCAACAACTATTCACAAACAACTCTAAGCTGGCGAATGACATACGAACAACAGAGAAAATACAAAAGCACAAATCAACCGTCCAGATTAAATCAAATCCATAAAACACAACAATCTACGGAATCAGTATTTCAGAAATTTAATTCAACAATCAATCAAAACCCTAAAGCCAGTTCGAAATCCAATACACACCATCTACAAAATCAGCATTTAGAAATTAAACTAGGAAACCAATCAAAATCTAAATTACCCGGAACAAATATCCAAATGGGTTGAGCTCAAAATCCACATGCAATCAAATCAATACCAGATTATAATTTTCAATAAATGTAATAAAGATCAATCAAATTCTTCAACAAGAACAAAATAAGTTTCTAATGTATAAATGAATATATATATATATATATAGAGAGAGAGAGAGAGAGAGAGAGAAGAAGAAGAAGAAAGTACCTCGAGAGAGAGAAAGAGAGGTTTGATTTGAACGAATGGCTCTTCGCCGAGTATATTGATCGAGGGAAAAAAAAAGGGGTATGTGCAGGAATAAAAAGCTGCGTTCAGTCAAGGGTATAACAGTAATTTCGGTTGTTACGAGTTGGAAATTTGCAAATATTGTAAGTGCGAAATGACGAAAACCCATTTTGCTTGCTTTGATTGACAAGTTAGGATAGCATATTTAGATGGCATATACCATTTGCATAATATAATCAACACCGTTAGTTACCCGGATGGGTTGTATGGGCGATCATGGAGGCTCAATGAGATCCATTGCACTTGGGAGGGCACCAGCCGTACATCTTCCCCTAGGGTCTGGTCAAAGCTGATCAAGCAATCTTGGCCGTTGATGTTATTTCTAAATATTTTGATGGTGTAAATGGTTTTGACCTTAGTTTGAAAGGGGTAGAATTGTACTGCCGTTGAAGGAAACCTTTGTAAATTCGAAAGATTTAGCGGCATTTATGAAGAATAAATTCTTTGAAATCCTTGATTGCAACATTTTCAATTGTCTTCGTAATTGTTAGGTCAGTTTGCCTAAAGTTACAAATGTAATCTGTTAATAAATGTTAGATTATTAATCATAGGTTTAATTTAAAAATTAAAAAAAAAACTATATTAGGAGAATTCTTTTTAAATTGGGTCTATCAACACTTGAATCGAATTAAAGAATATTTAAAATTACTTATAAATTGATCAACTAACTTATAAGTTAAAATTAAAATTATAACTATTTGATAACTTACATTTATAAAAATACTTATAGATCCAAAAAATGCTTATAAACTAAAAAATAAAAATAAACTCCTCCAACCAATTTTTTAATTTTGATTATTTTAAATATAACTAAAATAAATTACTTTAACCAACAAAAATACATTTTTACCCTTTTATATTTAATAAAAATTACAATCATACTATATCTTATACTCATTATGGTCTTTTCCATATTTTATATACTTGATAAACACTCATTTTACCAAACAGTTAATTACTTTTAAATAATATTTATTCAAATAGATAACAACTTATTTTTTAAAAAAATTAAAATAGACTTATAAACTAAAAACGTGCTTATAAACACTTAATGCTTATAAACAACAATTTTTAAATAATTACAAACGGCCTCTTAATCGGATAATAGTTTCTAATATCGAATGGTCTAGATCAAAAAAAATAAAATCTTTTAAATATCAATACCCGTTTGACAGGGTTTTTTTCTACTTCTTTTCTCCTTATAAGAAGAAATTCAGTCAAATAATATTTTTTAGAACCTCTTAAAGAAAAAAAGTAGTTTTGTTTTTTACGAAGAAAATTTTAAAAAGTAACTTTTAAGAAAAAAACTCCTGAGATAAGTTTTTTCTTCTTTTTTTAATATTCCAACCTTTTCGAAAATATATATTTTTTTATTCTATTTATATTCTCAAATAATTTTTATTCCATTAATATTCTCATTTAAATAATATAAAATTTCAAATATGTCCATTAATTTTTAATTTTTAGCTTTACTTCAAAAGTAAAAAAATAATAATAATAATTTTTAACTTTTAAATTTATTTTAAAATTAAAAGTAAAAAAATCAAACAACTTTTAACTTTTTTTAAAAGAAATTATTTTTTTCTTTTCCTTAAAAGGAGAAGATTGGAAGGAAAAAAAAATCACCCAAACATGATTTTATTTTTAAAATCTGTGTTTATATTATTGTTGCAGTATGTGAGGGTATTTGAAAAATAATAACTTTTGATTAATATATCATCAAAAAAGTCAACTTAGTCACTATAAAAGAGGTCGATACAATCGTTTGCATGATAAGTATAGCTCATTAACAATATAAATATAAGTGTGAATAATCACCCAACATATCAATTTTCGTCATCCTCCAGCTGGTCGAAGGTGATTGCTCATTGGTGAGGTGGACATGACGTGGAGTGCTTCTTTTTCCCCCCTCTCTCTTCTTTTTTTCTTTTTTTCTCTATTTTCAGAAATATCAATGAAGCAAATTTTGAACCTGATTTGATGGTGGTTATTTTTTTGGGGGGGAAAATTACCTTCTTTTGTACTTTTTTTATTTAATTTAATAATATAGATATAAATGTGAATAACCACCCAACATGTCAATTTTTGTCGTCCCCCAGCTGCCGAAGGTGATTACTCATTGGTGAGGTGGACATGACGTGGAGTGCTTCTTTTTTTCCCCCCTCTTTCTCTTCTTGCTTTCGTTTTTTTCTTTCTCTTTTCGGAAATATCAATGAAACAAATTTTGAACCTGATTTGACGGTATTTGGGGGGGAAATTACCTTCTTTTGTACTTTTTTGGGTTAAATTTTCTTCCTTTTGTACTTTTGAGGAAAAAAGTGGGGGAGGCCATTCCTCTGCTCATTATTATCATTGCTGTGAAAGAAGGTGGAGGCCATTCCTTGAAATTTGTCATTCTCATGTCATTTGTCAGTTTGTCAATTTGTGAAAAAAGATGGGGCATATGGAGAGAGGATGATGTTTTGTTTTCTGTCTATCTATATAAGTCTGGGGAACGAAGAGAGGACGGTGGGGCATATGGAGAAAAGATGGTGTTTTGTTCTCTCATTTCCTTTCTCTCTCTCTTTCAAGGTGGGTAAATGGGGACAGTGAGAGGACATTATGGAAGTTGTTCTTCTGTTTCTTTTATTTGGAATACCGTTAGGGTTTGTGTTGGTGTTTCTTCCAATTTTTTTATGTTTGTTTT
Organism: Dillenia turbinata; assembly: GCA_037126225.1. Taxonomy (NCBI): domain Eukaryota; kingdom Viridiplantae; phylum Streptophyta; class Magnoliopsida; order Dilleniales; family Dilleniaceae; genus Dillenia; species Dillenia turbinata. Next base: position 22,352,133 of record JBAMMX010000024.1, read on the forward strand.
CTTTGGAATATATTTTGCTGGTTTTTGTTTTTTCTGATTTATTCCGGTTGGGGAGAGTGGTGTGTTGAAACGATTCCTCTATCTTGAAGACTTGTGTTTGTCAAGATTTGTTTTGTTTTGCTTCGCTTCTATTTTTCTGCTCTTTAGATGATTTTGAATTTTTTTCCTTGGGATTTTGTTGAAAAGAGTTGTGTGATCATGAATAAAATTTTTTCCCCTTTTTGGGGGGTTGATGTTGATGAGTTTGCATGACCGATAGTATTTGTGTTTTCTTATTTTCTCTATGTGTAGGAAACTTGGGCTTTGTTATTCCTGTAAATGATGGTTTCAAATTTTAAGGAAAAAAATCATATTTTGTCATATTTTAACTCTAAATATGAATTTATATTTGTTTTACAGGTGTGTGTGCTATTTTTGGGGTCTCTCAATGAATAACAATCCCTTCAGATATGTAAACAAAGAAATTTTGCTATGGAACTACTTAATATTGTGGTTTGGATATCGTGCAGAACTGCAATTGCAAAGCTACGGAACTACATGTGGCTCTCATATTTGCAGGAGTATATATTATTCTTAATATTGAATCAGATTTTATTGTATTTATCATTATTGTGAAGGAGTCGAAAACCGATAAGTTTGATAAAAGAAGGAAAGTATGAGTGTGTTTTTTTTTGTTGTTGCTCGGTTGACGGATACCATTAGCTTTCGATTGTCAGAAAGTTCTCTTGAATTTTTACATTTTTCGTGTAGTTCTGCACCGAGGCGGAAATATTGGAACTGCATGGTTGTGGAGAAAGAAGGATGAATGACACGTGGCTTTGCATAAAAGCTTTGTCTTTGTACGTAAAGAAATGTTTAGGCTCTAATTGGATCTATATAAATTTGTTTGGTGTTACGTTAGGCAAACTACTTTTATTATATGTGTAAAATATTTATATATCAGGAGTGTATTAGACTCATGTCTTTTGCTTGATCAAATCTATTCGGTTAAATTATTATGCGAGTTCAATAAAGGTTGCTATATTATTATTAATTAAAAAAGAAGGCAATTTCCCCAAAAAAAAAAAAACCACTGTCAAATAAGGTTCAAAATTTGCTTCATTGATATTTCCGAAAAGAGAGAAAAAAAGAAAAAAAGAAAGAAAGAAGAGGAAGAGGGGGGAAAAAAGAATCACTCCACATCATGTCCACCTCACCAATGAGCAATCACCTTCGACCAGCTGAAGGACGACGAAAACTGACGTGTTGAGTGGTTATTCACCAATGAGCATTGAAACAAAAAAACATTTGTCTACTTATATTTTTTTTTTGGGAAAATTACCATCTCTCTCTCAAACCTCCCTGAAAATATCAATGAAACAAATCTTCAAACCATTTTTTTAAAAAAATATTTATAATATTTTATTGATATTTTTTAAAGAAAGGAAACAAAAAGAAAAAAAAAAAAAGAAAAACAAGTTAAAAAAGAGCAAAAACATAGAAAAAAAAAAAGAAGAAAAGATGTTTTAGTCGACTAAGGCATTTCTTTAGTCGACTAAGGATCTTGCTTTTCTTTTTTTGTTCTTTTTTTCCTTTTCATCTTGTTTTTTCTTTTTCTTTTTCTTTTTATCTTTTTTGTTTTTGTATTCTTTTTCAATGAAATTTTAAAAAAATATAATTTTATCGGGGAGTTTTGAGAGAGAAAAAAATTATGTATCGGGGAGCTTTCATGTACCGAGGACGGGAAAACTTTTTATTGCGTAATTTTTACATTCTTAGTTTTTTTACTGAGAAATTTTGTACCGGGAAGTTTTTTACTAAGGAGCTTTTTACCGGGGAGTTTTGAGAGAGGAATGTGTTATATAGCGGGAAGTTTTCATGTGTCGGGATCAGTGAGCTTTTTACCGCGGAGCTTTCGCATTCTTAATTTTTTTATCGAGGAGTTTTTGCAGGACCTACTTATTTTTTACCAGGGAGTTTTAAGAAAGAAAGATGTTTTTTTACCAGAGAGTTTTAAGAGAAAAATGTGTATCGGTTACCAGGGAGTTTTGTACCGGGAAACTTTTTACCGATGAGTTTTTTACCGGGGAGTTTTGAAAGGGGAAAGTGTTGTGACCGGGGAGCTTTCATGTATCGGGGATCGGGAAGTTTTTTACCGCGAAACTTTCATATTTTTAATTTTTTTACAGGTGATTTTTTGCGGGACCTACTTGTTTTTAATCGGAGAGCTTTGAGAGAAGAATGTGTTTTTTTACTGGGGAGTTTTGAGAGAGAAAGGTGTACCGGTTACCGAAGAGCTTTATACAAAAAAAATTTTTATCGGGGAGCTTTTTACCTGAGAGCTTTGAGAGGAGAAGGTGTTGTATACTGGAGAGTTTTCGTGTACCAGGGACCGAAGAGCTTTTTATCGTTGAGTTTTCACATTCCTAATTTTTTTACCATGGAGCTTTTGTAGGATTTACTTGTTTTTTACCGAGGAGTTTTGAGAGAGGAATGTATTTTTTTATCGGGGAGTTTTGTGGGACCCACATGTTTTTTACCGAGGAGTTTTGAGAAAGAAATGTGTTTTTTTACTGGGAAGTTTTGAGAGAGAAAGGTGTACCGGTTAGCGGGGAATTTTGTACCAAAAAATTTTTTACCAGGGAGCTTTGAGATGGAAGGATATTGTGTACCGTGGAGTTTTCATGTATCGAGGAATTTTTTACTGTAGAGCTTTCACATTCTTAGTTTTTTTACCGGGGAGTTTCGTACCGATAAGTTTTTTACCGGATAGCTTTTTACCGAAAAGTTTTGATAAAGGAAGGTGTTGTGTACCGGGGAGCTTTCATGTACTGGGGATCGGGGAGTTTTTTATTGCGGAGTTTTCGTATTCTTAGTTTTCATCCATCAAAAGTAATCTTTTACTCCACCAAAGCTGACATTCTCTTTACAAAAAGCACATCAAAAAAATAAAATAAAATTCCATCAACGCTGCTTTAATTGTTTTGATAGTTGAACTGCATACTAAAACCCAACAATAACTAATAAACAATAAATTCTCCGTCTATTGCTCTAAATTTCTCATCATTAAATTCTTTTTGTATTTTGGTTTTCATCGACCAACTGTAATACCATACACATAATTCAATTTTTCCTAATCAAACTTAAAACTCTGCACTACGCGTAGCGCGATGTAATCCTCCTAGTTAATCAAATTAATATAGAAATGATCCACCTTGACCTAGGAAGACAAACTCAACAATTAGGGTTGATGCAAAAATTTTAGCCTTGAAGAAAAGACAACATACGAAATTTTGATAACAACAACAATTTGTGTTTTAATCCTAAAATTTAAGGTCGGCCGTTTAAGAGTCAAATATAAGATGATTTAAAAAAAATTCAAATATATTTTTACAATACGAAAAGTGATGATTTAATTTACTTTAATTTTTCTACGTCATTCATTTATATCCAAAATTATCTCTTCAGTTAACTTATTAACTGTCATATCCTTGCGAATACATTGCATCTAAATTTTTAATGGCTTAGTTCATCGTTTTACTAAATCTTCTATATTTAAACTCTCGATTCTCTTAACTGGTGCATCTTTGAGTTTTCGTTGTACATGACCAAACCACCTCAAACGATATTGTTGCATTTTATCCATAATTGAACTAACTCTTAATTTATTACGTATTTCTTCATTTCTAATTGTTTAACTTCCCTTTCAGATAGAGTAGTATCATACGATCACAAAAAACTCCAGATACCTTTTTCCATCTCATCCAACCCGTTTAGATCCTATGATTTACATCTCCATCTATATTGCCGTCATTTTGGATAATGAGCCCAAAATATCTAAAACGTTCACTTTTTGGTACATCCTATCATTCTAACCTAATTGTTTCTTCATCATTCCGATGACTATTACTGAATATGCATTTCATGTACTCCGTTTTAAATCTGTTCAATTTAAATCTTTTGAACTTTAGTATATCCTTTCATAACTCTAATTTAGTATAATATCATCTTTAGTCTCATTTATCAACACTATATCATTTACAAAGAGCATACACCATGATATTTTATTTTGAATGTTCTTTGTGACTTCATCTATCACTATTATAAACAGAATTAGATTTAATGTTGATCCCTGATGAAATTTTGATACGGTATGGAATTTGTTAGACTTCGGGTAAGTTGGATCATTTTTTTTAAAAAAATAAATATATCTAATTTGATTAAAAATATTTATATAATAAGAATAATAAATTAATCACATAATATTTATAATAAACATGTGTTTAGTTAGAATAACAAAGAAGAATAATAAAAATAGATAAGAAACTACTCTATCGAACCTTCTCTCCTGTCTCTATTGCACCTACTCATGTGCCCTTATTTTGATTATTAAGGTGTTAATATTATAATCTTGTATCCCAATTTAATTATTTTTCTAGATTTATTATTTCAAATTAATTTAAAAATTTATAAAATTTATCTTTTTAAAAAAGATTTATAGGCTTATTTTTCTTAAACAACCTATGATCATATAATGCATGTGAGACTTTTTTTTTTTAAATAAATTATCGATATTCAATAATTACGTTTAATCCGATTAAATCAAATTCGATTCGCGTTAAATCTTTATATGATAAAATTTTTTAATATCTGTTTTCTCAATACATAAAACTTAAGAACGATACCAACATCCGGCAGCCATATCAACTTCCACCTCATTTTTCCTTTTCTTTCTGGCAATTAAAAGTGTAATTAATTTATAATACCAAAGTGATACTCTTCCTAATTTCATGAGTTTTTAGTTTAAATATAAAATAAAAATTTCAAGATTTTGACACTTTTTTTAATTCTCTATTTTGAATGCGAAAATATAATTCCTATTTCATTTTTAAGTCATATATATATATATATTTATATATTTATTGACCATGAAATTATTTTTTTAATTTGTCAGCTTTATACCCCCATTCCATTTCTTTTCCGAGGGAAATGCAGTTTTTAAGTAAGCAAATCAGACGGTCCATATGAAATGCTGATTGATACAAATCCCTGATCAGAAGCTATTGAAACTTCCTACGCTTCTCTAGAAAGAGAGAGAGAGAGAGAGAGAGAGAGGGAGAGAGGATGATCGTGTGCGTAGCCGTCGTCGGCCAGCAGGTAAACTATTCTGTTCTCCTTCAATTCAATTCGTAAATTTTTTATTTTTTATTTTTTTGATAATTCGTGATTCTGATTGAGATTTTTGATAAAGTTGTGAATTTTGGAGCAGAATAATCCACTTTACATTCAAAGCTTCACCGAAGCAGAGGATGACCTAAAGCTTCACCACATTGTTCACTGTTCACTTGACGTTGTTGATGAAAGAGGTCCTCTCTCTCTCTCTCTCTCTCTCTCTCTGTATGTAATATCTAATATGATGTGTAAGTGTGTATTGCATTAGCTGATCTGTTTTTATCACCAATCCGATTCATTCGGTGTGTTTGTGTTTTGAACTGAGTGTGAAATGTTAATTTTTGTATAGTTTGGATGATACTGGTTTTAGGGTTTTAGGATGGACTTCTGTGATTTCTACTAATTAGAATGCAATGAAGCTTTTGCTCCTTCAATTTTTGATCTTTGTTGATCAAGTTGGACCTGAAAAAGTCTAATGATTAAAATGACAAAATTGCTGGTGAGTACATGAGAGAATCTTTTAGCTTTGGTTTGGTTTTGGTTCAGACAGCATTCCTTTTGTTGATATACTTTTTGAAAATGGGCATTCGACAGAAAATACGGGCGATTGTAAAACAGGAAAGCTCTTAATTTGTTTAGGATGGAATAAGGAGAGATTGTTCAGTCTTACAAAATCTAGGAGTGGTAAAAGCAGTTTAATGAGTGCTACAAATGATGCGACCAAGATTAATATGAAGGATGTGCCAACAATGTTAGATGAAGTATTTGAATTAGGTGTTAGCATTTTGATGAACAGTCAAAGTGATGATTTTGAGGTAGTTGGCCAGTAAGACAGGTTGGTGTGGGATGAGATACAAAGAGAATGATAAGAACTAGTTTGCAGTCTCATTAGAAGGAAAGAGCGAGGGGAAATGGTTCCGTTATATGGCACTGGCTATTTGGAAATTCACTTTTATGAAGTTAGCGATTGGGTTGCAATATGTACTAGATGACATTCAGAAGTACAAAGAGAGTGTCCGATAGTTTAAATTAAGCTTAAAGTTTGTATCCTTTTAGTCTGAATTGCCTGATATCAGGCTTACGGTTCTTTACTATGCTTGTCTGATCAAGTTTGTTGGGACTTAAAAGCTGGAGTTGAGATCTGAAAGTCACTATTTTAGGCCCTGGTCTCACTTCAATTGGTTTTGATGTCATTTCAAGCAAATCCAGCATTTTCAATCTGAAAGTCACTATTTTAATTTGTTGCTTTATTTATTTATTTTCATTCTGGATCTGATGTCACAGTTTGAATCACCAGTTGCTAATTCCACCCTCCAACCCAAAGGAGAAAAAAAAAAGTTTTGTTAGCCATGTGCATGTTTGTGGCAGTTGTTTCGGTGGTTACTGTTGGTAGTTATGTAGTTTATTTTCCAGAGTTATGTTGCAACTCACATTATCTCTAAGAATTATTAATTGATTTATATGTTCAGTGAACAACCCTAAAAGATCTGGGTCAACACTCAATGAGACATTCCTGGGTCTGCTTTATCCAACTGAAAATTATAAAGTGTAAGTACACTGGATTGTTGTGCATCTGTGAGTGGGATCTCATTTTCTAGATGGATGCTTCTTGTTACTTACTCATTGTTGTGGGTTTTTCATGTCTCCTAAATGCTGTAGAACTTAATTAGCAATTTGCATGCAGATATGGCTACCTCACTAACACCAAGGTGAAATTTATCCTGGTGACAACGGATTTAGATGTCAGAGATGCAGATGTGAGAAATGTAAGAATCCCTTTAAGCACATGGCACACAATCTTACTTCTAGCAATTTAAAGTTTTTTGCTGTATTCAGTTTCTGCTGCTTTTTGGCATTGCTGAAGTAAGAAATGCACAATCTAGTTTATATATAGCTACTCTGGTAAGAGATAGTATCACCTAAACCAGGTGGCAGTAGAGGCTTATGGGATAGTTAATTAAGGAGACATTTCTTACATGTGACACAGTCTGGCTGTACTGGGGGGGCATTTACCAATTATCGCTCAATCATTATCTTGTATCGATCGCTGGAATCTATATGCTTCAAGTTTTCTGCTTTGTTCATTACACCTCTAATCAGTTGTATACAGTAAAGAGGGGGCAAGCTTGTCATGGTTTGGCGGATTTTGTGTGAGATGATTTATTGACATAAACAATGGAACTAATTTCCTAGGCTGTTTCTAATCAAATTTTATGTTAGTTCTTACATATGTATGGTATTAAGAAAAGAATGGTATAAGATAAAAGTCATGCAGTTCTACCACCAAGTTTGTATTTGAGTTTTCTATCACTGCTTGTCTCAATGTGTTTTTGTGGACTATATATGTGATCTTTATATAGAAGACCCTGATTTTATGCCTTTGGGTGAAAACCACTGTGCAGTTCTTTAGGAGGTTCCACTCTGCCTATGTGGATGCAGTCTCAAACCCATTTCATGTGCCAGGAAAAAAGATAACCTCCAGAACATTTGCGGAACGTGTAAGCAATATTGTAAAATCGTTCAGGTTGAGCTCTTCTGGATGACTGTTCATCAGCCAAAAGCTTTGGACTTCAAATTCTTCTCTGCAGACTACGGCGATCCTTTTCTTTGTTTTTTCATTTCATCTATTTGATCAAGTATGGAGTTAAGATCCCAAAGAAACATCTAGATAAAGCTATTTTGTAACTTATGTTATTGAATTTCAATACTTTGTGTCCATTATTGTCAAAGTTATAATTTCTTCCCTGCCCACAAAATGAAGATTTTAAGTGATTATTTCCTGAAGATGTGATGTTTAATGAATCCTAGTACATTTGAAAGATCATCTTGGGTTCTGTCGTCCACTCTCTGCTAGGACCTCTAAGGGCCATCCTTCTTTTGCTAGTTGAAAGGGTGAAGGGGTGCCACTGAAGTTTGTTACCCCTCCGGATGTTATGAGGCCTACATGCACTTTGAAAATATCAAATCTGAATCATAACTATAGAATTCAACATTTGTAAGGGATTTGAGTTGCAAAAATCCAAGCTGTTCCTGCAAAATGATTCCGAAATGAGAGCAAGGAGGCCTTGTACATTTTTTGCATCATCCCAGATAATTTGTGGCATGGAAACAACTGGATACCATGATGGCAATGCATGCTTCAGTTTCTTTGGTTACTGAATTAGGGTCATTGCTCTTCCCATTCTGTAGCAACCAATCCCTATCTCAGGCACTGCACCAAGAGAGACACCTAAAGGATTGCATGGTATTTTAGAGCACCAAGCACGGCAATCATCCAATCCAACCATGTATAATAGATAATGGGCACTTGAGAAATGCAAAAAAGTATCAAGTAAATGGAGTTTAGGAACTAAACCAGTTGAGCCGTTGGCACTATTCACCGAATTTGGACAATGCTCATACTTTAAGACATTGGGATGCAATGAGCAGCCCCTAAAACACAATTCAATAGAACAACAACCAGATTGAAAGAGGAACTGCAAACATGACATCCAAATCTAAAGCAGATGTAGGATCAATGGTCATTCAGACCAAGTCCAAGAAGATATTCTCCATGTTGAACTTCAGAGGAAGTTGTGATACAAGAGAAGCAACTGATTCTCATTTGGTCGCTCTTGAATCAAAATTCGTCATCATCTTCCTCGGCTATATGCTTTGCCAATTCTTGCTCCTGCTGTTGTCTCTCCCTCCTCTTCTCAGCGCTTTCCTTCTCCTTGTGTGAATTTGGAGGGAATTGAAGAGCACGAACTGCCTCATTATGCATGTTAAGGCAGAAAGCAATTCTTGAGTTGAATGCCAACTGAGGCTCATTAGTAGAGTAAATGTCTCCAATTTCCTTTGACACCATCCACCCATTAGCATGATCCAGAGTGGCATCAATTGCACCATCTCGTATTGCCTTGGCCACTATACTCTCAGCATCAGCCACTGGATTTGCAGAATCCAATCTCAGTTTTTTGGCCACATCAGCAAGTGATATACGGGAGTAGGAAATGCTGATGTTGCGCAGCCCAGTTCGTATCACATTGTGTCGCAGCCTAACAATCAAGTTGTGGGTACGGTCTGAGCTGAAAGTACTGGAGAACTTCTCAGAAACAGTTCTAAACAGCTCAAGGTCTCCAATTCGGACAGCCTGAGAACACAGAAATCAAAATGCTCAAAATCAGAAGGTAAATTATACAAGCTGACTAGATACTAAACTTAAAATACAACACCAGCTCATTTAGCTATACTTCCCATAATAGGCGAGTAGGTGGCAAACATAAATTATTTCTTCCATAAACAGGTCGGAAAGAAGACTTAAATCACAAGTTCTCAAGATTGTTCATTAACAAGGAATGTTACACTCACATTTGTAAGTTCAAAGTATGGCCTCAGGGCCTTCTCCATTCCTTTTTGCACAAAAACAGTTCTCTCAGGGATTTCACCAAGTAATAAGCGTACTATCACAGCCCACTTAGTGCATTGTACTCGAAAACCAAGAGCCGCTGCTGGGGCTTTTCGGGCAGCTTGGAGGAGGGACTCCTTTGCATCAGTATACTCCAGCTGTATGGTCCTTATCTTTCCAAGGTAAAACAGATACCGACAGAACTGAAAAGACAATAGCTACTATCAGCTACCGGAAAATCAAGGTCCACCAGTCCAAAATGAGTCAGTACACAACACTGTAATCATTTGTGCAGTCCATATAACGCGTAGACTACAGTGATGTCCTTAATGCAGATGATACCACCAAAAATAGGTCACTAAAGAAGAATATAATAGTATAACGTGCTGTGTGAAAGCAAAACACTGTGAAAGAAAACTTCATTTGTCATCTTAAGAATTTCCTGTTAAGGATCATGTGAGACACAATGCACTTTCTAGAATTGCTCGGATATATACATCATGCACTTTCTAGGTTCACTGCTCAGCTACTAGGCCATTGTGAGATGCGGATTATGGTACAATAGGATTTCCATTATGCTGGCCTTTATAACATCAATCAGCTAAACAGGGGTTCATCCCAAGATGTCAGTTACGATTTAGGTTCTAATATGGTTGAACAGGGTTAGTCTAATTTTTTCAGCAAACATGTGTCTAATGATGTATCTTGCCTGAAAAATTAAGTATTAACCGACTATAATATTTTGGCAAAATCCGAAACCTGTCACTGAAACTTCTGGAATACGAACGCATAACAAGAAGATAAATAAAAGGGGCTTGCCTGTTGATTTGAATGAGCTTCAAAGCGGGGTGCCTTTGACCTCAGTTTCTCTGCCTGATCATATAAATTGTAGTGGAGGTAATTGCGCAAGAGTAGGTTCAGAAGTGTTTCCTGCATTATGATAACAATAAGTATGTGCCGAAGAAATGATTGAACAACAGTACAATTTCTTGACATTGTTAAAAACAGACCTGCCCTAATTCATCATGACGCAATGTTGCAATCCGGTGCAAGGCAAGGAGGTTACTGTATCATTAAACAATAATCAAGTGAAAACTGTACCAATAGAAAATTACTGGCATAGACACCTGCCATGAGGTGGAAGAAAATTCTTGCATCCTTCAAAAACTAAAACTTTTGGGTTCAACATTAGACTTACCCTCGAATTTCAGCAAGATGACCTGTTAATTCATAGCTAAGGGAGTAATAGAAGTAGAGCCGGGACGCTAGAACATCAACAGTTCTTCTATTCAGGTTCTTCAGTCGTACAATGCTTGCTGATGAACAAGCTTTAGCCTAAGAGAAAAAGATGCTATTCATTTTCAGTTAGAAAAATATAAGAGTCCACAATTTTTTCTTCTTGGTAAAATATATATATATATATATTTATTTATTTTACAAAAAGAGAGCCCATGATAACATTGTAGAAATTTACCTCATTGTATCGCTTTTGATCAATCAAAAATATTAGCACAAGCAAATAGCAGTAAATCTCAAGTTCTGGCAATAAGTGCTTGGCGGAAGCTAGAGTGGCAGAAGCGGCGGTGTCAACTTCCATGTCATGTTCATCATCCTAGTCATCAGTTAACAAGCAATTATTTCATCATATTTCAACAATATAAGCTTATTGTAGATATTGTTTTAATTATAAAGGATGCATTATTCTGAACTTGGTCAACCTTAATTGTAAAGGACAACTTGGCCAAAACTATTGTCAAATATATCCAAAGTTTTTTGAGATAGTGTCAGCACCTGGACGCCACATGATTGATGACTCGGAAACAAGATTGTTAGGATAAAAGTAACAGGAAAACAATATCTTCAAAGCTCATAAAGTAACAAAAAAAAAAAAAGACAAGAAAATAAAAAAATAAAAAAAAA